>OY796849.1:8900319-9577867 GCA_963680765.1 Agrochola lychnidis | reverse complement strand
GCGCCAGAGTAGGTAACTATATAGATGATATTTGTGTAAATAATATTAGCTATGCAGACGATAATATGGTGCTTCTGAGCGCGTCAATCTGTGGTCTCAGAAAGTTGGTCGCCAAATGTGAGCAGTATGCCAAAATACATGGTTTGATGTATAACTCCAATAAGTCGGAGATCATGGTCTTTGAGGCTTGGGGTAGACCAGGTTATGTACCACCTGTATTACTCAATGAGACTCCACTACAAATAGTATTTACGTTTAAATATCTTGGTCATATATTGACCCCTGACCTCAATGACGGACTCGATATTGGTGGGAACGAAGGGTGTTGTCGGTAAGGGCGAACATGCTGGCTCGCAGGTTTGCACGCTGCTCACTTAAAAAGTCAAAATTACTCTGTTTCGAGCTAATTGTACAACGTTTTACACGTGCAGCCTATAGGCTAGATATACCCAAAGGTCGTGCAACACTCTTCGTGTCCAATACAACAACGCTTTCAGGGTACCTATTGGTGGGGCTGCCCCGTTTTTGTTGCGCATCGGGAATGTTCGCGGACGCACATATTAATTGCTGTTACGCAACGATGCGAATGAGGTGTGCATCCCTGTTGCGCAGAGTGCGGGCCAGCTCCAACAATATCCTAAAAATGATCACTAGCAGGCTGGATTGCATGTACATCAATCACTGCAGTGCCATCTCCCATGGGCTGAAATAAATTTAAACTAGATTACGTGGGGCACTCGGAAAGTTTTGCGATACTAGAAAGAAATAAACTACAGGTTATATATTTTTTTATTATATCTTTTCAAAGAACTCTCCATTTGCGTTAGCAAATGGAGAGTTCTTTAATACACAGTTTCATACGTCTAAACCAATTTTCATAACACATTTTCCAGTCCACATCAAACACCTCTTCAATCTCCTTCTCAAATGCAGCCAGTGCAGCTTCCGGTGATAAAAACTGTTTTCCTTTGAGTTGGTTTTTTATTTTGGGGAACAAGAATAAGTCGCACGGAGCCAAATCGGGACTGTAAGGAGGATGACCTATAAATTTGACCTGTGTGCTGTCCAAAAATTCCCTTGTTTTGAGCGCCGAGTGAGTCAGCGCGTTGTTGTGGTGAAGCAGTAGCCCACGGAGGCCAGTGTTCGGTCGCTTGCTGCTTGCAGCAGTAAAAACTTCTGGCAAACATTTGGTAACATACCATTTAGTATTGATGCTCCTTTGATCTCGTAAGGGTACTGACACCAGATAAACCGTCAAAGAAAAAAAACTTGCGATCAAAATTTTGCCTGCACTTGGTTGCACACTGGCTCGCTTCACTTAGGTAGGCGTTGGTTCATTTTGAAACAGCCACATGGTCGACTGACGCTTCATTTCTGGATCATTCTGATAAAACCAAGATTCGTCAGCCATAATGATATCTTAAACGTGCCGAGACGAGCCTGCTTCAAATTTTTTATCATGTCTCGGCACCATTCTATCCGAACCTCCTTCTGGAACGCAGGCTCGCGTTGGATTTTGCATTACCAGCGTGAAACTATCTTCCTTACCCGAAGATGTCCATGTAGAATTTCATGCACACTTCCCGGTCAAATCTGCAGTATATGGTGAACCATTTCATATGTAATTCGCATATTCTCTTGAATTAAATGTTCACAGCCAGCACGTTTTGTTATGTAACAGCCGTCATAGGGCGGCCACTTCTTTCTTCGTCCGCCAAAATTACTCGACCACGCATAAATTCGTTGAACCAGCGGAAAACAGTTGCTTTAGAAAGGCTTTTTTCTATGAACACCATTTGAAGTCTTTCAAACAATTCTTCTGGTTTTAGTCGACATTTGAAATCGTACAAAATCATCGCGCGAAAATGTTCTCGTTGTAAATCCACTTTTCAGTAAGACAGAGTATTTTGATTTTGCTCTTAAAAAATGTGGAGGGAATTTAGAATGTTATGTTTTTTTTTTTGTAATAAATAGTCATATTTTTTATCGATATCAAAACCAGCCAGTAGTTTACTAACACAATGAGTCCTTGTTACTTGAATAAAGAAAAATATCGTGACCATTTTTCTTTTTCAACGACGTTTTCTAAAAATTAAACCTAGCTAGATCGATTTATCGCTCCCGAAACGCCCTGCGTACTAAAGTTCATAAAAATTCTTTGAGCCGTTTCCGAGATTCAGATTATATATATACACTAGCGGATCCGACAGACGTTGTCCTGTCAAAACATTGTCCAGCGGACAAAATTGTGAATCTAAACCATTCCCAGATCCCCTTGAACACACACAAAAAATTTCATCAAAATCGGTCCAGTCGTTTGAGAGAAGTACAGTGACATACACACTCACAGAAGAATTATATATATAAAGATATATACAAGAATTGCTCATTTAAAGGTGTTAGATTTATATTATTATTATATTAATACCGCGAATGTGATTTTTTTAACGAACATCAGATTTTTGTTTTATTTCATTCTACGCGTTCAAATAAGTGATCTTGCAATTAAAAAAAAAAACGTAAAAAAATGTCACATTCGCGGTATTGGATGCCGAGTGACGATTTGTAGTTGGAATGTATGGGAGAACATGTTTTTCAACTACAATGTTAAGTTTGTTCTTGGGATAAATGAATTCATCTCAACTACGGAACCCTTCATTGTGCGTAGTCCGACACGCACTTGGCCGGTTTTTATTTATAGCTAAAGAAATACGATCAGGAGGGTTAGTGACTATTAGAATTATTTGTGGTACTTATAGGCATCACATGGATGGTAGATGGTAGGTACTACGTACATTTTTGTCGTTTCTTTAGGTACCGGTCAGTGCTCAGCTCGTTGTGTTCGCCTCAAAGAGATGTCAGTAGAACTGACGGGGCCCGCTAGGGCCGATGCCTGCCGGGGTCGCGGGAATGTCCGAAATCCACCTTGGCTCCTGGCAACATGGCAACTGAAGGAACACGGGTGGGTTTTAGAATAGTCTGACATGACTACTTCTCCCAACCAAAAAAAAAAAGTTTTAGGTACGACTTACTAGAACATGCAACAACACTGACGTCTCCAAGCAGTGAAGTCTTCGAAGTACTTTAGTGTCAAAAGCAGCTGGGCATCGACATTTTCAGTAAAAATTGTTAGTTCTGTAATTATTTATTAAATGCTGCAATAGTAGTTACCTACATACATACATACATACATACATAAACTCACGCCTTCTTCCCATGGGGGTAGGCAGAAACTACAGAACGCCACCTGCTACGATCCTTACATAGTCCTTTTGCCTCGTTTACGTTCATACATCTGGTCATACACGCACGCCGGTTGCGAGTACTACGCACCTGGCCTTTCTGAAGAACATCACCAATAAGGTCAGTATATGTCCTCCTAGGGCGTCCCCGCCCGGCCTTTCCCTTTACATCAGCCTTGTAAATACATTTTGTTAGTCGCCTTTCATTCATTCTCTCAACATGCCCAAACCATCTCAGCATACCCTTTTCAATTTTTGTCACTACATCTTCTTTTAAATCACACCGCTGTCTTATCACATCATTCCTCAGCCTATCATTCATAGTCAGGCCACACATGCTTCGCAAGGAACGCATTTCCACAGCATTTATTCTACTTTCATGTTGTTTTTGCCACACCCAACATTCACTACCATACATAAGCGTGGGCACCAGCACACCATTGTGAACAGCCAGTCGAGCCTTTTTAGACATCGACTGGTTGGTCACAATCGCATGTATAGCACCATTCACTTTGTTTCCCGCGTTTACTCTCTTTTCCACATCTCCATCAATCTTCCCATCCCTTGTAAACAGACTCCCCAAATATATAAACTCACTTACTTGCTCCACACTCTTATCATTTATTTTCACATCACACCTACATATTTTACCTACATATTTAAACATAATGCCCCTCTCAGCTGTTCGTTCGGTTTCAGAATGATCCGAAACCACAAAGCACTATTTAACATTAAAAAGTACCAGGTAATCTTTTATTGAATCGCAGTCCGTATCTTTTAAATGGGGTATTGTACGTGATGCCACACTAATATTGGTTTTGAGAAAGCATTAGGTACGTCAGTACACAGAATGGCCCGGTTTCGATATCCCGTTCAAAGGAAACATGGCGATCGGATTACGTACCGACATTCTTCACTATAATACTATGTAAATGTTGGCTGTATGTGTTAAATAACTTTGATAATAAAATATGTAGAATTGCACCAGTTTACATAAATATGACAGAGGTATATTACGTGCTTGAAATTATGGTTAACATGCGAGACGCCATTAAAAAAAAAGGGCTTGAAACTAAGCATTTGCTTTTTGGCTGTTAGGGATCCTCGTCGAATAGTTTTTTAAACACTGAAATGAACTGTTCTGAATATGCAGATGAAAAAGTGATTCCTTGAACGTCAACCGTGTAATATGTGAATAGCTTTGCCATCTCTAAAAATCACAAAACCGGACTTACCCGCAAAAAAAGCCGTACTTTTGGTTCCCACGGCCGGACAGACGCCAAAAAAATAATAGGGTTTTTGACTAAAAATTCAAATAAAACAGTATTTTTTAAGAAAGTATAATTGAAAATATCATTTTCATTTGCATATTTTTTTTTGTAGAAACGTGCTTTAAAAGCTCAACCTCCTTAATAATTTTATCATAAAACATTTTGCAAGTTAAATTCCACAATTAACATTTTTACAATAGTTTCCGATTTTAACCTGTTTTTTTTATTCGTCCATTGCTGGCAAAGAGAATAAAAAGCCTAACAAAAGCCGGACGGGCCGGACGCAGTCAAATTGGCCCGGACAAGAGGTCAAAAAGCCTAACACTGTCTGGCTTTATCCGGACGGATGGCAACTCTATATGTGAATGATGATGTTGTCTAGAATTTTATTGTATCGGCCATTCAAAGGTACTCCTTGTTTCTTTACCATTGATACAAAGTAGGGTTATTATTATACATATTATTAGATTTATTAGGTACTCGCGTCGGAAATGCGATATCAAATTAATGTTAGCGGTACGTAATCTTTGAACACTATTGTTTGGTATATTGTGCCACGTATGAGCAAAATATAGGTACCTACAAAAAGTTGTTTACGTAGTTACCAACCAGCAATTTTTTTCTAGATTGTTTAAACTTATTGTACGTATATTTGCACTGTTAGGTCAGTCCGGGTATTCCCCAGTACGAAAATAAATAATGAACCTTGAAATAATGAAACCGAATGAAACGTCATACTTTTATAAAACTGCTTATCCAATAGCTCACTTACATGCTTACTTTTAGTAATTCGAGTTACTATTGTAGTATTGTCGACATTTTTCATTTTAGTTAACTTTTTAAATTCTTACTTTGCCTGTTTTGACTTTTATTTTGTACTAGCTTCCGCCAGCGGCTTCGCCCTCGTGATATCTTTATAAATTATAGTCTTATGTTACTCAGTGATAATATAGCATTCTACTAGTAAAAGAATTTTTGAAATCGGTCCAGTGGTTTTTCCGTTTATTCATTACAAACAAACATACAAAAAACAAATCTTTTCTGATTTCTCTTTTAAAAATATTAGTTTATTAGATGATTCGACGCGGCTTGGTGATGGAAAAAATTGTAAAGAAACCTCTTCGTAGGTATTATAGTTTTCTAAACTAAAACTCCCAAACTACAAGATACATTCACAATTGCATAGCCATGTAATTATAATTTACTAACGATTGCATTATGATGCTCTTGACGCATAAAACTACCTAGGCTGCCTATTTTTTGGCATAATCCCAAAGCCAAGTAACTTATCCCTGTCAATAAAGGAAAAATGTGGAATCAATGGCAAGGATACTAGCATAGCATATTTAGCCTACATAATGTTCCCACTGCTGGGACTCAGGCCTCCTCTCGATGACAGGGAACGGGCCGTACTCCACCACACGGACCCAGTGCGGGTTGGTAGATGTCACATGTCTTCGAATGTTTGTTTCTAGGACATGCCGGTTTCCTCACGATGTTTTCTTTCACCTAGGCTGCCTATCCTTTGGCATAACCCCAAAGGCAAGAACTTAACTCTGTCAATAAAGGAAAATTTTTGAATCAATGGCAAGGACACTAGCAATGCTAGAATCGCAATATTTGGAGGTCGAATCGTACCACAGAAATTTCGAGCTTTTTCTCGAATAATTTGAGTTTGACCAGTGCATACAAAATAAAATAATTGCTGCTACTTTAAGCCCGTCACAGACGAGCTATACTATAACGTACATATCTCTAGCCAGCCATACCTATTAACACTGTTATTTGAAAATAATGTAAAAGCCAATTATTTTTAAAAGAGTAACCGTGGAGTTTCTTGCCGGCTCTTTTCCATAGGAAACGACCAATTGGAACCGTGCACCTAGCTTCTGACGTTTCATAAGTGCCCATGTAGGTTTAAGTGAAATAAAATATTTTGAATTTGAATTATAATATATATTTTTGCCCTCATTTGGTCCACGGTTTAATTTACCATAATATATAATATTTATGTCATGCTATATCATATTTTGGTGACGTAATAGAATTATATATTATAGCGTCTGTGACGGGCTTTACTCTGATCGCGATAGACCAAAATGGAGACATAAAACCGTATGGCCGGTCATGCGTTGAATCGAACAATGAGAAAGGTTGACGCGCTTCCGTCCCTTTATTATTCATTTACAACCTTCTCTTTGTCTGTGGCATCCTGTCGTACACTCAAACTTTTTGACAGATAAATTATTGTTTATCTTTTGGGTTGTGGCTTTGTGGGCAGCGGGAGACAGCGCAGTGGTTCATTGGAAGTGCAGTTACGAAACTATTAATAGGGATCGTCTTCTTATCAAAAGGAGCAATGGTCTTTTTGGAATCGATGGTATGGGCTCTGTATGTCTACCTACATCTAGAACGAAAAATAGTTGAATTTATAGTTTAAGTATGATATTCATGGCACCTCATGACATTTTTAACTTTAGACTCGGAGTGACATTGGTAGTTCTATTAATATTTGCATGCCATTGTCAAAGGTGCTGGTCAAAGGCAAACGTGATGATCTGTTTTTATCTTTATGTACTTTTAACATCTCTTGCATGCCAAAAATTTGTGTTGTATGTAATGTACTCATGTTTGAACAAATAAATGATTATCTTATTTTGTGTTTCGCTTTAAAATGGATAAAAAGTTTTCCAAAACTCTGGCCTCTAAAACCTTTATCTGCATAAGCCGCAACAATTAAACTGTGCATTCGTCGTGTCAGATTAAAACCGCTTTTTTCACAGCCCAACGTGGTTAGGCCAGTCAGCCAGTGTCACATTTGTCCAAACGTTTATGGTTTTTTCGAAAACAAATTGTTATATCCATTTTATCTAATTCAATATACGAAACAAAGGACCACTTTGTGTATTATCGTCATCTGCAGACCTAAATAAGCAGTTGTTTGCGATAAGCTATGATTCAACGGCAAAGGATTCTGATATGACACGTTATTCTGTAATGGATGTTGCATGTTATGTCTTTGTTGTAAACCTAGTTGATAAACAAATTGTTTTAGTGTGTTTTGGGTCAGTAGACTTTTTAGGGTCAGTCTCTGTCTGGTTTCCGGCTAACACTACCTATGTCTAACTGATATAAAACGAAGAAAAACTTATCGGTTGCTTACCCATGGTGATGAGCTTATATGAGTTAGCACTACCATGGATGATGGAGGCACGTCAAGGATATTAATGGGAATATCCTGTGGACCCAATACGGTAGTTGCCTAGGTAAAAAAAAGAAATTCTATTTAGTCCGTCTTTCAGATAATAAAAAAATATTAGACACGTATTTTTTGCTTTATCATATTAATCAAAACCAACTTAGAAAACACGCATTAAAATTGGGTAGTGGGGGTTCGCTACGTCACAACTCAGTATAAAATCTAGCAAGGCGTGACGTCATGCCACATTTTAACTCAATGTATCGCCGTAATCTTTTGATTACGACAAAAAAGAAAAAATACGTGTTCAATATTTTTTAATAATCTACAAGCCGGACAAAATTTTTTTTTTTTGGACACATGCCTTTTATCTGTATAAACTCCCAATATATCTTTATATATATAATTCTTCTGTGAGTGTGTATGTCACTGAACTTCTCTCAAACGACTGGACCGATTTTGATGAAATTTTTTGTGTGTGTTTGAATGAGTCCCTGGGTGGTTTAGATTCACAATTGGACCCGGTAGGTGGCGCTGCGATCGAGTTATAGGAAACAGGACAACGTCTGTTCGGTCAGCTAGTATATATGTATATTTTTTTGCTTTTGCTTTGATAAGATGTAAATATTAATAAAATCCAAGCATTTATTGTATTATGTCATAAAAATTTAAAACCCTATTATTTTTGATCAGGTTACAGTAACAGTAATAAACCCATTTTAATGGCTGCAGCTGTAGTTACGTAATAAAAAGTATGTAATCCGTGAAAGTGAACATTATCGTTCGGAAGAGGATAACATTATCGCGTGAGTTATATCCGGTGCGTACGCGCATGTAGTACCTATAGTTCGTTGCACTTTTACAGCTTTCGGTATTGTAGGCTTGAAAGTTTGACTAATTTTTGCTTATTGAGGTTAAGGTTGGTTGATTCGCACGAATTTACTCGTCCAAAACGGGCGAATTGACACTTTTAAATAATACTCATAAATTTTTCTTGAGGCGATTCGCACGAAGTTAATTTATTTGTCGGCGAATCGACAACTCCAGAAGTACGTAGGTAATTGGCACATTTTGAATTTTTATGCAGTAAGGTATAAGTACACTAAAGGAGGAGAGGAGCTCGTGGCTAAGTAATAACAGCCGCACGGTTCGATCCATCACGTTAAGCTACGCTTGCCGGGGTTGGGTGACCATCTTAACATACCGAGACTCCTCCGTGCCTCGGAAAGCACGTTAAGCCGTTGGTCCCGGCTGCCATTCGTGGATCTTTGACAGTCGTTACGGGTCGTCAGAAGCCCGAAAGTCTGACAGCCAGTCTTACCAAGGGGTATCGTATTACCCAGTTACTGGGTGGTGGAGGACAAATAGGCAGTCGCTTCATGAAAAATACGGTATTTGGCTGCATCCGTTTAGATTGGAAGCCGACCCCAACATAGTTGGGAAAAGGCTAGGCAGATTTATTTTTACTACATCGAATTATTTCATCTTCGTTCCACCGGTATATTTCTTTAATCTTCGTTCCACCAACAATCGTCTTCTACGATGTCCTTCTCACCACTCTGTCTTAATTTATTCTTCTTTCTTTGTCCAACTCCAGACGGTCTTTATTTGGAATGCGCTCCCTCTGAAAATGACGGCAACCAGACGGTTATCTTTTAAAGGCATGTGAACATATTCGTCAGAAGTTGGGCAAAACATTCCAGCGCTGATTTGCTGGTCATTTTCTCATCTACCGATCGTTATTTCTCCTGACTAAGTTTATTTTGTTTATATTTATGTATCTATGTCAATCTGTCCAGCCTTTTCCCAACTATGTTGGGGTAGGCTTCCAGTCTAACCGGATACAGCTAAATGCCAGTATTTTACATGGAGCGACTGCCTATCTGACCTCCACAACCCAGTAACTGTGTAATACGATACCCCTTTGTCAGGATTTCGGGCTTCTGACGACTCGTATCGACTGTCATAGATCCACGAATGACAGCCGGGACCAACGGTTTAACGTACTTTCCGAGGCACGGAGGAGTCTCGGTACCTAAAGGTCGTCACCCATCCACGGACTAACCCCGTCAAGCGTAGCTTAACCTGGTGGATCGATCCGTGCGGCTGTTATTACTTAGCCACGAGCTCCTCCTGTTTTATAGTTACATATTTCATGCCCTATGTTGCACCTGCCATGTTTTGTCTCTGCATCACACTTTTTTTTTTTGGGTGGTAAATTATCAAATAACTTCTCCCGCTCTGGGCGGAGCGGGAGGGCGTGTCAGACTCTTACTGACTAAAACCCACCCGTGTTCCTTCGGTTGCCCTGTTGCCGGGGGCCACGATTTCCCTATCGGTTTTCTTCGAACCCCCGGCAGGCATTGGCCCTAGCGGACCCCGTCAATTCTGCTGACATCTCTTTGAGGCGCGCGTGGAACACAACGCGCCGTCGACCCGGGCTTGGTCCTCATCGGACGGCGAGCTACCCATTGCTTACCGTCCGCAAGCCCGCGCCTACGGTGGTCGGAAATCGGCTCGCGATTCCCGCCCCGGGCGTCTCCTTCTATTGCGGCGGTTAGGGGCGTGAGGGCGCGAAATTAGCCTCTCCCTCACGCGTTCCGATACCTCCTTCGCGAGCATCACCGCTTCGCAGAAGGAGGTGACGGCCTGCCATTTCTCTGCATCACCCTAAGGTTGACTGGTAGAAAATGCCTCAGGCATTAAGTCCGCCTTTGTACAGTATTTTTTTACTTGTGCATAAAGTTTTAATAAACAATAGTATTTGGAAAAAAAATATAACAAAGAGTAACTCGTTGAAGGAAAGCGGTTCTTTGTTTTATGCGTTTGTCAAATATTTGAACGCTTCGCAGAAATTATGAGATCACCATCCTTTGTCCTTATTTCATACATAGGTGTCATTACTATATTGAATTGTACATAAATAACAACATTTCATTTTATTATAGGTCTAACTACAACTTAATTTGTGTTTAAGAAAGCCTACAGCTGCTTTAGATCTTTTAATGAATAAAATGTTTGTTGTCCTATGTAAATTATGTAAGAAACAACAAGTTATTTTCAGTTTCTGAAAGCTTATTAATTTTTTTCGGACATTTAACAACGCTATCAACGAGTAACGACTAGCATGCTAATGAACAGCCATCCCTCTGGTCAAGTGAAGAGTCGACGAATCCTTTGGCGATGCCTTGAAAAAGCAGGTCAGTATAGCTTGTCGACTCTGAAATGAAGCGCCACACTACCGCATTTACGCACACGGCAATGCGGATTTCTATGGGTATTGCAGTAGTGGAGCCGGGGGCGCGTCATTTCAGAGTAGACTAAGCTATACACATCAATCCCATATTAAGGCGCGGGACATACACATTTACACAAGTGGCGAGGGGCGCCGGCGCGGCGACGGTGTGGCGCGGGCGGGGGGCATCGCGCCGTTCCTTTCATATTTCATACAAAATGTATAGGAGCGACGAGGCGCGGGACATACACAGGCAGCGGGGCGCGAGCGTGGCGCAGGTAAAATATGAAAGGAGCGGCAACACCAGCGCCACACCGTCGTCGCCACGCTCGCGCCCCTCGCCATTTGTGTATGTCCCGCGTCTTAAGGCACACTCTACCACTAATTATTAAATGCATTTAGCGCTAAACGGATTTGAAACGGTGTTTTATTTCTATCAATCGTTTGAAGATGACAGCGATGGAATGATGTTTTAAGAAGTCTACCATCAGGAGGATCAGGAGAAGAACTTTTCATATGCTACAAAGTACAAAGTCAATACTCATTCATTAGGTTTACCAATACCTTTTTTTTTTTTTGGGTGGGAAATTATCAAATAACTTCTCCCGCTCTGGGTGGAGCGGGAGGGCGTGTCAGACTCTTACTGACTAAAACCCACCTATGTTTCTTCGGTTGCCCTGTTGCCGGGGGCCACGATGTCCCTATCGGTTTTCTTCGAACCCCCGGCAGGCATTGGCCCTAGCGGACCCCGTCAATTCTGCTGACATCTCTTTGAGGCGCGCGTGGAACACAACGCGCCGTCGACCCGGGCTTGGTCCTTATCGGACGGCGAGCTACCCATTGCTCACCGTCCGCAAGCCCGCGCCTACGGTGGCCGGAAATCGGCTCGCGATTCCCGCCCCGGGCGTCTCCTCCTGCGGCGGTTAGGGGCGTGAGGGCGCGAAGTTTGCCTCTCCCTCACGCGTTCCACCTCTTCCTTCGCGACCGACTTTCCGACGACTTACCGCTTCGTAGAAGGAGGTGACGGCCTGCCATTTCCTCTCGCTCCATACCATAGCCTAAACCAGGGCCGGACGCGAGAGATCACCGCCGCCGATCACCTCTACGCGGACGCGGCGTTGCTCCGCCCAAGCCGGGCAGACCTCCACTGTATGCTCCACTGTGTCCTCAGGCCGATCCACACAATGGTGACACCCGGATGTTTCCTCCCGCCTTAACCTGAACAGGAACCTCCCGAAGCAGCCGTGTCCGGTGAGGATCTGCGTCAGGCGGAAGGTGAGGACGCCGTGCCGCCTCTCAAGCCACTCCTCAAAGAGGGGTACCAATACCTACAAAGGTAAAGTCAGGCAAATTGACTACCAAGTTATTCAAATCGCAACTGTTATTCTTTGATAGTTGTACGAAATGGTAAGGTTATAACCATCCTCCTTCTCCTCCTCTTCATTCTTGGTTTAGCCTTATTTATTAACACAAGGTTTTGATGATTATGGTAATTAGGCCTATATATTATATTTATAGTTTGTAATAAGTATATGTGTATCCTTATATTTGAGTTTTTTTTTCCTCCATTTTCGTAATTGCACCTACCACAGTTTGTCTCTGCATCACCCAAAGGTTGACTGGTAGAAAATGCCTGTGGCATTAAGTCCGCCTCTGTACATTTCTGTGCTTGAAGTATTAAATAAATAAATAACAATATGTATGTTTAGGTAAAGGTATTTTTTATTGGCCTGGTGTCGACCGAAATAAATTGTTTTATTTATAACTAGCTTCTGCTCGCGACTTCGTCCGCGTGTCTCCTCAAGAATTGGGCTATCCAATGCAAAAAGAATTTTTCAAATCAGACTGGTAGTTCCAGAGATAATCCCCTACATACAAACTTACAAACAAAAAAACAAATTTTACTTCTTTATAATAACATAACATCACGCCTTGTTTCCCCGAAGGGATGGGCAGAGGTGAACCTGTAGTAAGTAGGTACACCCACATTTCGCCAGTTCTTTATAATATTGCAATAGCGCAAAAAACACACAAAACACGGCAAATTAGTGTGTAAATGTGCTAAACAATTAATATCCCAGATTGTACGTTGACCGTGGTGATTCTAAGAACATTTCTTCACTTCACTAAACTTCAGTGCAAATAAAATAAAAGTCTTGTCTCGAAACAGTGACATAATTGGCGGTAAAGGTCATCGGGTATTTGACCTAGTATCCGCACTGGTCCGGAACACAGATTAAATTGTGCATTATGTGAGTCACACAGATAGTACATTGTAATTATTTTATTTTGTAACGCAAGGTTTTTAAAGCGGATAGTAAATTATTACAAAAAAAAAAAAATCTACATGAAATAAATAAAATATGGTGGCCATGACTTTTGTCTTTGTTAGTCATGTTGGATTTCTTTTATAATTTTTTTTGTAGGTAGGTATTTGTAGTGGAAGTGATAACGGAAAGTAGCAAAAAATCTAGTAAATTATTATTCAAATAAAATTTTATCTCCCTGCCCATGAAATTACACAACGACAATTGCTGTGAAAAGATAAGGTTTTTTCAATTTCCTTCTTTTTAAACTAACATTATATAACCCGACATATTACAGCTGCCGATAAGGACATTTAAAATAATTGTCTCCTACAAATCGTGGTCATATTGAAGTAATCTAACTAATAATATAATGTCGTTGAAAATGCTTGTTACATTTATTAGCTCATACGAGTGCATATCTGACCTCCACAACCCAGTAACTGGGTAATACAATACTCCTTGGTAAGACTGGTTGTCAGACTTTTAGGCTTCTGACTACCCGGAACAACTGTCAAAGATCTACGAATGACAGCCGGGATCTACGAGGCACGGAGGGGGTTTCGATTTGTAATGGAGCAAGCGTAGCTACGTTCGATTGACCCGTGCGGCTGTTATTATTTAGCCACGGACAGAGCAGTAAACCTATAACAATATTCTCGAACGAGATACTCTAATCTATGTCATTACTATACCATTATATAGTACTAATCGGCTTCGGCTGTCATTTCTGCATTTTTGACAGTCGATACGGGTCGTCAGAAGCCCGAAAGTCTGACAACCAGTCTTACCAAGGGTTATCGTGTTACCCAGTTACTGGGTTGTGGAGGTCAGATAGACAGTCGCTCCATGTAAAATACTGGCATTCAGCTGTATCCGGTTAGACTGGAAGCCAACCCTAACATCGTTGGGAAAAGGCTAGGCAGATTGATTGACTATTACATAGTAAATTTTATGTGCTATTAATTTATCAGAGGATCGCGCCATCATTATGTCTAGTCCACTGTTCGTTGACAATGTCCGAGGTTAGTGACCCTCTGCCGAGACACACATACATGCACAAATAGCTACTCGATCTAACTTAATGACTGTGATATATTATTTATTTATAATAGCAGTATTTTTTTGCGTCATCCTACATTTTATACTGTCTAGTATTTTTACATGGAAACGGTATAGTGAGCTTGGATTTGCATCGCGTAAGGAAATCGTTATCATTATGTTTTTGTCTAATATTTTCTGATATTTTATGTCACAGTATTATACGTCTTTAAAGTCTTAATTGCTATTATTACCATGCTTGGAAGATGGCCTAGTGATCATAATTATTATTATAAACAGTGATATCACTCAGAAGATAGCTACAACTCTTCCTTATATTATACCTGGTAAATATACCCTTTATGCAGTTAGGAATCCATGCAAATTGACGGTGGAAATGAAGTTCTTGCAATCCTATAATTTCTACAAAATATAACCATCATCATCGTTTCAATATCGTAAACATCTACTGAAAAGCAGTGGTCTTCGAGAATGTAATCTTCAGTTTAATTTAAACATTCAGCTTCGGAGTTCAGACACATTGCCAGTAGGAAACTCAAAACAGTAAAGGTATTACCGAAGTCGAGCGAGACAGGAGTCACTCTTTGTACGTACTTAAAAGCCTGTCAACTTGACGTTACAAGAGGCGTCAAGGAATTCAATATGGACCACTGGAACAGAAGCAAATAAAATAACTCGAAAGTCAACGGTTACATCTTTTATTCGAATGCCATATGGGCGGCACTTCAGTTAGTATGGCCACAAACCACAATTGAAACCTAACTAGAAATCTATTTCGAAACATAATGACTGGCTGTATTGCGATCGATCTTGTGCAACCTTTTTTTGTTACGAAATAGATGTTACGTAGGTACCTATACTATGTACATTATATGAATCATATGAATGTAGATCTGCCTAGCCTTGTCCCAACTACGTTGGGATCGGCTCACCGGATGTAGCTGAATACCAGTATTTTACATGGAGCGACTGCCTATCTGACCTCCACAACCCAGTTACTGGGTAACACGATATCCTTTGGTAAGACTGTCTGTCAGACTTTTAGGCTTCTGACTACCCGTAACGACTGTCAAAGATCTACGAATGATACCCAACAGCTTAACGTGATTACCGAGCCACAAAG
Source organism: Agrochola lychnidis (assembly GCA_963680765.1). Classification (NCBI taxonomy): domain Eukaryota; kingdom Metazoa; phylum Arthropoda; class Insecta; order Lepidoptera; family Noctuidae; genus Agrochola; species Agrochola lychnidis. Next base: position 9,562,429 of record OY796849.1, on the reverse strand, counting down.
GGGTATTGATATTTAATGGATGGTCACCCATCCACGAACTGACCGCGGCAAGCGTAGCTTAACCTTTGATCGACCGGTGCGGCTATTATTATTTAGCCACGAGTCGCCACCTAATGGATGCCATGGAAACTGGGTGCCATGCCATTTAAATAAATCTTTAAATTACTCAAATTAATAATTTAAATAGTCCCGGAATAGAACCATCAAGGTTTGAATTAACTACCTTCTACACAAGACCCGTTATGTTAAACAAAATAAATATTCCATCAAAATATTCATGCTAAACGCGTCTTCCCAAAATAGAATTCGCCTCAATCTGTCAGCAACGAAATTTATCTCGTGCCAATCTATTATTACATGCGACGCTGTTACATAAGCCCATTGTCGTGTAAAGAGTTGAAATACTTCTACGGATCTGAGACGCCAAGCAGTCTATCATGGCGTTACGTCAAAAGGTCGTTGAACTGTGAGGCGGAGCCACATTTTCTCGCACGGGAAAACTTTTACAAGTAATGTCTAGCGTGTTATAAGATATTGTGGGTTAGTTGTACAAGGAAATCCCTGTGGTTGGCGGTATCGGTATGGAAGTATTATGAATTTTAATCAAAATGCGTGGTCGGCGTGGGACTAAAATTCAGTTGTAACGTGTGAACGGCCGATTTTGCATGTGAAATTAGTATTTGTAAACGCAATCACGATAGGTACAGAAGAAATACCTAGTGGTAAAATATAGAAACCTAGTAGTAAAATATGATTACTAGCTTCTGCCCGCGACTTCGTCTGCGAGCCTATAACCTTTCTCAAGAATTAGGCTATCCAATGCAAGAATAATTTTTCAAATCCGACTGGTAGTTCCAGAAATTACCCCCTACATACAAACTTACAAACAAACAGACATACAAACAAACAATACCTGTTTATAATATTTATTATTATAGATTACTAGCTGCGCCCCGCGGTTTCACCCGCGTAAGTCTCGATCCTGTGGGAATATCGGGATAAAAAGTATTCTATGTGTTAATCCAGGTTATAAACTATCTGTGTGCCAAATTTCATCCAAATTGGTCCAGCCGTTTGAGCGGGAAGAAGAGACAAACATACAAACATACACACACACTCACAAACTTTCGCCTTTATAATATTAGTGTGATAGCATTGTTCTTGTGTATAAACCCACTACATAGAATAAACTTGATGTGTTTCTCCAAAGCTTTGAGTATTATTTGTCATAGACATTCGATGGAAAATGAATAAGTGGAAAGACATGTTAGCATCCATAGACAATTTATTTATATAAATATACTTTATTGTACACCACAAAAATACATAACAAAAAATAAATCAAACACTACAAAATATACAATGGGCGGCCTTATCGCTTTCCGCGATCTCTTCGGCAACCTTGACAATCTTCTGAAGCTATTTATTATGGGTAAATGAAGCATCTGTTAACTTAGTTGCCAGTTTTTGAATAAACACTGCACTGAGCAATGAACAGTGAAAAAAACCGAACTTAGAAGTTGTCAACACGGAGCGAAAAGGCGAAATGAAATGAAATTGTTTATACTGTAAATAGGATATCGGAATCACTTTTACCCGACATATTAAAAATATAAAATAATAAGCTAGATGAGTTCGGTGTTTTCTATCTGACTACTCTGAGAAGAAAGGTCGAAACAAACTCAGAGGTCGCAGTCTCTTTTAAAGTCCAGACATAATCTTGGTCAGGCAATATGAGGACCATGTCCATGTGTCTGAAATGGTCTTTTGAGGAAAGAACTACACAGATTTGAGTGGACCTGTCCAGTCAGTGCAAGCGATAAATTGCAGATATCATTGAGTGTTCTTTATAAGTGGAAAGAGGCCTTTACTAAAAACACATTTATTTAGGAAATTTATAAATTTGTGCTGTAATGATCTATGGTGCCCGTGATGGTGCGGTGTTCACCCAGTTGATGGCATGGTTGACTTAAACATAACTGGCGAAATGTGGGTGTACCTGCTACAGGGACACCTCTGCACAACCCTTCGGGGAAACAAGGCGTGATGTTATGTGATGATCTATGGTCTATCTGGGTATATATACTTAAGAGGTATGAGGAACTGGGTGTAAAGTTCACTCATCCTCTATAGTAAAGGGAGGCTCCTCCGACCAGACGGTTGTCGTGTCTGGCGGGTAACTGTTCAACGATTGATGTCGGAAATTTATATATGAATGTTGATTGCGCGGTAAACTTTGTTTGCGCGATTCAGGATTTTGTGTTACGTCAGGTCTTTGATGCATAGTTCACATGTGACGATGTAGATGCCGCCACGATACAAACTGCAGATAAAAATACTTAATTTTGAACTTAAGACCAGGCACTCCAAACACAATTTCCACCCAAACTCCGCCCCCATGCCCCCCATCACTTCATTATGTGCTAAACGCTAACACATCAGTAATAAAGTTGAATATCGCGTGCGCTCTTTGGTCGTAATCGAGCGCAAAACTAAATGTCGTAAGTCTCAATTCTTATTTTGTTCATAACTAAATAATAATTGATCTAGAAAAAAAATATCTTGTATTTGGATAATAAACTATATTTTCCTACTGTCAATAATTATTTTTGACATAAAAGCCGAGTAATCTTATTTTTGTTTCAAATAATCTTTAAAAAGGACATGATTTTCGAATAACTAATGAATCGAGCGAAAATGTTCCAATTACGTAACTGTCTTATATTCAGAAAGAAAAAGATGCAATAAATCATATACTACAGTTCCATTTTAATTGTGTGCGTGAATTTTTCAGAATATTAATGCAAATTAATATACAATTTAAGGAGCCTCCTCTTAAGTTACAACTCTTTTTGAAGTTTCAGCAAGGAATTTCCTATTCCAGACTACTGTTGTAACACTACCCACCTCGCAGTACCGATGTAGCATTAAATGGTCATACAATGGGTACCTACACGTGTACTAAATGACATTCTAACTCTTTGCACATAAAGTTGGTTACATTTCTCGTATCGACCACCCGATGCTGGTCATTATCACCGCTCTGGTTGCGACCCAGTTTCTATGTGGGCATTGTCGTGATGAACTGTAGTGGCCGTTGTTTTTTTTTTGTCATATTATATAGTAAGACAAAATATCGATGGGAATACGATCAAAACGAAAATCTGTGGACCAAAAATTTATTTTGGCTTGGCGTCTATAAATTTATTTATTTGCTCTGATGCACATCAAACATTTTACAATATTTTACTGTCGGTTTTTGTACATGCACAATGTTGGTTTGCTGTTGAGTTTGTGAACATTAAGTTGTTATGAATTGAGTCAAAACTTATGAAAATACAATCAAATACATTTAAGAAATAAAAATACATATCAAGACGTCGATATGATCTCCAATGAATACTTTGTGCCACTGACGTTGTATCCAAAGTGTTAGTTGTAGAACTCAATTAAACGTACTTTTAAGTAACACTAAACGAATACAACCAACTTAACGAACTTAATACCTAGTTCATTTCTAATTTTGCTTGTGGTAGGAGGTAGGTACACGTTTGTGTACCTACCTCCTACCACAAGCAAAATTAACAACAACATTAATAACAACATTTTGTAACAGTCGTCAAACACGTTTGTGTTTGACGACTGTTACATAATTAATAAAATTAGTTTCTCTATCACCCATTGTTTAGAAGTGAAACTTCAAACCACACCCAGTAGCCAACACTCGCCACCCACACTAAGTCAAGGGGTGATTTCTGTAATAGCGACAGTTACTAATTGTTACTTACGGTGTAAGTAGTACGACGATACGACGAGTCAACTAGACTCCCACGTAGAGCGCTGGCGCAAGTCATATGAGATTAAAAGATTATGTATTTATTTTGAAGAAATTGTAACCTTACTGTCATGAGTTGTTAAAGGCTCAGCGGTTTAGGAGATTAGAAATGAGTGTGTCAATCGTGATATATTAAGTTTTTAAAATGATTTGAGCTCTTTGTACTAAGTAATCTGTAGTAATATTTATTTTTGAGAATGTTGAAGGTTGGAAAGGGAGATCTCCTCTCCCCCGCATGCATCAACATTTATATGAAAAAGAAAAAGAAATAAATAAAATCTATTTATTTAGCACAGACCAAAAAAGCACACAATATAATTAACAGCCGATAAAAAATAAATTAAAAAAAAACTGAGAAGAAAATATGGATGGATTGTGTGAGGAATGATATGAAAGAGAAGGGAGTGAATGATAGTGTGACGTTTGACAGGGGAGAGTGGCAAGAAAAACCGTGTTGCGCCGACCCATGGGACAAGGGCAGGAAGATGATGACTTGTCCTCGATTCTAAAGGATAAAAGGGCATAGATTTTTAAACAATGCAAATTACTACACCTTTTTGGTGAAGATGAAGATACAAGAAACATTAGAATACTATTACAGACTTACCATACGATTCTCTTTGCTTCCATTATCCTGTACTATTAAACGAGCAACAGTATATATAATATATATAAATTTGTAATCACGTTCTCGAAAACGACTCTAACGATTTCGATGAAAGTTGCAATATAGGGGTTTACGGAGGCGAGAAATAGATCTAGCTGGGTCTCATATCTGGGAAAATTCTCCGTATTTACACACAAGCAGAGCTCGCGAGGTCGCTAAAGCATGGAATGAGTAAGTACCTACTATCATGGCAGCATGGAATTAGTATGTACTATCCTATACTATTAAATGAGCATTCTCTATTTTCAACAGAGCAGAGCTCGGTCGATCAGGTACTTTCTCTTATGCTTTGTACCACTCGCATATCGATGTCTGATAGTCGTCTGCATGTCCCAAGGTACATCATTAATGATTTCTGATCGTCACTAACCGAGCTTTAGCCATAACACGGTGATAACCGTTACCGAGTAATGGGGTTATAGCCGTAACCGAGACTCTATAATGTGTCATGAACTCATGTCACGTTCCTTTTACTAAGGTTGTACATAATACGGTTTTATAGAACGTTCGTAGTGACGAAAATAACACACTAGATGTCATTGTGTTTTCCAGCAGTCTCGGAGTGAAACACGCGTAGCGCGTAAACCGAACTGGCGTAGCGACGAACAAAACGCACCAAATCTGGTTTCCAGCAGTCTAGGAGTGAAACACGCGTAGAGCGTAAACCGGGGTAACGTTCGGCCTGTATACGAGAGGCGTGTGCGCCGCATCCGCGTTACGTTAGTTTAGTTTTTAATATTTTACTGGTATATAATATGTACTTTACAATTGCTTGTTTTCCCAAATAAAATCCAAATCCTAACTAATATTACCTACTTATAAATGCGAAAGTGAGTTACACTTTCACGTTAAAACGGCTGAACGGATTTAGATGAAATTTGGCACATGGGTAGAGCATGACCTGGAGAAGGACATAGGCTTCTGCTCGTCCTGGATCGCGGACGAAGTCGCGGGCAACAGCTAGTAAAATATAAATTCAAGTTCTAAAGAACGTTTATCAAATCATTTATTGGGAAATGAAAGGTATAGTCGAGATTTTATGATTAATGTTCTAGCCTGGTAGTGTATTATAACTTGTGAAGCGGTTCCGTTTAAAGATTGAGTGCCTAGTAGGGTCAGCAATAAATCCGTTTCAGATGGGTCGACAGCTTTGTGAAATAAAATGAGAGAGGAAATTGAATGTAACTGTAGACAGCTAGAATTTATTTCCTTGCTAAGTGTTTTTATTTTGAAGTGTTTACCGTTTAGTTTACTGTTTTTGGAACAAAAATGCTGATCATAAACAGTTTGTTACGATGTTTTTTTTTCCAGCTGATAATATAAGCTCTAGGAAGCGCGATTTTGTTTGGCTAATATTATAAGTTCTTTTATTTATATTCATTTGTTTTTGATTGGCTTCCGACTTCCAAAAGCAAGAGGTTCTCAATTCGACTGTTTTTTAAACATTTGTTACGCGATTACTCCGCCAATTATGAATTGATTTTGATGATTCTTTTTCGATTGGTAGGTCGAATTCAGAGGTGGTTCCATATAAATTTTATTAACTTTGCTTGGGTAGTTTTTGAGTTAGTTTCAATTAGTTTCAAAAATTAATACGTATTTTTTCCCACTTAGTATGTGGATGATATGATAACTTTCTGTCACTGTTATTTACATAACAGGTAGTGGTATTTCAAGTTGTTTGGGGTAGGTACCACAACTAAAAATAAAAAAAATAAAAACTATTTACAAAAAAAAAACAAAACCGACTCCCAAAAAAAAAACACTACAAAGTGAAAAAAACTTAAATTTCGGAAGTCGGTGGCAAATCCAACAGTTCAAAACCAAAGACACCGACTTCCGAAATTAAATTAATTTTTCACTTTGTAGTGTTTGTTTTGGAAGTCGGTTGTTTTTTGTATTAATGTTTTGTTCTCTTTACTACTTCTTTGGTCTGTAATTTCAATCTGCATGTTTCATGCGTAATATTTGATATCAGACAGGGAAATTGTGGTTATCCTAAAGGTTATAAAGCTCAAATGTCAGTAGCAAATAAGGAAATAATTATGCGATTACATGATTCTGATAAATAATATTGTAATTCTAGATACGTAACATAACATCACGCCTCTGTTTCCGGAAGGGTTGGGCAGTGATGTACCTATAGGTTCACTTACATTTTGCCAGTTATGTTTAAGTCTCATGTGATAGGGGGCGAGCGGGCACTAATCCAGACTCCGGGCTGCTACTGAGAAATTCCGGATGGAAAAACTCAATAACACTTTGCCCGACCCAGGAATCGAACCCAGGACCTCATGGTCAGCAGTAGCGCTTGCAACCACTAGACCAGTGGTCGACAAACTCATTAATCAATAGAGCCAAATATCAATACTATAACGACTCCGATTTCTTTTGAGAGCCAATCCTTTCTGTGTGTCCAAACTATCTCAATACTCTTTTCTTAAGACGCAGATATATGACAGTGACCTTGAATGGTTAGCTTGCATGTTCCGTACTGAGCTCACGTAACGCGTCGTACGTCCAGCCAGTAATAGGACTCGCCTATCAAGGAGCGCTGTCCCAAATTAGACGCGTTATTAATTTATTACACGTAAAACAAAAGGTATTTTAATAAAACACGTATACTAAAAGATCAATAATTTAATTATCTTTAATATGGTGAAGTTTTCAGAAAAATACGCTTATCCATCAAGCGTATTTTTCTGAAAACTTCACCGGCGTCATTCTCAGTTTTTTATCCGCGTTAGACATAACTTTACAAATTAATTTCACTATGTAATATAAACATAATCAAAAATATGCCTATATTAAAATATTAAGAAAATGCTCTAATTTAACATATATTTTTTCCAAATCACTAACACTACTCGTTCAGACGTCATCTTCAGTATAAAATCATTAAAAGTCAGCTATCGTCCCCTTAATCCTTAAAACTCCCATCCTCTTTCACTTCACAACTCTTCCTAAAATTAACTTGCTAAGATATAGGATGCCTTCATCACCATCATCATACCGGCTGATAATAATATGATGAAGGCATCTTACTTATTAACAAGTTAACCTTGAAAATTGTTTGGTGAAAATACTTCGGAAATAAATCTTTGAAATATAGCTTGAGTTTTTAATACAACTTGATATCTTGCTTAATGACCGGAGCCCCGACCCCCGCGCGTATATACGCTCGCACTCATCGACATTTGTACAGAGCCGCACTATATAGGCCAAAGACCCGCATGCGGCTTGTAACGGCTAGGGTTTTGCAGGTAGGCTGAGTAAGCCGTTAACTGATAGGTAGGTAGTTTAAATAATTGAAACAGCCAGATAGTTTAATACGTATAATTTAGATAGCACACTAGATGCACATAAGTTGTCCACAGCTAGGTCACGGGTAAGATCGTACTGTTCTGTTCCGAACACTATCACAATTAAATAGGAAGGGAACCGTCTTTTGAAGCACGTGGTAGACCTGCTCAGCACAGGTTCCAATAGGCCTTCACGGCCAAAGGTAGCGAGCGTCGGTAGCTTGTGAAGATGTGGAGTATAGGCTCCGTAGCTAGCTTGCAGTGGTAGGCCGCAGGTAGGCAGGCCTTCGTCAGACCTCGGTAGCGTGCAGATTAGCTACGCATGTAAGCGTGCAGTATTGAGGTCTTGCCCTCAGCCCGTGCAGAGACCCCTGGAAGCGCCACGCATGTTAGATGCGGTGCTAATATCAGCAAGATGCATGCGATGTGCTAGCTTCTTCCCCTTTTTAAGCCAAGGAGCGGTGTGGGAAGTATGGTAGGTGAAAGCTCGGCACATCGCAGCGGTTTACAGGCGGGTTAACATAGCGTGGCACATTGACAGATGTAAAATGAGGTTAAGTATGTTGAACACGCGAGCATAAAACACAAGGCAAACATGATCATAGCAGATGGCTCACTAATCGCTTGTGAGGTACTACACAGCCTCGATGCAGTAGCAATACATACATAATACAATCTCCTGTGCACCGGATAGCCCCAGCCGCAAGCGAGGTTATCCGGAGCAGAGGGTCTGGTATTTTTACCAAACTAATGTGGAACTCACCCTAAGTCGGGGCATCAGTAATCCCCCTCAGGTCCCACCAGGTAAGTAAGCGGAAGTCGAAATGGCAGAGCGTCCTTAGAAAATTAGTGTTGTGTCACGTTTTTAGTGATGTGGTTAGTTACTTACTGATTGTGATATTTTAGCATCACTCGACTAATTACAGTTGAGACCTCTCACAACGCTACAGGCTAGCGAGCCGCGGTTTGCCGACCAATGATATACGATGTTACCCAATAGATACATATTCTATCTATTGGGTTGATAGAAAGGTAATGTCGATAAACATTTTTTTAAATATTTTTATCTAAGGAAGAACATAAAGTCAAACCTTTTAAGAGTAATAGGACATCATGTATCATGTGTAGTTACGATACCTTAAAATGTAAGTGCCATCAATTGCCCAATACCGCAATAAATCCTCCAAGTTAAGTATAAAATTGTTACACTGAGTGATTTACAAAATATTAATGTTCCCAAATAAACTCATAAATTGAAATTAATTCCTCGAGACTGTGATCTGTAATGGTACAGTACGACCAATTTATCTTGACACTTTAAGGCGGCGCTGCACGTCAAGAGAAACGTCAAAATCTGTAATTTTTTTTACTTAGTTCCCATCTTTGTCGCGTGCCAAGTAAATCTGGACCTTCCGTACATATTAAGGCTTTGATAAATGTACCATTAACATTCCGTAGGTTAGAGGATGGGGCTATCTGTCATCTTATAGGATTAGGAGTTCGAATTTAAAGAGAGGTGTTTTACGAATAAAAAACTTAATTGTCATTTTATCTAAGTGGCGTTAAATAAAAGGCCAAAAGAAAGTTTTTAAGGCACGATTTTTATTATTTTATCTACCTACGCTATTGATAAATGAAAACCATAATTTTTACCTTTTTAAGCATGAGGTCCTGGGTTGGATTCCCGGGTCTGGCAGTCTTATTGGGTTTTTCCATCAGAAATTTCTGTCAGCCCAGAGTCTGAATTTGAGCCCGGTTGATGACAATAGGCTCGCCGCCTATTACATGGGATTTGAAATAAACTCGCGAAATGTTGTACTAGCCCGTCTGACTAACCCTTCGTGTTTTATGTGGTTTATTTAATTTTCGCAGTTTGTTAATCGTAAATATTTCGCGTATGTATTCAAGAACACAAATCTTAGTAAAAACTTATTTTCGTAAAGAATTATGCCTAATTTGTTTCATTTTGACAGTTCAACAATATTCATTGCGTTATTTACGTTGTTGAGCAGATTTTTTTTCCAACTTATGAAGCAATGGATTAGCAATCTGTTTCAAATCGAAACAGATTGTGATTGTGTTGTGTTACGCAATTAGGGTACTGGTCTCAGTTTTCTGCACTTCTTGAACACACACTCAGGTAGGTATGTATATTGTTAAGCCGTACCTATAGCTTGTGGGAATAACTATATCTTCCAGAAAAAGAGGGAAATAATCTCATATTAGTTAATTGATTCAGGCGTGACCTTGCGAAAATCCATTATAAAATACAATAGACGTGGATATATTTAGTAACCTGTTCTGCTTAGCTATTTCTAAAGAGCCATAAAAAACTCCTGAAATAAATCGACACGTGTTTCACCTCTCAACGAGGCATCCTCATGATGACGATGGACTTGTTGCGAACTCGAACACGGCGTGTTGCCACACCGAGCGCTGAGTGCAGACCGAGTGCTGTGTGTGTCTGCACTCAGATAATTAGGAAGTTAAACATAAGTGTTGGCCAAAAAAAAATTGGGTCAAGGTCCAGCCTATGAAACGCTACAATAATAAACATTCTGTTATCATTACAATTAATGAAACATATTAACTAACAATTAATTTATATGAGTTACAAATTATAGCTATATTTATACAGCGTTTATTTTATATGGCTATAAATTAAAATATCTATTATTTAGTTATTAATTACAGCTAACTCGTAAGGTTATATAATTTAAAACAATTCGTTTTGATCACTTCAGGGGGTCCTTTAATATCAAGCTGTAAACATATATAAATTGGTAGTGTTTTAAAATTATGTTCTTTTAGTGATCCAAGCATGAATCCCTAACTGTTGGATACCAAAAATACCAAATTTTGAAGTGAAACTTCTTAGGCTGCAATTTGATAATCACGTTTAGGCACATTTCGTTAAATGAGAGAGAAGAAAGATGTAGCTCTCTCTGTCTGTCTCACAAAATCTCTCTGGTTCTTAATTTTTTAAGAAGTTTCACTTCTATCACGTGTACGTTGCTGCACGCGCAATTTTTACCTGACTGCCCCAGAAGGATGTTTTTCGATATAGGTATGTCAATATGGTTTGATGGATTTTAACAAATGAGGTGTCGTTAGATTCGTCTTAATTGTGGGAGTGACATAGAATACAGCATATTTCAGGTACATAATTGTTTTTTTTGGTTTCATGCTAAAACGTCGGGTTTTTGTTTTTTTTTTAAATAATTCTCTTTATTTGTACCTTTCAACTGTCATTAATGAGACACAATAGGTCCTCGTCACAGTAGAACTATAGATGCAAGATTTTTGCTGTCTGCTCGTATGTTCGCGATACTTTTAAAATAATTAAGAAAAATAAAGTAAGTAAAGATTTTAAGAGATGATTAAACTAGTTTTAAGTTGTAAATGATTTCACTATAGCGTAGGCGCATGGATACGAATTCACGAATTCTTAATTACTCTTAAATACCTACACGCTCTTCATTAAGAAAACTTTCTTTATTGAATATCATAACATGTTTAATACCAATCAACTGGTTATTGGTATTTTATTATATTATATTGATATGTAACATAAATAACGTATCTATTAAAATATTGCTACTATAACATTAAAAAGTAATCACTTGTCATACAAGTTGACAAAATTAAAAATGGTGAAGTCTTTTTTATTACTTTTAATGGGTTTTTACTATTTTGATTGCTTGACAATTAGAATTTAAATTTATAACTTAATTGATTAGATTAGAATGAGATGTTATAGCGCAATTACAACAGTTATGTGACACGATATCAATTAGATATGCTCTAGAATTTTAATTGATTATTTAGCGGTTGTGTTATTTGACATAGATGATGCTATTAGAGCAAACGTGTTTTATGTAAAGTACCTCGACCGAGCTCTGCTCGGGTGAAAATAGAGAATGCTAATTTAATAGTATAGGATAGTTCATACTAATTTCATGTATAGTAACATACTAATTCCATGCTGCCATGAGAGTAGGTACTTACTAATTTCATGCTGCCATGTCATTATTCTAAGGTAGCCTAAATCTTGTTCTAAACTTTAGGCGACCTCGCGAGCTCTGCTCGGGTGAAAATACGGAGTTGTACGTTGTTGAATTGTCCCATATATGAGACCTAGCTAGATCGATTTTTCGCCCCCGTAAACCCCTATATTGCAACTTTCATCGAAGTCGTTAGAGCCGTTTTTGAGAACGTGATTACAAATATATATGTATACATATATTATTTATATACAAATATTGCTCATTTAATAGTATAGGATAGGATATGTTTATTCTTGCTTGCGAATTAATTTTGTCCCCAAATAAACAATACTTATGTTGTTTTTGTGAAGTGAAGTGTTTATTTTGTTTATAATGATTGATATCTTCATTTTGATGTCCATCGAGTCATGTTGTTCCTAGCCAAAAGTTTTATGTTTCCAACAATTTAGAAAATGTTGAATAAGACGCGTATACCACTACAATTCCCCACAATGACCCTTTCCAGTTTAAGAGCTTGCAGTTCCCTGTGAGCCTATGCTTTGCGATGATTATCAACAAGTCACAGGGGCAGACACTGAAGGCTGCGGATGTCGACCTCAGGATAAGCTGCTTCTCACACGGACAACTGTACGTCCCAGTCCTGACTCTCTGTATATTTTGGCTGATGAGAACAAAAGTACAAACGTACGTAGTATACAGGAAAGTTTTATTAAAGTGTGGCAGTTATTGTAGTATATTGTTATTGTGGTGTCTTACGACTTCCACGTGAACGAAGTCGCAGGCAGAAGCTAGTTTTGAATAAGACAGAATCTTTCCATATTCTAAATCTGAAAGGCAAGATGAAATATAAGAAAGTCAATTAAAACCTGCCCACGCCTTCAAGCGCACTTACACATTGAGACATGAAACGCGCAAAAAACAAATGCAAGTTGCAATCCATCTGTGAGAAGTAAAAAAAAAGTCATTAGCGTACCTTCTTACTACCCAACAACTTCAGTACATTAAGCGAGGTCAAAGATCCCTCATGTACCTACTACATACCTACCGAGTAGCTAGGAGCAACGCAGGTGTGCCGACAGGACGTCGATGATTGTTACAAACAGGATCGTACCCCGATCAATTGTAACCATGCCTATCGACACAGAGCAGAGAGTAGATATTATATGGAGGAACAATTTTTTCTCAATAAACATTGATATCGCAGCTATACATTGTCTTCATCTTCTACTCGATTCAGCGCCGTATGTCTCGTGTTTATCCACTTTGATCTGTGTGGTCGCATTCAGATAATTCTCGCTACTGTTCTGGCTACTGGCCAACAGATCGTTTTACCCCTTTTGGCATCCATTCTAGTCGAGCTCCACTCCACGTGCTGTGCCCAATGTGTATTTCCATTGACTACCCAACTAGCACACAAGCTGCTTATATCACTTCTTTACCATCTGAATGTGCTATAATAGCTGTTCAAGGGGTTTACTATAATACTTAGGTGGTTCAGTAGCGTATTTAATCGTTCTTTAACAGGCATGTGGTACAGTAGCCGTACAACAGTAAATATAATCCCAATGGAGATACAACGGCGTGTTATAGAGTTATTGTACGAGCATTTGATATAAAGTAGAGTTATAAATACCTTTTAAAACACCGCTAAGTCTTAAAGAGGGCTTTAATAGTTAAAAGTGTTTAAATGGAGTTATAAGCTTCCTTTAAAGCACTTTGGGTTGTATATTGCATATTTCTAAATGTCTAAGCGGTTAAATAGTGCTTATTACCGCCTTTGAAACTCTGTATCTACAGCAGAGAATTATAATTCTATAGTAGCACGTAGGTTGTTATAGTTGTGAATTTTACAGCAACTGTATCGTAAATAGCTGAATAAGGCAAGAAAATCACGCCTTATAATGCTGAAAGCTCAAAAATTTCGTTTCTAGCGTCAATATAGCGGCTGAAGTGGCACAAAAGTGTTTTACTCATTTAATTGCTTCATTGTGACTCCATTTTGTAAAAGATTATCGCGTGGATTTGTCATGGATAACCAAAAAGCGTGGAAATTAAGAAAAAAACACGATAGTGTGAGGAAAAAAATTTGCAAAGAATATCGGAATATAATTAATCGACCAGAAGATAGTGACGGCGACTAGAACATAGGATAATACTCTGCTCACAAACTCTTTCGTATTTAAGTGCAACCTACCCTACCTACCCTACCCGCCCTACCTGCCCTACCTGCCCTACCCACCCTACTCGCCCTACCAGCCCTACCCGCCCTATCCGCCTTATCCACCCTACCCGCCCTATCCGCCCTACCCGCCCTACCTGCCCTACCAGCCCTACCCGCCCTACCTGCCCTAAAACCTGCCCTACCTCCCTAGCTACTATACCCACCCTACCTACCCTACCGACCCTACCTATCCTATCTTTCAAGTTGGATCTAACTGCACACAGTGTGCAAATTTGATTAAAATCGGTTAAGTAGTTTAGGAGTCCATCGCGGACAAACAACGTGACACGTAATTTATATATATTAAGAAGAAGAAGATAAGATATCAATAGTCCGTTGTCCAACCTTAGACTCTTAAAAGAATATATTAATTACCGATGTACACCTAAAAGAGTACAATAGCGCGTCAATACCACAATCATAGAACCGGAAGGTCTACAATGATGGATACTAGTGGTTTAAAAGCGATAGAATGGTTCTAGTAAACTCTGAAGGCGGTTGTAACCTAGACGCCATTATAGTTTTTAATACAAGCAATTCTCATGATTTTTTATATTCTATTTATATCATAAATATGTATAAAAACCGAATAAACGTCACTCTTTCTCACCCAGAATTCTAAAGAAACTACCTAAAAAGCTAAACTATCTTATATAAACTAAATTCAAAATTCAAACCCTCTAATCAAATGTACTTTTTATCCAAAAAATATGCAAAAAACTGCATAAATGGCAGGCGCGTGATTATTTTAGCTAAAATATATGTGTATATTTACAATACACTGGTACTCGCACTAGTACTTTGCATGCATAAAAGGAAAAATGTTGGAAGGAACCTGTTGTTTATTTTTTAATTATTTCCAGTTGTTCTATCAATCACTTTCTTAGACGTCATTGTAAAAATTTCAATAAGTTTTGTTCATTTCCCCAAAATATCGCTACTGTATATCTAATATAGATCTGTAAACTCTAATTCAGAGATACAGACGTGTCTAAATAAGATGCGAGCGCTACAGTCGCGCTACAAGAGCTTATTTTAGATACTGAGGCGTACACTATCGCTCGCATAGCACCTTTGTATCTCCGTACTAACACATATTTACGACCATTGTATCTACATTGTAGAACCGTGGGCCGGATAAACCGGTGCCTCTTTTGGGGGTACAGCGGCGCTATAGCAGCTTGTACATCTACTGTAGAGCTTACTTATGGAGGCTATGCCGTTATTAAGAACCTCTATCCAGCCGGTGTACGGCTTGTTATAGAGCTTATGTGCTACTTGGGCAAGGAGTCCGTTATCGTAGTTCTGGAGCCGTTATATGAAGTGTTAGTTCAGTGGCGAAAAAAGAAATAGTATCCTCCTACCCCTCAAAATATTCCTAGGGGGAATTGTCAAAAATCTTTTAAGTATTAGCGCTCCATTTACTTTCTACTCTATGATCCAGTCCCCATCAAACTGGGGTGTTTTACGAGTGAGTAAAACGAGCTGAACAAGTTTGAATCCTGGATATGAGCCGAGCATTCTGTATGAAGGATGAATTGTAAAATATAAAATATACTGGTACTACAAACGAGTCCATTTTATGATTTTATGACTGATGTAGTAAAATAGTGTTGCTTTTACATAGCAATACAACAATTAAGTAATTAATTTATTCTCCGAGACAGAACATGTATCTGTCAGGATATATATAAGCCTCTCCCAAGTTGTTCGACAAGTCAACAACACCCTGTTTCCGCCTTCCGCAATCACTTTTCTTCAGCTTTTTACGTTAGTTCGGTAATCGTTTGATTTCATATCGCTGGCATGTAATTTTTAGAATGAAAAGAGGTAATAGGTATGTATCTACCCTATGACTTTTCGGGTGGGAATAGTAGATTGTTATACGAGGGGCTAAAATAACCTATTCTATCGAGGTAGTTTTACTCTCGAGATTTAGCGAGGGAGTAAATAGAAATTAGTTATAATGGGTTTTAGCGCCGTGTGTTACACTCTACTTTTCACTACGACTGCGAGAAAATAAAATAATCCAATACAATATTAAATAGTTTATTTTATTTAAATGTACAATTCTGGATATTTAACGAGATGTTTTTTTCCGGCAACTTAATTTCAGTCCTCTGTGAAGATGTTCTCACTAGATGATGGCATTTTCACTGTTGTAAATAATATTACGGTCACCAATTCAATTCGTAATTAGAGAAAAATTCTAAAGATATCGCGCCGATGCCTTTTTTATTTCTTCTGTAGCCGCAACGCAATGCACGCATTCTACTGAAGAAATAGCCTCATTTAGTTCCATTTTCAAAAATAAAATATTTTTCTTTTTTTTGTGAACCAGTAATAAGTCGATCATGATTTAAAACGAAAAAGTCTTTATTCTACATAAGAATAAAGACTTTTTCGTTTTTCAAGGCAAAAATTAAAAAGAAATTACTTTTCCCCTAGAGTAAGAAATGCTATTTTTTCCCCGCTCTGGTACTCTACAATGACGGCCTTTTCGAGCAAGAGGAGTGAAAAGATTATTTTAAGCCTGTAGGTTCAGTAATTTCTAAGCCGTCCTAAATAGAGAGAAAAATATACTTTTTCATTTATAATTATTTTGGATTGCCGCCTCCACAATATTTTATACTTACAAGTGTGCTGTGGTTTATTTTGTGAAAACAACAACATAATTGACGCTTACTGAATTTATTTTGTCCCTTTCTGGTTACATGAGAGGAATAAAGAGGGAAATATCAAGTTATGTGAATGAACGATGGAGTCGCTTTACTGGTTTCAGTTTAACAATTAAAGGTGGCTTCATACAAAAACTTGAATGAAGTAGGTAGTATTAAAATGTGAAAAATCAAAAGCATTGTGTCTGTGAGATTTACGCATGTAATAATTACTTATGAATTAAATATTCATATCTAAAATATACAAAGGACTCTCAACTGTGAGTATTATATACCTATAGTATGTATGGTTATATATTTAAGCTTTATGTATTTATTTAAGTAAATATTAATTTGTTACGTTTATATGTGTAAGTATATTTTAATATTTTAGTTTAAGACTTCGCATATTCATATATTACTCTTCTTGTTCTCACACACTATTGTCTACATTTCCTTCTCATTTCTCCTTTCGCAGGTCTGCTGGAAGGAATTTCTTAAGAAATAATCAGTACCTTTGTACTCTAAATTATAATTATGCCATTTCTCTATGTATTTTACTGTGCACATAAATAATAAAATCACACTAATATTATAAAAGGCGAAAGTTTGTGAGTAGGTGTGTATGTTTGTCTCTTCTTCACGCTCAAACGGCTGAACCAATTTGGATAAAATTTTGCACACAGATAGTTTATTACCTGGATTAACACATAGGATTTTTGATCTCGGTATTCCCACAGGATCGAGACTTATGCGGGTGAAACCGCGGGGCGCAGCTAGTAAATAAATAAAGTAACTTAAAACTCTTAAAAAGCTTAGATTTCTATGAACTCTCAATAGGGTCATCTCTTACGAGTTAGGACATTCAATGCTAATTCATGTCCAGTTTTAAATGGACACAAAAAACAATTGCCATCTTGAGATGTCGCATACAATCGAATTACCTATCTGCCAAAACAAAACAACAATCGACCTATTATGTACCGCTACAGATAACATACATACCATCAACAAATAGATAGCCTATTATACAATTATGTCGAGATTGATAGATTATAACTTTCGTTTCAATAAAAAATATAATACGACATAAAACTTAGTCCACATCGAAAATTAAATGGCAGAACGCACATCTTCACCGATGGAACGAGTCATGAATGAAAAAAAAAAAAAAATTTTTTTTTTGCGTTCAGTTCGTTTAGTTTTTTGGTGTGAACTCGGCTTTACAGGCCCCAACGCACAGAAAGCGGCCCAGGGGCTCTAAACCCTCGGTGATTAGTTCGCTACAAACGATTGTAGTATGTACTGAACGCGAAAGTTGTCCATTTAACTGGCAGACTGCTTTTTCATAGCTATTGATTGATGCGAGGTACCTACCTACCCGTTAGTTTGTGCCATCAGCTCTGTCACCAGAGAAAGGCGATGAAAGTGATTTTGTTATTAAATTATAATGCGCGAGAGTTGACAAAGGTTATGCGTTTGTTTTACGATGCTGCGATTTGAAATCGTGGATATACATTATATCAAGCTTTTTTGTAAGGTAAAGGCTCAGACCAGGGTGAAGGTGGCTTTTGTACACATCAGTCCTTTGTATACCTTTTGGAAACTCTCTCATTTCTTATTTATTGAAAGTTGCCTTCATTTTTCACGCACTTGCCCAAGTCTGTGTGAAAGAATAACGGTACTCAAGTAGTATAAAGTGCTTGCTACACGGCTGCCAACCGCGTCCCCAACATAGGTGAACTTAGTTGGCGACAGGCGAGCTGTTCGAAATTTGGTCGTAAACCACCATCTACCTACACGGTTGTAAACCACCAAGGTCACCTTTGTCGGGACGCGGTTGGCCCTTAAAGCAGAACCTACAAAATTAAAAAATGGTGCTAATTTATTGTCCAAATAAAAAACTTGCCTGCACTCTCTTTTTGTCCCAATGTCACCCAATGTTTTTGCATGCACCTACCACTTGCAGTGACTTCAATGTGCGCTGCACGTGTGTCAGTGAAACACATGTGTGTTGACGACCGGAGCATCGCGTTCAATTGTTTGCTTGGAGCAGTCTTTTGTTTGCACTTGATGCATATTGTTAGGAATCGTTTGTGTATTGTTTTGTCAAGTTGATCATTGTATTAAGAAAAGAAAGAAAAAAATTAATCATTGTGCGCGTTCACGTTTAACAAGTTTACGTGAAATGATATGAATTGAATGAATCTTATTTGTAGAAGTAATAATGGCAGATTTTAGATTTGCAATTACTTATATTGCTATTCTTACGAAAAAAATAATTGATAGCTGTTAAATAATCTGGCGTACTGGCGGTAAGTAATGGACTCCGGATATGAGGCCAGTAATTTTAGGTGACAGTTCAGTCAATGGCCTCCCGGTATCCTCATGTACGAATCAATATCTACATTTGAAAACAGTTCAGTACTGTCTGACTTCGTGTGTAAGCGTCAATCTTTGAACTGACTCGCGAACTCGCCTCGTGCCCGGAGTCCATAAAGTCAGTGTACCTATTGTTTTTTAGTTGAGGTCAAAACTGAAGCTGTTTATGTAAAACTTATTATTTTGCGGACTTCCAACAGTTGGTCCACATTTTTTATCCTCACAAAACGTTCTCAGTAAAAAGTATTTGTATTGACTATGAGTAATAGCACCAATTGACCTGCATCGTTCAGTTTACGCCCCTCGGCCATCTCACTTCATTACAATTGACCCCTGGTTCAACAGACCCACAATAAAAAGCTGGCGATTGATAAAAAACCATTTCTTGAAAAAATAACGTAATTATCCGACTGTTGATATTTATACGGCCATTGTACGATATGTTATGGTAATTGATTTAGCTAGGAGCTATGTTTCCGTATTCAACCATAATTGAATTTTGCAGGATTTTTTGCAATAATGATGAAACCTGGGTAAAAAAAAAAAAATATTTAGTCCGTCAATCAGATAATTAAAAATTATTAGACACGTATTTTTTGCTTTATTATATTAATAAAAAATTACTTAGATAAAACGCATTAAAGTTGGGGAGTGGGGGTCGCGACGTCACAAGTAAGTATAAAATTTACATACTCGTGCTGTCATGGCACATTTTAACTCAATGTATAGCCGTAATCTTTTTGATTACGTAAAAAAAGAAAAAATACGTGTCCAATATTTTTTAATAATCTACAAGACGGACATTTTTTTTTTTGTCTTTATTATCATTTCATTATCATTTTAAATCATAATAATATTGTGATTTTTACAACATTGTACGAGTATCTAGCCCGGGGACCAGCCGTGATGTAACACTTTTACTTATTAGTTGATAGGCGGCTAATCTATTTTATATTTTGATAAATTATAACTGTCATCCATAAAAAGTACCTACGTATAGTAATTGTGAAAGTGAACCTCTGTTATTAAATAGCAATGCCTATGTAATCGACATTTAAGTTTTCTAGTACTTCTTTATTTTTTTGGTATCAGCTTCAGTCTAGCGTAAACGTTTTTATAATAACTGTTACAGCCTCAAAGTTACGTAATTTGAGGAAAAATTGATGGTCGTTCAAGTAGAAAGCTCATTTATTTTGAGGAATATATGCTTAACAAAATAATTATTAATGTATGTTTATTCCCTTTCTTTAGACAAAACGTACCAACACTAAATCCACTATAAAAAACCGGCCAAGTGCGTGTCGGACCACGCACAATGAAGGGTTCCGTAGTCGGGATGAATTAATCCCAAAATCAAACTTAACTTTGTAGTTGAAAAATATGTTTTCCCATACGGAATGTATAGGAAAACATGTTTTTGCAACTGCAAATATAAGTTGGTCGATTATTACTCGTTAACTTGTAGAGCCTACTTAGTTGTGATAGTTTTCCTTTTAATTTCGTTATGTGTTAAGCAATATAAACTATTGCTGTGATTTTTTTCACAAATCCAAAACCAACCATTTAGCTGGCAGGGGGGGGAACACTTGACTCTAACAGAAATTAGCACTTTAAAGCTTAATATTTCGCAAACGAATCCCTAAATCCAAAAATTTAGGTTTTCACATATTCACAATGTTTTTGAAGGAACTTTCTAATAATACCCCAGATCATGGAAAAAAAAACATCAACACTACGTGTAGAGGAGATACACAATTTTTTTTTTTTTAATAACAATTTTGTTTTACCACTTTGTCGGCGTGATTAATATGTATATCCATGCCAAATTACAGGTTTCTAATACTTAAAGTCTTGGAGCTATACCGCGGACACACAGACAGACAGATAGACGGATATGACGAAACTATAAGGGTTCCTTGTTTACTAGGGAACCATAAAAAATCGGAATTATTTTGAAGAGATGGACCTTGGCAATAATTTCATCTCTTCTGCATTAGATTACGTGGCAGGTAATTATAAACGCCAGAGCACAGTGCGCACACGCGACAATACTGTCTTAAATAAAATAAAAACCTTGAAAAACTTCGGACAAAGTCACTCACTAATCGCTGAAAACGCTGCGTTTTTTAAGCGTTTCGAGTAGGATGTACTTAGGATTTGCTCATTAGCTTAAATCTGATCTGAAATGAACTGTTAAAGGGAAACTTCCCATTCTATGATGGTCAAATAATCGCTTACCCAGTTCAGAGTCTTTGATATTATTATTTTATTGACTAATGAAACGACAGACTGTCTAGTTGAATTATTACTTACTAAGATTGAAGATTTTTGTGTAATAGACATTCTCATGCTTATTGCCTTCTGAGACCCAAGAATAAAATATCTCATAATATCACAGTAATGCAACGAAAACGAAACACAACAACACTATTCGGTGGCAGAAATAGTTTATTGGAAGTTTCCCAGACGAGCTGCTTTACAAGTATCTCTATTCTTTTTTAAGCATTGACGGTTTATCCAAACAACTGCAGAACCTCAGCATCTTTTAAACCTAGTGCGTGACCAGGACATAGGTTCCGTTCACACCGAGTAGCCAGGTCGAGACGAAGGCGAGCACCGGACCGGAACGACACTCGATACGGTTGCCGATCGCGCCGTCATCGGGTTACAACCGACCACGATAATTTAACACCCCGTCCCCAAGCTTTCAGAGGATTCCCACCCCTATGGGTATTAATCTAGGGCTTATAGTTCTATAGGTAGTTGTCGTATTTAATGCTGTAATTTGCAAGATCGTGCTGGCGTCTCGCCAGAAGTATTTTGCCTAGATAATCTGAAGTGTGGTTAATAGTTGACAATGAATGCCTCGGTTACAGATTTGAGTACTAGAATTTGCTGTACTGTTAAATTATTATTTGGTCGTTGAACTGTTGCATGTTTGGGTACTGTAAATTGTACAAAAGGATCCAATGAGAACAAAAAGTATGTCATGATTTGCAATCGAATTTTTTGCATAATTAGTAGATCGAACAGTTCGAAGGTAATGCTTTACGTCTTCTAAAAGATTATCAGAAGATATTCAGATTTTGTGATTCGGTAACATTAGCCGCAGTGTTCTAACACCAGCAGGCAAATACAAGTGGACATTGCTTTCAATGTGTTTCGTGTTTCTCCCTGTCAAGAGGATTGTCAGAAGCTTTTCGGTAGCTTAAGGCTCCCGCAGATAAACGAGGCGCGACGTGAACAACAGTATCAGTGAAAAAGGGCGGGTGCAGTGGATTATTGTTATAGATTAGTGATATTATTATTCCTTTATTTCATTTTAAAACATACTGTTTACATTTTTAAATATTCTTATAAAAATAATTTAAAAAAACATTTAAAAATATAAAAAATAGTAGCCCACCGGTGGCTTGGACCCTGTTCCCGACACCGGTGGGCTACTATTTTTTATATTTCAGGGCTCCTGAGAGAGGAACCTCCTAACGATACGCGCCGTGTCCAGGAGTACTGCTTTCTGGATCAAGCCCTTGATCCAGGTACCTAACGAGAGCCTCCTCAGGTGTTGGTCGAGGCTCTTAGCTATTATGCCATTGGCCGTAACGATTATCGGCACAATGATTGCTGTATCCACATCCCACAAGTCGACAACCTCGTGAGCCAGATCAAGATACTTAATCTGTTTATCTTTTTCAGCTTTCACGAGGTTCTCGTCATGCGGGACCGCTATATCAATAATCATTGTGCGACGCTCTAATCGATCTATCACCACTATGTCTGGCTTATTGGCAACAATAGTCCGGTCAGTGATGATAGATCGATCCCAATACAACGTGATATTGCCATTTTCGAGGACTGGGTCGGGCACATATCTATAGTACGGTACTTCCGATTCCACAAGACTGTATTTTAGAGCAAGTTGCTGGTGGATAATCCTGGCTACAAGGTTGTGCCTATGCAAGTAGTCTCCGTTAGCCAGACGAGAACAGCCAGAAATAATGTGTCTGATTGATTCTCCGGGACGGTGGCATGCCCGACAGATGTCAACCGTGCCGTCCTTCACAATATATTTCCGGTAGTTGTTCGTCATCATAACTTCGTCCATAATCGCATAGACAAAACCTTCGGTTTCCCCAAAGAGGTCACCGAATCGCAACCAGGATACGGACGCTGACAGGTCTACATCGGGCCCATGTAAGGCCCGGTAAAAGCGCCCGTGAAGCTCTTTGCTCTGCCATACCTCCCTGCGGTCATTAGTATCTAATACTATAGGTTTGCGCCAGTTCTCGTTAGCCAAGGATAGCGGGGTGAGGCCCTTGTCTACGGAGACCACATCTCGGTGCATCCCCACGTCGGTTTCTAGGAAGTATTCCCTGAGACTGCATACCTCACGGTTGTGCAGGGTCTTAGCATTTAAGAAGCCTCGACCTCCGCACTTCCGCGGGATATACAGTCTCATCACCGATGAACTTGGGTGATGCATCCGATTTGCGGTCAGCAATGTGCGGACCCTCCTATCCAGGGCGTCAAGTTCTGTCTGAGTCCATTTGAGTATGCCGAAAGAGTACATCAAAACCGGCATGACCCAACCGTTGAAGGCGCGCACCTTGTTTCCGCCTGATAGAAGACTATTTAAAACTTTATTCAGGCGGCTAAAGAAGCGCTCCTTCAGCGATTGCTTCATGTCAGCAGCGTTGATACCTAACGCTTCCGACATACCCAAATACTTGTAGGTTTCGGTCGAGGAGAGGGATCTTAGGTGTATGGAATCCGAGAGGTGGGTTCCCACGGATTCCACAATCTTCCCTCGCTTTACATGCATGACCGCACATTTGTCCACACCAAATTCCATTCTGATAGCGCTACTGAAAGTTTCAGTTACCTTCAGTAGCTCCAGCAGTTGCAAATTGTTGTGGGCAAAGAGTTTCAAGTCATCCATGTAAAGGAGGTGAGATATAACCTGACCACCTCTCCTCAATCGGTAACCTAGCCCTGAATCTTCCAGCAGTGTGCTTAGAGGATTCAAGGCTAGGCAGAACCAAAGTGGGCTCAGACTGTCGCCCTGAAATATACCTCGTTCTATCCTTATCGGCTCGCTATTCCTCTGGGTATGTCGACATCCTGGATAGCGAAGAACCGTCCTCCATTGCCCCATACATGACATCAGGAAGGCGCGTAGAGTTGCATCTACTTTATACAATTCCAGCACCCTCATGAGCCATGTATGTGGCACCGAGTCATAGGCCTTCTTATAATCTATCCAACATGTCGACAAATCCCTTCGGGATCGACGCACCTGTTGGCTAATGGTCATATCGATGAGGAGCAGCTCCTTAGTACCGCGGGACCCGTTCTTACATCCATTTTGAGAGGCAGACATGATGGAGTTGGTGTCTATATGTTTGTTAATTTTAGCTCTCAAAATGGATGTAAGAACTTTATAGACCGTCGGTAAACAAGTGATCGGCCTATAATTTTTGGGTTCCGCAGTACTACCTGATTTATGGAGCAGGTGGGTTATTCCTGTCGTTAGGAACTGGGGCAGCGACCCTGACTCTAAGGCTGACTGGAACTGGGATGCCAATCGAGCGTGCGACCTTTTGAACCACTTTATCCAAAAGTTGTGCAGCCCGTCCGGCCCTGGAGATTTCCAGTTAGGCAACGGACGGACTGCACGAGCTACATCTTGGGGGCTGATGGTAAGTGCCCCCATTTCTGGTATTTGCTCGCACGCTCGCTCGATCTCCCTAGTCCAATCTCCTTCGGTGTGATTGATAGGCGCCGACCAGATGCTTCGCCAGAACGAACACATGGCGTCATCATCTGGTAGACGCGTGTCAATCACACCTTGATCCGGTCGCTCCCAAGCCCTGTAAACCCACCTTTCATCGCTCTGGAATGTGCGATTCTGAGTGTACCTCTCCACTCTCCGCCTGTATCGTCGAATACGGTTTGCCCATGCGCAGATCTTCTGCTTCAGGAAGTCGATACGCTCTGTGACACGGGTCGAATAATCCCGAGAACTAATATCAGTCCCCGAGAACGCCCGCTTCACAAAGCGCATCACTCTAGGGCGAGTATTGCCCTCCCTGAAGCAGATTAGCTTGCCGATGAGTACTCTAGCCTCACTGATACGACGCTCAATCCTGCACTGCCAAGCTGGTATAGCTGGTTTTGGTCGTGGAGCTCTGTCATTGTTAGGAAATTTGACATGAGCCACACGACATGCCGCTACAGCTGCACAGTACAAGATCGAGTGGGTATCAGCGAGGTCTTTGCTGCCGTCAAAACAATTTGACAGCAACGAGTCTAGAGTACACACCAGCGCCTTGTTTTTCTTGTGCATGGGCAAACGAGGTAGACGTGGTCTAAGTCCAGGCGGAGTGGAGCGGTACTCCCGGAAAGCATCCTCCAAAGCGCTCCTCAATCGTGTATTGCATTGGGAACTCACGGATATAACCCCGTCATCATCCTCTTCATCACCGCGGTCGGGTCGCGGTGAAGGACTGGGTAAATTTTGCAATTGCACCGCGACCATTGGCGAAGCAGGTGTAACATGGTTATTCCGTGATTCGAAGCGTAGTCGATCAAGTACGGCGTCATCCAGCATATGGTTACGCTGGATGACCCGCACCTGATCCGACAGTCGTTGCGCCGACACGTTGATAGCTGGCTCAAGCACCTGAAACAGAGAGAGCATCCGACCACGGTACGCAGTCAGGTTACTTCCCCCCTCTGTAGCCCCAAAGTATGCGCGCATGACATTTTCATTGACAGTTTGTGTCCACCTCATGCGCTGCACACTTCCACCGGGAGCGGGGACCCTATCAGAAGCCGGTGGGCCTCGGAGTCCCAAGCTGGCCGGTGGTCGGCCTCTTCCGCGCCGACGTGCTGGTGGTGGTGTCGTCGGCGGCGAGAAGTATTCGTCGCTCGAGCTCGACGCAACTGCAGCGGCCGGTATCACTGAACTCACGTCTGGAGCAGGATCCGGCAACTGCGAGGCGGAGCTGAGCGACGATCCCGAAGATGTTAGGTGTGTGTTTTCAATCAATCGTCGTGCCCGACTTCGCGTCAACATTGTACTATTCCGTTCATTGTACTCCGTCTATAATTGTTTTTTCTTAGGTCAATCTTTAGGTTTTGCTGCCCATTTTGGTGTCTTCTGGAGCAGATGTTGAGCATATTTGATGTGTAAAAATCAAATAGTGATATTATTATTAATAGATTGCTAAACCATTGCTTCATAAGTTAGAAAAAAAATCTGCTGAACAACGTAAATAACGTAATGAATGTTGTTGAACTGTCAAAATGAAACAAATTAGGCATAATTGTTTACGAAAATTATTTATTACGCAATTAGGGTACAGGTTGATGTCAATTTCAAACTTTCTTAAGTCTTATACCACATGATATAGCAATAAACGTAGGTATGCGTCCTGATGAATAAGTCGTTTGATCTCCACCTGTCTATCGACACACGGTTACATTACTCACTGAGAACAAAGCGACGGTCAATAACTAAAACAATTGACTAATTCTAAATGTTTCACCAGAGCTCGTATGTTTCCAGATACAAAATGAGTATTATATCTCTCGCAACCACTAAATTAGTTACTTCACTGCATTACCGCAACTGGATTGAAATGTTACGGATAACTTGATCCTGCTTTATTATTATTTCCACCAATGAACTAGATTCCCACACTTTATTGGTTTAGTTTGATACTCAGTTTATTTCAGAGTAACTGCAACTTTTAATGGTGCCTTTAACTTTGAGTGTTATTGCAGGACTCATATTTTGTGGATAGAAAGGATACGGCTTTCGAATTTAATCCAAATCTGGCTTACAATTTATTAAATTACTGGCATTGAGAGGAAAAAATAAAAAATGTCAGTAAAAGACAAAATTACTGGAGTATTGTGAAAAACGGAGGTCTTTCTGACTCGTAAGTACAAATGAAATGAAATTGTTTATTCTGTAAATAAGATATCGGAATCACTTTTATACGTCATGTTTAAAAAAATAAGCTAGATGAGTTCGGCATTTCCAGGATATCGGAATCACTTTTACACGTCAAAAAAAATAAAAAATAACCTATACTCCATTTTTAAGATTAGACATTTAAATAAACCTTTTTACAGTCCGTTCAACCGATTTTGACTTCTATTGCGTTGGTGACATGACAAATGGCAGCTGCAGTAAACAGTTGGTGTTGTAACCACTTTTTTGCTTTTAATGCCATCCTTATGCCTACGGTATAGAAGTCAAAATCGGTTGAACGGACTGTAAAAAAGGTTTGTTTAAATGTCTAATCTTATTTCAAATGTAGTATAGATGAGTTCGGTGTTTCCTATCTGACTACTCTGAGAAGAAAGGCCGAAACAAACTCAGAGGTCCTCTTAGTTGAGACATAATCTTGGTCAGGCCATGTGAGGACCATGTAGATTAGTGTCTGAATTGGTCTTTTAAGGAAAGAACCACACAGATTTGAGTGGTCCTGTCCAGTCAGTGCAAGCATTTGTCAGTAATCGTGGAGCTCAACTCAGAACTTAAGGAGCTCAACTCGACGAATAATTTTACCACCCTGTTTAATTTAAAAAGAAAATTGCCTGAACGTTAATTTGCATAACAGGGAAACGTCCGTACTCAAAGGAATGTATATTAAATGTAGAGTCACGTATTTGCAGTACGGTTAAGAAAAGTAGGGTACCTTATATGTATGCCTGATGAAAGTCAAGTCAAATGTTAGCAAAAAGTTCTCATTTGAAAAAGTTATTTCTTCCATCTCTTATCTGCATCAGTTCGTGACTGCGAAAACGATTAAAACATGTTTGAGCACGTGACATTTCAAACTTGTGGAAATCCCGAGAGAAAGGTTAATATGTCTACATTATTTCAGTGTAATGTACGTACGTACAGATGAAGTCACGATTTAGAAAAGATGCAGTTTATATGAAGTTTCTAAGTATATAAAGTGAAATTTATATGATAAATGGTAGCATCATACGATGATGCCGACCACCCGCGTGGAGGACGGACAGTCATTTGTCACTTGAAAACAAATACAAACTATAAATCATACAGAATTTACAACCACAGCCTTATTACTAAAGTAATTAGGATGATATTCGGAACTCAAACAGTTTTCGAACAGCACCAACAGTTGGTCCAGAGATCATAACAAACATTGTCTATTAAATGGAATTGAGAAGATCGAATTGAACTTAGGAAATTTGATTCTATTGACACATTTGTCTCTACCGAATTAAAATTTGTTATGAATGATTCAATTTTGTTTGAGAAACATCTCAGGGGGCCTAAAACAGCCGCTTTGGCAGAATCATAATATGATAATATTATGAATCACACAAACTGACAACTTATAATACTTATTAGATTATCTGCGTTCAATTCATATTACACAATCCATCTGTTTGACAGTTTTGTATTTTAATGAAATAACATTTAAACTGTAGAAATTAAAAATAAAAATCTTATTTGATTCATAAAACTGTAAAGAAAAATTATCCGGTAAAATTACGGTCTTGATTTTTTCGTGCGGCAATATTTACACCAAATATGATTCTGATATGAAATCATGACATTTGACACCTTTGCTAACTTATAGAGTTGTATTGCTGATTATAATTGAGTAAAGCTATATTTGTTACGACCGCGAATCATATTTTAATCAACATAAAACCTGATACTGCAAAATGCAAAAAACGTAAGAAAATTTGAATTTCGCGGGCTACTCAGATCAAATTATTTATCGTTCCAGAATACGGGCCTCACAAAAGTTTCCTGCATGTTCTGCTTTCGTAAGAACATTTTCTCTTGCTAGAACGAATACATTTATATCTAAAATTTTGTACTTTACTCTAAATTGTCACTAGATTTCGCTAGAATAACTACTAAATCAACCCCAACTGTCCTTGCACTGTTCAACTCTAAAATATGACCAGGAAACGACATAACGAAGTGAACTATACCCATTCATTTACTCGGTCAATTTACCGTGAAAGTAATTTAAATCGATTTAAAATGGCCGTCGCATTTTTAATCCAATCTCCATCAATTACATTCGGTCAACAATATTTATATGACGGAGAAAGGACCTCCGTATTGTTTTTAAAAAGTGTGACCTCAGCGTAGCTGACGTCACTGATGTTATTTTCCTGGTGATCACTCATCTTCGATTTATAAAGGAAACTTCAGGACTTGTTTCAAAGCTTCGTTTATTTAACTGACAGCGTAACGACGTCTCAGAGAGGTCCGCACTGTCCAGCGGCTCGAACAAGAATGACTCGAGCGCTCAGTGCGGCCGTATTTATAGGCACTGTCGCACGTGCATATTTTTAGGTTAAGTATTGAACTATGCAAATTATAATTATTTTTGGAAATAGAAGTAGTAGTTAACATGCTTAACGTAATTTTACATCGTAATTAATTAATCAATTGTTTGTAAACTAATTTTAAACAATCAAATAATGAATCTTAAATATTTCAATACGAACGAACAACGAACTATTGTAGTTGCGCCGATACGGCCATACTGACAGGCGGTGCGCGCTCTGCACCAGCCTCGTTGATTCTCGTTGTTATACATATTTGTGATCACCTGTAAACAAAGAAATATTTTCTCTGAGTTGGATATCTGTTAAGCAACTTGCGTTGCTTTATGTTGGTTGTTACAAATAATGCCATAACACACAACTGTCTTGTATGTTTGAAAATATTAAAGTTTGTAGGATCTCGAAGATTTGTAGGTTCTCAAAGGTTTGTAGGTTCTCGAAGGGTTCTCGGAGGTTCTCGGAGGTTCTCGGAGGTTCTCGGAGGTTCTCGGAGGTTCTCGGAGGTTCTCGGAGGTTCTCGGAGGTTCTCGGAGGTTCTCGGAGGTTCTCGGAGGTTCTCGGAGGTTCTCGGAGTGTTATAGATGTGTTAAAGGTTCTCGTAGGGTTATTTGGAATTATTAAAATTGAATTGAGTTTCTTACCCTTTATTCTGATGCGTTTTGGATAGGCTGTTCCTGCAGCTCTTCTCGTGAGGTTGTTGGAATAGGCTCAGTTGGTGCTGCAGAGTCTCGGTGAGTAGGTGATTCGTTTCCCGCCGATACGGTCAACTGTTTAGCAGTTTGTGGAGCACGGCGAAGCTGGTCATGGGCAACCTTGCGGGGTCGTCCTCTGCCAATAACTTACTTCACCAGATATCGGTCATTTTCCAGTATTCTGCAGACTTCATATGGCTCGCTGAATTTAAGGTCCAGCAAGGTTTGGTTGCGAGGATTATTCTTTGATCAATACGTAGTCTCCTCTTTGATAATGATGGATTTTAGCTTTGTGTAGGTTGAAGTTCTTCTAGTACAGTATGCCACTGCTCTGTTTCTTAGTTTTTGATCATGACCAATGCAGATGGTTGCAATGACTTTTTCAACTTGACCATTCGCTCGGCTGACTCCTGGGGCTATAGCGTGGATATTTCTTCTGATCTGATCACAGTAGTCTTTAAACTTCGCCAAGGAATTCTCTTCCTCCATCGACTATGATTTGGACTGGTGTGCCAAATAGATACACAGTACGTTTCAGAGCAGCCAATGTGTTGTGTGGGTTTTTGTTGCTGGCGAAGTAGAGTAAAACGTACTTCGGAAAGGCACCAATGGTGACTACGACGTACTGCTGATCATCTGGAGTGCCCAGTTTCCCATATAAATAACTTGAAAAGCAGCCGTTGGTTTTTGTATTGGATGTAATTGGGCTTTCTCGTGTTTATCTGTCCACACCCATTTGGTACCTTGTTTCGTCAATTCATGTTTGAAGTCAACGAACGTTCACGTCTGAAGCAAGTTTCGAAAGTGTGACCTGGTTTCTTGCAATAGGTACAGGCAGGTGGGGTTGTTTTTGAATCCTTTTTATCAGCTTCAGGTTTATTTTCTGAAGGTTTGAATCTGCAGTCGTTGGTGGAGTGGTTTGTCTTTTTACATATACGGCAGCTTGATGTTGATTGTGTATCGTCCGATAATCGTGGACGCTTGATATGCATTGTGGAACTTGAGCTTGGATGAGAACGCTTCTTCCGTATAGATGTTTGCAACAGAGATGAGTTCAGGAACAGTAGTTGCTCTGGTATTCAATAATTCGATACGCAAACGCTCATCGTTAACGCATCCAATCACTGCTTCCCCAGCGTGTTCGTCTCCCAGTTTGTCCTTGGTGACCCTTCTCCATAAGATCCATGCACGTGACAAAAATTCCGCAATGTCTTTTGTGGTGTCGTAAACATGTTCTCTGAACATGATGATGTCTCGGGAGTATCTGTTTTCGGGTTCAAACGTGGTGATGAGGTTCTTCCGCAACTCTCTCCACGTATTAGTAGTCACCATCCAATTATCGATCCACATTTTTGCACGCCTCTTCAACAGGCTGCAGACTTTCATGCGGACATCGAAATCATTTAGCTTGTAGGCTTCAATCGCTTGATCTATATGCTGGCACCATTCTCGTACACCGACATGGGTGTCCGGGTCGAAAGACGGTAAGTAGACGTCCTTGATCCTTATTTTTGATTCGGTGGGTGGAGCACATAAGCGCTCAGACATTTTCTGCATCGTCTCCATCATTTGCATCAGGAACTGTGGTGGTATCCCATCCATCTGCATTCCATGGTGAGTGTATGTTTGCGGTCTTGCTTGTAATACAGCTTCCAATGGTGCGTTTGTGACGAACACAGGCCCATGCTGCTGTATGTTGATTGATTCCGGTTGATCAGGTGGTGAATGAGCTGATGAGGAAGTGGCCTGGGTAGGAGCTTCTTGCAATCCCACTTCTGATGACGGAGAAAGGACCTCCGTATTGTTTTTAAAAAGTGTGACCTCAGCGTAGCTGACGTCACTGATGTTATTTTCCTGGTGATCACTCATCTTCGATTTATAAAGGAAACTTCAGGACTTGTTTCAAAGCTTCGTTTATTTAACTGACAGCGTAACGACGTCTCAGAGAGGTCCGCACTGTCCAGCGGCTCGAACAAGAATGACTCGAGCGCTCAGTGCGGCCGTATTTATAGGCACTGTCGCACGTGCATATTTTTAGGTTAAGTATTGAACTATGCAAATTATAATTATTTTTGGAAATAGAAGTAGTAGTTAACATGCTTAACGTAATTTTACATCGTAATTAATTAATCAATTGTTTGTAAACTAATTTTAAACAATCAAATAATGAATCTTAAATATTTCAATACGAACGAACAACGAACTATTGTAGTTGCGCCGATATATACGATATTAATTAATTGCTTACATTAAATTTATCAATGGGTATTTGAATGTGATTGATAAGTATGGCATTTATTCATATAGGATTTTTTATTAACATGTAGAGAGAAAGTTGGTAGTTAAAGTGATGAAGCTATTAGAATGATATTTGCTAATATAATTAATTGATATCATCTTGTTTATTTGAAAGCATTGAAACTTGTATCAACAAATTATACCCTTCATCTTTCCCGAACTCTTGGTTAAAAAGATACTAAGATTTTGATTGAATAAAGTGAATAGAGATCACTACTCGCTTCCCAAGCTTTGGCTTGGGATGAGTGAGCCTTTTTATTGTACATTGCTTATTTTTTATTTATTAATTAAAGAGCCATCTAGGTACTATGTCCGTCGTCGCCCGGTGAATTCTAAAAGTCATAAGTGCGTGCCTCCAGATAACATGTGGATAGAAAAGAAACAATAAGACGTTAGAGATTTTATTACAATACTTTTATAATGTTCTCTGCTTGGATTTCTTAAATTTATTTTTCTTTCTTTCTTATACGACAATCACTAAATTTATTAAATACCGAGCTCTGCTCGAGTGAAATTACGGAGAAAACATATTTTCCCAGATATGAGACCTAGCTAGATTTTTCGTCCCCGTAAACCCCTATATTGCAACTTTCATCGAAATCGTTAGAGCTGTTTTCGAGAACGTGATTACAAATATGTGTATATACAAATGCTCATTTAATAGTATAGGATTTGGCTGTGTGTTTCTTTTAAAAGTGTTACAGCAGCACAATACGAGGAATGGCAAAAAATAAATAAAAAAACTACTTTTGGTTGTTATAAACTTCATTTCCTCCGGCATTCATATTCTGATTTGCGTGTAATTAATTTGAATTATCACTATTACAAGAACATTACGTGCGAAGTGATTCGGCTCTGATATTTATAAAATCAGTTATCGGCACAACGGGTGGTTACTCGAGAGCGTTCACTTTTCCTATGTGATGCAACATCTCTGATATTTGCTTTATAGGCTTGTATTATACTGGCTGAGCGAGAAAACTGCTATGTGAAGCTTTAGGATTAATACGGTCAACAGTAATGATTGTGGCAGTATGAACAGAGGTCGAAACACGAATGCTCGACGTAAACGTTACAAGTACATTGAACGATTTTTTTATCGAAAACACAGCTAGACTATAGCATTTTGATTTAAGCTTTTGCGACTAGCACAATTAGTATAATCCATAGATTTGAATAAAGTCTTAAAACGACGTAAATATTACGTGGGAAATTAATATTTTCATCAATTTTAAAATCGTTAGTATTTACGTTACGTTTACGCCGCGTATTCGTGCTAGGTCCACTGTCATTTGAATTACGAAAATGCATACATTTTGACAATGACAGCGCCTACGTAGGCCGCATTCCGTGTTACGTTAAAAGTGATAACATCGCGAATCCGACTAAAGTCCAAAGTCACAATTTTTACTCAATAACCCTTATATTTTGTGACTATTAAATTTGGTCGGATACGGGATATAATCACTTTTGGCGTAACTCGGAATGCGGCCGCAGTAAAGCGTATTTACTGCGTAGTCGCTGTCATTGTCAAAATGTTACCATGAACGGGTGGTTGACTGTATTAGCAAAATAAACAGTTTGGATTCTTTTAGTCTGATTTGATTTATCTGATATTTCGGTTTAAAGTAATATTAAAGCTGTTTTCAAGTGGACTCACTTTATCTGTATGTGATTTCCTGGTATCCATTAAATAGCTTTGATTACTGTCTGGCGGCCTTTGCAGTTTTTAGTAAAACCATGTTATTGCCAATCAACAGGCCATTGTATCTTAATGGATATGTATGATTGCCTGTACTGAAGTCAAGGAACTGATAGAAACACTCGGTGAACAAAGACACTCACAATTTATGTTTTAAATGGTGTTACGATAGCTGATTCTATTGTGTTCAACTATTAGCCTTTGTATCTAATTTTAGCTCTTTTCTTAGGCACCTAAGTGCTTGTGGCTAAGTAATAACAGCCGCACGGGTAGATCTATCAGGTTAAACTACGCTTGCCGCGGTTGGTCCGTGGATGGGTGACCATCTTTCCCAACTATATTGGGGTCGGCTTCCAGTCTAACCGGATGCAGCTGAATACCAGTATTTTACATACGCGACTGCTTTTCTGACCTCCACAATAGTAGATAACTAGGTAATACGATTCCCCTTGGTAAGACTGGTTGTCAGAATTTTGGGCTTCTGACGACCTGTAACGACTGTCAAAGATCCACGAATGACAGCCGGGACCAACGGCTTAACGTCCTTTCCGAGGTACGGAGGAGTCTCGGTATGTAAAGATGGTCACCCATCCACAGACCAACCCCGGCTAACGTAGCTTAATCAGATGAATCGACTCGTGCGGCTGGTGTTACTTAGCCACGAGCTTCTCGACTTACCTTCATACAAGAGGTAACCAATATCTTCGCGCTGTCGCAATCTAAATTTAAAAGAATGGCTTCACAATCTCTTGCAAGTCGCCTATAAGACGGATGCTTTTGTCATAGTATAAGGAGAGGTAGTAAGCTAACTTCATAGAAACGCACCGCTCGCGGCTTGTTTGTGTGGGGCCGTAGTATCTATGCGTCGCCGCACGCACACTTAACAAAATCAAGCCGCACACATACAAGCCGCGCGCGGTGCGTTTCTATGAAGATAGCTTACTACCTCTCCTTATACTATGCTTTTGTCATCCGCTTCCTTCGATTCGTCGGTATTTAGTGATTTTCTTCTAATTATGTACCTCTTTTCTTTTTTCTTCGTTTAACATGCGTTCGTTTTCATACTCCGATGTCACTTCGTGGACATGTGGGTTATACGTTTTTTCGACTGTAATATAACTACTTTTTGTAAATGCTGTAATGTATAACTATTTTTGTCCCAAATAAATAAAATAAAAATATCTATAGCATTGCTTCGTTCAGTGTGTCACAGCATTTGGTTGAGTAAGCAGCGCTGTGCCCCATTTCACATGAGCACCGCTAACGTGATAAATGCAGTGCGCACGACCGTCAATGCTTATCGCTTTCAATATTCCTATCAGTTTTAATATTTACATGAACATGCAGTTAAATTTTTGGACTGATTTCTGTATCTTCTGCTTAGAATCTCTGTTTTTTTTTCACTTTCCTAACTCTTTTTAATAATCGTACCTAACTACATACAGGGTGGCAGGGACATCGACGCGAAAACTGTTACCATGGATTCAATACATGATTCTAAATCCCTTTCGTTGAAATTTTTCGTCGGCTATTTAAGAAAAATCTGATGTTTCATAGAAAAGTGTACCTATGCGGTCAAAATGTATGGAAAAGCTGTTTTTTTTTAAATAACCGACGAAACATTTCATCGCTCCTCGCAACCACTTTAGTTCTAATTTTATTGTATTTTCATGTCGGCGCCCGGCGGCATGTCATGTCGAACTGTATATCTTGTCATATCACATTATTAGTATTTTCATGACGTGGTGAGATTCGACTTTGTTAATATTTCTACCAGATGAAGTCATTATGGTTTGCAGAAAAATTAATTGCCCAGAGTGATCCGTATGGACCTAATTATCCTAAGTATTCCTAGACGCTGTTATTGTTCTACAGTTCAAGGTATAGCTGTTAACATTAACCGTAATAAGATGATCTCCTTTAGAGGCATCTAACTGCACAACAATGACTCATATTAATTAATATTAAGTAGAACACCTGAAACAGACTGCCAAATAATAATTAAAACATTTTCCCGTAACGTTATTTAATTAATCTTGTACTTCTTAGTAAACCATGACTTCTAATCTTTCAACATAGACAATTTTATAATTATTATCATCTATTGTAACGCTTAACCAGATCGCTTGTGATAGGACTTTTTGTAACAACACAAAAACGACCTCTACCTCGACCGTCTCCCACCGTACAATCATACCAACGCAACTGTTTGCGCGGCATCCATTGCTGTGTCACATGAGCATTGTTTAGTTAGTTCTGAAGTAGTGCAGCAATGGACATGTTTGCAGTGAGTAAATAAATAAGGTCGTCTACAACTGTGCGTTTTTTGCTCCCCCGTTACCGTCTACCACCGGTCTAGTCGCTCAAAGTCAATGACAGGCCTACTTTCTCAGACGATTCGCGTCATATAATCTTTTGGCCGTTACAGTAACTGGACAATGGGATTGTTATTACTTGGAACGGACACTACAATTATTTGCCACCTCAATTGTGCCTGTAGGTTAATTGTATTGAGAAGAAATGCCCTAGTTTTGCACGTGTAGCGCAAATTTACATCGTACTATCCTTAAAAAATAAATTGGTTAACATAGGCCTACAAAAGACTGAAACAATTAGTGGCTAAACAAAACACTGCCAAAGATATTGATTAATCACCAAACTTGGTAGTTTCCGAGATCGGTGATTACGGTTCCAATTCAAAATATTTTATTTCAACAAGGGCAATTATGAAACGTCAGAAACCAAGTGCACGGTTCCAATTGGTCGCTTCCTATGGAGAAGAGCCGGCAAAAAACTCCTCCTTTACTCTTTTAAAAATAAATGGTTTTTACAATGTTTTCAAATTACAGTGTTAATAGGTATGAGAGGACAGTTCGCTGTTATTAGCAGTTCTGTAGTGCCCATTTTCAGATGCTGCTGATAATTTTACTGACGTAGTTAATCCATTTAGATGAGACAGATCTACCTATTTTTTATTGCCAATAACAGGCTATGACTAGTATAGTCGCCAGCACGTGACTTGGCAAGAATAGTAGATGCGCAGAATTCGTTTTCGCTTGTTTTACTTAATAGACATGTTCAAAAATAAATTATGGCAATAACCATAGAATAATGACAATAAGGCACAGCTGTCCTAGAGACCCGCACGGGCCGCCCGCACACGGGATACCCGTACGGGTAGTGCTCGCAGTCATGCTCTAAAACGAGGGAGTTAGTACGATACTGTTACTAGCGTTGCACTGTACGGGCTCTAACTGGAGCGGGTCGCGAACGGACCAATCCGCGTCGCTGTGAAACAATGTTCTAGCGCCTCATGTGTGTCTCCGTCCCAGGAGACCCCTGCGGGCGGCCCGCACGGGTCTCCCGGGCAGTAGTGAAACCAGCCTTAAAGTGTAATATTTTTTGGTGTATACATGCGGCGCAAACTTACTCCCAATACGCCAAAACTTTGCTAAGTTACGTGCTGGCGACTGTAACAGAATACGTACCATGCCGAAGGTATATACGTATACATTCATTATTGGGATATCACAATGGGGTTACATAAAGCTCGTTACATATGTGCATAATAAATCAACCTGGTTCCGATAAAGCTTTCACCGTTCGCTTTATCTGTGGATTTTTGAGGTATTGTTTCATGACCTAAAATAGACGCGTATTGCCACGATAATAACGTGTAACTGGCTTTAGTTCGTCGACGTGTCCATGGCGGTCACGTTATTTATGTTTCAATATATCCTTCCGAATTCTGACTTGAAATGCCTTTGTTGACGAAGACTCCACGAAAACAAACCGAACATAATTATTACAATGGGGAAAACAACAGATCTATTTTCTTCTCTCTATTTGTTATTTCATGGCTTGTTTATTTTCATAGTATACGCACTTTAACACTGACGTCGGCGTTGTCATTCAGTAGAAATAGAAAATAATTAACGTATTGAACGAAACTATTGAATTTTTTTATAATCAAAGAAAAATATGAACAAAATTGGAAAACAAAAGAAATGTATGTATGTGTGTACGTGTATATTCTATAATGTTAAATGTAAAATCTGGTGGACAGTAAAGTTTATTTAAATAAATCTATATCTACTTATACTAATATTATAAAGAGGAAAGGTTTGTATTTTTGTATCTAACGAATAAACTTAAAAACAACTGGACCGATTTGAAAAATTCTTTCAGCAATGGATAGCTACATTATCAGCGAGTAACATAGGTTATATTTTATCCCCGTACTCTCACGGGAACGGGAACTACGCGGGTGAAACCGCGTGACGTCCGCTAGTTTATTTATTTATTCACAAAGCAACTACAACAGGTAACAATCACAGTATATCACTAGGTTCACAAAATAAATAAAATAATAATAAATAAAAGGGTTTTGCCAGTCCCAATAAAAGGGGACAGATGCAAGAGGTCTAAGAAGGATATTCAGAGGCCAAATTTAAAAGAAATTGGGCTAAAAAGTCACAATCGCTTTTAAAGCGTTTAGTATTTCTACAACGACTTTAGGAAACCGATACGAATCGCGTATTTGGTCGCATGGTCAACTAGTCGACCAAGTGCGCGATTCGTATGCGTCTAGTGCGAGAGATTCCTAATAGCATAACACACTCACAGTAGCAATGGGCTTCAATTTGACAGTCCGTCAGACGGTTTGAAACCCGAAACAGTAGGTATTTTAAAGTGTGTCATCCCACTGGCGAACAACCATAAGAGAGACTGAAGTTGTGGCGAGATAGTGCTTGCTCACCCAAACCATTCGTTCCGCCTGCTGAAGATCTCCCTCCTGGACATAAGTTGCCTTGGGTAGCCTGGAAGTCTTTAAACAGACTCCGGAACCAGTTTGGCTGAAGTAAGGAAAATCTGTTCAGGTGACGACTCCGACTTGGAGTGTGAATGTGGTGATGTTCCACAAACGATGGTGTCGTGTACTGCGTGACCTGTCAGCTGCACGTTACAGAAACTGATGGACGCTAGTGATGGCGCCAAACACGTGGCCGATTCTATTTAGATTGCCATCGACACGCTAAGAAGACGAATTTGACAAAAATCTGCCTAGTCTTTTCCCAACTATGTTGGGTTCGGCTTCCAGTCTAACCGGACGCAACTGAATACCAGTATTTTACATGGAGCGGCTGCCTATCTGACCTCCACAACCTAGTAACTAGGTAATACGATACCCCTTGGTAAGACTGGTTGTCAGACTTTCGGGCTTCTGACGACCCGTAACGACTGTCAAAGATCCACGAATGACAGCCGGGACCAACGGATTAACGTGCTTTGCGAGGCACGGAGGAGTCTCGGTATGTAGAAATGGACACCCATCCACGGACCAACCCCGGCAAGCGTAGCTTAGCCTGATTGATCGATCCGTGTGGCTGAAGAAGAAGAATTTGACGATTAAACAAGATTCATTGCGTTATTTACGTTGTTGAGCCGACAAATTTTTCGAACATAATTATGAAGCAATGGATTCATCATCAGCCTATTAATGTTCCCATTGCTGGGACATAGGCCTCCTCTCTGTGAGAGGGCGTGGGCCGTAATCCACCACGCGGGCCCAGTGCGGGTTGGTAGATGTCACATATTTACGAATTTTCGGTTCTAGGACATGCCGGTTTTCCCACGATGTTTTCCTTCACCGTTAGCAATGGATTAGCAAAATCAAAATCATTCAGATTGTGGTTGATAGTGTATTACGTAAGGGTGCAGGCCTGAAATACGTTTTTCGGTAGTTTACCCGTGTCAATCCGATACATTTTGACTTTTCCCTCATCGTTATCTATCGCTGATAGAATGTCACTTTGTCTAACCCCTTTGGTCATTACCGAGATACCATTATCAAAGTAAGCTAAACCAAAGCATTTAAAAAAAACAAAAATTGAGAAATGCTGCGTCACAAGTGGGTGACCTACTGTTCATTATTGCCTGCTCCACATAAGTTAATATCTTATTTAATTAAAATAAGTGCTATTTTCCTTTGGAAAATTGAGGAAGTCAAACCTATGTGTAGTGTTTAACGTTCAGATTATTAACGCTGATTTATTATAAATACGTTTATTAAGAGATATAATTTATGACGTAGGTTCTTGTTTGTATAAGTCAGGTATATTTATTTGAGAAAAACCTTACAGTTTAATATTGAAGTGTGTTATTATCTTTTTGTTTTATCGCACTATTTGTTATGAACAGCATAACACATTTTATGTAGAATGGCCCCAATATTTATTGTTGAATCGTATCTTGAACGGATAGCAAAAAAAAAATACAAATAGCTCTGGCAGTGCCTTATTAATTTGTTTTTGAAAAAGCTGGCTCCTGTAATATATTTAATACTAGCGCAGGAGCCAGGGATTTTTTAATATTATAATCATAGCATAAATATTTATATGTCGGAGACGGGTATGTGACTCTCGTTATTTTCA
The DNA here is from genome assembly GCA_963680765.1 of Agrochola lychnidis. Classification (NCBI taxonomy): domain Eukaryota; kingdom Metazoa; phylum Arthropoda; class Insecta; order Lepidoptera; family Noctuidae; genus Agrochola; species Agrochola lychnidis. The sequence continues at coordinate 9,521,876 of OY796849.1, read as the reverse complement.
GCGATATTTTAACTACTGTGGGCGTAGTGTGGGTAGTGTTGGTTAATGCGCAATAGAAAAACAGTTTGCAGTTCAGATCACATTATAATTTACTATCAATTGAATCACACTAGCTAAATTATGTACACACTGGGTGCGACGGCGTTTATTAAAATCACCAATTAACACAATGATCACAAATTACAACTATCACAATAACTGAGCACCACGAATCGAGAACAGTTCCGCGACGTCTTGACTCCAATGCGACCAAAGGCTCAATGTCTTCCTCGCCTTGGCCATCAAACATCACGACTCTGTAGAAGCGCGCCTTTTTTAGTGTCGGTAAATCACTCTTGATGTCGCCAGTGGCGCGCTTGCGATTCGTTTTGTGTCCGTACTAATGACCGGACCCGACACGGCCATCCTGCTATGCACACGTCCTCGTGTGTTTACCTGCAACCAAAACTCAACAACAGTGCCTGTTCGACTCGGCCAATTCTGACCATTTACGGGTTCCAACTTTTGAGATAAGGAAACTTTAATCCTCAACACTTTACAAAACAATACTCTTACTTCTCAATGAACTCACAAACTTTCGACTAATTATGGCAAAAATCATCAACCAGAGCCAGGTACCATCGTTTTCCACATTAACAATCGTCTTTTCACTAAGAGCCTTAGAAACCCACACACGAGTAAACCACTCCAACGCCATGGCTCTCCAGCCGACTAGCAATCGCATTGCTCTCACACATCCAGCGCATGGATCAAAACTATGGTCTCTCCAGACCCCGACCTCCGCCAGTCTACCTACTGGCACGGTCCCACACAATACGGCCGTTAGAGAACTCTACTCGCGGGGTTCCCATAACTTAGGTTTGCTCATCACCACTGTGATCACATCTACTTCGACTGGTACATGACCTACTGGCATCTTTCTTCACCTAACGTAAACGTGAACTTCTGTAAAGTTAGTTTATTTAACTAACATCACATTTCTAACATCATTCTACTAACTTCAAAAAGTCAAATTGTAGGTAGGCATAACAATGAAATAAGCAACATGACAATCAATCAGAGTCCAGGTACTATTGAGGATTATGTAAACTGATAATTTAAGAATTGACCCAAAGTCATTAACCAATTAAAAGCCCCGGGTATCTCATTCGCGGTCAACAATCACATGCGCACTTCCCAAAGGAATGCCGAGTCGTCCTTGACTCTACGATCTTGGCTACAAGGCTAGATCCGACCATACCAGCCAGAGCTATCGTGTACCCTGTACACGACACTCTAGTATGGTCTCCTATACGGTCTTGGCTACAAGGCTAGACCCGACCATACCAGCCAGAGCTATCGCACACCAAATTCCCACGGTCTAGCAAGTAGATGCCGATTTCTAACGGGCTATGACTACGATACTCTGGTACGGTCTCCGACCCAACGAATCGAGAACCCGTGCATCTCACACGAACAATTCAATTCGACTCTACTTTCACTATCTCGTCTTCTTCAAAATCCTCAATAGGCCCTCGGCCCTTGTCCTTGGCCCCTGGCCCTAGGCCCTTGGCTCTCGGCCCCTGGCCCTCGGCCCTTGGCCCTCGGCCCTTTACTTCACGTCAAGCTTAATTTAACAATAACACGAAACCCCAAACTAAATTTTTGTTATATCTGCCTTTTTCTAATATTTTCTAACGCAATCTCACGGACTTCATCAACGTCCTATCGTAATAATTTAATTACTTTGCAAGTTAGTGTCGGGAAGCACATCCCAAAATCAAAACAATTAAAACACAAAAACCTCAAGTTGGTGTTCGCTAATCGTTACGCTACATAACCTTTCAACTGTCATTTACGAGACACAATAGAATTTTAATTGCTATCCACCTCAATGAGGCGTCGTAACAGATAATGAGATAAGATTGGTTCTGAGCTGAATACACGTGTTTGACCAATACCAGTCAACGCAACAACGTTATTAACTCGTTTGCCACTTAATTTGGCTACACAACTCTCCTTTACTAACGAGCATTCAACACCAGAATCATTAACAAAACTATACAGCTCACCTTTTTATTTTAACGTGCCTGAGGGTAGTTGTGCAACGACTTCCACTCGCTGTTCACTGCTTGCAACACGTACTCCAGCATCCAACTGGGTGCCACTGTTCGTGTACTGGCGTCCAGCTGCACCAGCGTCCAGCTGCATCGGCGTCCAGCTGCATCGGCGCCCAGCTGCACCGACGTCCGGCTACACCGGCGTCCGGCTACACCGGCGTCCGGCTGCACCGGCATCCGGCTGCACCGGCGTCCGACTGCACCGGAGCACAGGCGCACCAGCGCACAGGCGCACCGGCGCACAGGCGCACCGGCGCACTGCCGCACCGGCGCACCAGCGCACAGCCGCATCGGCGCACAGTCGCACCGGAGCACAGGCGCACCAGCGCACAGGCGCATCGGCGCACTGGTCCATCGGCACACAGGCGCACCGGCGCCAAGCGCACAGGCTCACCGGCTCACCTTTGGTCCCATAGTGCGGTGCACAGGCGCGCAGCCGCACCAGCATACAGGCGTACAGGCGCACCAGCGCACAGGCGCACCGGCGTACAGCCACACCGGCGTACAGCCACACCGGCGCACAGGCGCACCAGCGCACAGGCGCACCGGCGTACAGCCACACCGGCGTACAGCCACACCGGCGCACAGGCGCACCAGCGCACAGGCGCACAGCCACACAGGCGCACAGCCGCACCAGCGCACCGGCGTATCAGCGCACAGGCGCATCGGCGCATCGGCGCACAGGCGTACCAGCGCACAGGCGCATCGGTGCACAGGCGCACAGGCGCACTGGCGCACAGCCACACCGGCGCACAGCCGCACCGGCGCACTGCCGCACCAGCGCACAGGCGTACCGGCACACTGCCGGACGGGCGCACAGGCGCACCAGCGCACAGGCGCACCAGCGCACAAGAGCACCGGCGCACAGGCGCACCAGCGCACAGCCACACCGGCGCACAGCCGCTCAAGCGCACCAGCGCACAGGTGCACCAGCGCACCGGCGCACCAGCGCACAGGCGCACCGGCGCACAGCCGCACCGGCACACAGGTCCCATAGTGCGGCGCACAGGCGCACCGGCTCCTACTCACGCATCCGCGTTTCCAGTTCCACCCCCAAATGGACACCATCTCGTGCCAGGGTCGCCAGCCGGCGCCCCGTGAGGACGCTTCACCATCGCGAAACACCACCTGAAAATGAAGCAAGAAGCACGAATGGTTTTGCCGACGGCTGCGGGGCTGCTTGGCTCGACACTGAAGACGTCATAGATCTTCCTCTGCTGTCAATCGGCTTGGCTTGGCTGTCGCGCACGATGATCACGCATAAACGCTTGCATGTTTTTATTTTAATGTTCAAAAACGGTACGCCAACGGTCATTTTCAACGTTTTTATTTTGCGCCTGAACCAACACGAATCCCACTTATGATGTCGGAGACGGGTATGTGACTCTCGTTATTTTCAGCGATATTTTAACTACTGTGGGCGTAGTGTGGGTAGTGTTGGTTAATGCGCAATAGAAAAACAGTTTGCAGTTCAGATCACATTATAATTTACTATCAATTGAATCACACTAGCTAAATTATGTACACACTGGGTGCGACGGCGTTTATTAAAATCACCAATTAACACAATGATCACAAATTACAACTATCACAATAACTGAGCACCACGAATCGAGAACAGTTCCGCGACGTCTTGACTCCAATGCGACCAAAGGCTCAATGTCCTCCTCGCCTTGGCCATCAAACATCACGACTCTGTAGAAGCGCGCCTTTTTTAGTGTCGGTAAATCACTCTTGATGTCGCCAGTGGCGCGCTTGCGATTCGTTTTGTGTCCGTACTAATGACCGGACCCGACATATATAAAGTGTGTTAAAACATTTTTTTTTGGGGAACTCCTCAATAACTTGAAAAATGATATAGGCCGTTACCAAAAGTCTCCTATCACTCTCACATCAACATAGAAAGTAATCATTCATGTAACTCTTATTTGTTTATACTTACTGAACGTTTTTCCGCTCATTTGTAACAAGTGACCTCATTTTGATAACACTACAGGTGGTTGACCTCCTTAACTTCAAGTGCTGATAACTAACAAATAGGCCCAATAAAATCACGTTATACAAAGTTAATGTAAATAATAAATTGTGTTGTTTACTTGTATAATAAAATATATTTAACGGGTCATGGTCAGCGAGTGCTAGGTTTAAAAAGTTTAAAGATTATTCATGTGACTCATACATAAGTAACTCTCTCATTATATTTTGTATTTATATATTCCGATGCAGAATTATTATTACTACAGAAACAAAACAACCATTTTCATTATGCAATTATTTATCCAAATTAATATTATAAATGTGAAAGTTCAGAAATTAATATGAGTTCAAAATGGCCTATGAATCAACGCGTATGAAATCTTTACAACAATTACTAGTTTTTTTAAATAATTTACGTTACACTTATTAAGTTATTACAATAGAACGGACACTTCTTATTTTCGAAAACATTTTAAAAAGTAATTCACTTCGGTCTTATTCCCTAGCGCCGTTATTTTTGTTTCAATTTGACGTTTTGAATAGGGTCTCAGCGCTTGATCTACGAATAAAGTTTTTAGTTACCAACAGTATAGAGCGATTTAAAGCGCTGTGTGAAACGAGCAACATTGACACTGGCAGCCGATGAATTGACGGATGACACTTTGACATTTGATAGTAATGACAGTATCAATTTTGTCACTCAGAGTTCATTGTTATTTATTTATTTATATTATCTACTATCTACAAATAATTAGTATAAAGAAAGAATGGTTCTGACTACACTAATACATAGTACATAAATATGTAATGAAACGTTTGAAGATAAAATCCATGTATTTTTTTCACTAACAACGCTAAGTTAATATATTTCTATTGGCCGCATTATAACCCCAAAATCAGAAAGTGTTTTAGATTTTTTACAATTCTCAGCAGTGTCCGTGATTTTAATTTAGATTCAATCGAATATATGCATTATTTAGAACACGGAAATTAAATTCATTTCTCTGTTGGTTTTTAGGCGAAACATGTATGGACGCCGAACAATGTCCTTTGGAGTTATCGTTACGAATTAAGTTCATCATCATCATTTCAGCCGAAAGACGTCCACTGCTGGACATAGGCCTCCCCCAAGCACCGCCACTTCGACCGATTCTGTGCTTTCCGCATCCAGCGGATTCCTGCGGCCTTCACAAGGTCATCGGTCCATCTTGTGGGAGGCCTTCCAACGCTACGTCTTCCGGTACGTGGTCGCCACTCCAGAACCTTTCGACCCCATCGGCCATCCGTTCTGCGAGCAATGTGCCCTGCCCATTGCCACTTAAGTTTGGCAATTCTTCGGGCTATGTCGGTTACCTTGGTTCTCCTGCGGATCTCTTCATTTCTGATTCGATCACGTAGGGAAACTCCAAGCATAGCCCTCTCCATTGCCCTTTGGGTGACTTTTAGCCTTCTGATAAAGTTAAGAATTAAGTTGTGAATTAAGTTAAAAAAAAATATATCTTTAAAAAAAATATTTTATCGTAGTTAAAGGTTACCTAGAGATCGACGTACTTGGACGAAGTCTGAAGCAAAAGTTACTACGCCTATATTTTAATAATCGTTTTCATAGCCTGAATGAACTATAATCTAATTGGCGATTAAATATAACCGGCAATTTGCAGACGCTACTCAAGTACAATCGAGAACATCAATATTTACTACACGACTGACGATCAAACTTATTACCTAGTTAACTAGCTTATTAGGCACTTAACTTGCTTTATTGCACTCTACTTAAGTAAGTTGTTAGCGTTGCTTGTTGCTACATTTTGTGTTTGGTAAGCACTTTTCGCATCGGCAATACCACCTCATTCAAAAATCTTCGCGCTCCAGTTTCGAAGTAGAACTCTAAAATGGTTAAAACACTTATCGAGCACGTTAATTGATATCGAGTCATGCGATAGCGCCACCATTGTACTTCCGAGTGCAATGACTTACACGAACGATTGTGTGGCCATCAGGTCAGCTACTAATTTACTACAGTTAAATGTTAACGTGCGCAGGATACGCTTTAGAAATCGGGTTACTTGGCATTTACTTCATAACAGTAATTATCATTTACGATAGAAACGCAATTTCCTTTTAACGCTTGAGGCTCTTAGGGGCGTTTTATGACCGAGCAAAACTTGAAGAACATGATTTTAAGCACTTCTCATCTATTATTTTAGTTGTATACGAGAAATTGTTTTTTACTATTAACACTTAACAGCTCATAAAATTGAGAGATATTGACGTTCGTTGGTATTAGAAATTGGAGATGAGAAGAAAATATTTAATTTGAAATTGAAATTGAAATCAGTGTTTTTTGCCTCGACTTCCTTTCAGGTGGGAATTTGCTTTATTGCTTACTTCAATGATATAAATTGTTTAATTTTGTTTCAACTTTGGTTATGGAGTTCTTTAAATGGAATAAAACATAAATTATTCACAGACATGACCGATAGAAAATCTCTAAAGTACTCGTAGCAGTAGCAGGTCAAGATGAGCAATGTAAAAATATAATAAAACTAATTAGTTTTACCACTTAATTAATTCGAAGATTCAGAATAATTTAGTATGATAATGCCGCGAAAGTTCTTCGTTCGCAGGTTCCAATCACTTGGCAGTTGATAAGGATGCACTCAAGGATGTGTCGTCAGGTGGCACGTGCCCACTGCCCTGTGTTCCTGCGTCGTGGCAAAATACTGCTTTCCTGGTAGAAAACGACTTATGGAAAAGTAGGTACCATTTCCACATGATCCGCCAACAGAGATACTAAGAAATACAACGTAAAAAATATATTTTACAAGCTCTTGTTTCCTGGTACCTAATTCAGAAAAATTTATCACTTTACCTCAAATAAGAATAGAAGGTGAAGGTAAGATGTGTAATAATGACTAATGATACAAAAATCTAATTGTAGAAATGATTATGTCGCGAAAGTTCCTCGTTCGCGTGTCTCCGTTGATAAGGATGCAGCCAAGGATGTGCCAGACGGCACGTGCTGCCTGCCCTGTGTTCCTGCGTCGAGCAGTGGCGGAACACTTCTAATTGTGTCCTGGTCCTGGCCGCAAGGTCGCGCAGACGACCGCTAACTATATCAATACGAAGATTGCTGTTGAAATGCGGGTGCGCATCGAGTAGTGGTGGCAGAAAAATTAATACTGGAATGTGTTTATTATTTTTGTTTCACTGCACCTTTTTTGATTGATGGTTCTATCTATGTGATCTTAAAAACCATTCGTTCCTCTAGTATAGTGAACATTGAAATATCACAAGCAACCGTCACGTAGGACGTAGGTCCCATGAGATTTAATAGATCCCTATAGGAGCACGACTATTATTTTATTTGTAAGGTTTTTATGTAGGAAACAATCTAAACATTTCAAGATACGCAAAAGATACGTCTATTTATTTACTTAATCTTTCTGATGGACACACCTCTGAACGTACGTCAGATCGATCGATCTTCAAGAAAAGACAAACTATAGCAACAAACTGCAAATCCAAACAAAATACTTTAGCTACGAACCAATAACAGTGTTGAACCAGTAATAGGTTAACAGAAACGTTTGGCACCTAAACAACAGCTTTTACTTATATTACCCATAGATAATAGCAGAGAAATGTGTTGTTTCAGTGATCATAGGTCGTGAACGAAAGTGACCTCACACTGAGTGCTATACTCCATAGGTTTAGGTAGTTAAAAAAAGGTAAACAAATCGTAAAAAGGGTTTTTATAGATGACATTTTCTTGTTAAAAAAACAATAAAACCAAATTAAATTTATTTTAGTGTTTTACCATAGTTTCCTCTTTTATTAATGTATGTTAAACTTTGTTGTTTATTCTTCAACTATTTTTCGTAGATGTAACTGCTTGAGCTCATTTTTTTTTTGTCTGATTTATAAGATTTTGTAATCTGTCTATTGTAAAGAACCCAATTTCTAAACGTCAACGAAGTATAACGTTGCTAAATTGAAGAGTTCAACTGTGACGTAGCATAACAACTGAAGTGACAGGTATTACGTTTAGTCGGTTACTTGACAGCTGTCTCGTCACGTGGTATTTTTTGTTTACCTTTATTTAACTACCTAAACCTATGGAGTATAGGTACTATTATGAGTACAGACCACGAGCGATACTTAACATAAATATCATCACAACACCTGTGATCTCTAAAGGGTTAGGTAAAGTACAAATACACTTGTAATTTACTGATGAGGTACTAGTACTATGGGAAAAAGGGTGAGCCGTTACTCAGGTAGACGCGAAGAGTTGGGATTACAATTCATAGTTATCAAACACTCATTTCTAATTGGGACCGAATCTAGACAGAGCCAGAATTGGTCCCAAATTGGTAATGAAATTGTTGTATTTAATGCAGACTTTTCACTGTTTTCAGGATTCTCCAACTGAAAAGTCAAATTAGAACCCTGCTGCTGCGGCTGCCTGTCCACTGGAGTGGAACGAGGCTGCGGAGCGGAGAAATGTGGCAATATTAACCAATAGAAGCGGAGTTCTGAAGCAGAGTTTAGATTCTATTGGTTAATATTGGTACATTTTTCCGCTCAGCTGCCTCGCTCCGCTCCAATGGACAGGCAGCCTAATGGTTAATTACCTTGATGTATTATTGACACTACCGTTTTTATCAGTGACTATATAGTAGGTACTTACCAAACTACTATTCCTATCTATTCCACATTTGGCTTAATTGAGGAAGTCATTTGCTCGCAATTACTATATTGTACCTACAGGAAGTTTATTTTTATTTTGATGTAAAATTATTATTAAATCTATTAATATTTAAAAATAAACCACAATTTGCAGTTTTCCTGCCACCAGTACCAACTGAGACGGAGTCCCAGTTTAATTTGGCTCCACGTATGAAGATTGATAGCGCCCACCCTGGGATTATTTTGTCGACACAACAACCCGTCAGTATCCTTACCGTGACGATGACGTGACGGTGCAGTGGACGGCTCAGGACGTCCTTATTTTGACGACGATTCGCAAGGAAATAACATTTTGTACCAGACACTTTTATTGTACTTGATTATATGACTCCTTTCGGTAGCATCGACACTTTAATATTATTTTAACCTCGATCACGACCTCTTGATTTATTGGCCTTTAGATATTTATGAATTAAATTGGATCTAGACTCTTTACTAAATGTTTTACGATATTTTTGATATGTTTTGAATATTAACCAAGCAATTAGGCATAGTCTCGAGAGAAGTATAAATATCGATGTTCGTTTATGTGAAAGTAGTTCTAATTAACTGGAGTATCACGTAGTAATAGATACGGTTTGAGAACTTTCTGTTATGTTCCCGCTTTCAGTGCCGCCGCAAAGTCATGTAAATTGTTCAAGTTGTTCAACAAGACGAGATATATCATAAGATGTATCGCTACGACCAACGCGGTGTTAGTCGTGAATTTTGTTTGTGTATTGGATTTGAATGAGAATAATATTCATCATCTGCCTAGCCTTTTCCCAATTATGTTGGGGTCGGCTTCCAGTCTAACCGGATGCAGCTGAATACCAGTATTTTACATGGAGCGACTGCCTATCTAACCTCCACAACCCAGTAACTGGGTAATACGATACCCCTTGGTAAGACTGGTTGTCAGACTTTCGGGCTTCTGACGACCCGTAACGACTGTCAAAGATCCACGAATGACAGCCGGGACCAACGGCTTAATGTGCTTTCCGAGGCACGGAGGAGTCTCGGCATCTAAAGATGGTCACCTATCTACTGACCAACCCTGGCAAGCGTAGCTTAACCTGATGGATCGACCAGTGCGGCTGTTATTACTTAGCCACGAGCTCCTTTCAATGAGAATAATATTATTGGATATTAAATAGTGAGAGGTGTATCTCAAAAGTACTAGTAAAAAAATAATTATTTTGCTTTTCGATTTTTTAATACAGTTGTCATAATAATTCAATTTATCTTGAATACTAGGCAGACTCGTTTTAATAAACGTAGAGGATGTCCTTATCAAGAGAGATGACTTGGTTCCTGTTCAAGAGTTCTACGACGTATACCCACTGGTCAACGTCAACGTCTCATGTTAACAAGCACGCTGTTACGTGGTGCGCACGCGCAGTAGAGGAGGTCATGATAAAAAAAGAATAATTAAAATCTACACTTTTGGCTAGCCGAATCTTTTACTCATTGGATACAAAGACTGGCATAAAGACGTGGTACAAAAAGTACCGTTATCAAGAGAAATTTGCGTCTCCAAAGTCGCAGTATGATCAAAAATATACTCAGAAAATTGAAACTGACTAATCAAGGAAACTGGCGAATTAAAATAAACTGACGACTGAGGGAAACTGACCCGTGATACGCGGACTCAAAAAATCTGATCACACACCGTTGCCTACGTTCTAATAAAAAGGAAAATATGTATGCTGTTACTAACATTACCTAAACCATTAAAATGAGTTATGTTTGTTCCTGTACTCCTCAGATATGAATGTCAAACCATGATTTTAGGATTCTGTACCTCAAAAGAAAAAACGGATCCCTTATAGGATCACTCGTGTGTCTGTCTGTCCATCTGTTACAGCCAATTTGCTCCGAATCTAATGGACCGCATTTAAGTTGTACACATATTTATTTCTGTGACCCAAACACGGACGTGTAACGTAAATAAATGAATTTTGAATAAAATAAAATGCACTTTAGAGGGCAAATAAGAAAATAATAAATTAAAATTCTATGTGTATCGTGTGACATTTAATACAAGGGCTTATTGAGAGGATTAGACTTTTTATTTTTTATTATCAAATAAAGACTTTTAAAGATATTTAATACCAGTCCCTCCTTATCTCCGAAACTACTCAACCTAAAATTTTGAAAAAAATACAGAGAATGGTTCTTTACTCATAGATTACAGGAAAACCTATAAGAAGTCTATGGTCTTAAAATAACATGGTAAATCTCTCAATATTGTGTTCAAACTTACATTTGCATTTGGAATGTATAGGAGAACATGTTTTTTAACTACAGTGTTAAGTTTGTTCTCGGGATAAATCATCCCATCTACTGACCAACCCTGGCAAGCGTAGCTTAACCTGATGGATCGACCAGTGCGGCTGTTATTACTTAGCCACGAGCTCCTTTGAATGAGAATAATATTATTGGATATTAAATAGTGAGAGGTGTATCTTAAAAGTACTAGTAAAAAATATGAAATTAAAATAATTATTTTGCTTTTCGATTTTTTAATACAGTTGTCATAATAATTCAATTTATCTTGAATACTAGGCAGACTCGTTTTAATAAACGTAGAGGATGTCCTTATCAAGAGAGATGACTTGGTTCCTGTTCAAGAGTTCTACGACGCATACCTACTGGTCAACGTCAACGTCTCATGTTAACAAGCACGCTGTTACGTGGTGCGCACGCGCAGTAGAGGAGGTCATGATAAAAAAAGAATAATTAAAATCTACACTTTTGGCTAGCCGAATCTTTTACTCATTGGATACTAAGACTTGCATAAAGACGTGGTACAAAAAGTACCGTTATCAAGAGAAATTTGCGTCTCCAAAGTCGCAGTATGATCAAAAATATACTCAGAATATTGAAACTGACTAATCAACGAAACTGGCGAATTAAAATAAACTGACGACTGAGGGAAACTGACCCGTGATACGCAGACTCAAAAAATCTGATCACACATCATTGCCTACGTTCTAATAAAAAGAAAAATATGTATGCTGTTATTAACATTACCTAAACCATTAAAATGAGTTATTTTTGTTCCTGTCTTCCTCAGATATGAATGTCAAACCATGATTTTAGGATTCTGTACCTCAAAAGAAAAAACGGATCCCTTATAGGATCACTCGTGTGTTTGTCTGTCCATCTGTCACAGCCAATTTGCTCCGAATCTAATGGACCGCATTTAAGTTGTACACATATTTATTTCTGTGACCCAAACACGGACGTGTAACGTAAATAAATGAATTTTGAATAAAATAAATTGCACTTTAGGGGGCAAATAAGAAAATAATAAATTAAAATAAATGAAAATTCTATGTGTCGTGTGACATTTAATACAAGGGCTTGTTGAGAGGATCAGATTTTTTTATTTTTATTATCAAATAAAAACTTTTAAAGATATTTAAGAAAATTGATGAAAATTTACCAGTCCCTCCTTATCTCCGAAAATACTCAGACTACAATTTTGAAAAAAATACAGAGAATGGTTCTTTACTCATAGATTACAGGAAAACCTATAAGAAGACTATGGTCTTAAAATAACTTGCTAAATCTCTCAATATTGTGTTCAAACTTACATTTGCATTTGGAATGTATAGGAGAACATGTTTTTCAACTACAGTGTTAAGTTTGTTCTCGGGATAAATCATCCCAACTACGGAACCCTTCATTGGGCGTGTTTCGTCACGCACTTGTTTATCAGTTTATGCCTATTTCCATGAAATTTAACGTTTAGTTATATGGTGACAAATTGGTTGTGGTTTTGTAACTCTATAATTAGCCCACTGCACACTGTGGTTTCCTTTGTGTCCCTAGGGATAGTAGCAATAGCTGTAGTTGAAGCCAGCTAGATAGGTCAGGTTCAAGTTGAGGTTTGAATATGTGACAAATAACTCTGTGGGTGCAATTTAGTCTATCAAGGTTACCACGCATATATGCGAAGCTCAATAATCTACACAAAATACTAAAATTAATACAAAAAAAATGCAGAGTGACGGTAACAAACTGGCTTCTTACACTGGACTACGACATGACAGAAAGTTTCCTAGCTTAAGTAAAAACTCACAGTATACACATTGACCATTCACAAATACACGTGCACTCAATATCATACAGACACTCTTACAACACCAACAAAACTAACACAAATCACAGCACCATGCATACTATACACTCTTTTTATATCTATTCTAAGTTTTAGAAATGTACATTTTGACGTGACAACGTCTTATAAATTGGTTTGCCGGGTGACACTTCAAGAAACTGCGTTACGCTCCGCTCACGTTATGCGCTCACAATGAGAGCGAGTGAGAGGCACGCGTCCCTTCCACTCGGGCATGGTTAGCCCGCCTAAGAGCGAGAGAGACAGACATAAAAAGTGAAAGGCACGCGTCCCTTCCACTCGAGCACAGTTAGCCCGCCTAAGAGCGAGAGAGACAGAGCGAGAGAGAGAGTGAGAGAGATAGGCTAGATAGATAGGATATCTTTGTATAAATTAATGTTTTAAATATAATTCTTTGTATAAATAAATGTTTTAAATTGTTACTATTATTTCATCCTTCTTCCTACTATACGAATGAATATTCACATTAAAATTATTTTACCACTCAAAGTCGTTGTCACGTAAAACTTTCGCCCGTATACCGACTTTACAGGCAACCAATTTTTTTTTATTTAAAATTGTTAACGAAACGAAGGAGCCTAGATCTCACAACACAGGGAATCCTAGTGTGAGGTCTAGGAATACAATCCACTTGAATGTAAACTTTGATAAATAAATTTTATTCTTATTCTATTCTAGCAAGGTTAAGTGCAAAGGCAACCATTGCCATATTATTTCCATCACGCAGAGAAAACGATATTATTACTGTGTAAAATGTCCTATGTGACCTCCAACAATTGAGATGTAAGTATACGATCTTCATAATTATTTTATCCTTTTTTTTTTTCGTGTGCTTGGTAAAGTGACTAACCTGGTGTCAGAGTTTTTATGCCGCCCATGGGCCCCTTAAGACTTGGCTTTACATACCGTCGAGAAATCAGGTATGCCGGTTTCCTCACGATATTTTCCTTCACCGTTTTTGAAGCAAGTGATAACTACACAATATGCACATGAATCCAAAAAATCAGAGGTGCGGGCCTTGGTTTCGAGCTCGAGACCTATGACTTGGTAGTCTGACGGTCACACCACTAGGCTATTACGACTAGCTATTTATTTTGTATCTTTAAGAAAGGGCGTCTTAATAATGTAATAAAACATCGGCCCATTAGCCCATCTGGCCAAGATGGGACATTCCTTAACGCTTCTGACGACTCTATAAAGATTTTGCCAGGGTGTGGCTTCTTTGTCGGTAAACACACATCAAAATAAATTATTCGCACAATTAAACGATCCGTCAATCCCACTTACCACCCATGCGGTTAACGGATCCCCGCTTATCCAAGGACACACCGATAAGTAACTGTGAAGGGCATTCAACAGAATTGAATAACTGCGAGTTCATTGTGTAGGACAAATTGATTCAGAATCCTACGTGTTATTAAACCACGGAGTAGTGAGAAATGGAGTGATAATGGGCGGATGTGGTTGTGAATACAAGCATGCATTTATCAACCAGCCAGTATTGGGATTTTCATTATGGCTGATACCAACTAAAATGTAACACAATAACCACTTGAACGAAATGAACTTATTTGAAATAATGACGTCCGTCTTCCAATGACAGAGTGAAAGACTTTTTATACCCGTATGCTTTACAATTTTGATCAGAGATTCTATTAAAAAGTTTTACGCATCTAAGTATAATCACAACATAATTATGTAGGTACTGTAATAAGTATATGATCAGGCCCAGAATGAGATGGCGGATTTTTTTTTTTATGTCATCTCGCAGGTTTACCTAAGAGGTTGTCGGCTGCTTAACCGGACTTTCCTGTGGCTGCCTCAATAAATTAAGCCCTCCAGCCAATGCATAAAACTTAGAAACTAAGCGACTACACGCTAAGGTCACCTCTGTGGGGTACGGACCTTGGTTTAGGGCGTCGCTGGGGGAGTACAGCAAGGGACAGGCTGGATGAGGCTGGAGATAGCGGGATGAGCTAGACTCATTTTTATAGGATTGGCCCTCCATTGTATTAGCTCGGGAAAAGTGAAAAGAGGGAAGGGAGGCCTTTGCCGTGCCGTGGGTGAATATAGGCTTATAATAATAATGTACTATCTACTCCATGTTTCACTCCTACGGCACCCGGTTCGATTGCGATTTACAAGTAGACAGCATTATAGAATCCGAAAGGATTGCTGTTTTGAGGCCTACTATCAGATCCAGCATTCTGTGCAATGAAATATTACTGACTACTTATGACTGAGCCATAATAACGGGGATTTTGACGTTAGTGAATTGTTGCTGTGTCCATTTATAACCCAGTGTTTTTGATTATATCAGTGTCAAATGCCCTTGGTATCAAATGGACCTTTCTCGAATAAATCTATTGGTTTAGGAGCACTATCAATGCCAACGTAAAGGTAGTAATTGTTGCTTATTTTCTCAGGAGGTGCTTATCATAGTGGAGTTTCTGTTTCTACTTTAGTGAAGGGCGGGCGATTTAGGGGCTTTCTTTTATAGTCGACATTCTGAAAGTGGTTAATGGTTATTGTCTTTAGTTTGGTTAAATAATAGAGTCTTAGACCGTAAAGTCTTAAACCACTTCCCATATAGTGGTTCAAGCAATTCACTGAAGTAAAGTTCCCTCAATTAAACACAAGACCGTTCTTAATTTCACAATATAAACAAAGCCACAATAACCAAAAAACCAAATTCGCAACGTCTTCTCTCTTTGAAAGTCCTCAATTTTCTGGCGCCAAGGCCATCGCCCACAACTCATTTCTCGTTGCCACCGAAACCGGAATCCCAATTGTGTGCCCAGAGTTTCCCGTTCTAATAACATTCTCATTCAAACCCGAACATTCGCACTTTAGTAGGCCTCAAGTTCGTCGTGCCAAGGCCCTCGCCCACGACTCCACAATTCAGTTGTGAGGCGTGTGTCGCATTTGTTGTCGCCGACATCCGCTGATTTACGACGTCATCATAATAGCATCCTATCCCGTTTCCTCCCGGACTGAAGGCGTTTACTGCTGAATCTTTAATTGTGATGTTACGGCTATTATTCACTTGGCGGAAATTTCTTTGAGTTAGATGGACTTGTAGTTTAAAATAGCATTTTATGGATCTTGGATCAAAGTTGCCACTCTTATATTTTATTTCAATAGCTGGATCCCATGGCATTACTCCATGACATTACTAGCCCTTTAATATAATTTACTATTGACATGCATGTGAAAATAAATTATAATTGATTAATCAATTGACATTATTTACTCGAACATGACTTTGCATTGTGTAAATTCAGACTTATTGCTAAAAACTTATTTATTTGTACACCAATTTCATTGGTAGGACATAGCTCGACTAAAATGTATACATAAGACCTTCATTGTAATTACATAACCTGTGTTCACGAATAAAGATTGATTGATGGATTTTTTATAAAATTTCAATGTATAAGTATTGTTGACACTCGATGCTACTAAGTATACCTATTATCTGACAATTCAAACGTCATAATTATGTCTCATCGTCATTATCCGTACCATGTCTACTGCTAGACGATCTGTAGACTCTAACGTAAGTTACTTCGATCTCCTCGCGCACATCTGGGAGTGGCGCGAGGAGGCGAAACGCCGGGGCTTAGCTCCGATGCCGCAGGAAATCGCGGCACAGCGGACAGAGCTCCGGCGGGATCTCATGGCGTCATGGAGAGTGCGATTGTCGCAACCCCGCGCTGGGCACGCCACAATTGCGGCGATAAGACCCCTCTTTGAGGAGTGGCTTGAGAGACGCCACGGCGTCCTCACCTTCCGCCTGACGCAGGTCCTCACCGGACACGGCTGCTTCGGGAGGTTCCTGTTCAGGATAAGGCGGGAGGAAAAACCCGGGTGTCACCATTGTGTGGATCGGCCTGAGGACACGGTGGAGCATACGGTGGAGGTCTGCCCGGCTTGGGCAGAGCAACGCCGTGTCCTCATAGAGGCGATCGGCGGCGGTGATCTCTCGCGTCCAGCCCTGGTTCAGGCCATGGTACGGAGCGAGAGGAAATGGCAGGCCGTCACCTCCTTCTGCGAAGCGGTAATGCTCGCAAAGGAGGAGGCAGAACGCGTGAGGGAGAGGCAAGGTTCGCGCCCTCACGCCCCTAACCGCCGCAGGAGGAGACGCCCGGGCGGGAATCGCGAGCCGATTTCCGGCCACCGTAGGCGCGGGCTTGCGGACGGTGAGCAATGGGTAGCTCGCCGTCCGATAAGGACCAAGCCCGGGTCGACGGCGCGTTGTGTTCCACGCGCGCCTCAAAGAGATGTCAGCAGAATTGACGGGGTCCGCTAGGGCCAATGCCTGCCGGGGGTTCGAAGAAAACCGATAGGGACATCCTGGCCCCCGACAACAGGGCAACCGAAGGAACACGGGTAGGTTTTAGTCAGTAAGAGTCTGACACGCCCTCCCGCTCCACCCAGAGCGGGAGAAGTTATTTGATAATTTCCCACCCAAAAAAAAAAAGTTACTTCGATCTTTACCTGTTTCATAGCTAATTCCCTTGTCACAGAAGGTAGAAAAATCAAAATACTTAACATTCTACAAGATGTAGAGGACAACAACGCACTTTATCTAGCCCAAGCATCATTAAGTTCTGTATACGCGTAAAGGTGAAAAGGCATAGGTCACACTCTCAGCAAATAAGCACTGGTTTTATAGGACGTGTTTCCCCTACATTAATTAAGGATAAGTCAACCAGACGTAGATTTGTCAAATACTAGTTTATTAAGTATACAAACAAGTTCTCAAAATAGTTAATTCCAGTTTCGTAGTAGCTCTTTTCCGTTCCATGTCATAGATAAGAAGTTTCAAGTAATTCTCGTGCAGCTGTTTCGTTTGTCTTTTACGATAAGATTGCGTTGCGGCTTTTTAATGTAAGTAACTAACAGTATATTTGAGGACAATGGAAATTGCTGACAAAGAATGCCTAATAGTCGTTTGCTTCTCCTTGATTGTTGAAAGATGTTTTAAAAGATTGTGAGAAGCTTTTTAAAGATTGGGGACCTAAATGTTGAAAATACTTAGCACCAATCTGGGTAACGTTTGTCTTTTTTTTCGCCAAGCGTATTAATAATGCATCAATTGTGAAAATATCGAAAGACAATACTTTACGTTTCAAAAGGAGGTTACAGAGACTCAACCTATCTAAATATTGTTAAGATTAATATCGAACAGGAAATCCTTAAAATAATTACATTTCACGCTCAAAAACTGGCCAGCCCAGCCTACGTCTACAAGTAAATAGTTAATTAGCCCCGACTATCGTGGCACTGAATCAACTGGACCATTCCGACGTGGATTGGTTTCCCAACGGCTTCACACAGGTCATTTATATATCCCAGTTTGGTAAACTCGGTTCGTACCTTGTTAACGTTTCCCTGCACCATAGAAAGTTGGTTGAATATTTATTTATTAATTACGGAGAACATCTTCTGCGGATGTGAGTTGAATGCAGGAAATTGTAATAAGGATTAAAAGTGTTAGTAGCTAGGATAGGTTACAAATAGGCTTCAATAAGTGTGGCTTTAAAACCTGCGATTACAATTTTGGTTTTGTTTTAATAGAAAGTGAAATCTGTACCTACTAGTATTTATTTTTTTGTTTTCTAGTTTTCAACTAAATATTTGCCAACCTACAATTTCAGACGCAGATTTCTTTCAGCGTAAAATAATTTGCATAGTGAAAATTTATTTTAGTTTAAGGTCGGTTTAAGCACCGTAAGAGCGTTTTCGCACTGCATCCGATCCGAATCCAAATTCAATCCGGAATTGGGAATGTTCTAAATTCGGACGGACAAAGATCGGATCTAGTGCGCAACCCCTCATACAAATAATACTATGGCTAGTTCGCGACATTTCTCGGATTCGGATAGGACGTAGTTCAAAACCGCTCTAACTTTATTTTCAGATTCTTAGAACTTGATCATTCTAGTCACATTGCCAATTGCCGAGATGGCGAGAAATATGGCGAGGGGGGTAATGGCTGATCTTTGCGTTATGCTCGTGATCGGGTGCTGCTTGTGGTGACTGGTCGTCTTGCTGATCAGGGTATTTATTGTTATTGTTACTAGTAATTAACTGTTTATTTATTTTACCTCGATGTTCCTAGTTTATCATTTATAACTTCCAATTACTGCTTTATATAGCTTTATGTAAGCGGGTACGCCCTTTATGCCTGGAGGCTTTTATTTAGTTCTGTTTACGTTTAGTTTTTATTTTTTATTTTTGCTTGAGGTTTTCGATGATTTTGGTTGGTATATTGACGTGTGGTAGCTGACATATGGCCAATAATCTATCATTTAAATTATGTTTTGTGTTGTAAATTATTTTGCATAGAATAATTTTTTTCTAACTTGAACAGACAGCTGTGCCGCTGAGGAGTTTATTGCGCCACTTCTTCCCAGCTAAAGGCACTAGGAAGTGGTGAAGGGTGGGCGTTTTGGGGGACAGTCTTATGTAATTTTGACGTTCGAAAATTGCTGATTCTCAGCCTAGTTTGAATAAATGACTTTTGAATTTTGAATTTGAATTTGCCATCGGCAATTTATAAGCTTTTAAGCACTTAACCACACTATAAGATACCAGTATTTTTATCGCCCAACTTAATTTATTCTACAAACATATAGTTAACTCATAAACAGAACAGTAATAACAATTACCAAGATTGTTAGATGTAGCAATTATGTTTTAGAGGCTTTCACCGGTCAGCTTCAAGTTCGATTACTCGCTAAATTCTATTAGTTAATCCGTTAATCGGTTAATCGTAAAGTACTAGCGTAAAACGTATACGGTCATACTTTCACTTCATTGGATGAGAATATGGGATACATACATGTTGCATGGTCATGTAAGGAATCAGCAATTTATGACGTATTGTCAGACCAAAAAAGGAATCGCTATTGAATGGCTACGCTGACCCGTAGAAATCTTCTAGGGTATTATGTACAACGTACAACTTCTTTATATTAGCTGGTCTGAAAGTGCGACAGAGAATTTTTAGAGATAATTAAACAGAACTTAGAACTTTTGTTAGGTGAAGTACCTAGTAGTATTTTACCCCAAGATCTTTTGCCGTACCCCTCTCTTTTGTTTTTTTTTTTTTTGTTTGTGAAATTATCAAATAACTTCTCCCGCTCTGGATGGAGCGGGAGGGTGTGTCAGACTCTTACTGACAAAAATACACGCGTGTTCCTTCAGTTGCCTGAATTGCGCTATAAAAGGTATGATAGCAAGTGAAAACCTTACAACGATTACATCTTTTCGCATAATTAAAATAAATACCTAAATCAGCCGTGGTGTCCCACAAAATAATTACTAACAAATAACCTCACAAGAACAAGTATGCGTTTCTGCAAGCCTTCTGGAGGAGACATTCATGTTTAGGCATTGGAGTTCGAACCCAAGGCACACACCTCTAACTTTTCGGATTCATGTGCGTATTATATAAATTATCACTTGCTTTAAAAACGGTGAAGGAAAACATTATGAGGAAACCGACACGTCTGAAAAATATTTCTCGACGGCATGTGAAACCAAGTCAGAGGCCCATGGGCGGCTTTAAAACTCTGACATCAGGTTAATCACTAACCACTCGAAAAAGAAGAAGCAGTATTGGATTGGTATTTTTATTTCACGTTCAGGATTTGGGAAGGCCAGTTTTATTTGGACCTCTGACGGCAACGCTACGCACGTGCAACAACATATCGTCACTGGAAAGGCAAAATTACTTAACCGCCATATTATTTAAATGGCGGTTAAGTAATTTTGCCTTTCCAGTGACGATATCAATATGATTAGTAGCTCGCGGGATCAATAGTTAAAGCAACGGCTTGTAAAATTTATCGGAGAAGCAACCGGATGGCAAATGGTAATCTGGGTCTTGCGTACCGTCCGAATGGACTCTAAATGGACGGGGGCGGAGATATGGGAGATGGGGGCAATTTTTTTTTTGACATGGCATTCAAAATTTAAGCTCTAATAAGTGCTTGGAATTTGTGTGTATCAATACCATCCGGTTAAAATCGTTATAATTGAAATAATGTAGGTATACAATTCTTGAAACTCCTTACCTATGATTTATCACCGAAAATGAGGGTGAATTTTATCAAAACCAGTTGGCATTAATACACACAAATTCCTTGTACTTATTACTTACTTAAATTTTGAAGGTTTGTTAAAAAAAAAAAATGTTTTGCCTCCATCCCCCATATCTCTCTCTTCAAAATCCAGATTACCATTCGCCATCCGGTTGCCTCTCCGATTAAATTTTACGTGCCATTGCCTTGAATACAAGTTATCTCCAATAATAATAATAATGAGCCCGTATTGTCCCACTGCAGGGCAAAGGCCTCCCTTTCCTTTTTCCACCCAACCCGATCCTGAGCCAATATAGACCAATCCCTCCTATAAGCGTCAAGTTCGTCCTGCCATCTACGCCTGGGTCTTCCACGATGCCGCTGGACGTTTTCAGGTACCCATGTTGTAGTGGTCTTAGCCCACAATGCATCCGACATGCGGCAAACGTGTCCGGCCCAATCCCATTTGAGCTTGGCTGCTTTTTGGGTGACGTCAGCGATTTGTGTCTTAGAGCGCAGTATCGTGTTCCGTATCCGGTCGGTACACGAATAAAATTCTCTTTAAAAATACATAATGTAAAAGTTCATAGGTCACAACATCACACATGTTACAAATGAAGCAATGAGCGTTCAACTGTAGCACCATAAAATGTTTTTCTCCACTTCAAACTTTAATTCATTTGACATTTTCACGTTTCACTGCCTGCGCTAGGGGGGCCAAAGATTTATTGCGCATGTCAACCACAATTTCTCTAATTTGGTAATTGTTTTAGGGAACCCTATTTAGATAGAAGGGGAACCAATGTCATGGGATGTATGTATGGGGCCCATTGTAAGTCCTCTGTTAGTGGTAATGTGTCGGTCATGTTGTGGTGTAGCATGATAATAAGCAATACTGTTAGAATATTTGATCTTATCAGTATTTCGACGTGTTTATTAACGTTGTTTCCTTTCGTTAGCTTGTTATGCATTAAACATTCGTGTCAACATTAGCAAGGCAAAAGTCTTTCTAAAAACATTAACCCTCTTATTCATAAACACTGCTTTAAATGTCAAAAATGTATGGTTAAACAGGCCCCAATCATTACTTCCACATCGTTTATGAATAAGGGGGTAATTCTTTATATTACTATTCACTGGTTTTTATGATGCGATTCAGGTTAAAAAGTAGCCTAAGTCCTTACCCAGCACGCGTAGCATGACCACCGTAGAAACGACTTTTGTCGACGGAAGAGTAGAGAAAATGACAGATAAACAATCACAATCTGTCATTTTCTCTATTTTTCCGTCGACAAAACTCGTTTCTACGGTGGTCATGCTACGCGTGCAAGTCATGTGTTACCCATGTGCCAAATTTCATTCAAATCTGATCAGCCGTTTTAGCGTGAAACCGTAACAAACAAACAACTTTTAAATGTTTACTTTAACTCACACACTTACTTATTAGTATTACTTGTTAAATTTTTAGGAATATCGTATACTTCTACAATGTTTGTAAATATGTGAGCACTATGTATCTATCATATATTTAGTTTATCTGTCATTGCTTCATTTTAAATTATTTTTACCTATTATGGTATATTAAATTTTATTCTAGGTGTATCTTCTACACATATAATTTTATAGAATTAATGTAGGTATGTCCATACGAAAACTACCTTTGGAAGGGGCGACTACAATCAATTCAACTTTTTTTTGGATTTTTGACGTTCAAGTGTCTTTTATGTGCCTAATTGAAATAAATTATTTGACTTTGACTTTAAACTTACTTTCGCATTTATAATATTAGTTAGGTAATTACGTCATCTTCCTGGTCAATATTTGAATAACTCAAGTTTTAGCGCAGCATCAAAATTATACGTACCAGCTTCATTTGGTGGAGTTTCTTGCCCATTCTTCTCCATACGAAAACTACCTTTTGGAAGGGGTGACTAGAATCAATTTTATTATTTTGTAATTTTTGACGTTCAAAAGTGCCATACATGGGCCTATTTGAAATAAATGATTTGACTTTGACTTTGACTTTGATTTAGTTTAAATATATTTCTAAACTCAAGTGTAGCCTCAGGAAACCAAAACTATTATTTAAGACTGTTTTGTTTTGCACTTTCGATACTAATAAATATTTTAATTATCCATTAGGTTACGACGTAAATTCCATTTCAATGGCCATACCCTACTGCTACCTATAACATTTCTGAAATTGCCTATAATAAATGTTTTGCCTTTAATAAATGTTTTCACTTCATACAGTCAATGAAATTTTTACGATCGTCTATCAATATAAACTGTTCGCTTTCCGTTTTAAATTGCAATATATTTTGTATGTGAATTAGTATTTTGTTCGCTGATTGTTTATTGCGGTGCCATAACATCCGGATACCGTCACGGTTATAGAGCTTCTATGAATCCATTCATAATTGTTCATTCAGTTTGGTTACGTACCTACATCAATTGGAAACTAGGAGAGCACGTGCCTTAATAAGTTTCATTGGCGAAATATTATTTGTTTTTTAATCGACTTCTAAAAGGAAGAGGATTTCAATTCGACTGTATGTTTTTTAAATGTTTTTTACGCGATTACTCCGCCAATTTTGAATTGATTTTGATTGGTAGGTCATATTTCAGAGGTGGTCCCATATAAATTTTATTAACTTTGCTTGGGTAGTTTTTGAGCTACCTTCAATAATAAGTATTTTTTCCCACTTAGTATGTGGATGATATGATAAGTTCCTGTCACTGTTATTTACATAGCAGTACAACTAAAAACTGAAAAATGAAAACATATTACAAAAAAAAAAAAACATTTTTTTTAGATAACAAGCCGTGCAAGCCCGATGGAATTTCTTATCGGCAAACTTTTATCCTCTATTTAACCCCTTTATAGGGTGTTTTTTGTTAAATATCCTTCTTTAGATGCTCACCTTCGTTTTATGAGAAAATTTTGTGCAAAATTTCTTTTTTCTAGACTCTGCGGTTTTAGGCTATTCGTTGACTGTCAGTGAATTTAAGATTTTTATTAAATAGGTTAAGTACTTATTTCATAGCAACAAGTGTGCAGCACGCGTACCATCATAGAAACGATTTGTCGACGGAAGAATAGACAAAATGACAGATTCACAATCTGTCATTTAGTCTATTCTTCCGTCGACAAAACCCGTTTTTATTGTGGACATGCTAAGGATGCTGGAAAGAAATTCGCTTGCCGCCATTTCTGTTAGCACAGCGACGCCACATGGGTTCCTAAATTTGTGCTAAACAGACACATTTCTAGTGCCAGAAAAATAACAGCTTTCCGTGTTAAAGCTACGTGTATCACTCAAAATCATGTACCTATTATAACTAAGGCACGTGAAGCAATAAAACTTCTGCGGATTGACAATAATGAATTAATCAGAAGAAAGATGTAGGTAACTGCTATGCATCCGTTTGATTTAAAAAGCTAAGAAGTTAATCACATCTCGTAATTAAGCAATTGCTTAACACAAGACGACATCAAGTAAAACCAACTCGAGCCAGGAAAACGCAGTAAGTAATATCCTGCCGCATTCACCTCATTCCCAAGAATAATCTCTTAGCAAATAGAAACGTCAGCCAGAGGTACAATTAATGTTTAAGTTTTATGCCCAATTAGCTGTCTGATATTTTGTCACGACTCACATTTTGCAATTATCATTACAGCACGACACGGCGGCGACGTATAGCGTACAACAGTCGCAACTTTTCAGGGGATCTTCAGACATTTATTGCGATTTTTGGTGGGCAAACTGCTCTGTCTACGTGCCACACTAACATCAGTTAAGAGTTCATTATTTTTGCTTCAGCAAGGTTTAAAAAATCGTGCCAGGATTGAATTTCTAGTTCTAACACTGGTAGTTTGTATTTATTTTCAATATCAACCGTTATGCGATGTTCGATTCCAAAACTGTTTCCATTTTCAATAGAAAATAAGTCCCATTCTGAAGTTTGAGCTCCATTAGTGTACATAACCACGGGCTTGTTAAAATGCAACGGGGTACCGGCAATGTTAGGTGTGGCTGGATAGTTATGATAGTTATCTGTGACTTCTCTCATAATAAATCGCACGGCCGGAAACCTATTGTGTGTCGCGGCTTTAATAGAAGTGCACTCTACGCGTCGCACTGTCTGCGGTTTTCGTTCGAATGCACTGGCCTCGTTTGTGTTGGCATTTTATCATTACGTAGCTTGAAATACTCGTATATCTGCATGTCTGACTTTTTACTGTGTGGTCGGCGTTTTTGAAGGAGCTAAATTGTTTATTTTTTAGGTCTTGTTTAAATGAAATGAAAGTCTGGCAAGAAGGCTAGGATGGTTGCTGGAATGTTTGGGCCATCGCTTAACTATTTTGTTTTAATATTTAAATGACTAAACTATAACTATTAGGTATGCCAAGGGACTGGTTTATGCATTAGAAAAATGTGTCATCTCTACATCTCGATCAATGATTTTGACCCTGTCAGAAAATTTCGCAGCTACCTGGTCGCTGCAGAAGTTATTTATATCATAAGGTACAGGCACCGTATCAGGCCCACTTAATTTTTAAATCACTGTAAATTAACAACTGGTTTAAATATATAAAGTGTTCAAATCTGTGAACAGCGTTGTGGGCTGCAATATTGTCTATAATTTTTATGTATTTCTTGTTTCTATGTTTTATATTGTAGTTGTTTGTTATACGTTTTGAATTTAAAAAAATAACGTGCACTGTTTTGACGCGTCATTGACAACTGACAGCTGTGTTCAAAATCGCCGCGCGCGGTTGGTGTGATGAAGCTTGGCTTTTTTCACAAGTTTCCCGCAAAATTTAAAAAGGTCTGGCCGTATTTTTAAAGTGGGTCATGATAGGAGGTGGGTTTTATACGGTGCCTTTAACTTAGTTGAGATATTGGGTTCTTCTTTAGCAGTAAGTAGATAGTTCGAGCGGTATTATCATTGATAGGATTTGAGTGTTATTAAGAAGTAATAGTAGTAGGTGCCAATATTAAGTCTACGCAATAATCTTACAAATATGGTAGTTTACAGTATCGTCTTCGAATTGTCCCGCGAAATGTAGATAAAATCCCGCTTCTATTTAGTTGTAGGTAGGCTAGATATTCATTATCAGCAAATTTTACTAGGCGTGGATATCTGGTCATGACTAGATTACCTATATAGCCAGGCAATCGTGTGTGTATATATACTTTGTCGCATCGGATGCTAAATGTCATGTGGTTATCGATAGTAGTAAGTATATGTGAGTGTAGGAACTATTGGTATTGGAACTATGTCCAATTGGAAGCTGTAGTTTTAAGGCCATACTAGCTTTTGCCCGCGGTTTCGCCCACGTGGAGGTCGAAAATCATCCCACGGGAACGTACTATCGGGATAAAAAGTATTCTAAGTCCTAACCTACGTAATGGTCTATCTATGTGCCAAATTTCATCCAAATCCGTTCAGCCGTTTAGGCGTGAAAGCGTAACAAACAAACAGTTAGGATGCATGCTGCTGTTGCTGGATATTTTTCGGATCCATGTGCGTATTGTATAATTATCACTTGCTTCAAAAATGGTGAAGGAAAACGTCGTGAGGAAACCGGCATGCCTGAGAGATATTTCTCGACGGCATGTGAAGTTAAGTCAGAGGCCCATGGGCGTCTTTATAACTGACACCAAGTTAGCCACTAACCACACGAAAAGAAGAAGAGTTTGGATGGAATATATTGTAAATTAAGACCAAAATATTAGTAGGTTTTTGAAGTATTAATGGTAAAATTTTGAAGTAAGTGACTCAATCAATAAACTTAGTAACACTGTCAGTCTAGACACCTTTTTTTTTTGGGTGGGATATTATCAAATAACTTCTCCCGCTCTGGGCGGAGCGGGAGGGCGTGTCAGACTCTTACTGACTAAAACCCACCCGTGTTCCTTCGGTTGCCCTGTTGCCGGGGGCCACGATTTCCCTATCGGTTTTCTTCGAACCCCCGGCAGGCACTGGCCCTAGCGGACCCCGTCAATTCTGCTGACATCTCTTTGAGGCGCGCTTGGAACACAACGCGCCGTCGACCCGGGCTTGGTCCTTATCGGACGGCGAGCTACCCATTGCTCACCGTCCGCAAGCCCGCGCCTACGGTGGCCGGAAATCGGCTCGCGATTCCCGCCCCGGGCGTCTCCTCCTGCGGCGGTTAGGGGCGTGAGGGCGCGAACTTTGCCTCTCCCTCACGCGTTCCGCCTCCTCCTTCGCGAGCATTACCGCTTCGCAGAAGGAGGTGACGGCCTGCCATTTCCTCTCACTCCGTACCATGGCCTGAACCAGGGCCGGACGCGAGAGATCTCCGCCGCCGATCGCCTCTACGAGGACACGGCGTTGCAGTCAAATTATAGTAGCAGTCTAGACACCTACTACTATAATTTCCTTTTCCGTCACAAAACCTGGATTTCCGCCACCTTCCGCATCCAGTCTCTCCTAGCCGTCATGTCGTCGGTCCATCTAACTGGGGGGCGTCCCACGCACAGCTTCCCGATTCGCGGTCTGCACTCAAGGTTTTGGAATTGGTCCTGTGTCTAATGAGAAAGGAAAAGAAAAGTTTAAAAATAACTTATCAAATACAATAGACGTGATCACGTGAATATATTTAGTAACCTGTTCTGCTTAGCTATTCCTAAAGAGCCATAAAAAAAACCCTGAAAGAAATCGACACGTGTTTCACCTCTCGTGTCAATTTCTTTCAGGGTTTTTATGGCTCTTTAGGAATAGGTAAGCGGAATAGGTTACTAAATATATCCACGTCTATTGTATTTTATAATAGATTTCCGCAAGGTCACGCCTGAATCAATTAACTATCTTACAGAACTTAATATTTGAAATAGTTTAAATGTTAGTAAGTGATAGTGATTGGTTCACTAACTAACATATTTTGGATGATCTAAGGCCCACTTGATCACCAAATGTATTTAACGCTAAATGTATTTAAAACATAATTCTGTCTCTGCCATCTTCAAACGATTGACTGAAATAGAACGAAGTTATAAATTCGTTTAGCGCTAAATACATTGAATTGTGGTGCAAGTGGGCCTTACTGTGTATTTCAAATAATAAGTTATTGCGGTATTTTATTGTAATTATGAATATTTAATAATAATCTTAAAATCCTATCTTAATTTTAAAATCCTATTATCTTTCGACCAAATTTGTACACCAGCCATGGTCAAACATGTTGAGCCAAAAAATACTTTGTTACACCTATAATAAGCATCATACCATGTATATTATCTACACATGTTTTTGCAAATAAACGAATCTGAATCTGAATAATCAGCTTAATTTTAATTTTTTAAATGCATTTCATTTAGGCACCAACATTTTCACATCATTTTTCTCCCTACTAAAGAATAGGCTCGAACGAACACAGACATATTCGTTTGAACGCACAAGTCCAACATTTTGATGAAGGTATGCATTATAATCTATTCGGTGTTCAATGTTCACTGATGCATGTTACTCACTTATGAACTATCTCTAAACATGACTTCATTTTATAGTTCAAAGTAAATGCGTCAAGAACTCATTTACAAATGATTTATATTTGTGTTTCGTGAACACAATAACATAGGTACTTTTATGCATAATACATATTCAAAGAATTACAACATGTCTTGAATAATTATTGTTACTCATCGCTTTTCAATCAACAAAATGAAATACTGCATTTGATTATTTTATGTTGCTACGGCTTTTGTTTAAGTACCTAATGGAAATAAGTCCGTTCTTTGACGGAAAGTGAAGTTATTTTTAACCGACTTCCAAAAGGCAAAGGTTCTCAATTCGACTGTAAATATATTTTCGATATCGATTACTCCGCCAATTATGAATTGATTATGAAGTTTTTTTTTGGTTGGTAGGTTACACTTCAGAGGTGGTCCCATATAAATTTTATTAACTTTGCTTGGGTAGTTTTTGAGTTAGCTTGAATGATACGTATTTTTTCCCACTTATGATATGATAAGTTCCTGTCACTGTTATTTACATAGCAGGTAGTGGTATTCGAATTTGTGTGGGGTAGGTACCACAACTAAAGAGTGAAAAATAAAAACTATTTACAAAAAATAAAAACCGACTTCCAAAAAAAATTATTTGGAAGTCAGTTGTTTTTTTTTTGTAATTTTTTTTTTTGTAATTTATTTCTAGAAGAAACAGAAATGACCTAGTTATCTATAGATATTATAAATAAATTAAAGTCATCTTTTTTATCTCTATGTGTGACAACATTGTTCTACTAATGTAAGCAACGGAATTTGATGCGTTTTTCATCCATTTAGAGAATTTATTTTCCAGAAGATTTATATGTATAATAAATTACTATAAAACTAAGTAAGTACATAATAATAAAGAAATAATGATGTTTTGTCACGTTATAAAAACCCCGTTGGTCTAGTGGTCGCAAGCGCTACTGCTGAGCATGAGGTCCTGGGTCCGATTCCCGGGTCGGGCAAAGTGTTATTGGGTTCTTCTTTCTGAAATTTCTCAGTAGCAGCCCAGAGTCTGGATTTGTGCCCGATTGATGGCAATAGGCTCGCCCCCTATTATTATTAACTGGCGAAATGTGGGTGTACCTGCTACAGGCACACCTCTGCCCAACTCTTCGGGGAAACAAGGCGTGATGTCACGTTATAAAAACCGTGCGAAGTAGGACGGGTCTCTAGTATACCTATAAATTGAAATAAAAAAAACGAGCGAGCCTTACAGTAGTCGCATATGATGTGTAACATCTGACATCTTGGCTGACAGTACCAACATCTCTGAAAATGGGTTGGTACCATCTGACGACCAACTCTAGCACCGCGCGCGCTCATAGGTCAAATAAAATAGCGCGCGAGCCTTACAGTAGTCGCACATATAATGTGTAACATCTGACATCTTGGCTGACAGTACCAACCTCTCGGAAAATGGGTTGGTACCATCTGACGGCCAACTCTAACACCGCACGCGCTCATTGGTTTTTTCACTTTTTAGTTGTGATACCTACCCCACACAAATTCGAATACCAGACCTGCTATGTAAATAACAGTGACAGGAAGTTATTATAATATCATCCACATACTAAGTGAGGAAAAAATACGTATTATTGAAGCTAACTCAAAAACTACCAAAGAAAAGTTAATAAAATTTATATGGGACCACCTCTGAAGTGTGATCTACCAAACAAAAAAAGAATCATCAAAATCAATTCATAATTGACGGAGTAATCGCGTAACAAACATACAAAAAAAAAAAAACATACAGTCGAATTGAGAACCTCCTCCTTTTGGAAGTTGGTTAAAAATAGCGCGCGCTTCCCCGGCTTCCTGTTACACACTTCCGTCCCTTTTCACGAAATCACTCCCACAGATTGCAGGAAAGCGAGAGGAAAGATCTTACACATCAAAAAGGTTATTTATTGAGAAGGAACACCTTCCTCAATTGTATCGGCCTACACTGTGCCCTATTATCCAGACATAATCCCGTAGGTCAAGACGTCTTGGTCAAGGCCACAAGGAAGTGAAGCATCGCGCGGATAAAAGGACCATTACTAATGGATATCTATTTAGGTAGGTGTGTCTCTGGAGAGGTCGCAGGTTCCTTGTGGGTGGTAATAACAACACAATTGATGAACTGACGAAAATATTTATCCTTCCCTTCACTTAAGAAGTTTAGACTGGCACTTTTTGAAGAGAGGTCTCAAAGAAAGAGATGTTAGGGCTAAATTATGATTACACCCTATCTATACAATATGTAAAAAAAAAACCCTATCGTATAGTTATTGTACATTTTAGTCTGTGGTAAATTTCAGGAAAAAGGAAAAAAAAATCGATAAATTTTTTATTACAGGGGGCGCGGGCGGCCATCTTTCAGCGGGTGTTTACAAGTCATAACTTATGACCCCTGTTGAAAATATTCTTCTATTACTACTTAATTTGGTACTAAAAATGTGAATTTTAAATAGCAATAACTTTTTATGTTCAGTAATAATAATAAAAAAAAAACAGTGGCACCTCGGGAGTGCCGACAGAAGTGAAAACTTGAACAACATCGCCTTGGTGGAAGAAAAATACTCGTATGGAACATTGGTCCGTAACCTTATCTAAATTAAGAGCACAACAGCGTTTACAAAAAAAAAAAAAATACGTGTGGCACTCGGGGACTGCCGCGGTAAAGCTACTGCATAGCATTTGTAACCTCCATACTTCCTATTTGTCAACGCTACACTTGGGATGATGACGTGATGACATAAAACAAAAATTACGTTTCCATGACAACGTGATGTCCGCCTACCATGTAGTGGAACCGTCACTACATGGTAGGCGGAGTGGGGCCTGTTAGGATTTTTCGTTACGGAATTTCTTGATTCGGTCGCCGCGCTCAAAGCCCGCGATAAAAGCTATGCAATAGCTTAAAAATACTTCGAAAACCTTTAAAGTAAAAATATTTGCATAGAACATTGATCTGTAACGTAATATATGTAAATAAAGAGCACAATCGCGTTTACAAAAATGAGGTGTCGGTAACGGTGTCGCGAGGTCAATTGTTTTTTCCCATCTCAAAATGCCCAACGCGCCTAAAGAAGTTTTAACTTCAAAACACTTTTTGGTAATTTTATTGTAGTATGGAGTAGTACCTGCCTCTTTCAGATTGAACAGGGTTTTTTACATATTGTAGATTACCATGCATACCTAACTGAACCACGTTGCTTGCTAATCGGTGGCCGTTTATAGGCGATATTGATTTATAATCGTTGAGTTAATGTGGCAGGAATGCGCTGAAACAATTAAACAACGATTGGTCTAGGGGTCGCAAGTACTACTACTGAGCATGAGGTCTTGAGTTGTGCATTTCACGAAGACGCGCCCCACTCCGCGATTACTGTACTGTAAGCTATACTTTAGTACGGAGCGGAGCGGAGTGGGGCGCGTCTTCGCGGATTGCACCCATATTTAAATATGGGTGTACTGTAGGTAGTACACACAGCTACACATCAAGCAATAAATTTCCAGTTTATGCTGATCTCGTATTGTATAGGATTTCCGTACAATGCGAGGTCAGCTTATACTGGAAATGTATACCTTGATGTGTAGCCGTGTGTACACCTCTGCCTAATTCTTTGGGGATTACTGCCGTGATGTTATGTTATGTAGAACAAATGACGTGCATCACCACAAAATCCCACACAATTCAACCGTAACACAGTCTTTGTCGGAGGACGGTCCACTTGTTTGAACTAGGCCAGTCGTTTACACGTAATTTAGTCGCACTAAGGCAGATTATCCTCTTCCAGCCACTTCCATTATCTTGCAAATGCGACAATTGTCGCTGTTATCGTACAATGACTTGCTGTTAAAACAACTGACTTGTTGTTGCACTTTCAATAACGGGGGGTCATGTGATGGTTAATTTTTCTATTTTATGTTGTGTGTTATCACCAGTGATCGGATAATCGAATGCATATTTACCTAAAGTTCATTTTTGGTTAGGAAATTATGGAAGCGGCTTCTTAAAACATTTATTTTTAAATATAAATCCCGGGATTCCAGAAAATTCGGGAATAAGAAACTAGTCTGTAACACGGTGAGGAAACGTCTTTAGCATGCGGTATTTATTAAAAAAAAAAACTGGGGATTACTTAATTATTAATATCTAGGAGGAGGAGCTCGTGGCTAAGTAATAACAGCCGCATGGGTCGATTCATAAGGTTAAGCTACGCTTGCCGGGGTTGGTCTGTGGATGGGTGACCATCTTTACATACCGAGACTCCTCCGTGCCTCGGAAAGCACGTTAAGCCGTTGGTCCCGGCTGTCATTCGTGGATCTTTGTCAGTCGTTACGGGTCGTCAGAAGCCCGAAAATCTGACAACCAGTCTTACCAAGGGGTATTATATTATCTAGTTACTGGGTTGTGGAGGTCAGATAGGCAGTCGCTCCATGTAAAATACTGATATTCAGCTGCATCCGGTTAGACTGGAAGCCGACCCCAACATAGTTGGGAAAAGGCTAAGTAGATTGATTGACTTAATTATTAATATATATTTATTTGAAGTTAATTTTAAGCTCCCCATCAATTTATGACTATGTTGAGTGTAAGAAGAATAGTAGGTAGTAGGTATCTACACACGATTTGACTCTATAATAAAAACATTAAATTTGTTGATTCCGAAATCCCGGGATTTTTTCGATACAAAAGTGCATTCCATAATATTAGCCAACACCTTAAACTAAGTAAATATTCCTACACCCGATTTGATTCTATAGTAAAAAAAACTAAATTTGTCGATTCCGAATTCCCGGGACTTTTTCGATACAAAAGTGCATTCCATAATAGTCAACACCTACACTTTAGGTAAATATGCATCTGATTATCCGATCACTAGTTATCACACGTGTACACACGGCTACACATCAAGCTATACATTTCCAGTTTGATCTCGCATTGTATAGGATTTCCGTACAATGCGAGGTCAGCTTATACTGGGGATGTATAGCTTGGTGTGTAGCCGTGTGTACATGTTGGAATGCTTTTCTAATTGCATTTCCTTGTAGTTTTATTCATGGTTTTCCCTTTACTAATATTTTGTATAATACCACTCGATATCTTATACTCTTAAACAAGCAATATTTATATATAACGGAGGAGCTCGTGGCTAAGTACTAACCGTCGCACAATGAAATGAAATGAAATGAAATTGTTTATTCTGTAAATCGGATATCGGAATCACTTTTACACGTCATATAAAATTTTGTATTAAAAATAAGCTAGATGAGTTCGGCGTTTCCTATCTGACTACTCTGAGAAGACAGGCCGAAACAAACTTAGAGGTCGCAGTCTCTTTTAAAGTCCAGACATAATCTTGGTCAGGCCATATGAGGAAACCATGAAGAAAATGTCATGTCTGAAAAGGTCTTTTGAGGAAAGAACCACACAGATTTGAGTGGACCTGTCCAGTCAGTGCAAGCATTTGCACAGGTCGATCC
The DNA here is from genome assembly GCA_963680765.1 of Agrochola lychnidis. Taxonomy (NCBI): domain Eukaryota; kingdom Metazoa; phylum Arthropoda; class Insecta; order Lepidoptera; family Noctuidae; genus Agrochola; species Agrochola lychnidis. The sequence goes on along the minus strand of OY796849.1, from coordinate 9,487,831 downwards.
ATCAGGTTAAGTTACGCTTGCCGGGATTGGTCCGTGGATGGGTGACCATTTCTATATACCGAGACTCCTCCGTGCCTCGGAAAGCTCGTTAAGCCGCTGGTCCTGGCTGTCATTCGTGGATCTTTGACAGTCGTTACGGGTCGTCAGAAGCCCGAAAGTCTGACAACCAGTCTTACCAAGGGGTATCGTATTACCTAGTTACTGGGTTGTGGAGGTCAGATAGGCAGACATGTAAAATACTGGTATTCAACTGCATCCGGATAGACTGGAAGCCGACCCTAATATAGTTGGGAGAAGGCTAGGTAGATTGATTTATAAATAACGGCTCTAACAATTTCGATGAAAGTTGCAATGTAGGGGTTTACGGGGGCGAACAATCGGTCTAGCTAGGACTCATATCTGGGAAATTTCGTTTTCTCCATAATTTCACCCGAGCAGAGTTCGGTCGCCCAAAGTTTAGAACAAGATGGCTTGAACAAGATGACCTTAGAATAATGACATGGCAGCAAGGAATAAGTAAATGCCTACTATCATGGCAGCATGGAATTAGTATATACTATTCGTGGAATTAGTATGAACTTTCCTATACTATTAAATGAGCATTAAAAAATACAATAGACGTGGATATATTTAGTAACCTGTTCCGCTTAGCTATTTCTAAAGAGCCAAAAAAAAGTCTTGAAAGAAATCTGAGAGAGCTCAGTCTGCGCTCAGCGCTCGGTGTGGCAACACGCCGTGTTCGGGTTCGCAACAAGTCCATCATCATCCTGAGGATGCCTCGTTGAGAGGTGAAACACGTGTCGATTTCTTTCAGGAGTTCTTTATGGTTCTTTAGAAATAGCTAAGCGGAACAGGTTACTAAATATATCCACGTCTATTGTATTTTATAATGGATTTCCGCACGCCTGAATCAATTAACTATATTAAATGAGCATTCTCTATTTTCACAAGAGCAAAACTCGGTCACCCAGGTACTGTATTTTGAATCGTTATACGACTCCAAGCTTTATAACAGACTAAAGTTTATTTTTCGTTTTTTATCTTAAACTGATAAAGAGTTTCGATGATATAGATTGGAACTCTTCGTAGTAAATCACCCGCAACGATGTTCCTTGAACTAGCAAGTCATGATGACAAATGAGATTAGATTTAAACTTAAAAGTTATCTTTTCCTTCCATCTTACCAGGTATTTGTGCGTACCAGAAATATTATCGTTTACCACGTCACTCTACATATTTTGGGATGTTTTGGAAAATTCACCAAGCCTGCGATGACGTATATTATGATAATTTTAAAAGTGATAGCAGAGACTGTAATCATTTTATAGGTATCAATCGGCAATATTCTAGGAAGTCCGTTGGTAAACAGACTCGAATCACATCCGCCACAATAATGACTTTTTTAACCGACTTCCAAAAAGGAGGAGGTTATATGTTCAACGCGTATGTTTTTTTTTTTTTGGATGTCCGTATGTATATAGATTTCTCCGTCAATTGTGAACCGATTTTGAAAATTCTTTTTTTGTTTGAAATGGTGTGCTCTCGAATTGGTCCCATATAAATTTTATTAACTTTGATTGGATAGTTTTTGAGTTAACCACAAAATACGTATTTTTTTCCCACTTAGTATGTAGATGATATGATAAGTTTCTGTCACTGGTAGCAGGTAGTGGTATTCGAATGTGTGTGGGGTAGGTACCACAATTAAAAAGTGAAAAATAAAAACTTTTTACAAATAAAAAAACAACCGACCTCCAAAAAAAACACTACAAAGTGAAAAATAACTTTAATTTCGGAAGACGATGGCAAAAAACGAAAATACAAAACCCAAGACACCGACTTCCGAAATTAAAGTTATTTTTCACTTTGTAGTGTTTTTTTTTTTGAAGGTCGTTTGTTTCTTTTTACTAAGTTTTGATCTCCTAAAAATTGAACATTTTGTTGCAGAATTTTCACGAATTTTACAAAAAAAAAATCTGTTCATAACTCTTTGAAGGAAACCTCAGATGTTTATGCTCGCCCTCATGAACTGACATTTTCGTCAGAATTATGTTATTTCTCTGGATGTTAAACCTAAAACTAATGGCTTATCAGCTTTGCTAAACGTAGTTATTGCACTTTATACCTAGTAACGAAATTTTAATTCACGTCTTTATTAACGTCAGCTACAATTATTTTAATTTGTGGAATTTATCGAGGCACGGTAACCGATAGAGCCTGACATTAACTAGCCAAGAACTGTACTTAGAAAATGAGTTCGCTAAGTGTACACGTCATTATCGATAACGCCTTATTAATAATCGATTAATCGCTACGAATTTATCGTAATAATAATTGATCAGTAAATTAATTGCTTAGTAACGTTACGCCACATTTAATGTCATATTAAAATGAGTTAGTAGGTTCTAGAGAGATTTCTTGAATACCTGCAACTGCCTTCTAGCAAATGCGACAGATTTTTTGACACTACGTCAGCTTAATTAGCATTCTTAGACTCATAAAAAAAGTGGTGGCACTCCGGTAGTACCGACAGAAGTGAAAACTTGAACAAGATCGCCTTAGTGGAAGAAAAATACTTGTATAGAACATTGGTCCGTAATCTTATCTAAATAAAGAGCACAACCGCGTTTTCAAAAAATAATACTTCCGAAACCTTTTAAGGAAAAATACTTGCATAGAACATTGATCCGCAACTTAATATAAATAAAGAGCATAATCGCGTTTACAAAATCTTTAAAGTAAAAATACTTCCATAGATCACTGATCCGTAACATAATATAAATAAAGAGCACAATCGCGTTTACAAAAATGAGGTGTCATGGTGTCGCGAAATCAATGGTTTAGTCCCATCTCAAAAATGCCCAACGCGCCTAAAGAAGTTATCATTTAAAAAAAAAAAAACGTAATGTAGATCATTATGCTCTGTAGGCATCTCGTAGCAATCGCGTAGTTATTTCGTAGCAATATATTTTATGTTCCTAATTGGAATTGCAACAAAACACACATAAGTCAGATAGGCAGACGCTCCATATAAAACACTGGTATATTCAGCTGCATCCAGTTAGACTAGAAGCTGACCCCAACGTAGTTGGAAAAGTAGGCAGATAGTGAATTGAAATCGCAACGTTTATAAAGGTTTCATTTTCCCTTCCTTCCTTTCTCAAGAATAGGAAACATCTGATCCCGGAACCTGTTTTAAAGCATTCAGTTGCAATAGTTACGGTAGTAAACAGATCCATGCAATAACCCCAAGTAAACGATTTATTAATTTATTTACCGCTTACAACAGACTTGATAGTAGAAACTAGAAATTTATTGCTACTATAAAATAATTACATGTTAATAGTAAAACTGTTAAATAAATACTTGTAACGGAAGGTCGTAAATAAATTGAAGTCTTTAAAACGTTCACTTAAGTTTTATAGTGCAATAGATTAAAACATTACTTCTTTTTGATCGACTTGACATGTGTTTTCACAATCATCATCTGCCTATAATAACCTTTTTCTTATTGTGGTGTGATTTCCTTACAGTCTTACCAGATGCGTCTGAATATTAGTTTGTGACCCGCGATGTAATAATAGTCCACCAGATCGAAATTCGACCATGGCAGCCAATCTCAGCGGAGACTAGCCATCTACGTGCCAGATGTCATAGTGCACGAGTGTGTGCGCAGACGCAGGTGCACTAACTCTTCCCTCACTCCCATAGCCCGATGGGACGACAATCCGACACGACCGGAGAGAGATCAGGCGCAGGGCCAACGACTTAACGTGCTTTCCGAGGCACGGGGGTATCCCACCGCCAACTTCTAAACTCTTCAAAAACTGTTACTGGGACTGTTACCGCAATGTAATGTCATGTTATTATGCCCATGACTGTCGAAGAACCGATGGGACGTCCCGAGAACCGTGTGTGGGGGTGAAAGAAAGAAAGAAAATAAAGCAAAGAAAAAAAGAAAGAAAATGAAGAAAAGAAAGAAAAGAAAGAAAAGAAAGAAAAGAAAGAAAAGAAAGAAAAGAAAGAAAAGAAAGAAAAGAAAGAAAAGAAAGAAAAGAAAGAAAAGAAAGAAAAGAAAGAAAAGAAAGAAAAGAAAGAAAAGAAAGAAAAGAAAGAAAAGAAAGAAAATAAAGAAAAGAAAGAAAGACAGAAAAGTAAGAAAAGAAAGAAAGGAACAAAGAAAATACATTTATTTAGCACAGGCAAAAAGGCACACAACACAACATAATTATAACATAACATAACATCACGCCTGTAATTCCCGAAGGGATAGGCAGAAGTGTACACATAGTACACCCACATTTCGCCAGTTATGTTTAAGTCCCATGTTAGGGAGCGAGCCTATTGCCATCAACCGGGCACAAATCTAGACTCCGGGCTACTATTGAGAAATTTCAGATGGAAAAACCCAATATCATTTTGCCCGACCCGGGAATCGAACCCAGGACCTAACATAATTATAATACAAGTAAAAAAATTAAATAAAAAAGGAAACAAAAAACAAAGTGTAAAACAATAATTTACCTAAATGGAGTGTTAAGTAGAAGACAATTTGGTTATCAGAAAAACGTTGGGACACAAGACGCAATATCGACTCTAATTAAGGACGTAGTTAGCAGGTTGGACGACAAACAGAAAGTAGCTGGGCTTTTCTTAGATTTAAGTTCAGCATTTCACACGGTGGATCATAGGTTACTACTAGAAAAACTAGAGCACTATGCTGTCAGGGGTAAAGTATTGGCACTTCTCACGTCATATTTAAAAAACAGGAAGATGTTCGTGGAAATCAAAGCAGTGGTGTCACAGTCAAATTCCTCAGGGAAAAATGGTCCAAGTGAAGAAACATATAAGTCCCAATTGTCTCCTGTGCGCACTGGCGTACCACAAGGCTCCATAGTGGGTCCGATATTCTTTATCGCGTTTGTTAATGACCTTATACAACACATGAATGAAAAAGCTGCGGGATCTATCCAGCTTGTGGTGTTTGCCGACGATACCAATGCAGTTGTTTCGGCTGACAATATACACGCTCTTAATTCCATAGTTAATCAAACCTTAGATATCTTCCACAGCTGGTTTACTGTTAACGGTCTTAAAGTTAATGCCAGCAAAACCAATGTAATGCTTTTTCGTTCTACTTCCAAAAATAAAGATAATATTGACTGCGTTATAAACGGAGACACAGTGAACGTGGTCCCAGTTTCTGGGAGTTCATATCGATAGCCAGTTAAAGTGGAAACAAGAGCTAACATACTTAGAGAAAGCAATCAGCTCGGCCTGTTACGTACTAAGAAGTCTAAGAAACGAGGTAACCATAAAACATTTAAAAATGGTCTATTACGCATTAGTTGAGTCAAAACTGAGATACAGCATACTTTTCTGGGGAGGAAGTTATGATTACAACATTCAAAAAGCTTTTGTAATTCAGAAAAGAGCAGTCAGAACCATAGCTAGAATTCAACAGCAAGAATCATGTAAGCCACATTTTAATGACTTAAATATATTGACAGTCCCAAGCTTGTACATTTTGGTCCTACTTAGTCACTTATCAAAATATATCTTTGAATATGAGACTGAAGATGAAAGGCAAAAAAGGGAGAGCACAAGAAGAAAAGATCTCCAGATGAAGCAAGTGCCTCACCTGAACGTTGTAAAGCATAGCGCCTACCACAAGTCAATAAAAATGTTCAATAAACTGCCGACAGAAATAAAAAGTCTAGTATATACAAGTAGGTTTCGGAATAAGCTTAAACGGTTCTTGTTAAATAAGTGTCTATATTCTATTGATGAACTAAAGTCCCCGTCACGAGAAGCTATAAATTTTGTAAACACACATTCAGGGGTTTGCAATCTTTGGGTAAAATAAAATAAATACAGTTTTGTACTACTTTTTTACAGGGATATAATTATATTAACACACACATCTAATTACAAACAAACAATTCTTAATCCGCGAAAACACCACAAACAAACAGACGCATTCGAAACTCGAAAGACAGCAGAGACAACGTCAGCGTGAACTTACTTTAAAATCGTGGCCCAAATGTTTACGTTCCATGAATCAGATGCGTTCCAGTACCACAAAACCTTAGACGACAGCGCTTTATATCTCTAAAATATAACCCGATCAAGTGAAATTGCTCATTAGTTTCGTATAACACGTACGTTACTTTGACTTCATTGAATTTGGGATTATTCGTTGTTGATTAAATTGTCGCTACGTAACTTGGTAGAAGTTCTTTATTTACAAAAATTATAGCTTCTCGTGACGGGGACTTGATATACTAATACAAATTCGATAGTAACGTAATCTAATGGATTTGAAATGGAAATATTTATTGAATTTTATGAATTGACTTATGACATTTATTTTTATATTTTTGATTGATTTTTATGTAGTTTGGATAATTGTAACGATTTCAATATAGATTGCATGTATGATGTTTTTTGTATATTTAGTTATAGAAATTCAGACACGATGTAAAAATTGTTAATGAATAAATGAATTGAATTGAAATTGAAACAGGTAAGTGTGGCTCGCGGCTGCGCCAAATACGCCCAGGTCAGCAAAAATGCCAGACAACTAGTGCCTGATGTTGGTTTTCAACTGGACCTGAAATTAGAAGAAGCCTGGATCCAGCAGTGAAGTGCGATAGGCCCACTTGATTAAGAGCGAGCGCGCACAACGACTTTTTTTTGCGCGATTATTTTGTCGCAGCAATGCAGCCACATTTTTCTCGTGCACTGTCATATAAACCAATACGTTGCATTTCTGCGACTAATAATCGCGCGATAAAAAGACGAAGTGCACGCTCGCTCTTGAAACCCATTTACTAGTCAGAATAGTGGACGGCTCGCCGGCCGCTCATTGCCCGCGAGTCGTCTCACACGTAAAATGGACTTTAATGCACTTGATTTAAAATCGTAACTTGAATGACAAGTTATTTGCCGTATCGGAGCGGCGCTGTTATAATGAGCGATGACCTTTAATCGATTGTTAGACTTTTAGGCTTCTGAAGTTCTGACATAGTATAAGGTTTCCCGACAACTGAGGCTGGCGAAGATGGAAGGTATTACTCGTATATCTTGGTACGAAATTACCTGACGACTTGCTGGTAAAAACCCACAGTTTTGGAAAGTTCCTAAGATTATTCCGAACATAACAAACTGCCTAGCCTTTTCCCAATTATGTTGGGGTCGGCTTACAGTCTACCCAGATGCAGCTGAATACCAGTATTTTACATGGAAGGAGCGACTGCCTATTTGACCTCTACAATCCAGTAACTAGGTAATACGATACCCCTTGTTAAGACTGGCTGTCAGACTGTCGGGCTTCTGACGACCCGTAACGACTGTCAAAGATCCACGAATGACAGCCGGGACCAATAGCTTAACGTGCTTTTCGAGGCACGGAGGAGTCTCGGGATGTAGAAATGGTCACACCCCGGCCAACGTAGCGTATTATTCCGAACAAAACAAAAATACAATAACAACTGATGTAACTGGGAAGTTTCCGTGATCAAATAGGTATAGTATATACATAGGTACAGGTACCTATAGTATGTAGGTACAGGTACCTTTAGTATGTAGGTACAGGTACCTATAGTATGTAGGTACTTGTATGGACTGCTTCCCTTATATATTAACAACTTGTCGAGATCCAATTACCTACTGCAGATATAGAATTAGATAGGTTACTAGTTCTGAACTGCGAGGTGGGCTTGCTTTATCAATATCAAATGTAGAAAATTATTAGATATTGCTTATTGTTTGCCACTGTTGTCGTTATCAAAGATGTAGGTTTAAGCTTTGTTATTGTCCCGAAAACATCGAAATGTAAATAGTAAGTAATTACGTATGAAGATTGTCTTCAGCCCGTCCCATCCTTGATGTCCTCCCTCCGGTTGACGCCCTAAGCCGAGGTTCCTACCCCACAGAGGGTGCCCTTTTTTTTGTATGTTTGTTTTTCGCTTTCACGCTAAAATGGCTGAACGAATATGGATGAAATTTGGCACGTGGGTAGACCTTGAGCTAGGTTAGGACATAGGATATTTTTTATCCCGATATTCCTACGGGATCGAGACTTATGCGGGTGAAAACGCGGGGAACATCTAGTTATTAGATAAAAGTGTTTATAGGATCATGTTTTAAAAATGTTAAAATTGTAAGTTTTTACCAACAGGTTTTGTTTTAAATAACTTAATTGTAGTTTTATCAACCGGTGAAACCGTCGCTTAACTTCATAATATTACTATGTTCTTCCTCATAGAAATGAATAATTGTAAGGGGCATCAAACTTTTAGTTAATTAATCACACGTGTTCGTTATTTCTAACAGTTTACCTTACAACGGTATTGCACGAAATAGTAATATGTAAAGAAAGAACGAAAGAAAGAAAGAGAAAACGTTTATTTGCAGTAAACATGACGCTGTGACGCAAAAAAGAGACACACACAAATGAGAAAAGTTTGGGGGACGATTGCGTCACATCCACGAAAATCGGCTATCGCTCAGGATTTTGCTGCAACCCTATGCAAAACAAAGCCCCAGCGATGGTTTTTAGCGACAGCCGGCGCTGACGTAAGAACGTCGACCAGTGCAGCAAACAAATATTAAGACGCTGACCAGTACAGTGTACTTAAAGAAATGTACAATGAATGAATGTAAGTACAAGAAAGACGTTTTAGGGGATCCCTATTTGAAATCGAATGATTTGAGATTGCTCGACAACGTTAACTCAATAGTGCTTAAAATCGATAAATTGAGCGCTACAGTTTACTACGAGTTTCTTATTATACCCAGAAACTTCTAAATTAATTCCTTTTGCTATCGATATCTATCGGAAGTCTGTAATCTCTGCTATCAATTTAAAATATTTAATAATAATAAATAAACAGTTTTTGCAAGTATTCTGATGACGCAAATTGAGCAACATTTATTCCAAATAAGTTGAGTGACGGGCGTGGTTTAAGATAATATTTGCGGTACGCACAGTCCTTGGTAAGATAGGAGGAAAAGATAACTTTTAAGTTATGTAAACTTTAATATTATTTGACAGACAATATTATTTAACATAATTCGAGGAATAAACACAACGTTTCGCTTACGAAACGAACTTTAAAAGGCAATTTACCTTTTTTTGCGCTCTTTGCGTAGTTTTTGCTACGCGGCTACGCTTTAGAGACTATGCTTTGGAGACTACACTTTCAAGACTACGTTGTTAGCATAAAACTATCGGGTGTCTTAAAAAAAGTATTTACCGTAATTAGATTAACAAAAATATTTTCATCTGTTAGGTATTCGTAAAATAATCATAATAAAATATAAAATAGACCCTAGTGTTTTCTAAAAGGTTTACTTTTTTGCGGTATCCAATTAATGGTTTTTCATCACAAAAAGGTAAGTATTCAAATTCAAAAGTTTATTGTGACGTTGCTGTTACCTAACGTGAACCCTGTTTTATGATACTTGAAGGTTTTGACGAAATAAATAAATACTGTTCTTTTAACACGCTTTTTAGTGTCGTACATTATGTGTTGGCGCCACAGGAGAACGTTTGTCTGACCACTATACGCCGCTGATGCGACTGTAAAAGCTCACTGATTATTTCTAAGTTGTTAAGATACGTCCTTTACTGGCTTTCTAACGGTAAAATATCTATTTGTATTCGTTACAAGTAATTAAGATTTTAAAATTTCTCTAATTACAATTCAAAATGCCTATATTTGTGATGGGGTGATTCCGTAATGACTTAATTTGTATTTTATATTGATGACTTAGTAATGGTGATAAATTAATGGTTTTAGAAACTAGTATTCAAAAACGTATATTATGGTTTCTTAAATAATCGAACTTAACGCAATCGTTTGTGACTTATTCAAGGTATCTTTGATATGACTAAATTATCATTTCGGATATTTTAGTAAACTGGTTTCTTCACAGTCAAATATACTATTATTTGAAGTGGTGCAACGCTAATGATTTTGTGCATTTATATTCTTTCCACTTATAATTTTATTGAACTAGCTTTAACCCCGAAATTTCGCGGAATTATATATATATTTTTTACATTTTTAATACAAATTCTATTTGGCTCCTCTTTAGGTCATGTCCGAATATCAAAAAAAATTTGGCCTAGGTTTTAAGGGGGAGGCGTGAAAATTGATTCGCTGTTACAATGTATAATAAGATGTCAAATAATTATTGTTAGAAACAATACGGACAGATAGAAGAAAAACATCACCAGAAGGCAAGTATCCTATTTACGGGAAGTAAACATTACGTAATTTGGTTCAGTTTCCCGGTCACCTTTACCGAATTTTCCTGAGCAAACAATTTACCTATATTTTTATATATACCTTTTTTCCTAAAAGACATCGTTTATGATGATTGCGTTTTCCTCATGTATATACTTTCTGGGAGACTGGGTCGCTAGCAATTTCGTACTCGATGTGACCCCTTTATGTTAGCTCTTCAGCCAGAAAATTCGGTTTGTTGAATTTACGTCATCTTTGAAAGTACTGTCACAGTTGGTATAGAAAAATGAATATAAATAAATGTTACCTAAGCAGTTTAGTGATGAATAATGTTTACCTACATAACGTCATAATTATTCTGGACGTTAGAAACACGAATACAATGCAAATTGAAACTGTTAAGGTGGCTAAATCCATAATAAAATACCCGATGTTATAAGAAGTACGCCATTAAAAAAATTCAAAAAGTGTTTTTATAAATTATTCGTTGAGAAATGTTACTATGCCCTATACTCCGTTTGAAATAAGATTAGATATTTAACTAAACCTTTTTTACAGTCCGTTCAACCGATTTTGACTTCTATACCGTAGGCATAAGGATGGCAATTAATGCCATCCTTATGCCTACGGTATAGAAGTCAAAATCGGTTGAACGGACTGTAAAAAAGGTTTGTTTAAATGTCTAATCTTATTTCAAACGGAGTATAGATGATTACCTAAATGATAGAACACTGTAATGACTTACCTATTAATGATCATTGGATCAATGTATTGCATGCGTGTATTTTTTTCTTTATTTTGTATAATCACATTAATATTTGTATGTCATCAATGACAAAACATAGCGCAACATATAATTATTGTATGAGACCTTGACCTTTTACCTATGTTTTACAAATAAATCATTCTATTCTATTCTAAAACTGTATTTTATTTGAAAACAACAAAAGAAGTTTTCAAAATAAATCTAAAAAAATTGGTAAATAATCCTATTAGTCTAAGTACGTAAATGGAATACGTTTACAATCGTTTCCAAAATTGCCTCTGCTTCCATAGAAACATGTTTTCCCATTAAGATTACATCAATATACTATACAAATACAAACATAGCCAATTGTTTGTCTCAATCTCAATTATAAACTGAAGTAAAGTGCAGTAGTCCATTGCAATCTCAACACTGCTCTCTTACAGACTAAATACAACCAAAAGTGGCAAGTGGCGAATACATCTCACACTTGAGATTTGCAGATGACATCGTCATATTGGCCGAATCGCTGCATGACTTGCAGCAGATGCTGGACGGCCTAGTTAATTCTTCTGTACGCATTGGTCTCCGGATGAACTTGGACAAAACCCAGGTTATGTTCAACGAACACGTCACTCCGGGGCCGAAAGTGGCTAATTACCAATAAATAATAAGTATTACAGATAATTTAAAACAATACTTTATTATTAAACTACCAACAAATTATGTCGTCTGTTATTGCTTAATCAGCCCTCGGAACACTTCGCAAAACTGATTACATGTTGTAATATATAAATGCTGCTATGAAAAATTTACTTTGCGTACTAATAATTTTTTGTGAAATCATCTAATAATTGTCTCGCCACTTATTCTGATTCCAGTCTAGCCAATGACATGTTAGTATTTTGGATTAAAAGCAATAAATATTGGTTTATTATAGTGTTTTCTTGTTGAATTGCATCTTTTATTACATCGTCATAACAGCCGATGTTTGTTGTACAGTCTGATATAGCGGTATATATGTTTATATATATAATTCGTTGCAAAGAATGAGTATGGGTGAATAGGTTTGGTCCTATTGACCATGACTGGCCTGGATTCCGATGTACATATCTATGATCAGTACTGACGGTAATTCCTATTGTTGTATGTTGTGATATATTAAAAAATAGAAGTAATAATTAGTAAGACTGTACATAATTATGTTAGTGATTGGAATACCTGCGATATTTCACGTATTTATATTTTTTTCTTTTTAGTTTTTTAAATTCATATTCTTTATGTCACTTCTTTAGGTCATGATGAGCTATCCGAATATCAAAAAAATATTATTTGGCCTAGGTCTTAAGGGGGATGCGTGAAAATTGATTCGCTGTTACAATAAATAATATATACTTTTGTAATACTTTATTAAATTCCTTTTTATCATGGTTTGGCTTGTCCACGACTGCATGTTTCAGCGCTTTTCTAGAATATTTTAACAGTTCAACCACTTTGTATATTTTTCACTCAACTTCACCTCTATTAATGTCAATTTGTCAAATGATGTCAAAAACAGTGACGATATTTTACCCAGTAAAAATACCGTTTTAATCGTTTAAAAAAACAATCTTGTAAAATTTATTGTTTCTTTAAATAGATAGGTAAGTATATTATTTTGACCCAAGGGTTGAGAATTTTAATTTAATAATAGCTTGTTACAAACAATGTGACAATATATTAAATTAAAATGTGTAATTTAAGTCTAGACTAACGATAAACTGTCTCCAGAGCTATCATATTATCGTTTGTACTTTTAATTACCTCTGAAGAGATATCAGAGCAATTTATTTAATTGGGTATAGCTATTACTAGCTTCTGTCGCGACTTCGTTCGCGTGGAAGTCGTGAGACACTAGCTTTCAGCTTTGTTGAAAGTTTACTAAAATATCCGTTCCTATATATTTCATGATTGACTGCTTAGCTCCATAAAAGTATCAAAATCATTTAAAAGGTTAAATCTGTAACTATCTGCTATATTTGTTCCCTATTCAGCCCAGTTCAGCGAATTTTTTGGCAATTTCCTCAGTTGGTCCGATAGAATTTTTTAATTCGTATATGAAACAGGATAGAATGACATCAAAAAAAGTTTTTGTGACTGTAATTTTCCTGTTTGTGACTGTAATTGTATTTTTTTAAATAAAACATTTTCTTGCTAACTGTATTTTTTTTTAAATCTGTGCATGCAGATTAAAATGTTTCAAAAAATTGAGGACAGTTTGCTAAAACTGTTTTCTTGTAGCGACAACGGTTAAGGTCCTTATTGCCCCAGCTCAAAAAATCACCCTGTATATGTCATGACTGACTGCTTAGGTCCATAAATTTAAAGCGTGATCATAATCATTTAAAAGGTAAAATCTGTAACTACATGAAATATTCTAACCTTTTGGGTCGTCTTTTTATATTTTGCGGTAAATTATAGAAGAATACGAACGTAAAGCAATATTGCTCATCCCACAGCAAATAGTGGGATAAATTTTATAGCCTATATATAGACTCACCAGACCTATAGGGTAGGCATATCTGTGCAAAATTTGAACAAAATCTATCCGGTTGAATTTGCGTGATCCTGGAACATACATTCAGACAAACAGACGAAAATTCTAATGACTAGGATATTTTTGGCAAAAGAATCGTTTCCAGGTCTCGTAGCAATTGTGTTTTTGAAAAATATTCATTGTACAATTTTGACTTCGCTACGATTTTATTATGTAAAACAGAAGATAGAAGAATTATATTATTATTAAGAGTAATGGTTCTGCTTACTACGGTTTCGAAAACCTGTTTAGCTTGCAAAAAGACTGTCTATTTTAGAAAATATTTTAGAAACTGCAGTGGTTAATGGAATATTGAATTTCTTTGGAAAAGTCTCTTTCTTTATACGGTGGCAGTTTTCGCGTTCAGTTTTCGCGTCGATGTCTCTGCCACCCTGTATATACTGCCGCCCCCGCAGAATAAACGCGTAAGTGCTATTGAGGCGGTTTTGATGTTAATCCATATTCGTTATGTATAGGTCAAAATACATCACCTCAATTTTTTCCAGATTTTTACATCAATTATTTACGAAGTTACATACACACGATATACCGTAACTTAATGTTATAATTCCGACCTTGATGATATAAAAACTTAATTACCTATTACATTATCAGAATTTTTTCGACTGCACCAGAATAAACGCGTAATAGCCCATTGACGGTATCACTGTACTGCGAAAAACGCAAGTAATATTACATTGCAAAACAAAAAAAAAAAACAATAGTTGAAAAGAAAAAATTACTCAAAGTAACATTAACTTTAAAAAAAAAACTAAAACATTTCTGTAAAATGTTTTTTTATCAATGACTCAAAAACAGTACCTGTTTAACACTTAACATTAATTAGATTATCTACAAAAAAAAATCTTTTAAACGACGTAAAAAACAAACTTCTATTTGGTGTAGTCATAAAGTTATGGATCAATTTAGGTTTTTTATTTTTCCTGTAAAATTGACTTTTTACACTTGCGCGTTTATTCTGCGGGGGCGGCGATACGTAGATATCAGTAACCTAATTGATCGAATATGACATCTATTACTCGACTCCGTGTTTACGTTGTTTGACAATACTGATAACTGTTGACGTTGTGTTGTTTATTATAACCAGTCCAACAACAAAAATTATAAATACCCATTTAAAACACGTTTTTAAAACAACGGTGATAATCCAAAAGGTTTATTGCATCTGCACGAAAAAAAAATGTGTTTAGTAAAAGGCGTGAATAGCCGAGGTGGCGCGATTGTCGTACGATCTTGAACCGAGCACGCAGCGTTTTCCCACAATTAGACACTGTGTTAATCCAGCAGCGTCATGTGTGCCAGTGTGTAAGTATCCATAACCACTGGATGATGAACACTATATTTTATGTTACCGGGTAATCAGACTCAATTATATTCACGCAATGCTGCGGTCAATGCTTTCAGCGGTTTTTGCTACGGAGTTGTTTGTCAAAATTACGTGTATCATAAACTGTCAGACTGAGATAAGTTCTAGAAAAACCGCAAATTTTAATCTAGGTTTATTTAGTTGCTAAGTAAAAACAAATTACTGGTCATGATTGGGCTGTTTGACTAAGTTTTACTACAAACTTGTAAAAAATTCCCAATAAAGTTGGATCATATCGATGCACAGTGGCGATTATGCACAGCATGCCCCTGTTCTGTGTCTAGTGAACACAAGTCGAGTTTCGGAGTCGGCGGCCGGCGTGCGACCGACAGCCACCAGCCAGTCCGCACCGATCCATCGAATCGACACCACGCACCGTTCCCACGGAGGCACACACTTTGGCGTGATAACTTTTAAAAAAAGCCGGCCGTGCTTGAAAAGTGACAGTGCGACAGTGAGCGGAATTGAGTGATCCGGAAAAAATCTGGCGAGGACTTGAATTGCAACGTGCATTCGACAACGAATCGAAGTAACCATACGACTAGTTTGTAATTTGTACGATCTCCTCGGTAAGTATTTTTAAACATTTCTTTACGCTTGTGTTAACAAAAACTTGTTGAATAAACTCATCATGTGGAATTGGAATACCAAGTTAAATAATTTAGCACGGCGTAAATTCTTTAGCAACTACCTACGTATATTTTAATTTAATTGAATAGGTGTCAGTCGGCTGATATTTTAAGTGCTGCTACGTAACTTACTTAAGTTAGTAATTAATTAATTGTTGTTACGTCAGTTTCATTAGTTTGTCAAATTTTGTTTGTCATTGGATGAGCACGAAACTTCACACGTGTCCAAGGTTCAGCCTATCGTGTGTTTCCTACTTATTTTTTCTATATTTTAATCTCGCTTTGCGTGAATCTCGGAAACGGGTTTGGTAATTGGTATGTTGGAGATAAATCAATTTAGTGTGTGTGCATCGGAAATTGCTTGGAGGGATAATTAAAACGTTGGAATAACTACCGATTAATTGTACTGTCTATAGCAATCTCACACCGCTATATAGATATCTTATTGAGAATCTAATAAATACCAATATAATAGTTACCTACCTAGCTAGTACTTTCCACGTTTTATGATTGTTTTACGATTTCCTTGCGTTCGGTTCAAGTATCTTCTCTTAATAAATGTCTAACTAACTTTATATTAGATTCTAGGTACTTATAAATACGTAATTATAACTGGCTGTAACTAATTCCTTTTTATTATTTTCTTTATTTTTGTCTTGTTTTTGTTATGTCTTTTACAATTTGAATCTGGCGGTCAAAGTGACACTTAGAAAAACTACTCGTATATCGCCAAGGTATTCGTTTTCCTGAATTATTTATCGTGGAATGATTAAGATTGCCTTTTAAATAACAAGTGTGCAATTACTGCTACATAAAAAGTAATTGAATTTATGCTTCAATTTGAACTAAGCAGTTTATTTTGTCTCTTGTTGAAGTAGACAGGTTCCGACGTAGTCGCTATTTTTTTCAAACCATTCGGTTGTTTGTGTAATTTGACGAGGGTTATTTTTTGTACACATTTTCGTGTTTTTGTTTACCAAAGTCAATACCTAATTGAGCAAAATCATTGTTTTTCTCATCATAAAATAAAATTCCTGCAAAAAGACTTCATTGTTTTAATATTTAATTACAATAATAACGTTAGTTAATGATCTTACGTCAAACATAACATTTTACTCAAGAACAAAAATAACGGTTTTTTTCTAGCTTTATAACCTGTTGATCCCACAGTGCAATCTGTGCGGGCGCACCTCTACTATCCTCGTAATAGTGGCGTGATTAGCGAACGGTTACGGTTAACCTCCCGATCACCGGCAATGCGCAAACCCTACCGCTTCATTTCCTCAAACTACAACTGCATTAGGGTATTCGCAACGGTCTTTGGACCACCCTACTCTCTGTTGTATTTAATAGGGGGACTAAGGTACTTGTAACAAACAGCTGAAAGCCAGGTGCGAGCGCTTGTGGAGTAAGAATGTCGTATACCTACTGGGATTGTCAAGGTTACTGGAGTACTCCTTTAGTACCTTCTTGCATAGTGGTTTTTGCAGTTACATATTGTGGACATTCCACTACTACTACTACTTTGTCTACCATACTACGTTAGTAATTATGTTTACGTTAACGTTATCCTCGAGATGAAGGTACTGATTGATGCGTTGCTCATATAATGAATCATTCGGTTGAGTGAGTTTTAAGGCTGGTCAATACGGTACCGTACGTACATTTTTTGTTATCCCGTACTTGAGATGAACAGTTTTGCGATCAACATGATTGAACTAAATTCACAATCTCACGACGATTTTGATATTGACATTTCCGAGTGGAGAAATGAGTCAACAATCGTGTCCGAACTTAATATTTGCATAATACGAAATATTCGTAAGTCATATTGTTTCAACAAATGTATATTCGCGAAAATTGTTATCGTCACCGGAAACCAGAATATGGACGTTGACTTTACGTCTGTTTGACTTGAAAATAAGACAAAGTTGTATTCAACATCTTTGCAGTTTCACAAGATCTCCCCGACGCTACGATGTATCGGTGTTCAGCTGTTGTATTGTAGAACACAATAATTGTTGCACATGTCGAGTGCATGCATTTATCTCGCGCCTACATCCAACAGAGGACGCAGTCCATCACACCAATGTTATCAGACAAGGCCTTTAGAGAGTAATTATTGTGACGACGCATTCGCGCCGCACATAGAGGGATCACAGTGCAAATGTGGCTTCGGTATATTCTGCGGTTTGCGATACAATTGTTATGTTCCCATTTAGAACAAGTCGTCTTTTTCTAAAACGTCTAAATTCAATCGGCCTCTTAAGATCTCAGTCACGCAGAATCTTCATTCTAATCTATGTACAAACGATAAAAAATATTTACAAGCGTCAATTCGGAACGGAAAGTCAAATTACCGGTAGTAAAATTTTGAATTGCCATGATTGTAGACTTGGCGATGATTTCTGCTTTGATTATATTTGCCGATACGTCGTTTTTTATCCGTGTGATTAAAAATAAAAAAACTGGCTATTGTCCGTTTAACTTCGTCAGTATTTGAATTACAGTTAAAAATTGATTACGTAACCTGAATTGGGACTGCAACATTAAAATTGCATGATGTTGCGAAAGAATTTATAAGTACCAGAACAAATGCTTTGCAATAAATTAAAACAGTATTCTGTGAAAAATTTTACACCATCGTCGATCGAATAAAATACCTTATTTTAATGACAGACAAATTCTTGGATAGTATTGGATTCCTGACTCAAAATAGTACCAATTGAATGACCAAAGTCGCTTGAACATAAAAGCCTCGATCAAATCACTTAGCCATATGCATTACGAAGAAGCTCAGCTCAACAAAAATGAGTTTCCACTTAACCGTATCAAAGTAAGAAATTTCGAATTAGCCGTATATGGCAACGCACGAAGTCAACGTATCTGGCTGCCGTAGGTGAGTTCCATTGCTTTCCACTCGCCGATGCAGCCATGATAATAGCCGGATGGCAAACTGTACCTATAACTCTTATAAGTCCTGACATGCCTCTCGTGTACGCTGAATATTCGATAGCAATGCCGCTAATGTGCTCAGATCTAGGGTCATTTGTGAGAGTCGCTGCTGCTAGATTAGCTGTTTCATCTTTATCAATTTCTAAATGTTCTTAGTGATAGATTTCTAGTATTTAATTGGGTTAATCTTTACATTAATGGGTTTTCGTGTTCAGATTATTATCTGTACCCTAAAATAGCTTTCGACTTGGTGTTGACTGTTGACTTTCTTTGAAGATGAAAATTAATCTCCTCAGTTTTAGTCTATCCAAAATAATATTTCGCTAAGAGATTGGTTTTTGTATCTAATCTATGATTATGTCAAAATATTTAGTCAAGCTTTCCTACGAGTTGATTCGCATCGCAACACCGACATTATTTTTTTGGCGGAAATGATAATTTCACATTCTAAACATAAACTTTATATGAGATTGCAAAACTGTACTTACGACTTGTTGCATAAGGTCTAATTTAGAGTTCAAATACTCGTACATGAAGGACATTTAAAATTTAATTGTGTATTTACACATTTCACACTTGTTGAATTCGTGTTAATATGACGTTTGTAGACGATCGTGACCAACGTTTTATTTAATACTGATTCCACGATTGTGTGCGGTAAACGGTTGCCATCCTCAATTTGATTAACAGTTAGCAGGATCTACATTATGTTATATTTCAATTACATTGATAAATGCATTATAGGTATGTCTCAAATCATGCATCGTCCTCCTCCTTTCCCATCCATCATTTTTATCTCTGCAGGCAGACGAATAATAATGTGAAGCGTTTAATTTTGTCACTGCCAATTTATATTAGTCGATGTGGAGCAAACACATTTCTTAGTTTAAATACCGTTATTGGGCGGTACATTTGTGACAACTAAGCTTTATGTATCAATATTTAAACACCAGTTAGGGCTTTTACGTGGCGTATCATCTGATCTTGTAGAATGTCACGAGTTAAAAATTATTTCATCTGAACGCTGAATGCAGTGAAAGCACGTCTACTTTCACCCCCTTCTCGATATAATTTGGTTCGCGAATTTGTATCAACGGTTGCGCTTGCGCTGCGTAAAAAAATGGTGTCATTAGGTCTTCATGCGATGAATAATGTCAGGTAATGCAGATCGCAATCTGTTAGCTACAGTCTTTGTTCAAAGTAGATCAAAATTTGTTTGAAATGTGGCCCAGTTATAAAATCGTTCCACTATATCGTCGTATATAGTCCCACTGGCCAGTAATAAATACACTGGTGTATAGCAAAGTGTGATATAGAGATATTAATATGGACCGGTATTGTTATCTCGTGTCCCCAGTGGTCACACAACAGCGACTTGGACTGTATACAATTATATCGTTTTATACCACTAGCTATGAGTAGATAAATATTGACTGACTATATTAAGAAGAGACTTAAGGTACCTTCTATTGTATCAAAAATCGAATAATATGTGATGTTCTTCTTAATTTCCTCATCAAATCATCGTCATGTCATCATTGTAACATGAGATGTGAGCGTGATTGTGTTTATCACTGTTTGTGATAGTGGAAGTTACGTTTAGAACAATTTATGAGGGAAATATGGTGTAAGATACTTTGTCGTCTTTTAGAAAACAAATAAGAATTTAGTGCTTCTGTTAAGAGACAGAAGTTGTAGCGAAAGTTTTGACACGCACTTTCTTTTGCTACCTAAGTTACTAGTTTTATAGGTGAGGTACATGATTGTTTTGCATTTAATGGTGGAACTGAACTGAAAGTTAATTGACTGGGTCCTTAGTATCGTAAGTTTGAATAACTTCGTAACAAGATAAAACATAGATGAAGAGACGAACAGCTACATGAGCTACATCTACATGTAGATGCGAGACTGAGAATCTCAAATGATGATTTTTTTAATTTCCTGCAGTGGGATGGTACTTGGTAATGTCATCATCAGCATAATACCAGTTCAGTGCTAGTAGCCTCTCCATTTGCTCGCCAATGAGCTCGATGACGTGACCACTCTTATCCATCCATTACCAGCCATTATTAGGTAGTCTGTTATGCAAGAATGCGAGACGTAACTCCTCTAGGAATTACGTCTACATAGACATTGAAAAAACTATAAATTTAAAAGTGAAAATAAATATTGAGTAAGATATATAATAATATACAAATTACAGAATGCAGATAGTAAAACAAGAGTCAAGGTTAATCGTATTAAACTTATTTCTTCCTGAATCTAAATAGAAACATTCGGTTTATCTTTCACTCTCACCTACTTCTATAAAACTATAATTAGTATAGACTATATTCTGTAGGTGTGGTGCAATGTTTAATTTCGAAATCGTAGCAACAGGCGTATCTAATCTGATTAATGTAACATAAGTGGGTTCTATCATTGGGCCATTGTCTTTAGTCCTAGCTAGATCGCTGGTATTCGCTTGTGATGACATCAGGTTTGGAACATAATATTATACAGCTATACATGTGATTAACGGGCTGTGAAAAATCATCCTTAATGTTGAAATTGAGGCAGACCTGTCCTTAGATTCATGAGTTTGCGTAATATAATCATCGTGTAGATTCCCTAGATGCTCAATAGAAAGATATAACATTACAAATTTGAATAGTTTATTGCGATTGCGTTGAATTGTAACCTTCGATCCTAACAGGCTATATATACAGATGAATGATGTTGAAGAATTAACATGACATAAACCAAGATTTCGTTTTGTTCCTGCTACGTGTTATACCTTCAATTCATTGTCAGCTTAGCTCATTGTTATTGTTAAGATTTGCTGCATCGTAATAATTTTGCAATTATGTCAATGATGGTTATTCTTCTTAAGGTCATGAGCCTTCATTAACAGACCTTGGAACTGCTACTGCAGAAAAACGTCCCAAAATAACTTAAATGACATCCTCACTGTAATTTGAAATAATAGCTATACGTATACAATCATGGACTCAACAGTCAACAGCTAGTTTCAAATAATTATCCAATTTTGAATTAAACAAACGACGTTTTTAATTGAATACCCTTACATTACCCGCCATTTCATGCTTTGAAGATCCAAATTGAAATGTCACCAGCAATGTACTACTAAAGAACGATCTGTCAGATAAATTAGTGCTGTGTCGTGTACGCGTGACTGACTTTGTATGGGCTTATTCACTAAGGTGCGTAAATAGGACATCTCTAGTAAAGGTGCGGCCGTTTTAATGGGTCATAGAGTCATATACCATAGACCATTATGCGACGATTGGGCGTCGTAGAAGCCATTGTAATTGTTGCCAGACTATTGTGGAACGTGATTGGTAGTATTGCCATCATTTTAAATAAACTGGGTGATGCGTTGCGTTGGTGCGGTGCATGGTGCGTCTCGCCAACAGAAAACAAAGGAATATCTCCATTGTTTGTAAAGTTCTGTGTGAGTAGGTAAGTCCACAGAGCTGTCGGCTTGATGTTTATATAAATAGACATTATTGTCTGTTTCACGTTTCTGAAAATTTAATAAGTAATTTTTGTGATGCTGACGACTAAGGTCATTATGAAGGTCTTTTTAATGCTGGTAAATGTACCTGCTTACCTAAAAAAATATATATTAAAGGTAAGAAAGTTCACGAAGAAAATATTTCGCTATCGAAAAAACCATTCACACATAATTCAATACAGATGACTTCAAAAGAATAATAGTTGCGATAAATATTTTTCTGTAGTGCTATCGTTGATATAAAACTCAGTTATTCTAAAAATGATACGCAACACAACTAACTTATCACCACCCGAACATTTTTTTCTTATCTGTTCACTGAAATCGATAATACCAGCTACTCTAGCCGGTTCCAAATTTTCCTATTACTATTTTGAGTTTACTGGCCAGTTTTAAAGTCCATTGCGTTATGTGAAGTACGTCATCAGTGCACGTAAGATACTAAAACAGCGAGGAATGCGAAACAAAACATGAAATTGTGTACTTACGTCACGCCCTTATTGGGCATATCGTATGCGTTGGCGCAAGCCCCTGATGACTGCAGTGACGATAATAGCTCAATCTACCTAGTGACTGGTAGGTAGACATGGCATCCATGTTTGGTTAATAAATTAGAAAAATGTTGATACCAAGCAAGTGTTTGATTCTGCGGATCAGACTGATCCTTATGGATACCCTAAACTTGGCTTAAGCCAGACTTCGCGGTGGCTGTCCATTGCACAAGAGAGCGAGGGTCGAATGGCTGAAGGGATACAAATTTTGATTAACCGAGCTTCTATGCCAGCCTTGAAACTATATTCCAGTAAAGTTATAAAACGGAACTTAGGCATTGTTACATAAAAATTAATCATGTTCCTTGGTTTATCTTCAAATATTTATCACAAATCACGTTTCACGATAAACTGAGCCACTGTGCACCTTTGACTACTTGTAATTGATTCCATTGATGTCTCATTATATTCATGAGAACGACAAACTAATTAATAATATGATTAATGTAGGTACACGAACAGAAATCGCTGTTGACAGTTCGCTGATAAAGCCTTATCTTCACTACGTAAACGTTTGAAGTGTAAATTGCCATGTGTCGGTCCACACCTTTACATTTGGCGCACTGTGGCAAGAAATTAGGTTCACCGCGCCACTGCTATAATAATGGATCTTGTGCGCGTGAGTTGATTTGCGAACGTAATTTACTAGATGTGGGAATTGAATAGTAAGCTATATATGTATTGCCGTTTTTAAATGGCAACAAGTTTTGGCATGGAAACACTGCATGATAAAAACAAATATAAAACTAAGCTTGTTTTATTATTTAGTCCATTTTTAAACAAGACAGTCTTGTTATCTCCAACAGAAGTGCACATTTAATATCTGCAAATACTAAAATAGATACAAAATCTCTCCGCCAATATTATGCAACTCCAAATGATTTAAATGCGCCAAAATGATCAACAAGTTTAACAAACGCAATGCGGTTGTGACATCACTATCTCTCTGTATACGATAACGATATCTTTTCGGCGACAAATATTGATTTTGTATCAACAAATCACACATTTGAGTACACATGGCTGATTCAATACATACTAAAATTATCTAGAACTTCCAAAACTTTCCCAGGGTGTCTAACAAAGAATTCATTCAGTGTAATGAAGACAGTCGAGTGCCCACAAAAAAGTTTGAACAAAGACCACTTCAACAACCAGACGCCTCTGGCCCCCACTTTCGAAACTAATAACTCAACTGTTAACTATGACCAAACGTCGCAGGCGCAGCTTTATCATTTATCAATTTTATAGTCAATAAGTGCTAATGACGATTATATCTGGCCCCGTTTTATAGATTCGGCACTTAGAAGCGGAATTAAACTGTTCGAGTGTCTGTTAAAATCTGGGATTTATTTATACTGTCATCGATTGATTTAATAGGCTGAAAACATGCATTTAACTCAAGCCTTTATAATTGATACTATAAGATCTATATTGTCTTAAACATTTTCTTTGCGGTAAGCTTGTTTGTAATAGGAAAATAGTAGTAATTAAGAGGTAATATTAATTATCCGTCAACTGTGACTGTTGATAGCGTTGCATCAAAGTCGATGTGACACGTGAGTGCGTCTTGTTTTTGCTTTTAGCTCGTGATAACTCGGGCGCCATTTTTTTCTTCATATATGCTTTATTGTAGAATGAAAATAACACTTTAGTCAATTAATTTAGCGTTTAAATTTGATTTCACAGTAAGACTTCCCTGTGCTAGTTTCAAACTCAGTTTATCGTCCATCATTCGAATCGTTGAAAGTAATTGAAATCTATTAGAATAAAACCTTTGAAGTGTCGATGTAGAATGAGTTTAATTTGTCTCAAGATTCCGTATAAATGTGGAGTTTTATGGTTTCCTTTGAAATTGTTGTAGGAAATCATTCTACACGTAATTAGCAAAAAGGGTCAAACCGACAACATGTTGATTATTTATTGGTTTAGCCGTGTGTGGCATGCTCGTGATTATTATAGGTAGTTTGTGTGACTGATTATTGAATTTAAGATATCGATTAATTTAAACAAATTCAGTTTACTTAACCGGTTTTTAAGCAACGGTTTGGGGTATTGTTTAGACAGTGGAAAGAAGTCTATTAAAAACGAATTTGTAAGAAAATGCTATACTATCTCAGCTTAGTATCAATTTAGAAAATAAGTAGTCATACGCGAAAATATTCAAGTCGTAGGTACAGCTGCCAAGCTGTATCGTAACTGGTTGTCGGACCCCCTAATGTTGGCTGCTAGCACGCACACAGCTATTCCAGCTTATTACGAGCACTATTATCGTTCCAGGGGACCTGTTTCTAGCCACTATATATCCCAGTCGTGGCCATGTAGGGAAGAAACTCCTTCCGTGTCGTTTAAGGCGTCGCCGGCGCACAGACGTGGCGAGTTTTAGTTGCCGACCAAAGACAGTGAGAATTCTTGTCTAGTTTGATATAAGGTGCGATGTCCATCTTTGTAGTTTAAACTCTATAATAGCTTTTGACGCGAATTGTGACATATGACGTCATATTAAATGATGTTATACTAGTACAAATGATATAAAAGGTCTACTACCTAACTCTTATTTTCAAGGAAATTGCAATTAAGGACATGTGTTACATTCAATTTGCAATTTAATAAAGCAAACGAGTTCTTTGCACATGCAAATTTTGACAGCTGAAGCAATAAAATAGCTGTGTTCACAAAATATATGTAGGTAGGTCATATTTCTGAAGTATTTCCTTTCGATCAACTAATGTGATATCGTATCGCATACGCATAATTGTAATAAAAATTCAAGAACATAAAATGATAAGACACTTTGAAGGTTATCGACGCACCGACAGCAACTGTCTGATCTAATACTAAACGTTTGTACCTAGATAGCTTAAGATTTCAAAGTGTTTTCTTTGGAACTAGTCTTGGTCTTACTTAAGACGTAGATATATGCCAGTGACCTTGAGTGGTTAGCTTACGTGTTTTGTACTGAGCTCATGCAATGCGTAGTACGTCCAGTCAGTAATAGGATTCGCCCATGAAGGAGCTTTATCCTAAATTAGACGCATTATTAATTTATTATACATAAAACAAAAGGTATTTTAACAGAAGATGAATGGTTAAATTATCTTTAAAATGGTGAAAGTTTCAGAAAAATACGCTTGATAGATTTTGCGTTATTCTCAGTTTTTATCCGCGTTAAATAAAACTTTACATGTACGGACAAAATATTAATATTGTGACATCCTGCATGCTTAATTTGCATGTATACGCATGTTTAGACAAATATAATGATCTTTGTCTCTTGATCTCTTATCTCTTTACCTTCTTTACAAATTAATTTCACTATGTAATATACCTAAACATAATCAAAAATATTCCCACATTAAGTTATTAAGAAAATGCTCTAATTTAACATTTTTTTTTTCAAATCATTAAGGGGACGATAGCTGACTTTTAATGATTTTATACTGAAGATGACGTCTAAACGAGTAATGTTAGTGATTTGGAAAAAAATATATGTTAAATTAAAGCATTTTCTTAATATTTTAATATAGGAAAATTTTCGATTATGTTTATATTACATAGTGAAATTAATTTCTAAAGTTATGTCTAACGCGGATAAAAAACCGAGAATGACGCAAAATCCATCAAGCGTATTTTTCTGAAAACTTCACCATTTTAAAGATAATTAAATTATTGATCTTTTAGTATACTTGTTTTATTAAAATACCTTTTGTTTTACGTGTAATAAATTAATAATGCGTCTAATTTGGGACAGCGCTCCTTGATGGGCGAGTCCTATTACTGGCTGGACGTACGACGCGTTGCGTGAGCTCAGTAGGTACAGAACACGCAAGCTAACCATTCAAGGTCACTTTCATGTATCTGCGTCTTAACACTACTCGTTTAGACGTGACCTTCAGTATAAAATTATTAAAAGTCGGTTATCATCGCCTTAACAGACCAATAGTAATAGGTTTTTGTAAACTATTTATAGGAATGTAAGAAGCGCCGTAATTGATCGCTTCGTTAGACGAATATTGTCATCGTATGTCGATCAATCTGTCGCGCTCGCGATCGGATTAATCAGACAGACATACCGATGTATTGACTCTTGTTTATGTCAATAAACATCGGAGGAAAGTAGTTGAGTTTTCTTTTTTAATTATTAAAGTACTAGCTTTTGCCCGCGACTTCATTCGCCACATTATAAAACTCTCAGGTCCCCGACCCACTGCGTCGCATCGCATCGCCCCCCCAGCGCTATTATTTCGTTTTCGCTAAGCATTCTTTGACTTTTTTTCGTTTTGCTCGGCTTCTTAAGTTCGTAGCTTCCTCAAGAATTTTTCAAATCCGACTGGTAGTTCTCTAGAACTAATAAAAAAATAATAAATTAATAATAATTCCTAAATTAGCGCGTTCAAACAAACAAACTCTTCAGCTTTATTATATTGGTATAAGATAGTACCCGGGCGACCGAGCTCTGCTCTGTTGAAAATAGAGAATGCTCATTAATTCATGTATAGTACCTACTTATTCTATGTTGCCATGATCATTATTCTAATGTCATTATTGTCATTATCTTGTTCTAAATTTTGGGCGACCGAGCTCTGCTCGGGTGAAAATACGAAGAAAATTAATTTTCCCAGATATGAGACCTAGCTAGATCAATTTTTTGCTCCCGTAAACCCCTATTTTGCAACTTTCATCGAAATCGTTAGAGCCGATTTCGAGAAGGTGATTACAAATCTATATATAAACAAATATATTTTCAAATATTCCTCGTTTAATAATAGTATAGGATGATTATTTACTTGATTAACAAAAGAGAAGACTAGATGTTCTCGTCGGTTCGAAATATGATCTCACTAGTAATATAATTAAATAACATAATTTTAAGGATTTTTAGTTTTTACCTCATCAAATAGTAACAATTGAAGTGTTTTTGTATATAATTTTATTATAAGATATTTTTTGCATGCTGAAATATGTAAGTAGGTAAGCAGAATATTATGTGGAACTTCTTAATTTAAAACCTTTAATTTAAAAATTCTAATTCGGAAAAATGTATTTTCCGGATGAAATATACTTCATATTCGTTCCTAATTTGATCAAAATTGCTGTGGCAGTTTAGAAATGAAAACCAAACAAACTTTATTTCCATAAAAAGCAAGACTTACATTTCCATAAAAATGCGTGTGAGTACGTAAATTGTAAGATATTTTTTTACCGTTAGCTACCAGAAACAGTAAAATATTCGCGCAGATAGCAGAAATATGCGCTTTAAGTAGACAAACACGCTTAGAACGTTGATTCTCTCAATAAGGCGATGGTAAGACGGGTAGGCGGGTCGGGTACAAATCGTAACGTTAAAATACAGTGCAATATTTTCTTGTTAAGCTGCAATATCAAGGATGTAATTAGGATGTATGAACTCGTAAAATATTGGATGTGTACTGCAATTTTACTCCGATCAAGATTGTGGGAGAAATATTACGATTGATTGCTTGTTTTTGTTATTCGGAAGCACATTCTACGAAGAAACGTAATTGTTTACTAACTGTTCATAATAGCATGTTTTTCGTTTACTAAGCGAAACTTATTGAAATTTATCAATAACCCAATTGGTGGTTAATTTCGATTGTCCAAAATGCGGGCATAATCAATTGTAGTTTCGACATTGTTAGTTAACGAGTTATTCGGTGACATAGATGCATCCCTTTTACGACATTATACCAGGAAGGGTTGTGAGTTCGTGAGGGGTGTCAGACATTATTTTTATTGCCATGTTTTATGTATTTATTTATCTGTATCGCCTAATGTTTGGTCGTAAAATAAAATTGGATGTTTATTGGATCGGTTTGGGGAGGTCTATTGATATTTTTTGTGGTAAAGAAGATGAAAGAAAGAGGGGTAAAATATGTTGCATTTTTTATATTTAAATGGGGAACTCGAGTGCTTAATATTGTGAGTGTCTTGTTTAGTAAGTAGGGTGTAATTTATTTATTTATGTAGATTTATTGCTCACACAAGTTAATAGCAAATATCGAAATGAGGCATGGAGAATTGGATATAAAATGTTTGCATTTTTGTCCTGTAAAGTTTTAGGCTATGTTCAGATTACAAAATATAAACGCGCGTTTTCAAATCGCGCGTCTAGCCATCCTGATATTTACCTAACAACCGATCACATGCACGCGCGTTAGCGCGGGTCGGCGAGCGTTAACGCAACGGTCAGAGAAAAAGTCTCTAGACGCAGGCGATCGCGCGTGGATGCCTTGAAACCAGACTGACGAGTAGTGACGAGTACTCTCGCAATGCGCGTTAGCGCTCGTCATCTGAACCCTTTTTAAATTTAATCGTACGTTGACGCGCGTTAACGCGCGGTATATGTGAACTTAGCCTGGCTATGTCCAGATGCCAACATTTTGACGCGCGTATTCAAATCGCGCGTCTAAATATCCTAATATTTACCTAACAACCGATCGCATGCGCACGCGTTAACGCGCGTCAGACAAAAAGTCTCTAGACGCAGGCGATCGCGCGTTGACGCACGCTTTGATGTCCGTTTGCTGTTCAGTTGAGCGCGCGCTTTCATCGCGATTACAAGTACTTTTTTTGCAATTTTGTTAATTTTCGTACTCTCGCAACGCGCGTTAGCGCTCGTCATCTGAACTCTCTTTAAAATTGATCGTGCTTTGACACGCGTTAACGCGCGATACATGTGAACTTAAACTTATTTACAATTACACGACTCTCACCTTGCACATTATTCAGTTCGTACTTCGTTCCATTTACTCTGAACTTCCCAAATTAGCCTAGACTTCATGCTCTACCTATAATTTTGGGTTATTGTCAAGGATATTTCAACACGCGCGTGCGCCATATTTACGCATGCGGGAACCTTCTTGTAAACATATTCTTAGTTTATAGAAACATTCAGTTTCCCTTCTCAGTAATACAAGTACCTATTAGTTAATCATCTAAACCCTGTTTACCTTTTGTTAAATAACATTTCGGCACATGTATAAACAATACGCACGAACTTAGTGTTGAAAGAAGCTATATTGCTCTTGTAGCCATTTATTGCGTGAATGTATAGAGCTAACCGTGAGCTATTTCAGTTTGTTTATTATCTTTATGTAACAGGTAGTTCTTGATCTTGCTACCCGTTGAAGGCGATCTTGTTTGCTCATTGCTATTGGTCAGAAAAGTGCGTGTATAGTTGTTACTTAATTAGTGTAATTATGTAGCGTTTCCGTCATGCGTGTAATGACAGTTTGAGTTACAATAATTTGGTTATGAAAAATTGAGTTTTAAACGCACGTACTTACATTGTTAGTAGAATATGTCATTTCGAATTTAAAAGTACATACATACATACATACATAAACTCACGCCTTCTTCCCATGGGGGTAGGCAGAAACTACAGAACGCCACCTGCTACGATCCTTACATATTCCTTTTGCCTCGTTTACGTTCATACATCTGGTCATACACGCACGCCGGTTGCGAGTACTACGCACCTGGCCTTTCTGAAGAACATCAGCAATAAGGTCAGTATAATTGTCAGTGGGTCAGTGTAATTTAAAAGTATTGTATTGTAAATAAAATAAAATTAAGAAAACCCTAAGAATGAAGAAGTGAGTTAAGTTTAATTGGAAAATGAATTCCTTAATCATCAATGGTTATGTAAATGTTTTTGAAGTGAAAACTTCTTTAAGCGCGTTGGGCATTTTTGAGATGGGACTAAATCATTGATTTCGCGACCTGTTACCGACACCGTAGAGTAAAAGACATCAATGCGTTGATTACCGCGGTGCGTCGGGTAAAAGACATCAACGCGTTGATTACTGCGGTGCCGATTTTTTTTCAAGTTTTCACTTCGGTCGGCACTCCCGGAGTGCCACTGTTTTTTTTAAACACTGTGAACAAAAACGTTGTCAGTATCACTTACACTAAACCACGTCTCAACAAGGTGAACAGCGTTTTATATTCAGTCACCATATTAATGATCCCCTGACATAGGGGTGAACGTCCGTCCTGCCTTTATACTAGTAATTACTATCGTGATTAATAGAGCCTAAATTAGCACATGTAAACTGCATCTCCTCTACGTCTGTATTCTGTAGTAGCTACCATGTGGTTAGTCAATAATACGAGCTCAAGGAGCTTGAGGAGCTCGTGGCTAAGTAATAACAGCCGCACGGATCGATCCAACAGGTTAAGCTACGCTTGCCGGGGTTGGTCGGTGTATGGGTGATCATCTTTATATACCGAGACTCCTCAGTGTCTCGGAAAGCACGTTTTAAGCCGTTGGTCCCGGCTGTCATTCGTGAATCTTTGACAGTCGTTACGGGTCGTCAGAAGCCCGAAAGTCTGACAACCAGTCTTACCAAGGGGTACTGTATTACCCGGTTACTGGGTTGTGGAAGTCAGATAGGTAGTTGCTCAATGTAAAATACTGGTATTCAGCTGCATCCAGTTAGACTGGAAGCCGACCCCATCATAGTTGGGAAATGGCTAGGCAGATTGACTGATTAATTTGAGCCTAAATTAGCACGTGTAAACTGATTTCCTCTACGTCTGTATGTCATGGTAACCCATGTGGTTAGTCAACAATACGTGGTTGATAAATATATGGGCGTTCTTATGTGT
Source organism: Agrochola lychnidis (assembly GCA_963680765.1). Lineage (NCBI taxonomy): Eukaryota > Metazoa > Arthropoda > Insecta > Lepidoptera > Noctuidae > Agrochola > Agrochola lychnidis. The sequence continues at coordinate 9,456,585 of OY796849.1, read as the reverse complement.
CATAGTAAGTGATGGAGAGCATTATAACGCTGTATTGATGACGCATCTAAATAACACTCTATTAAAAACCAGACCACAGCTTCACAAGGCATCTTTGATATACTGATATACAACTCAATATTAAAATTAATTATATCTACACTTGAACCGTATAACGTCATTGATGAAAACTTAATCAAAAATTGTGCAGCGCTTTTGGAGACTAGCACTTTCAAACATACAAGCGCGGAATCGCGTCTGTTGCTATACTATGCACTTTAGGTGATTCATTTGTGCTAATTAAGTATTAAATCGTGGATATAGTATAATTTATACGTAAATAAAATGTTCCAGATAAAAAATACAACCTACAATTTAACCGGGTTGCCCACCATTTATAATCATGTATGTCCCGTAAATAATATCCAGTGCTTTGCCTCGGGACAGTTAAATATGTTCGTAGGGCTTATCTTGTAGGGGACATAACGCCTACGCCGTACGTGGGTGAGCAGTACTGATTGCCAGCAAAAGTACACGACAAACTATAGAGCCGTAACTAAGTTGGCACTTAAGGTCCACTCATTTACAATTCCTGTATTTGATTGTATTGTTACATACAACAACGCGGTTCGTTAAGAAATTTGTGTCGTAGGTTGTAAACTTTGATTTATCGATTTGTACTTTTTTTGGTACCTACTTTAGCAACTTTTTTCTTTAATTTTTTCTACCTACTAATGAACCCATTGAACATCTTCGATTAACGCTAGGTAAACTTCGTGGGTTGGTCATTGACTCTATGCGGTATATTTCTAAGCCCTAGAACTTGGGCACGACAATACAGGTCCCACCACCCACGCCAACAGCTCTCCAATCATACTGATTCTCGCTTTCCAATATCGAGAATCGAATTGGAAACTGCAATAAACATAGAATCGATTAAAGTGTGGTCATTCGATTAGATATCGAGACGTTTAGTGTTTGCCCCGACATTTACTTACAGAACACGAGAACGGTCTTAAATGTGAGAATTTTATAGGCGCTATGAAAAATATAGAATGTTGATATTTCCTTCAAATGTAGGCATATTTTATTATGAAAATGCAATTTAATTTTTATCAGTTTATATGCGTTTTCTTCTAATAAATAGACTTTATAGAAAGCTCCCCTAAATCCTAACTAATGTTATAAATGCGAAAGTGAGTTTGTTTGTTAGTTACACTTTTACGCTAAAACGGCTGAACGGATTTGGATGAAATTTGGCACATACGTAGAACATGCCTTGGAGAAGGACATAGGATACCTTTTACCTCGATGTTCCTAAGGGATCGAGACTTATGCGGGTGAAACCGCGCAGGTAGTATAAAATTTATAAAACAATTCAAACAAACAGCTCACAGTCCAATAAATACCTTTCTTTATTTCTTTTTTTTCAAACTACGTTAATTTGATCTTGCTACTAACTAAAAAAAAAAAACAATTATACTGATGTTTCTGCACTGAAAACACTCTTGATCGCAAAAACCGGTTTCTTCAGTCAATTATAAAATCACTTACAGCTGTAACTTGTAACTGAAACGGTGTCGCTTCAGTAATCATTACAAACATTCAGATCATTTCAAAGCAACGATTGCTACGCATGGCCGACTCTTACATAACCTGATTACATAAACCGTATAATTTAAACGACCACCTGAAGTATACGAAAACAGTCCTACATCACTGTACACTTTTAAATTGTGCCTATTGTACTTTTTTTAATGGCGTCACGATCGTACTATTACAAAACTGTCTGCCGACTACTATATTTACTTTCTTTACTACTCAACATAAAATTTTATGAGCATTTTGTTTTCAAAAAACACGTAAAAGTTTGTGCCTCTTCCTTAGGTTTTATAACCTAATTCACACCACACTTTGAATAGTTTTCCGTGATGTACAAACCTATCAAAATGTGGGGATACTTATAGTTTTGTGTATTTATGTACACGTGGTTAAAGAGTTGGTGTTCAGTACTATTCAGTGAAGTACAGAGCGTTTTCTGTCATTATCCATCTGCGGTCATCCGTGCATCTTATTTTTGTGCAAAAGATACATGCTCACGCAGTATCGAGAAACTGCATAGCAATCTCTTTTGCCGGCTGTACCTACATATCTTCCTTTTTTTAAATAAAGCCTGGATCACAGAATACATACCTGCACGCGTGACTACCATAGAAACGGGTTTTCTACGGGTTTTGTCGACGGAAGAATAGACAAAATGACAGATTGTGATTGTTTATCTGTCATTTTGTCTATTCTTTCGTCGAAAAAACCCGTTTCTATTGTAGTCATGGTTAGCGTGCTGGAGGTAGATGCAAAAAAGAAGCATTCAAACGTAGTATTTTAAAACGCCTAGCAACAACTTGTGTGGTTAAAAAATATTCTAACATAATTACAGACATGCTGATTTCACAATAACAATTTCGTACACCGTAATTACTCAAATTACTCCTGAGCTTATTTCTAACTGGTAAAAATTATGCGAATTCGTTCGTTTTAATGTCTACTTATTAAGTCTCATATAACAGTAATTTCTGTTTAGTAAGACATATCAAGTTAAAGTTTCAAATTGTGTTTGATTTATATTGTTTAATCGATTCGTACCAATCTAAATCGATATGAAACGTTCAAGTACGCCCGTCGTAAAATTATCTGTAAAATCTACAGCATATTATTTTGATAACATTCCACTTGGCTGTGATTTATAAACCTCTTTTGGTCGAATATCAGCAACGTGCGACCGCAAAAATTCGAGCACATTCTTGCGAGATCAGTGTGTCAACGGAAAAAATTAAAGGCGTTCTCTTTTCAACTAATTAGGGAGATGAAAAGGGCCGCGCGACAGAGAGTGATCCGCATCATTCATCATCATCATCATCATCAGCCTACAAATGTTCCCACTGTTGGGACACAGGCCTCCTCTCGGTGAGAGGGAGTGGGCCGTAATCCACCACGCGGGCCCAGTTCGGGTTGGTAGATGTCACATGTCTTCGAATTTTCGGTTCTAGGACATGCCGGTTTCCTCACGATGTTTTCCTTCACCGTTTTGAGAGCAGTGGTGATGAAATAATCCGCATCATTACTCCCATGTTATGCCGCTCATTTACCATCAGCTGTGGCCCCCGAGCCAACAACTACCATTACCTTCACCACTCACTAGATCACTTATCTCCGCAAATGGCGAGGAATATTTTCATGCTGAGGTTAGCGATGCCAGATAGATAGCTAAATATTAGGGTTGCCAACCGTCCTGCTTTCCCAGGACATGTCCTGGGGTGTCCCGGATAGATTTTAAGTAACGTCCTGAGTTTTTAAAGCATCCTGGTAAAGTTCTAAATTTAAAATATTTTTAGGTCGGCCTCGCGCCCCGCGTTTGAAGGTGAGTCTTTTCTATGACCTTCAAACGCGGGGCGTAGGGAATTTCAAAAATAAAGATGTAACGTGCACTCTGCTTGTTGTCTCTTTTTTCAATTTGTGCCTACTAAAATCTGTCACCATACACCTAATTATTATTTTGTAAGATTTGCTTTTTAAGGTGATGCCTAAAAATTTTTTTATACTGCATGTTGACATAATTATTGTATGCCTATTAGGCAGGACATAATGAAATTGTAATTTACTTATCATCTGTCTGTATAATAAAAAGATTTGATTTGATTTGATCTAGTGTGCGAAAATTGAGTTTCGTTGAACCTGTTTTCATTGCGTGTTGTTATTTTTATACTGCGTCCTGTTTTTAATCAGAAATGTCCTGGTATTTTTACCTTCTAATCCTGGTTTTCAAAATTTGGGGATGGCAACCCTACTATATATAGGTAGTTGAGGCGAAAAGTGGGACAAACTGCGTCCAAATTTGTCGGCGCATTGTAAACATCATCGTATCTTTAGGCTCGACAGACTGGCGAGAAATGCCGGAATACGGAACATAATAAATGTATTATTAGGATTAAAGGCAAATATTTGGAATCATTCGTTACATAATCAGAAACCACGGTTTGATGTCGTGAACTTCGGTTCAAGACTTCGTAGTTCAAAGACCTGAACCAAACTTAGTTAAACGTGTTCAATTCGATGCGGAAACGTGTCCTAGACAGATTACACTATGTTTTACTCGATGCGGGATTGATTTTATGCGGGAATTCGATTTGTCGTGCATCGGATAGCTTTACTACAGGAAACATATTGTACCTATTATTTTAATTTACAATAAAAATTTACTGGCACAATAATTTTACTGCGGGCATGTAAATTGCAATATTATCTTTACGGGCGCATTGACATTGACGGAAAATTATGTCAGTAGGACGAATCCTGTAATATTAATTTGCGTTAAATAGGTGTGTCATGTAAAGGGCCACTCGACGTGCCCAACGATAACATACAAAGTTTTAAGACGCAGATATATGACAGTGACCTTGAATGGTTAGCTTGCGTGTTCAGTACTGAGCTCACGCAACGCGTCGTACGTCCAGCCAGTAATAGGACTCGCCCATCAAGGAGCGCTGTCCCAAATAAGACGCATTATTAATTTATTACACGTAAAACAAAAAGTATTTTAAAAAAACACATATACTAAAAGATTAATAATTTAATTATCTTTGAAATGATGAAGTTTTCAGAAAAATACGCTTGAAAGTTTTTGCGTCATTCTCAGTTTTTCATCCGCGTTAGACATAACTTTACAAATTAATTTCATTGTGTAATATAAACATAATCAAAAATATGCCTATACTAAAATATTTAAAAAATACTCTAATTTAACATAATTTTTTTCCAAATCACTAACACTACTCGTTTAGACGTCATCTTCAATATAAAATCATTAAAAGTCGGTTATCGTCCCCTTAAACGACTTTGTTGTGACATACTTCCGTCTATTATGACTTCTTCAAAATAATTCAAATTACATCTGATTAGATTGTGTTATTGGTACCCGGTATTGTTTTGCATTGCAATGCATCGGCGAATCGACGCGTGATTGGCATAATTGTCCAGTTGTACGCACTCAATTGTTTCAATGTAAATATGGCTTCATCTAATTGTTATGTACAAGCAGAGGCCGTGGAATACGTATCCGTGATTAATGTGTTGATTTGTTTAAAATATACAATGTCCGGTCTCCTGCACTCAGTTGATTCAACACTGCATAAAATGGCGGTATCTGTCAACTAATTAGTTTTAACTTTGAAGTTATCCCATCATCATTAAGTATAATAGTTTGATGACGTCCAGATCAGTCTAATTCCGGCCCTTGCTTATCACATTATAAACGAACTGATGGATCGCATTTACTAACATTTAACTTCCTAATGGGGCTTAAGTAATGATAATGAGGCACTCAGACTTAAGTTTGCAATGTACAAATTGTAAAGTAATAGTGTACTTTATTATTTCCGTTTATTCATTTCAATTCTTATTCGATTACATTTTTAAATATTTCTTAAAATGAAAAGGATAAAAAAACTTAATAGTGTACTCATTGTTGAAGAGCCTAATAATTAATAAATAATGTAAAAACAAGTAACCGAACTGATAATTAAAGAACTTTACCTACTAAAAGATGTGGTTTCAAAAATTGTTCATTAAATCTTACATAAACTTCACATGCAGACGATAATATCAATAGCAACAATGAAACACATGACAAAAATGATAGTTTCCGTCCTACACGATAGAACCCAAACAATGCACTATGGCACTTTGGCCTTTGAAGATAGAAAATAATTTACTATTACCCTTGGCGAGCTTCAAATTACCTAGCAAGCATACAAAGTTGTATTGCAATTAGAAGATATTTAAGTCCTAAGATACGTATCATAATGTAGATGCTATCTTGTTTTACTATTGCAAGATACTATGTAAAAGCTGTTTTTCTGTTGAAACATGACGAAGAAGATGATAATCAATTCATTCTAAACGATGATCATATCAATAAACTAAAAGATGATATGAAAAATAATGCGAACGTTGAAATTTAAACTACCGTTGACGTTTATTGATAATCTGTTTGAAATTCTAAGCGTCAATAGAAAATCTAAAAAGCACATCAATATTAATGAAGTAAAACAAAACAAAAACGAAAACAGCGAGCATAAAAAGTGACGCCAAACAAAACAACGTAAAAATTTGAACACGACCCAAATGAAAAAGTGTGTGTTTTCAACACGATTAATATTAAAGAGGTGTACACATGAATTCAGTTGACCTGTCTGGTCCTTAACGTATTCAAGGTCTGGCAATGTAACATCACTTTAAATACAGTGTGGGACCAGTAGGGGACTACCTTACTGTGAATTTTGTATGTCCGCTGACCTCTAACCAAGGACAACTACTCACAATTCAGATGGACAGATGTTATCTACCTAGTAAACCTGTTTGGTTTGTCTGAATATTTTAAACAGTCATTTAATTAAGCTATATGCTTTCTAAATAAGATTTGCCGTTTTATGAAATCGACTGCATTTTGTTGAGAAAAATGTAATTTCAAAATGAAACAGATTCATGATAAGGATTATCCTTGCCTGAGAAAAAGTTTAATGCATCAAGATAATATCGTGCATTTCATCGTAATTCTGAAAAGCGAGATAGTATTCCGGATTCCTGCGAGTACAAAAATCTCAGAAACTACTCAAGAAACGATGGTTTCTAGATAAAAAGGCAAGAAAACGCAATACAGTTTTATGTGCCACGTAACACAGTCACGTATGCAAGCTGGAAGGTCGTCCATATTTGTGCAAACAGTTGGCTCGGAGATAGCAACGTTTGTACTCGTAAGTAACCAAGATAATATCGGTACGAGCGAGCACAGCTAGAGAAATTCTTAAGTTCCTACCTGCGCCCGCGCCGGACTCGCTGACGCCCGATTCTCTCCGACAAAAAAATCGTTTCCTTTACATTCTGTTTACAAAACCTCCGACACTGACGTCCCTTTTGTGGCCGTCGCCATCCCCATCTATTGCCTTAGCTACGACCCTTTTTTGTCCGCGTGCTTCTCGACAATGATTCAAGTTTGCGAGATTACGACTCATTAGAGCTGTTTTATGGAAACATTTGAAATTGAATTAGAATTGTTTATGTTTAAGGGAAACATTTGAGATAATGAATTACAGATTTTGGCATCATTGCCCTATTATTAAGATTCTGTATCTACTGCAAATATTATCCTGAAATATCTAAGATTGTCGAAATTATTCATTTAACTGAAAACAATAAACATTTACAAAGCTGTAAAGAATCTATTATAAGTAATTTTATTTACACACACGTATTTACATTATTTAAAAACTATCAGACTTAAAATAATAATACGTACAAGTATATAAAAAATGGGGGGGGGGGAATGATCATAGGGCATCAAAAAATTCGTCCACATCGCTGTCAGTAGGAAAAGTGCCCAAAAGGCTGGCAGCATTGCCACGTTGTATGGCAATGCTGATTCTTTGACCATATAAGACTTTTTCTAATGTGCCATCTTATAAAACAATTATCTCAGAATTATAACAGGATGTGGTCTCAGAAATGTGTACGAGTGTCAATGACGTGGTCGGACTTATATAATCGAAAGTGATCCATGACAGCCTCATTTACATGAATGATGTCATGATCAGCAAGGTGTTTCACAGGAGGGCAATATTTTGCAAAAAGTATAACACATTAATTCAGATAAATATTTTAATATGACCAAATATAGAAAGATGGATCCTTGCCAATATCATTAAGTAAACACCTCGTAGGCGACTTCATTTGAAACAAAAGTAGTGAATCATCAAACACACCTACAGTAACGCCCCTGATTTTTAACACAACGAATTCTGTGAAAATGACCTAAGCTGCCCAGACTTTTTTATTTGTTTGCACTGATCTAGTCATTGGTTTTTTTAAATTAACTTTTTTACGTATACAGGAAATAATCATCGCTTTGCACTTCATGTTTACGGATTTGACCAAGCACTTGCAAACAAATACGAGCAAAAACATTTGTGTCGTTTGGATACAACATCCTGGAGTAAAGAACATTATTTATCGGAGTAGATAAGACTATATCTATGAGGTATTAACATATATAGATTCTTTTGGAATGAGTAGCAAGGTTACTGACGTCGCGTTAGATTAATTTATCCAAGTTACTTTTTTTACCTCTATTCGCACTTGATTTCCACTATACGATGAGTTAAATCAATGCGATATCAACCACTGCAGTGATAATATCACAATCTAACAACGTGAGAGGTAACGTGCTTGGTATCTTGATATTTGTAAAAAAAAATACCGTCGTCGTAAAAGATCCTATCATTTTGTTAGCGCCATATACATCGTTCAGTTGGTAGACTTTTGTAACTAGCGCAACATGACTAGCAATTGATAAGCGAGTTTCTTTACCCAGCTGCTTCTATATCATCACAGATATTTGCAGCATTATTTGATCTTTACGTTAGGAATTCTTACAATTGGCACGATATTGTATTTGTGCTTGGTATGTCAACTGAGTGGTCGTGTCACCCCACTGACCTTTTGTGGGCAAACATCTTTATCAGCTTTCCACTACAGTTACTAGTTCAAATTTACAGTGGTATACACTATCTAATACTGACTGTATTTCTTCGGTATCATAGTGATCTTTTCTTAAAGAATCTGTTTGAATTATCTATGCAAATGTTTTATCTTGTTCATCTAAAATTCTAAATGGTTGAAATTGAGATCTAGGTCGCCTATCAAATTTAACATTTATTATTTATCGTTATTTATTATTTATTTTAAATAAATCCTATATTTTATTAGAAAAGTTGACAATACGAGATTAAGATGGAATGCTGCATCTATTAATAGCCATTAGGGGAGAACAAGTCGTAAAGGTTAAAAGCAAATACGTAAACTATTTAGTTTCGGTCCTTAAAATATATCTCGAACCAAACTGAGAGCATCAGCAGCCGTGACAGTTTAGTGATCCTATGGAAAATAAATGAGTAAAGTTTCGTCTTATTTAAATCTTATAAATGAAGCGTTTCAAAGGATGGTTCGAGTCATCGACAGATGATGTTACTTAGCAAAGATTCCCACGATGGTCTGCAGCAAGTTGCGAGCAGGCTAATGAGCAGCCGATGGGATTACACGTAGTCTAGTGCAATTTACGCACTAATGCATGGCTACAGACAACCGCAAATGTGTCTAATTTTGCACAACGCACGTCATCTTGAGAACTCTAAAGAACTGATAATGAGCTCTAGTGGCTCTAGTAGCTTGTAGTTTTTTTATGTACCGATCAATATTATGTTCTGTGCTAAGCACGTTCATAGAAGTAATTTTCAGCTTGTTTTTTACCGCATTAATTCAATAAAGATAAATCTTGTTTATACATTCCTGATTATAAAGCTAATGAATATTAATATTCAATGTTTCTAGCAATCACATCAGTTGCAATGAGCCATACTGTTCGGTATTAATTTGTAGTGTAGCAAAAAACACGCAAAAAGTGTTATCTTTGACTTCCTGTTGATGAGCTGCAGTTGTTTCTTCATCAATATTAATGTGCAAGTTAACTCTAAAATTGATTACTAAACCGCATCATGGCCTATTAGTTACATTTTAATACTTATTTTTATTGTTGTCTGCATTTGATATTGGATCTGTGTTATATTTGGTTACAATTTACATATTTTTGTAATAGTACAATGCATTAAAATTTGCATTTATACGTGATACGTTGTCAAACTCGTTACTTATTCAAATATCGACAGTTTCAAATTGTTCTTTGTATTCATCATTGTTTAAAACAGTATAATTGTACCATTGACCATATTTGTAGTTGCCATTCATCTCCAAATGCTAAGTGAAATCATGTAAGCATTAATCTTTAGTGTAACATTAATTAGCTTCTGAAGTTCTGACTGACATTTGTATGATCCGTTTTGCAAATACCACCCACACGCTTATTATTTGCAAAGTTGTCTACTTTCACTTCGGGGACGTTTCTGTCATTGACCAACACTGTCGTCGATTGTTCTTACCACTCCACTGTGACATGTAAAATCTTCTGAGAACTATGAGCGTTACTAATTCATGTACATATCTTTATGTCACTTGTATGAAACTCTCCAGATTAACCGGTATTGATACTCGTCGAAGGTTATTACATGTTAGTTTATTTATTTTTTATTCTGAAATTGAAAAGCAAGTTTTTTTCTGTAAGAAAGGTTCATTCATATTCCCTTTTTGCTTGCATAACAAATAAACTAGTTACCCTTGGAGCCGGTTATAGTTAAGTTTCTTCTTGTCAGCTTGTATAAATATATTGTTGAGACCAAACTGGTACATATTTCTTCTTCATATTTCGTTCAGCTTGTTACACGGCGTCTAGGTTGCCAATTTGGTACAGACTTGCATTATAACGGTAATGTAAAACGGGAAATAACTGTGGTCACGAAACGGATGATGTCGTTTTTGTAATTGTAATTTTAGTCTTATCATAATGTTTCAAGGCTGTACATGATATGTTTACTGAAATCGGATATGTTGCCTTTGAATAGATAAACAGTAATGCTAATAGATATCTAGGCAATGAGGACACATATGTTAACATAAGTAAACATAATTAATACACGCTTTGTAACTTAGAGTTCGTCTTAACGATGTCTGAATTTGGCAATAAGAGGCCAGTGCAGCTCAAAGCCTCTTTTGGTTTATGTCTCGTACGGTATTTGCAGCGGTTTGTATACACCGTTATTTTAACTACTGACAAAACCAGATGGTATTATAATTCATAGGTAGATGGGTAATTTGCTTTCGTACACGCTGAGTTAATTGTATTAATATAATCTTCATTACATGTAACAAACGCACCCACGGGGAAAGTAATTATTTATCAGATCTAATTAAGTTTTAATTTATGGTTTCTATAACATGAATTACTGGCTTATATTTTTGATAATATATGTTTCAAACTAGAAGCAAGTTTATAGCTATAAATGTGTCATCGTGGTTTGCTTTGACACAGGTGAAGTCAGCGCTCCTAATAGATAGTTACTTGAGGATAAAATAATCACCTAAGTTGACAAGGGAAGGTCATTGCAATAGACATAGATTATGATAATTAAAAAAAAATGTACCTAAAAAAGATTTCTTGTTATAATAGAAATTAATATCGGTGTAGCTAGTATCGTCTAAATTGCCATTTGCAATTACAATCATGTGTTCAAATTCATTGGATGTACTAAAAATGTTTATCTATATCACTTCGAGTCAAATCAAAGTCAATCTTTATCAGCAACCTTGTTACATTAATACGACGATATTATGACGTGACTTTACCTTATTCATTTACGTCACCGTGTTATACTAACTGGTTCTAGTAATGGAGCTGTTAGTGGGTTTTTTAGAATAGATGGTTTATGATCTTGATAATTTAGTAATATCCAAGACAAGACAAGGCATTTTGAGTCTCGGTGTAGCATATTGAGTCATGCAATTTTACGTCATAGAATGACTATACATAAACCACAATTTGTTTATTTTATAATCATCATCATCATCATCATTCATTTTTCTTCGAAAACAACTTAATGATCTCCTAAAACATGACTTCCTCTCTCCTATCCTTTTTGCTGTACCCTACATGGGTATGGTATGGTAAAGCAATAAAGATATTGAGCATTGAGTAAAGACAGATCGAAATTATAAGACTAGATCCGGTTCAAAACCGGAAAGAAACTTACACTAGGAAGGATGCAATGCAAATTGCACACAAACCCAATAAATACACAAATATCTTATTAAACCAAATTTAACGGAAACCGACGCAATTACGCTACGATAGTGCTAAAGTTGGTCTATTCTATCTAATGTTATTAGGAACACTGTTCTATTTATCGAATAGGATGTGAGTCCTCTATTTGAGAGGGAGACAATAGAAATTGGTCTATAGTTCCCACGGAAGATAAACGTTGATAATTATTGGCCCAAGCTTGCTCCCTGTGGTACTCCGTGACCGTATCGTGTGTAAGCTATGAAGTTGGTTCGATCTTAGATAACCTATGACCTGTTATTGAAACCTAAATGGGAAGTTACGATGGCACCCATGTTTTATTTATAAGCTGTATTCATTTTATTCAACAGCTGATATGTTTTATGAAAAGCTTAATAAAATGCATAAGCAAAGCAAATTCATAAAATAATATTTTAAGTAGACTATTTCCTGTTAAAAAATCACCTGTTGCAATCCAATGCATATTTATAAGTTTTATTTGTTGCAAACTGTATTTGTTACAAACACTTGCCGATTTATATATAGTAAGTGAAAATTTAATTAGCACCGTTTTAATCAAATCTTCGTCTACGTAAATTTAAAATTGATTAAGTAATAAAACAAGTTGTTTTAGATTTATTTGCATAAAGAAAATTGACTTCACCAATTTTACTATTATTATCTTTAGACTTGTGTTGCATGTTCATTCACGCGACCGGTGCTCTCTGAATCAGAAAGATTACTCGTAAAGATCGTATGATATTTTACCTGCAAAACTTGATAATAATAGTTGCCTGAGGCGCCGTAACATCTGTTCGGGGTCTCACTTTTGTATCAGGGTCCATTGAATGGACTCTTTGATTCGGCTTATTTAATAGGTATATATCCAGCAGATATTTTTATTATTCCACCATAGACAGCTGTGTTATTATTACTTCAATATTTCTGCCAATAATACTGCTATTTTTAGTACATGATAAAAAATATCCTTCATGTTGACTCGGAATTTTATTTATATTTTGTTTTCTTGTTGCAGAAGTGCAAGACGTGGGATGTACCAACACTGATGACGTCTTTATTATAAAGGTAAGCTAATATAAATAGTTATTTAGTTGTAATATCAGTCAATGTTCCGAAAGTAGCGAACTTGGCTCAAATGTAGATTTAAACAAAATAAATATGCCTCAATATTCATGATGGATAGCTTGTCTTATAAAAACTTCAAGATTACTATCTGTTCCGTGAAACGGTGTTGCATTTACTTTTAGCGTTTAATTTATAACAGTTTTTAAAATGTTAACACATGTTAAATAATAAACTGGTCCACTTCGATGACAATCTCTTTAAAATTTAAATTGCTTGCTTGTTTTAATTAACTCTCTCCTTTCATTTATACGGCATGGATAAATTTTAACATAATATCATTTTATATTTGTAATATTTAAATATTGATAAGCTCGATATAAAGGAATACACAACACGTACAGACAAGCATATTTGTTATATAATTAATTCATATTATCATACTCATAGGCACTATTGTTTAAAAATAGCTATGACTTGTCTTTGACGGCTTGTTTGATACAACTTCAACAGTTTATAGTTCACAATCCGGGGTCAACTGAGTCTAAAGTTCATTTGCAATTTGTTATTATTACTCATAGATAAATAAATTGTCATATTTTATATATTTGCACAGTGTCACGTTTTACTGATTATCTATTTTCTTATTCGTATCACATTCCATTATTTTATATCTCCGTAAAAAAGAGAATTTCTCTGAATTTCTCGATTTCCATCAACTTATAATTTTTCTAATACTTGGAACTTACACGTGTCCTTAATGTATTATATAAGTTGTGTTTTCCATTGTTATTGTCACATCAGGATTCAATTATGAACATGGGGCAATTGGGTTTCATTAAACTGTAGATACTTTCGTAATCGGTCTTCAATTGATGATCATTAAAGTGAATTGAATGCGGTTGGGTCTTAGCTTTTATTGTTCTTCCAGTTTCACCCAATATCAGAAGATATTGAAAACGATATATTTTAGTGTTTTTTCTTACAGTATAGAAAATTCTCTCCTATACTGTTGAGACTGATCTTTTTTCAAACAGTGCCTACAACAACCTTTTGAAGGCTTCCTGGCTTTGAAGGCTTTATTTGAACTTTTGTGTCTTCTAAATCTAGCTTAAGAATTTGAGCTCCTGTTTAATTAAAACAGTTAATAAAATATAATAGTGAATATAATTATTTATATCGCCATTAACTTTTCAATTCTGGTTGCGTCACACACTACATTTAAGGACGCATATCGCATATTTAAACATTTGCTCACCGGTGTTTCCTTACAAAACGTTGCAAAAGCCTGTAACTTGAGTCCCAATATGATATCATACAAGATGCACTATCGATAGGATAATATGTACTACTATTGGCAAGATAACCTCGTCTGCGCATCCCTATTTCGAGATTGTTATCATGTTTATTTTATAACGAAAGTGCTGAGTTCGTCTGGAAGAACTGGTTGCACGTTTTTTAGTACAACAGACAAATTCCACTATATGTACTTAAACAATTGTCAATTTTTCAACATGCATTATGGGCTAACTAAAAATATATATTCACTTGCAAAAAACTTTTCAAGCTCAGCAGTATCATATTTCAAATATCACGAATATAACAATGTGAGACATTGTGTTTTCAAGAAATATTAAGAGAGTCAATGGGTTCATCTAAGATTATGCACAAACGTGATGACTTGACAAGTAATTCGCAAAACTTGCTTGCAACATGAAATACGGGTTTTTTGGACGTTGCACATTGCCTTCATCTCAGTGGCAATGGTGGTAATTGTAGTAAATAACAGTGAGTCAGGTCAAATTAATTTTATGATAATCACCATAAAAAGTGTGACGTAGGTTAGATAATCTGTTCATTTCTTGTCCTACTAGTAGATTTTGTACACGTTCGTACTTAAAAGGATATTCCAAATACTCGATGGCGTCATACAGATTAACAAATCTTATCTAACGTTGATAACAGTACTTTCGGAGGCCACATTTTCAAAATTCCCTTCCAGGAATGTATGCACAAAAAAAAAAAAAACATTCAGGGTTTTAAACTTAGTGGAACGGTATTCTGGTATTCTCGAATTTCGCTATTGTAATATGTTTGGAGCATGCAAAAAATGGTGCTCTACTTAATGTGCCCGCTTTAGTATTTTTTGCGGCGCTTGCTTTAACTTTAGCTATCGACTGTCGTCAATATTGGTCTCTTCAGAATTGTGTCAAACTTTTGCTAAAACTGTGAAAACATTCCAAAGATTTTTGCTTGTTTGCAGTTTATTATTTCTAGTATCATATCTTGCGTAGATACTTGGTTTATTAGAGAAAATACGAGTCCGGTTTGATGAGGATGTTTTCCTGGAAGTTTTGCCTGACTACCGGTGTTGTGCGATTAATATTAATTAAACATTTAGATTACCATCTACATAATAAATTGAGAAGTGTCGGACAACAATTTAGTTATAATTACAACCGGTCGTCCATATAGTGTACATATTTTTTTGTAAGCTGATAGTGTTGCCTTGCCTGACCCTTGCATGTAGTATCAGTATCTTCTTATCCTTATCCCAATTTAGTTGAGGTCAAGTCTTTTTCTTTCCTACCTTTGAGGTTATAATTATATTATCTTGCTTTGTTTTCTGCACATAAATTTGAAATATCTTGCTTCTAGCTGTAAAGTCTCCAAGTTAGCTTCAGACATCAGAATTACAATCAGTTCTACATGTACCATCAACTTTAAGTGTGGGTCGTCAATCGACATATCATTTTCATTTATAGAAATCTATTAGCACACAATGCTTAGTAAAAGTGTTTCCATATTCACTTACACTTTTCTTGACGAAGAAAATAATACATTGTAACTAGCTTGTAGCCGTATGAAGTAGAATTATAGGTCGTACGTGCACTAGTCATCGACCAATCACTTTCATGTTATTATGTCGTTCAGTTACTGTTTCCGCTGCTTTTGCAGTTTTTTCTTCATGTTTATTGATTTCAATATATTTTTTCTCTAGTCTATGCTTTTCTTTACTTGGTTTATTTGTAGATTGTAAAATTTTGGTTTTCCTTAACCTTTTAAGGACTGCTGTCGCCCGGAGGGGTCGGTTTCGCGCGCAACCGTTTAGGACCGGCGACGCCTCCGGGCGACAGCGCGCGTTGCCAATAGGCTACACCATTAAAATATTATTTTTGCGTAAAGTACGGAACTTAGTCGATTGCTAATATTTTTCCTACACTGCCAAGAATATTTGTAAGCCATAGACGATAAAAGTTACTAAAAACTTCGTGCCCAACACTATAAAAAAAAATACGAAGGCGCCCTTTTTTACATTGATATTCTGTGGTTTATTGTCGTGACTTAGTGTTGTTGTTTTATTTATTGTGAGTTATTGTGATGGATTTTTCGTTTGAAACTTAGGTAAGTACATGAATAATGAAACAATAGTGGCTTGTGCAAGGTTTTGGATAATCGTTTGCGTAAAACAATATAGTAAAAATGATTTCCGAGCCAATCAATTTTCAGGTTATTTCGCCTTACACATTTGCCATATAAATATATTATTGTTGACTGTTTTCCGATGAATTTGTGTCTATAAATGGTAATTATCTATGCAAAAACTAATTATAATTAATTATTTCATGCATTCAAAGCGTATTCATTTATTTTTATCCATTTTTCAAAGATTTTTCGAAGCATTTTGATGTGTAGGTAAAACGGGTCAAATTATCATGCCGAATTTTTATGAAATAATACTAGATTTGTTTTGTAACCATTAATGAATGAATCAAAAGGGTTATAAATAAGGAATGTGTGTACAGAAATTGATAAAACACTTCATTCTTGTTTACTTTCAAATAAGATTCTAACTAGACTAGATAAATTTCCGGATAAAATGACCCGTCAAGGTCATCTTGGTATTTTACCAATTATCGTATCATATTTTTACGATTCATGGATAACAATTAGTCGAAGAAGGTATAGGTAATATTCTAGAAAGATTTAATACATGATATAATGCTCATTATAACTCGTATGATCTTTTCCAATATCACGAATTGGACTACGCGATTCAAAATGACAGCACCGCGCACTATGAAGTTTGAGTTAGAATATTATGGAAATATTGTATGTAAGACTAATAAGAAAAAAATCTAATTGGATTACTTGTGTATTCATGATATTATTACCAAAATTTTGCGTAAATCAATTCACTACTTTTGCCAGAAACTAACATAATACATTAACAAGTCGGCTTACGGCCAGTTCTCTATTTTCAATAGGATGTTTACAATAATAACTAAACGTATGAGTGTTATGGATATTATCATAAGTGGCCCCCGTTGTTCAAACACTCGAATCTGTTTACAGATTGTAAAATGACGCAATAGAAACGAAGCTACAGCAGTTTTTGTGTGAGAGGTCAACCCGTGTCAGATTACATCGCGATAAGCCGCACGTGTTTGTCCTTGACGGATGGTCGCACGCTTTTTTTGCAGTACTTAAAAGGTTAATAAAACACAAGTGTTATAAACGTTACGATGATTAAAACTTTATATGTAGGGACAAAAAATCTTACTTACGTAGGTTATTAAAACAATTAAATCGTAAAAATGTTTTCATTATAAAACACAGAATCACACGAATCTTAAATTAACACTACTATCGTATGATGTTGTAACTATAAATAACTTTGTTTAATTTTTACTTGGATATTCAAATTTGACACTTTTATTTATCTTTAACTGGAAACGCTAACACCAACATTCAAGATACTTTAATCAAACAATTATATTATTATTTTCATAGACAGCATTTGTATTCTTTGGTATCTAAGCAAAAAATTCTCATTCATGATGAAAAATCAGTCTGTAGTCGGTGTATCAAAATAGGCATGAAAGAGTTATCTCTCGTTTAATGCATTAATTAAAATAGCTGTGATTTTTCATATAAACAAGCCGGTTATTCATTACTTATCAGTTGAACGGGGTTAGTTAGGTTCAATTGCTCTGATATCAGTCACAAGGTAATGTTAAATCGCAAAGTTTCTTTGGAATTTATTACTGTAGACGGTAGATAGGATTTATTATTAATAAAATAAAATGATTTCGCAGAAAATGTGTAATTATTGGCGATTGTTACATTACACAAACAAAAACTGTTAATTAAGAAATGCTTGTAAAATGTTAAACAGCTTCGCAGTAATTTAAGAGTTTCTTACAATTATCCTACACTATCAAACGAGTAATATTTGTTTATATATATATGTGTACTCACGTTCTCGAAAACGGCTCTAACGATTTCGATGAAAGTTGCAATATAGGGGCGAAAAATCGATCTAGCTAAGTCTCGCGTCTGGGAAAATTCGTTTTCTCCGTATTTTCACTCGAGTCAGAGCTCATTCGCCCAAAGTTTAGAACAAGATAATGAATAATGTCATGAGAATAATGACATTAGAATAATAATATGGCAGCATGGAATTAGTAAGTACCTACTATCATGGCAGCATGAATAAGTAGGTACTATACATGGATTAGTATGAACTTTCCTATATTATTAAATGAGCATTCTCTATTTTCACCAGAGCAGAGCTCGGTCGCCCAGGTACTAATATCAATAATTTACCACTACCACTGTACGCTAACTGTACTGTAGAAGAATGAAATAAAGATCAAAAGAACAATGACATAAAACTTTGCCTGATTGACGTCACAGATGTAAGTACGTTAGGTACCTATCTGCTTAAATAAACATCACATCTTGTTCAATTACCCGTGTCTATATCTTTGTACAAAAACTTGTTTTTCACATCCGTGCATAAATTCTTCAAGTGACACTAACCTGCTTTGACAACATATACTAATATTTGAACAAAAAGTCATGCAGAAAAAAAATTAAAAATTGAATATTATTATGTTAATTAATTGCTACAGAGTGCATTTATCATTTTTGAACATGGTTTTAAGATATATTGTGGCTGTTATTGATACTTTGTTAAATCAGACAGATATAATGAGTAGGTAATTATTGAGTTTGAATACTTATGTTTGTAAAAATATTTTTGTTAAAACCCTTGAAATATTATGTTGTTATCATAGCAAGCGGAATGTAGGCGCTAATACTTTTAATCCTGACAATTATGATCCTTTAATCGCGGCTTTGTGGCGATAGGTTCCAAAGGTTCTGTTAGCTAAGACAGCCAACCGTACTTCCATGGTAACAATTTGAATTTGATAGTAGAATCTTTACGTTTTTCGTAGCAGTAAGGGGGTTATTTATAAACATTGTTAAGTATTCTTAGCGTGTCGATGGCAAAAATAATACGAAATAATAAAAATACTTTTCAAAATTCGGGTCAAAATTCAGCCACTGCGAATACTGTTTGCTGAGGTCCTCACGTATGCAAATGACAAGGCATGCGGTGCCAGATGCGAGGTGAGCCATTGTCTGTGAAGTAATGAAAGTTAAGTAATGATTAACGTCTGTTTAACCATACATTTTTGACGTTTAAACGTCTCTTAACTTTAAGCAACGCTTATAAATTAAGACCAGGCACTCCAAACACAATTTCCACGCAAACTCCGCCCCCATGCACCCCACCACTTCACTATGTGCTAAACGCTAATACATCAGTAATAAAGTTGAATATCGCGTGCGCTCTTTGGTCGTGTTCGAGCACGGAATTAAATGTCGTAAGTCTCAATTCTTATTTCGTTCATAACTAAAGTAATAATTGATCTAGAGAAAAAATATCTTATATTTGGATAATAAACTATATTTTCTTACTGCAAAAAATTATTTTAGATATAAAAGCCGAGTAATCTTGTTTTTGTTTCAAGTAATCTTTAAAAAGACATGATTTTAGAATAAAAAATTAATCGAGCGGAGATGTTCCAATTACGTAACTGTCTTATATTCGGAAAGAAAAAGATCCAATAAATCATATACTAAAGTTCCATTTTGATTGTATGCGTGACTTTTTCAAAATATTAATGCAAATAACAATCAATTTAGGGAGCCTCCTCTTAAGGGGTTTTAGTAGAACAAAGTGTTACTACTGTGTATAAATACTAATAAAATTTATGTACTATTACTTACTCCATGACGTGCTGATGACCATAAATACCTACTTGGCAATTTACGAATTAAAAGTTAAATAAAACCTGACGATGCTATCCATACATTAAATTATAATGTTAGCAGTATCTACTTTGCGTCATGTTTGTAATAAAATTGTAAATAATTATCTTTTTGTAAAACTTGTGATATGTCACACAAGCACTGTCATGTAGGTAGCGAATGTAGGTAGTATCAGATAACCTTGAATAATTAAGATAAAAGAAATTCGACCTTTAATGATTAGATAAAACTTTATGTAATTAAATTAATAATACCTGACATTTAATTTACTTAAAACTTAGGCATCTGAATAGTATTTACAATTGTTTGTACAACTTTTTGTTGTATGTAGATAAATGTTTTCATTGTCTGGGACCTGAAAATGCTGCAATCAAACACAAGTTCACTGTTTGAAATTAACTCTGACTTGCACTATTTAAATAACCTCTTGTTACGGATTGTGCAATCCACGAAGACGCGCCCCACTCCGCGATTACTGTACTGTAAGCTGTATTTTAGTACAGAGCGGAGCGGAGTGGGGCGCGTCTTCGCGGATTGCACCATCTATAAGTAGTAATAGGTACAATATTCGAGATTTGACAATCATCCAACAGGCAACTGATTTTTTCTGATGTCGTTGGTACCTATTATATATGTATGTCACGTCGCGCGTCGTTTCAATTGCGAGGTCTTCCCGAAGTCATAAGGACTTCCAGAATTTGCCAGATCTTGGTAGCGGTTTTTCGAGTCGTTTATCGAACACTGTGTGACCCTTTAGACTTTACATCGCCAAATACGTACGAAAAATAATCCACAGTAATAGAACGTGGTTTGTTACTATAAACATGTATCATTTTAGCCTCTTTTTCTTTATCTTTTGTGCCTACGAATCAAGCCAATCCTCGCAGATTTCGCGAATGCGCAAGTTTTGAATTTTGTTTTTATTCAGTTTGTTGGTCAATGTGCAAGAGGTCAAAAAACAACTATATAAAAAATGCATGTCATTGAGCGTGTTCTGTCAGTATTTAGGATGTTTCCTCTTGGCACAAAACTACTGACACGTAAAATAATAATTTTAATTGTCGTAAAACACGCATGACCCCTATTTAATGTTTTGGTTTTATTATTTACATCATATCTTGTGGTTAGTGTTTCGGACTTCCGCAGTTTGCAAAAACTGGTTTTTTGTTAATAGATTTCTTGTTAGGCTAAGTGTTATTGTCAGTATCTAAATATTGATAATTAATTGACCATGAAGTATTGAAAATTGCAACAACCAGAAGTTCATTTAAAAAAGTTTTCTGTTTGCGGATTTCTATCAATCGATTCTCATGCAGATTTTGTCCGAAAGGGTTACCGTGGCCTCTGGCAACATGGAAATTGAAGGAACACGGATGGGTGTTAGTCAGTAAGAGTCTGACACGCCCTCCCGCTCCCAGAGCGCGGGAGAAGTTACTTAATCATTTCCCACCCAAAAAAAGCCTCCCAAGTTTCTGATCAACATAATATTTTTTTTTTGTTTACTCATTCTGTTTTATCGTACATAAGTAATCCGCTCAGGTGGCGCTAAAAACACTTGGCTCCCCACCTGTCGAGTCATCCCCAGCTGCATCCATTTGAGACCCATCCAAACAGCTGTATCATTAGTGCACCATGTTAATCAGTCATTTACTGGATAAAGTATCAAATTGAGCATATTATTAAAAAGCGATTA
Organism: Agrochola lychnidis; assembly: GCA_963680765.1. Classification (NCBI taxonomy): domain Eukaryota; kingdom Metazoa; phylum Arthropoda; class Insecta; order Lepidoptera; family Noctuidae; genus Agrochola; species Agrochola lychnidis. The sequence continues at coordinate 9,434,929 of OY796849.1, read as the reverse complement.
ACGTATCAGGTAACATTTAATGTTTAATTCGGGTGTTTCTTTTTTTTTTGGTATGATTTCGTTTTGCCTAAAGCCGATTCCAACAAATAAAAACCGGCAAAGTGCGAGTCGGAGTTCGGATTCGCTCACGAAGCTTTTCATACCACCATACAATATTTAGCAAATAACGCCGAAAAAATCAACTTTCTTATATGGAAACCCTTTTTAAAATGTTATTTTTATGATATAGCTGCAATAGAAATACACAATCTGTGAAAGTTTCAACTGTCTACTTATTTACAGTTCATGAGATACAGCCCGCTGATAGACAGACAGGCGGACAGCGAAGGCTTAGTAATAGGGTTCCGTTCAGCACCCTTCAGATACGGAATCCTAAAAAGGCTAAACAGATGATGATGCCGATGTCGAGAGCCTTTACTCAAATGTATTGTATCATTTTGTTTTGCGGAATATACCTTTGCTTACCTTACCATACCTACGTATTCTACCGTGAATCCCTCTTTGTTTTGTATCCATCAACGATTGTTACAAATTCATTGCTCACCAGTTTTCCTTTATAGCCTATTCTTCTCGGAACAATGTCCATACTATTCTCGGTATGGAAAGAACGCTAAAACAAACAAATTCAGTGAAGCGATTGCTCAAGGGGAAAATAAACGGTTTAACTCAATCTCTAAAGATAAGTAAGTACTGAGAAGCGGTCAAGGTTTGTTTCTGATAATCAAATAATTCTTTATAAGTTGGTATGCATCTGGAAAAGTACGATTATTGTCGTAAAAACCTTTTATAGGTTCTGGTTTGTCCATCGCGTCATGATGGAAAAACCTAACGTTATTCTGTGGTCTAGTAGTAGATTTTAGACACACTAAATATGTATCGAGAGCACTGCACCTCTTATGAATGACTGCCATTGTATTGCATTCAACATAGTCACGTCATTGCTTCTAGTCTTCACTGTATCACAGTATAAATAAGTAACAGTATTAAGTCTTCATAGAAAATGGCTGAAACGACGCGTAGGTATGCAACAGTCTCGACTCGAGTGCGCGGCAGTTACGCACGGACGCGGAAAGTTTATCTACAGAGCGGCCGTAGGTAATTATTTCAAAGTCACTGCCGGGATATAATACTGACATTATTATACTGTGACTGAATTCAGTATTGAATGAGTTGTGATGTGATACAGTTTACTTAAATAAGTAAATCAACTTTCTCATTTTTTTATTTATTATACCTAACTATATTTATTGATTAAGTAGGTACCTACTTTATTTAATAAAGAAAATACGAAGTCCAAAGATCCGACGTCATGTTTTTACCTTTAGCTACGTAGAATTATAAATGCCGTATCTCTTCGGTTGTAATAATATCTAACCGGTAGGATGTTTGACGCATTTCAACAAAAAATCTATGAATCAAGTTTTTTCTTTATAATGTTTTATAACCTACGCAAGTTTAATTGCAAGTAATAACGTAATGTTTGGTGTAATTTGGTATAATACTGATAATAGTGTAAGACTACAAAAGGGGCAAATGTTAGTGTGGTACACACGGGAAAACTATGTAAGCACACGTGCAAATGATAAGAGTTGAGATTTATTGGTTTTATTTAGTCTAAAATGAATTGTTTGGGAAACTGCTACGTCGTAGCCGAAATGTAGCTTTATATCGACGGTTGAAAGGCTAATTGATCTAAGCAAAATTTTGTAAAACTTGCTCCTGAAAGTTTTATGTATATTATTAGTATATGTTTTACTACAGTCATTTTTTTTGAAAAAAAATCATAAAAAACAACTATTTGATAGACTTTTATTTACTTAAATCAATCAATCATAATAAGATCTTAATATGATTAAAAAAAAAGTTTTACAAAATGTCGCTTAGATCAATTAGCCTTTCAAACCGTCGATATGATGTCAAGTACTAAAAAGTGCTCAAAGTCCTTTTAGATCTTGATTACCTGCGTCTATAGCTGCTCATCGCCGCGTCCTGTGATTGAAGTCCGAAATTACCCTAAGTTATCTTTGGCGGATTTCCCCACGATAATGTGCAAGAGCTCTAAAATTTCGTATGAAACGAAATATGTGAAATTCAGCTTGTAATTAAATTAAGAGGAAAGAACAAAATTCATTTGGCTCAACAAAAAAAAACAATTACTGTCTACTACGTAAAATCTAAATCCGACTTCCTCTAAAAACCAGCAGTTGTTAGTTAATTGTTTTGTTTTAAATACCAGTCGGTATTCCTAGCATTCCTACTGATTCCTAGTCTACAGGGCGTCTCCTAGTCTCATATAACTATGTCTTGGCTTAGTGCCAGTTCTCTTACATTATTTGTAACAATTGTACCGAGTCGTCAGCCCACCGTAATTTGTTCGCGTAATTGTTATCAAGACTAGCCTGGTGATAGTGACCTAGTATTATAGTGAACTATTTTGTTCTGCTTTCCTGAAAGAACTGCCAAATGTTTTAAAAAATGGCAGTGGCACTTTTGGAGCGTCGACAGAAGTGAAAACTTGAACAAGATCGCCTTGGTGGAAGAAAAATACTTGTATAGAACATTGGTCCGTAATCTCATCTAAATAAAGAGCACAATCACGTTTACAAAAAAAAAACATACTTCCGAAACCTTTACAGTAAAAATACTTGCATAGAACATTGATCCGTAATGTAATATAAATAAAGAGCACAATCGCGTTTGCAAAAATGATGTGTTGCGAAATCAATGGTTTAGTCCCATCAAGTTTTGACTTCAAAAATAATGAGGAACTATGACTACATTACCCACGTTTATTTGTATACCTAATTATTTACTTTATCGACTAGATTTTCAGATTATCTCCCCAACTGTTTTTGCTAAGACTAATCGAATACACAATTGGAACTTTTCGAAAACTTTGAGATTTCATAATTTTTTTTGTGATGTTTATTATGCTAGTAACTAAGGCTGTTCTAAGATGTATCTATCTGGATTTAAGTAACACTACACAGTATCAGTACTGATTATTTCACAGCTAAGTCCACATACTCAAAAATCAGTTATCAAGAATTATCTTACCCATGTTACTGGTGCCTTTATCTTAAAGGGCGGAGTGACAAGCAGCTGACATTTTCATGCGGCCATTTTTATTAACACAGCTTTTAATCGAAATCTTACCGAGAGAAAAAAACACCTGCTTATCTTGTATTTATTTTACGTGTTGATCTTAAAGTTCAGTTTTTCAATTATACAACCCTATTATCTTTTAATAATTGTTTTCTTGTGCGTAATCGTATGAAGTCGCTGTTTTTTTACCTATTTTATGACTTTGAAATGTATGTTACTATGTAATTGCGTATAATCCTGTATAACCTGTAATTTGACAGCAAAAAATCAAGGTTTCTGATTTTAAATTGTGAACGACTGTATATTAGTGACGTAGCGATTACGTGTTCAGTATATCGACTATCGATGTTATTGATAAATACATTTCTATCATGTCATAAGTCACGCATAGGTATTTTTTTTTGCTAAAGATATTAATAATTAGCGACGTTGTTTACACAAGTTTATTATAGTATCAAAGTTCATTAGTTACCGAGACAAAAACCTTGTTTATTGCCTTGAACCTCGAGTGACGTTGTACAGGTAGCCTTTCCAACTCACATATGTGATAAAACTTAATGTCTTCAGCACAAAGGTCACATAGGAAGAACAGATACAAAGGAAGGCAGTAGTACTGCAAATGAAATGGTAGGTACTGTGAGGACTTATCATTGGAATTCAACCTCACACATTATGCAGGCTGGCAAGAACACTCTATGGTATCCGAACATTCGAACATTTTATATTTAAATTAGGATTTTCGTATGGTGTGCATTTGTTGTAAGAAAAACGAGTTTAGCCCCAGGGCTCCGCTCGCGCCGCTTATGTCAATGATATTTTACATTAATAGATTAAAATAATAATTATAATCACGCCCTTCTAAAGTGCTTAAAGCGCAGTCTTAACAGTACCATAGTAACGATTGACGTACTGAATAATCTGATTTTCTTCTAAAATATATTCTAAAGTAATCCATTACACCACTTTATACTTGACCTCTATCAAATAACTGTCCTGTTTGCGCTATATCATATAACAGTGAAAAAAAGTTTAGCAATTCTGATATGAGTTTTGGTTTGCAAACAGCCGTGTTTACGCAGATCCTGACGGGCGCCGCCCTGCCCCAGTACCGTTTATCTCTATGAATAATATATAAAATGTGTTGATCCGAAATATAGAGCACATTTGTGACGTTTCTTTCAAAAATAAATATTACACACGATTATTTTTGCACGAAATGTCTAGTTTTGTCTAGCGCGTACAGTTTTAAAAATGCATCTCTAGTCATCGTTTTGTACCGAAATACGTCGACGCTGGCAGAATATTGACCTAGGTGTCTAAAGAGACGTCTGATGCTCAGAATAAAATATTTATTTAAATTTAGCTTTAGGTCTAAGCTTCGCAAGCCAGGTTAATCAACCATTAGTTGTCGCATGGCTTAAAAATATATCTGTCATCGAAACTGGCATTAAAATGACAGTACTAGAGATGCCCCTAAAGTTATCGATAAGGCTTAAAAAACGACATTAAAAAATTCTATGCCCCTTTTACAAAATAATATAAATAGTATGTAAGAAAAGTCAAACAAGATATCTTTATTCTTACCTATTCCTAAAGATATACATGCAATGCTCAGTTTATTTGCTAACAAATAAGAAAACGTACGAAGATCAAATCGGGTGTGTGAGCATTACTCTCTTAATTCGCGAATAAACACGATGATTGATGAAAGTGAATTTACACGTTCGAACGTACGACTTCGTACTAGTAATTCGTCAGTTTGTTGAAGTGGTACTCGATCAGCTAGTGACGTCATGACGAGGAGGGTGTTAGCAAATTGACAGGTGTACACAACCATGGAGAAGTATTATATGACTCATATGTGGGGCAATGTTAAGGCCAGGTTACGACTTTATTTTATAGGATTTCGTACCTGAAGAGTGCCAAACGGAATCCTATTACTAAGCCTCCGCTGTCCGGGTCTGTCCGCTCGTCCGCCTGTCTGTCAACGGGCTGTATCTCATGAATGTAGGTAGACAGTTGAAATTTTCACAAATTGAGTATTTATAAAAATTTAAGGGGGTCCCCATACAAGAAACGTGTTTTTTTCGGCGTTTTTTACTAAATATTGTATAGTGTATAGTGGTACCCTTCGTGTGCAAGTCCGACTCGCACTTGGTCGGTTTTTCTTTGTGGAAGTGATATGGCGGTTGGTGCACTTGATGTTCAGCATTAATCTCTCTGTCTATAAAGGTGATAATGACTGAACTTATTACTTAACTGAACGTTTTATTATATTTCTAGTCCTATTCACCAATAAATGTTCAAGAGCTGCAGTTAACTTTGATTAGAAAGTGCAAAACTAAGCAAAACTTACAGGCAATAATAGCCCGTAATTATTAATTAATTTGTCAGTAAAAAAATACATCATCTTTAAACAGCATGATATTGTATCCTGTTCTTTGTAAATAAAACAGCCATATATTTTCTTAAGTGCTAATAACATTGCTGTTTTGGCATCCCTCGGCTCACATAAATGTCTTATTCCATCAACAATGAAAAAGATAATTCCTCTAACGGCTTTTTAAATATTTTCGTATCCATAAATAGAAGTGTTGAGCTATAATAAATTAGCTGTAATGTCCATCTCACACCTTGCTTCGCAGTCCATTTTCATTACTGTGCATGCGACTGGTGGAAATTATGTTGTCCGCGTTTATTCTCGTCATTGATGACTTGATGAGACTCGGGTGCGCTCGGCAATTTCCGGAGACATTCGATTTAATTATACTTCTGCGTAAATTCATGGTTACGAGTTGGTCACGATTGCACGTAAGTGTGTGTAAGCATGTATTACGAAGTTTTCTTTAAATGAGATATTTCCTCCAATTCTCAATACGGATAACCGTGAAATGTAATTTTTGAAAAATATACCATCTAAAATACATCATTCAACTAGAAATAGCCACCTACAGGATCCGTATTGAAAACAGGTTGCAACGAGATAATTCAATCGGGGTCAATGTCTTCAGCTCCATATTGATAGCGCTATTAATAGTCGTGACTTTACAAATTACTGGATCGACCTTAATTTGATTTATTGATAACACGTAAATAGGAAAACCATACTAGAATAAAACTCTTTGACCCACATTCGACTAGTTGATCATAGAAACTGCAATCAAACAATAGAACATCGAACGTTCATTTAATTTAGTAATGACATCGATAATAATTGATAGTAAAGGAAAGGTTATTGCAAAAACACTGAATAATCAATTAATGATAATGAGTTGGCTGCAATCAAGGCTTGCAGTCATCACGTAAAAGGACAAAAATAAGTTAATGACCCAATTTATCCGCTAATAGATTCTCAATGAAAGTGATCCACTAATTCAAATCCCATTATCGATAATCATGCCAATCCTTGGTTTAATTGTTTTAACAATAACTAGGTAACTGGGTTAAGAATCAAGTCTGATCATTCAACGCCAGTGCACGTGGTTCAAAACAATAAGCTCTTAGAAAATTGTAATTTTCTTTACGGCACTTGGCGTCAGTCCAGTTAGAATATTGTCTCCCTCACCTTGTACCGCAAATAAAATGTGACTTTTCACTTCAAATGCAGTGAAATCTCAGTGTAAACCAACTGATTGTTCGTAATAAGTGGTGTTGTTAGCAGAAACGTGCATATTGTTACATGTGGTGAAGTGAGCGAGTTGCGTCAGACTGTTGACTTCTATTATCTTTGAGTTTCGTGATTTTGTGATAGTCACTTGTTTCTTCGTCTCCTTTGCGTAAATGTGACGGTCTACGGTATTATTGTGAGTTTGTGCTGGATTGAATCGAATCGGATCATTGTAACTGGTCTGTCTACTAGAATCGGTGGTATGTTTACCAAAAATACTCTTTGATTTTTGAGAAAGTTCGCTCTTCGTGGTCATCGGTTATAGATTTGAGATATATAAAGATGCAAGAAGCACTTTTATAAAGGTGAGAAATGTTTACTTTAAATGAATTGATTAAGAACTAACCGACAGCTATTAATTGTGAATTCGTGTCGGTAAAAATGTTCGCACACAATTACTACTTTTTAAAATAGAAGTTGAAAGAAACGTTAATTTATCGAAAGCGAATAAACTAAATACATTTTATTTTCATGGACTTATACTATTAGTACTCGCACTTCAATTAGCATGTTTGTATTATAATTACTAAAGTAATCGTTAAATACAATCAGTTTAATGAGACTCGCCCAAGCGGTAATGACCAGGCCACGAACAACAATTTTATGTTACATTTACTTAACTTACATAATTTTTAAGTTTACTTCCAACATTATGGTTTCATGAAAATTAATGCTGATTATATAACATAATATTATCTGGTACTTGAACATGACATTCATCAGATTATACTGAAAGGGTCTTTTATGAAAGTTGATCGATCGCTCAGTAAACTATACTCATGACCAGTAAATGGATTGGCTTTCTCAGGTGACACCTGGTTCCTTGGTTCCATACCACTTTCATATCAGAGATCTATACGTTCTATGGTGAAATCTTTTGTGGAAATTTTATCATAAATTTAACACTTGATCAGATACTGCTTCGATAAGTTGCTTCTCGGAATGATCAGTGGGTCAAAACTAACCTGATTTGCGGAAAGCTGAAAATTGAGTTTTAGTTGACATTACATCTTGATATTTCAAGATCCTAGTAAACAGCTTGCAGCTTGTAAGGTAGTGTGCCTCTGTGTCCAACAATGGCCGACCGTAGCAAGAGTTGATGATGATGAATAATTAACTAAAACTAATCTATGAATTTTTTTAAATTAACATTTAAAATCAATCTAGTTTTCCTTAAAAATTTGGTTTTCGAATTAGAGCTTGTAGTTATCTAGAACATGTATGACGCCTTCTCCTACGAATACATGTCATCTATGATTTTAATTTCAAAGTGAATACTTTTATAAATCTCTAGTTGAATAATTATTTCGAGACTGCGTGGGCCATCATCTGCATTGACATGCCGAAGATTGGTCTAGTGACACGAAATGGGAATTCAGGGCCACTACTGTTTTGTGTATAAATAAATTTTATATTCTTAAATGACTATAACATTTTAAATGATTTTAGTATAGGTACTTAAAATCTGATATCACTTAACAGAAGTCAGCTGATGCAATATGCGTCATGAAAATGGTTAACATGTGTGTATGGACATCTTGAATATTCATTCGGAATTTAAATTATAGGAATTAATTACGATTTTAAGTAAGCGAAGCAACGTAAGAATTGCAACCATGAACTTGATGCTCAGTTATGAATTGCAAATGATTGGCTATTTCTCGTAATGACACTTCGCTCCTATAGGCCGGTGCTAGCTAACTCGGTAACACTCGAGAACGTTCGGGCTTTTACGACAGCATGCGCGGACGCATAAAACCGTTGGCATTAATGCGGGAAAGTGCAGGACCGATTGGGTGTTTTATTGCTTCAAAGAAATTCTAGGGATTATTGCACTCTCCTTTGTACTTAAGTCTTGGATAGCTTTAATAAGATTGCATTTATAGTAACTTATTGTGAAGTATCAAATGCTATTCTGATAGTTAAGTTGTGGTCGTGGTTCTCCAAGTGCTAATCATGGAACGATTTAGTGGAAATGGAAATTGCTATGCTGGAAGCTCGGTTTTGACATATTGTTTTGTCTCTTTGTAAATTCTTAAAATCGCATGTGTCGGTGTTATTTTCATGTATTTCGTATCGGTCCAAGGATCATGGAAAGTTATTTACTAGTATTATGTAACAATGATGTAACCTTACGCGGTAGACATCCAGTTAAAATCAATTATGTTTTCACTGACTTGAATACTTCATTTCTTTGCGATTCACAGAACTTATCAAACAGCATTGTTTCGAACGCGACTATTTACAAACTGTCTCATCAATGAAACACTCAATATGCGCCTGAAAAATGTACCTGCAGCGCTTATTGTGATACATTCGCGTATTGCGAAAACATGCGATGTCCTAGTTAGTGAATCGACGGTCCTTTAGCATTGAGCTCGTGGAGTTTTGAAATTATCCTGTTTTTGTTGTATTCACTGCAACATTTTAGTACCTTTTTCAATAAAGGATATACATAAAACAGTTGAATCAATAAGTTGAGTCATAATTTTATCTTTATTGAATCTCTTCGATTCATTATGAATTCTGGTTCCCAATCAGCCCGGCGAATATAAGTAGTATATGTTCGAATTACAGAATTCGTTTGTTTTTCTGATCCTTCTAGTAAGGAGTTCAAATGAACTGTTAATACGTCAGCAGATTCGCGCAAATCATGGTGATATACAATCTATTTCCTGGAACGCTTATAGTAATGGTAGGGAAATCGCAGGTCTCTGTGGTGTCGGTACATTTATCTCACAATTTATTGGCTGTCGGCCCACGCGCCGGTGTAATGGATAGAGTTGTAACTAACATAAATATATCTTGAGGTTCAAGTGCATAAAAACTAAATATTTATAGGTGAAGGTGAGATAGTACGTGCGGTATTACTATTTAGGAAGCTCGTATCCGACAGCATAGTATTTTAAATACTTCCTCCGATTCTAAATGCTAGCTTTGTTTAGGTTTAAATTTTACTGCTTATTACCCAGCTGTTGTACGTTGCAGGATGTGGTTTTATGCAATATGCATTTTGTACATTCATACTGACCTGTATTTAAACCAGTATTTCACATTCGGATTGGCATACACAGCAATAATGTAATACGCAACCTACCTATCATAAAATGTAACGTACTTAAGTATTTATCTTTACAACTCGCAAGCTTTATTAAAAAAGTTCAGCCATCAGCAAGATTAATTGCAGAGCTGATGGCCAGGGTGCGCCATGCCATGAAATTGTCACTTCCTACATGCACCTTCTGACACACAATCTGTGCAATGCAGTGAAAATGCAATACGCTGCTACTGCATTTCTGCAATTTGCAAAAGATCTTCGTAGTTATATCACTACGCGCTCACGACAGTTTCAAATCTTGTTTGAATTTCAAAAAAATTTGACGAAGACTAGTTTCTTACTCCATATTTACAACACTGTGGTATAAATCCATTGCCACATGTCATTTAACATGCGCATGTTACTTGAGCTTATATTACATATGCACAGGACTGTGCATGTAGGCACTTATAGTTCAGATCCAGTTTTCCTATGTTCGCAGTCGAGTGGGCAGTCGGTGTCGGGTTCAGTCCCCGACTAATACTCACTATTCGCATATCGACCTGTTGCTGTATTACTTGCTAGGCTATGCTGTAAATTCAGACGATATTGTTATCTCAAATGTGCAAGAAATCCTTTTATTTTCTTGTATAATTAATTTTTGAGTATTTATGTTTATCAAGGTATCTACAAAACAGGTTTTCAATGTGTTGGCAAAAATAAAGGCAGGTTTATACGAGCCCAGTAATGTGACAGTATAGTTAGTCCAACGCTGACTTGCAACTAGGCTCGTGTAGACACTAGTTTCAACCCAGTCAGTGTTGACTTTGCGCCCTCAAGTCAGTCCAGTTGACAAACCTACCCGTCTATTTCCAAGCCCCGCCTGATTTACTGACTCACTGCCGATCTCGTCCACATGAACCCACTGACTGGGTCCGAAATTCCGAGTCACTGGGTCCAGTCACTGCCATCGTACATACCAGGCATTAACTTTAAAATAAAGTAAAAAACGAAACGTTTGCATGTGACATTCATGCAGGTCGCTTCTTGCAAAAAATAGGCTATTTTCATTGTCAAGTGTCATTGTCGACTTAGAACTTATGCCCCAAGATAGGTTAATAGCATTGTCGACTTAGAACTTATGCCCCAAGATAGGTTAATAGCATTGTCGACTTAGAACTTATGCCCCAAGATAGGTTAATAGCATTGTCGACTTAGAACTTATGCCCCAAGATAGGTTAATAGCATTGTCGACTTAGAACTTATGCCCCAAGATAGGTTAATAGCATTGTCGACTTAGAACTTATGCCCCAAGATAGGTTAATAGCATTGTCGACTTAGAACTTATGCCCCAAGATAGGTTAATAGCATTCCCTTTTGCGATCAATAATAACAATCATTTACGAACTAGTTTATAAAAATATATAATTTAAATAATATATATATAATAATATATAATTTTTTTCGCTGTAGGCTTAGTGGATTGTAGACCTGTTGACCATTTTCTATTTTGTTAAGTACTTGGTACTTATTGAAAGACCTGCACTGTCCTCCCATACCTAGAAACTTGTTATATGAAAGTATTGTAAAAGCCAATTATTTTTAAAAGAGTAACCGTGGAGTTTCTTGCCGGCTCTTCTCCATAGGAAACGACCAATTGGAACCGTGCACCTAGCTTCTGACGTTTCATAAGTGCCCATGTAGGTTTATGTGAAATAAAATATTTTGATTTTGATTTTGATTTTAAATATACAGGCGCCAATAAATGACTGGAGCGTGCAATTAATTCCAGTTTACTCTACCATATAAGCTATCTATCATCTCGGGGAATTACACATGCTGTTTTGAGTTTTGTTTAAGACTTGGAATTACCGATCGTGTTTTGTTTTTTTAATAATGTTATGATAATAAAAATCCAATTCCATTTGAAACCTGGTTCAGGTTTGTAGTGATATATTTATAGTGTTTAACTGTTTTATTTTTGGTGGGATTTTTTTAAATGAGACTTTCTGTTATAGTTATTGAAATTAAACTAAATTTTTCGTGACTACTACTATTTGTCTCTGCATCACCCAAAGGTTGACTGGTAGAAAATACCTATGGCATTTAGTTCGCCTTTGTACATTTGCGTGATTTAAGTATTAAATAAATAATTTATTTTATTCAATATAAGGAACTTATTATGAAAAAATAACCTTGTGAAAAGCTACACTAAGTACCTACTAAGGACATTACTATGATTTCTTCTAAGGCTTCATTACCTGCAAACTCTAGTCCTTTTTCCTAACGTGCGGTGTTTAAGCAGTTCTTGGGATTAGGATTGATCCCTGTAATCCCATAATATTCATCGGACTCAAAATCTTCCTCAATATTTTCTCTTTTCCCGCTGCAGGATGCTTTACCAACATGACATGACGTGGGAAAGGAATGAGAATGTGGATACACATAACAAATGGTTGAAATCTGCATGATTTATTGGTGTTTTGACGTTTAACAATCACTTATCACCGCTTATCTGTAGCGGCATCGGAGGCTGACTTTCTTTTGGGGAAGGCGTTTTCATCTTCGTTATTTCTGTGTCATAATTTTTTGGTATGGTGAGGATCTAGAGTCATCATCATCAGTCTATAAATGTTCCCACTGCTGGGACACAGGCCTCCTCTCTGTGAGAGGGAGTGGGCCGTAATCCACCACGTGGGCCCAGTGCGGGTTGGTAGATGTCACATGTCTTCGAATTTTCGGTTCTAGGACATGCTGGTTTCCTCAAGATGTTTTCCTTCACCGTTTTGAGAGCAGTGGTGATGGAATAATTTATACAAAGTAAAGCGCCTGTCTGGGTTCGAACCTAGGAGCTAGAGTGAATATTTGCAATTCATTTTCTTTTGGACCGGCATTTTTTAAACATACAGAAGATCTTTCTGCTATTGAAGCCCTTGCTAAGATATCTTTTGTTTGGTATTTTCCAGTATTCGTTCCGTGAAACTCTAAAAACGACTTTAATGTTTTCCTAAATAAATTAAACTTTACAACACCTTTGGTGGACTGCTGTAGCCTGATGACGAAGATGAACACTTAGAATCTTACAAGTGAATTTATCAGTCTTGTCACACTGCAATCAATCAAATCCTCTGACTGAAGCATCAAAACCTACGGGCTTACAGTTTCAAAGACTTTATTATGTAGTTCCGAACTTATTAACTCCAACTTCAAGTCAAATAAATATCTTTGTATTTAGTGAATAGAACAAACTTAGAAAGCTTTCCAAAATTATTTTAGTAGCCTTTTGTATTTATGTTACAACGAATATTATTTGAACTTTGAAACTTTCGTCCTCTTAATTATTTCCAATTCAAAGGAGTTAGGTACTTATTCATGATTGGTTAGGACTATGTTTTTGTAATTCAGCGTCATTAAAGAATTTTTTACGAAGCTTAGCATAGCTCTTTAATTCTTAATCAAGAAAGAATTACAGGCAAAATGGAGGCAGGCTGGCGAGATGTGAGTGTACTATTGAAGAAACGCATATCTGTACATTGTAAGACTATTCTCTTGCAGCGCTCAGCCTCTATATTAAAGCTTACTTACGAAAAGAAGATCGCCTTGGTGGAAGAAAAATACTTGTATAGAACATTGGACCGTAACTTTATAATAAAGAACACAATCGCGTTTACAAAAAAATAATACTCTCAAAACCTTTAAAGTAAAAATACTTGCATAGAACATTGATCCGTAATGTAATATAAATAAAGAGTACAATCACGTTTACAAAAATGAAGTGTCGGTAACGGTGTCGCGAGTTCAATTGTTTTTCCCATCTCAAAAATGCCCAACGCGCCTAAAGAAGTTTTCACTTCAAAAAGGGTCGTGTGCACGGAATTTTGTTTTCAAAATGGTTAGATATGCGTTACCCCGATGGTACTATAGGTACTATCGAAGAAACGCATATCAAAGCAGTTTGAAAACAAAATCCCGTGCACACGACCCTTTTTTTTTGTAGGTAAGCGTTACTATGTCAGCCGAGCGCTGCAATCAGAAATAGTTCTTACGGTGTATAATATACACCTCTGTCTAAACCTTCGAGGAATACTGGCGTGATGTCATGTAATTACAGCTTAATTGAGTTTAATCTTTATGCAAATCAGTCTGTCTGTGAATACTGGCTATAAAATCATAATAATTTTAACCAAGATCAAGCGACATAGCGCAACAGATCGCTCCAAAGTAGGACAGAACTACAATACAGTGCATATTGCTTACATTAAGGTAGCAAGGCTGACTGACTGCATATTATGTATGAGTACCACATGCAAAGAGGTCGTTTCATAAATCAAGTCAATCTGCCTTGTTTACTTAACAGAAGGTAAACAGTAACTATTTTCAGGATTCAATGTTGAATATCCCATTACGAAGTACAAACAGGGTCGTATGATACAGCAATTGCCATTTAAGGTGGCGGTTATTTTAAGCATTCCCATACGCGAATGATTGATGGTGTCTTCTTGAAATGACTGCTGTCAGTCAATCGTGTCCGAATTTGGGTGTAATTCTGGTATCGGTGACTTTATTAGCGTTTCGGTTTCGAGTATCAAGATGTCATGTTGAGCCGGTTACGTCATGTTCGATCACACGGCATTACATTATATATTTTAGCGTTATATATTTTTGAAATTTGTATTTTTGTGTACCAAAATAAGCATGAATTTGTTCTGCATAATGATGTTGTATCCAGACCTAGCCGCAAAGTTCACATGCTTCGTGTACCTAGACGGAATAATAAACTATTTTCAAATAATGTATTTTGTACGGCGACCAAAATTTTTAATAAACTACCGGACTGTTTTAAAACTTTAAGCTTTAGTACATTTAAATGTAAATTATTCAATTACCTCTTATGTAAATGCTACTACTCGATTAATGATTTTCGAATGAAAAATTGACATAAATATTAGGAAATAATTATTATCATTCTAATTATTCTTTTCTTACTATCTTTGACTTAATGAATTATTTTTGACATATCCATAGCTGATTTATTTGACTAATTTGCAATTTGAATGTTATCCTAATTTATTTAATTCAATAAAATTAATTTGTAATCCAATAAACTAACCAAAACCCTGACAATGTATTTGTACGCCGGAAACGGCAGAATATTATGAACTATAAAAACCATGTAACATCTCTGTAACAATATTCTCACAAATAAATGGACTATTACTATTACAGGCAGACGGTAAGAAAATCATGTTATTGAATTTTGCCGATGCTTACTGGAAGACAGTATTTTAAAGCCTAGTTTACACGGGGAGAGTTACTTTGGTAAATATTAAAATATTTGTTGTACCTGGGTGTCGAAGTAATAAAAAAATCCGTAATGAAAATGTTAATTTTGTTGAAATTGAAAACGCAAATGTTCCACGAAACAATATATTTACCTACTCGCCATACATAAAACCAAGGTTTATTTAACCACACACTTCTCACTTATAAGTAAAATGGCTGTGATAAATCTCCGAATGCACTTGCCAAGGCAAAAACAATAAAAATTAATTTACAGGCGGATTATAAATTGGCAACTCTTTAAAAGAGGCGTCGGAAGCTTTTAAGGCGATTCACACTTCACCGTGTCCTGTCTTTCTGACAGTTGCATGCTTGTTGCATAAAACATTAAAGGTTGGACTTGTTTTAATGTCTGTTATGAGACCATGTCTTTCCATTGAATGCACATTTCAAGACTTGTCGGGGACTCTCTGAAAGATGGCAAAGACTGCAGTTTACATAATTTCTGATGGCCTTTCTGCATTATCGGAATCACGCACGATAACCGAATGGGTTTCAATGAAGGCTAAGGATTGACAGTTTTCTTGATCGAATATAACATGATATTTATTTATTATAATCTGTAATATCCTTGTTCTGAGCATTATACATTAATTTTAAAAGATATATACGTTCGTAAGTACATATTCTATCGTCGCCCTGAATTCCTGATGCATTACAAGTATAGTTTTGTCTAGGCCGGAAATAAATGCACATAATTTTATTCTCACTTGAAGCCGTTTTTATTATTGTAGGTATATCTCACTTCAATATCGCACCCTGCATCAGCTGCAGTGATAGACGTGTGACATTTCAGACCCACGGTCGCCTGGTGTGTCTGACCCTGAATTTGTGAGTCAGACCTTTCATCATTATATTTAACCCTGTATAGGTTATCTCCATAATTTTAATATCACGTGCAAACCTGTTTAATCAATGAGTGGCTCATTTATGTATTCTGTTTTCCTGATTTCGCGTAAAGGTTTGGATTGCCCTTATATGGTTGTTGCTTGTAATTTAATTTGAAAACTGTTCGTTTCTTGTCTTGCCGGTTGATATAATTTAATTCTATAGGTAATAATTTGCTGTCAGAATACGTTCCATTATTAATTAGCCTGTTATCTAAATTGACATCTTAGCTACCTATGATATTAGTTTCTAATATATTTCGTTATAGTTACGTAAATTCTGTATTTGTATAAGATTATCTTATCTGATTATCAGCTTTAGGTGTAATGTTGCTAACTTATGTGATACTATTTTTAAATGTTCATTTGCAGACTACCTATTAAAAATAAATATTTGTCATTATTCTTTTCCGCAAATTAAGAATAGACCTTTATAAAAGGTCTTTGGTTGTCACTTAAAAAATTGTCTTTAAGATAATATTTTCTGTAATAAAATGTTATACTTCAATTAATATTTTCCGTTTTTTGACAGCACTTGACAACTCAAGCAAATACCAAGGCTCATTTAGTGGAGGTCATTAACCTCATTGAAACATGTCTATGTACTTTTTGAGGCTTTTAACTTACGACCCTCTAATGATTGCTGTGACAATAGGCTTTTAGGCATTTTACTAATTACCGTTAAGTTCGTTGTATCGGGTTTTACCAGGTTATAGAAGTAGATAGTTTAAGTAGATACCTATTGTAAACTTACAAAATCACGATGGTTTTTTTATGCCAAAGGTCGTTTTCAAAATGTAAATGTTCCATACCTCTACGTTGTCTGTCAAAAAATATTTTCAAAAATTCAGTTCACTCGTGTATGACAAAAACACGACAATGTAGAAGCTAATCTTTTATTGCCACGCGTGGGAATTAAACTGTCATTTGGTAAATCCGCCTCAAACTATAAATGAATGCATTCCATCCATTTAAATAATATTCAAATCTGCAGGCTACCTTGAAACAATCAAACTCAGTCCCCACGAACGCTAAAAATATTCGTGTTCTATTGGGCAATATTAGCCCCTGGGGTCCAAACAATACGCCCCCGCGACGTCGTTTGGCATCACATTCGCACAACTGGGTAACTGTCTACTTCCTGGCAGGGTAACATTGAACCACTTCTTCGAGCGGCCAAGTGCACTGAGGATGTTATTACGCGGACTAAAATAGAACGAATTTAAAATTAGGTTCGGAATCATTAACGGTTTTAGGTGATTTGCTAGGAAGTAGGAGTTTTAGAAAGGTGAAATAAGCCATAGATGTCTCACGTTATAGTATACGCGCACGTATAGCATGTCAAAGTTGCTCTCATTCTAGAATTTGTTTATTTTACGAGTGCTTAACTCCACCAAACAGCTTTCTCCGCATTTTTATTGCATATTTTCTACCGATGAGATAAGATCGTATTGATGATAAGGTGAACTATGTACTTATATTAGATACTATAGAAGAACTGGAACAACGAACCTGTTTAAAAGTTTGTCAATACAAAAACTAATTGTAGCAATCGTTTAATTTTCAAATTATGGTACACATACTGACGTTCAAAGCAACTGCAGGTCAAAGCAAATTAGTACTAAGTAAGTGAATTATAGACACGTGTAACTACCTACCACGCATGCTAAAATGAAGATCATAAGGTCGAGGACTTCTGTATGTATACAAGTAAACAAAAACTTACTAATTAAAAGCAATGTTTTAAAAGGCTAAAATTGCATAAAAAATAGGAATGGAGAACAATAAAGTGTAGTCGAAGTAAGTGGGGCAGTGCAGCTGGTACTAAAATCGTACAAGAGTTAGGTACAGCATGAAAGACGTTTAAAACGTAGTCCAAATGCCGTTATCAATGAAAGGAAGCGCGTAGATTCAAATTGCCGGCTAACTGCAGTTGCAATAATTGGAGAGGTGGAGACTGTAATAGACCGCAGGGGACCGTTTCGCCGTATGTTATTCAGTCCTATATTTAGATGATAGTTTGCGAGCAGGGATGTTGTGATTTATATAATAGCAAGATGACCGACCGGTCGTCCTACCTACGAGTACACACCTCTGCAACGTACCTACATCACCTTGTTCATCTCTGTTTGCATTGCATTGATAAATATTTATAAAATAAGTGTAGGCTGCAGTTCATTGCGGCTGAAATTTAAAACCGTGTGATGGCTAATAGATGAACGCTTAAACATATGGGCGTTATTAGCCGCACGTCATCTAAGTGTCATGATTGTGAGTAAGATCAACTACGCCCATTACAAGATCAATGACTCTTTTATCTTGAATCGATGATGACACTTAAGTAATTTGTTTTATTCTCTTTATTCCAGGTGCTGTGTTCAAGTCAAGATGACGTGGCTTCGATTGTCGGTGTGCTTCCTGGCGCTGTCTGTGCTGGTTGCACCAACCCTTGCAACTGTGTGCCCCGACGGATGTGTATGCAACACCACACGAGATGGCCTCCACCGTGCCACCTGCAGTAGTCTCCCCGAATTGTATAAGTTCACTCTCCGCAAGAAACATCACAACATTAACATTCTCGACCTGTCGCACAACAACATCACGAAGCTCAACCACGAGCTCGACCGGCTAACAGAAGTTGTCACGCTGGATCTCTCCACAAACGGCATCCAGACGCTGAACAAATTCTTTCATAATGCGAAGAAATTAGTGCATCTAAATCTAGCCAACAATAGGATACAAAAGCTTTCCTTCGTTCATTTACCTTCAAGCGTTAGTTCATTAGATTTAACTAACAACTTATTGAAAGATGTGCCTTCAGATATAGGACATTTAGTCGGTCTGGAGCATTTAGAAATGGAGGGAAACCCTCTGGATTGTTCGTGTGAAAACTTATTGGCACGCGATCGTTTGCTCATAGCAAATGTTTACATAGATAATGTCAAATGTGCTTCACCTACTAAGTTCAAAGGGAAATCCTGGTTAGAACTAAAATCGAAAGATATTTGCAAAGTTCCTAAAACTGAGCATAACTTTATGGATATGATGATGGGTGACCAGCCCATAGATGCAGTTCAAATTGGAGAAGAAACTACAGCTTTGAAATCAATGCCCCTCGTAGCTAAAAGTGATTTAGACGACGGCAATGTAATACAAGGAAGTGATCCTGTTGAAGATGATGATCAACTACAGTTTTTGAAAGTGGGACACAACTCGTCGCCGTCACCTTATAGCCAGATAGAGGGTTCAGGCGATGGTGACGATGCCGAACACACGACAATGATGATATTCATGGAACCGAAAATGCACCGACAATTTGAAGAAGGTTTGTTAGCAGCTGATGAAGTTATAGCTGCTGATTATGAACATAACACCGAAGATCCGATTGAAGGATCGGGAGATCTGATTGAAGGAGAAACGGGTTCTGGTTTTGGTCATATTTTCGAAGATCCAACCACTGAAGCTTATGTACCATTAAATACAGAGCCAGTTCAAAGAATTATTTTTGAGGATGAGAACCAGACAGTTACTGAATTTCCTCTGCCTGAACCTATGTCACCCATATACAAGGGTAATCCGAACTGGAATGTTGAGGCTCCCCCGGAAGTAACGACGGAAAAACTAGCAACATCGTCCACACCGCGTGATACTACAGTTTTTGATCAAATTAGAGTAACGCAAGCATCTGAAGTGCACGGACAAATACTTGATGAAAGTGAAAATCAAGCACCGCACAAAACAGGCACGTATGTTTGCATTGCAATTATTGTAATATTATTAGTGGGACTAATTGGATTCGCAATAATCAAAGGACAGATGAGAAAACGACGAGACAGAAGGCTTTTACGGCAGCAAAAGAGGGATGTGGAAAAGGCGTCGAAAGAAATGGTCGACATGAATAAATCACTGTTGGGAAAGCCGGCCGGCTTAGAGGCTGCTGTCGACAAAAAAGTAAATGGCAAATACGAACTAGTCCCGACACACGAGACACCTCAAAAGAAAAGTGAAAATGGGGAACTTGGTAATGGTGTCAACCGCACTAACAATAATGGCTTAAGAACCGAAAGTCCGAGGGACACGAATCAAAATAAGAGCAGTTCAAGAGATAATAATTTAGTAGATGATAAACCACAACAACATGAGACATCTTTTGATTCTGAACCTGCATCACCCGATTCAAGAAAAGACACCAATTCATTATCCAGTGAAGACATTTTTGTACCCATTAACGATGATGAGACCCCTAAATTAAACGGCACCGGTGACTCTGATATATCTCAGCCACTAATAAATGGAGACCAAAATACTGATTCTGATTTCTTGTCACCGTCTCGTGAATACGTTCCGGTGTACTCGCCCGACATGGGACGAGTACGCATAAAGATGACGGAGACGCCTAAACCCAAAACACCGGTACTAGTCACCAGAAGTAGGTCGAATGCTGGAGACATCATCATAACTCCGTCAGACGCGCTCAAGCCGACCACTTGAAATCCGGCCTCAGTTGAAAGGACAATAATACTTCGTGTATATCAGTGTCAAACAGCAAACACTTCACTATTGGCGAAATTCTGTGATTATATTGTGTGTGTAGTTATGTCAAATCTCGATTGTGAAGGATTGAAATCGATTTATTCGATCGTGTGTAGGTCTAGAACCGTTGCTGCCAAAGTGTGTTTGTAGTCGACAGTGCCTTTATTTTAACTTTGTTAGTGGTATAATATATTTATAAAAATATATTGCGCAATAAGTAATAAAAATATTTTTATACGTGTAAAAAGTGTTGCCATGTTCATGATAGTTGTAAAAGTCTTGTTAGTAATACATGAAATTTATATCGTAGCACCTATACGGTGCGACGAGTAACGACCGATTCATGTTGTTGTACAAACATTGTGTTCTGTGTTTCTGCTCGGTACGTTTGTCCTACGTTATCTACGTGTATAGTATAATGGGGTACAATTCTTGAATTGTTATATTTTCAATGGTTGTGTACTTACTTCTACCCTGAGAATATTTATCTAAACAATTATGTATAACAACGTAAGGTCCAACTGGCTATGTTTAGTTATTGTTTTCTCATTTTCTGTGGAGAGATTCATTCTTTCATGGTCTGGCTAAGCATAAGTTCCTTAGTAATTTTATTGAGTTTAGATTTTAAGAATGTGATACCATTTATTTTAAGTAATCTGAACTATTTTCTATGTATGTATATAACTAATTCAAATTCTATTAGTGTATATTTCGTAGATCTTTGTATTTGAATTATTTTATTTTGAAACTAAGACTTTGCTTTTAAATTAATCACTCAGTATCTTTATGCTTTTACTGACATAATTTAAATTATGCTAATAAATAGTTAACTGTTAAACGTATCAACATTTTTTATGAAAATCAGAATTTTTGAGAATAAAGAACAAAACGGAACAATAAATAGTTCAGTAAGCAAATATAAATTTTAATGTATTTTTATTTCGAACTATTTTACGATATAAATGGTTGAATCAACTTTGCTTGTTTTAATGACCCTGACCCTGTTCTAAATACAAAATACCCAGGCATATAGGTGCCTCACATTTATTTGCTTTAACAAAGATAACAATTGCTGACATCTAAAGCGCAGGACACACTGGGAGTGACGCGAAGTTCGTTTAGTCGCTCATGTAGCTATCGCGTCTTTTCATACTTCGGTTCATAGCTCGCGGTGTGATCCGAAGTATGAAAACAAGCGGTCCCAGTATGGCCTGTGCTTAAGAACACCAGAGTCATATGACAGCACTGTCATGACTCCAGTGTTCCAACGAAATTAAAAACAATAGCTGGTTCGATTCCGGTTTCTATATCATACAAAAGCGGTTTTGCACTACGTCCGATCCAAATCCGATCCGGATCTGAATTCAATCCGAATTGGGAATGTTCTAAATTCGGACAGACATACAAATAGTACTATGGCTACTTCGGACCGACATTTCTCGGATTCGATTTGGACGTATTGCGAAACCGCTCTAAAGGCATGGTATTACCTATCAAAGTAGCTAATAAAACCAGCCTATTATTGTCCTACTGCAGGACAAAAGCCTCTTCTCCCAAAAAGAAGGCACGAGCATTGATGACCACGCCTGCTAAAGCCAATAAATTCACATAGTTTAGATTCTTTTGGCCTTCATCTCACCTGGTAATGATCAGGCCGAAGGTGGAAGCAAGCTTGACCATGACTCCTCAATGACAGAGGAACTGGGTATCTTACCTCTAACTGCTGAAACATAATGACACTGTTGTTATGGCGACAGACTAGATAAGCTCATATATATGTCACGGCTAAAACCCGAAGTGCGGCTATACCTAGTTTTAGCCGGCTACAACTAGGTGCGGCCGGTAGCAGTTGGTTAAATTTAGTTGTAGCAAATGAAAATGTCTGAAAGGTAGGTTAGGTTAGAACTGTGACCACATAGCGAGCAAAACGAGCGGTGCCACGGCAGCAGCCGGCGAGTGCCAGGGTTCATTTAGGCAAGTTTAATCAACTGCTACCGGCCGCACCTAGTTGTAGCCGGCTAAAACTAGGTATAGCCGCATTTCGGGTATTCTTTTTTTAATTATGGCCTTTCGCAGTTTTGACCACTAAGGTCTTGGCTGCTTAACCGGACTTTTGCTGTGGTGGCCTTAAGCTTCTACACTTAGAGCCTCCAGCCAGGAACGTTTAAACTATTCTAAATTAAAATTAAGCGAGTGCTCGCTAAGGGCACCCCCTGTGGGGTACGAACCTCGGCTTAGGGCATCGCTGGGTCCGCACAGCAAGAAGGGACAGGCTGGATCAAAATTAGATTTTCATCATGATTATCTGCACTTCGGGTTTTAGCCGTAACATATATGTCATGGACAGATTTTAGAATTGATAATTTCATGAAATGATCGACTATTTCATGAAATGGTTGTGTTTCATGAAATGGCCAGCTAAAATTGACCATATCGTTCAAACGTCAACGTTTAATAATATGTCAGTCGACGTTTGGCCATATCACTAAGTAGGGTATCCATGCAAATATTACTGGCATTCATTAACTTTTAGTAATCTGGGCCAATGGATAAATAAAACATTTTAAATAGCTTTCATTCCAGAAGAAAAATAACAATTACCAAGATTTGAATAGTAAAATACTAACCTGTGAATTACGTTCCAAACTCCATGGTTTTTTAAGGTTGCGCTCGTTTTTCGAGTGAATTTCATAAAAGTCACGTAGCTTGGTATAATAACGATACTTCACTGCACTTTTAAATCTTCCATTTGTATATTTATAATTGCTTTTTCAATCGAATTATCGTCCACAGCCATGATGCACAACAAAAACAAAGCGACATCAGGTGCCTCTACCGGTGGATAATCTAACTATTTTACGATATGATCACTAATGTTTGGCCACATCATGAAGTAGTCGTGCGTTTAACTGTTCATATCGTCAAACGTTGAGTATTCAATGATCTGGCCAGACCACATCATGATGTGGCCAGCGGTCGATGTTCTATTTCATGAAATGCAACCATTTCATGAAATGGTCGATCATTTCATGAAATGATCAATTCTAAGATGTGGCCACGACATTTATATAAATCAAGCTCAGATGCCTTATAAGGGTAACTCATTGTTAAGCACATCGTACCTACGTCAATTTGCCGTGTCAATTCGCCATTTCATACAACTATTGATAGTTCTGATTTGAATACACGGACAATTTAAGTCAGTTGTCAATTTGCTTAACAATTATTTTCTCTGACTTTACCTACCTACGTGGAATAGCTTTGCAATAAAGAGAATATTGTTACTATACAGTAGCGACATCTGGCTTTAAATAATGTAATCACTAAGTATGTAATGTAACTACTTGCGTTACAAGAAACCTACCGGACTGATAAAATACGACTAAGTAAAATCATACCTACCTAATTAGGGTTTATATTATAGATCAAATATAATTATTATTTAAAAAAAATGGAAACAAGCTGGTTTGAGGTGGTGACTTTGCAGTTGGTTCGGATGAATGTAAATAGATGGCGTTGGCATCAAGTTTTGAAATGTAAGCGGCTGGATGAATATTACGTATTGGATTACTAGATTACAGTGAATGCACTTTTTATTCAGGCTTCCAATAAAGTGAAAATAAAATGCATTTGGTAGAACACATTTATTTCTTATAGGTATTAAAATTCTTGCAGTGTGTACAAACTCTTATTCTATCTTAATTTTTAATATTGGTAAGTACTATAATTAGGACGTATTGTTTAAAATTACTTCTATGTATCTATATTAATGTCTCTTTCAGAAGTCGCTTTCCCTGATGTCATCATTAGAATACCTTCGATTTCGTGGCCGCAAGGGTCTTTCTAATTCCGCCTGAATTTCAACAGTCGTATTGTCGTCATTCTGGGAGTCATATTCTGTGTTGTACTCAGACATGCGCCGGCGTCGAGCACCGGGTGACTGTTCTAGCTCTGCTACTTCATGGCTGCCGTATCTGCTTATCTGCCTCCTTGGTCTATGTCGTCGCCGATCATTTGAAGATTCAGATAGCTCAACATCGTCTAACTGAGGAACATCCCCGTTTCTCTCAGTTTCTTCCAGTAAATCTCCACTTGATTTAGTTTTCCTTCGGCCCCGTTTTCTCTTAGTCTTTCCCGTACCAGTTTCATTAAGAGAATGACAGGATGCACTCACTTTGGGCATTGTGAGAGCTTCATCATAAGACGGTGGTGCAATCAGATCACGAGGATCGGGCGTGTTGCATAAAGCTTCTTGTTCTGCACGCATTCTTAACTGCCTCAATCTATCTCTTGCCTCTTCTACTTGTCTTTCCCTCTCAGCTTGTAAAGCAGCTAAGCGTCGGTGCATGGATCTTCTTATACAATTAACTAATAGAAGGCATAAAGTTAACCCTACGATCATTACAGTTATGAACCATATTAAACCGTCTGGACTTGGTACTTTTTCGGTGGGATTCCAAACAAAATAACAGGCTTCTAACCATGACTGTCCAATCAATGTAATCGGGCTATTACAAACGAGGTTGTAAGATTCTTCCTTTTTATTAGGTTCTAGAGTGACAAATTCATAGAAATCGTACATATTTCCATCAAGACAATCACATCTCCACATGTTATCACTTAAATCAAGTCGTTCTAGATACGGATTTGATTCAAAATACGACCTCCTCCAGATTGTAGTAAATCTGTTACCAATAACACTTAGACCAATAAGTCGAGGGAGCATAAAAAAGGTATAATTATTCACGAAGCTTATTCTGTTGTAATTGAGGTTTAAATACTTTAACGTGTTAGATGATATACTATCGGGTATATGTGACAAAAGATTTCTGGATAAATCTAAGTCTACAAGACTCTGCAGTCCTTCCAAGGAATCTTGACCAATACTGCTTATTTCGCACGAGCTCATATCAAGAACAGTCACTGAGTCAGATTTTAAATGACCAAGATTTGTGAGATAGTTTCGAGATAATCTCATTTGTATTAACGAAGGCATTTCTAGTAGTGTATCTTCTGGTATAGTAGCTATTTCATTCCAAGATAGATC
This sequence comes from Agrochola lychnidis, assembly GCA_963680765.1. NCBI lineage: Eukaryota > Metazoa > Arthropoda > Insecta > Lepidoptera > Noctuidae > Agrochola > Agrochola lychnidis. Next base: position 9,409,313 of record OY796849.1, on the reverse strand, counting down.
TAAATGTTTTATCAATGTCAGTCCTCGGAATGTATCACTTTTCAGCGATCCGATATTATTGTAAGATAAATCCAAATATTCCAACATAGTGTTATTGACAAACTCGTTACTCCTCAGAAATCTGATCATATTATGATTGAGGATTGCTCTTCTGAGATTAGGGAAACCTTGCAGGTTTGGCTGTAATACATTGCAGTATGATATGTCAATATATCTTAAAGAGTCTGAAAATAAATTGTATGCGGTTGCAGACAGTTCTAAGCGATAGTTGTGAGACATTTTCAAGTAAATTAAGGATGGTAAATACATTAATTCGTTATGATTTATAGTACTAAGAGCACAGTTGCTGACGTCGAGACTCTTTAACGAAGAGGACATAATACCTTGTATTCTAATTAAAGGATTTGAGTTTAATTTAAGTGCTTTGATGTTAGTTAGACCGCTTAAGGGAGACCTTCCGTGTAAGGAATTTATTTCACAGTGCTCCAGTATCAAAGTTTCTAAAGAAGAACTAATGATCAGCTCTCGGTTTGCCAAGTTACCCATTGTTTTAAACTTATTGTAAGATAAGTCTAATGTCTTAAGGCTTGTCGTTGGATGGAACGCTTCATTGGGGTTTATGCTCAGCCATGATTCAAAATTATTTCTGGATAAATTGAGGTCTTCAAGAGCTGTGAGGTTATTTAGTGCATCTTGAGGCAGTTCATTCAGACGATTTCCACTTATGTCGAAGCTGACCAAGTTGTAGAGTTTATGTAAGTTTCTGGGAAATGTGGAAATTTCATTATTCGAAATATTCAGCTTCGTCACCTGTAAATAACCAAATAATTATGATTAGAAATGTTAAAAAGACATAATGAAACATGCATACATGAGCAATTACTAAACAAAAACTCTTTTACAGGGTCCGAATAAGCACTATACTATCACTATTTCTATACTATTAAGCACTATACTATTTACTATCTAAACGAAACAGAAGTGTTTGTAATTATTTTGACCGTAGAAGCAAAAGTTATGAAACTAAGAATCGAATTGGATAATTTTTCCAAAATATGGCTCTATTTTCTTTTTAGAACATATGTGTATTTAGAAAATTCATAAATACCTGACTGTTGAGTCCATCGGGTAAATCAGTTAATCCTCTGCGTGAACAATCAATGCTTGTTTTGTCTGCACTGCATACACAGGTATAACAGAGGTCACCGAGCCCTCCGTCAAAATCTGCTGCTCCTTTCACTATACTGATCAGCATCAGAACACATAGTGTTATGGGTAATTGAACCATTACGTCTCGATCTCATTACGACCTGAAAATAGTAAAAGACTTATTAAAGTTTTTATCATTATCAATAAATTCTGAGAGTTGAATTTTCATGACATTATATTTCAGCAAGTCAGACATTAGCAGTCCGGGAATTCACAAGAGCAATAGAAAAAAATAATATCAGTTTTGTAATTTTATTGATATCATCTCTTTATGTGTGATACAGACGAAGTGAATCAGATACTATCACATTTCAAACATTAATCATCAATAAATATCGTTCTAAATTGAGTCATAATGTAATTTTAAACCGTCAGTTCATCATTAGTTAGTTAATCACTTACAAATTATTCTGAGTAAACTATAACAGCGGAGTTCTGTAGGAAATGCCTACTGTCAACAGTGAAAGAGCGGTAGCTCTTTTAGCACTAGTAAGATATCACCAGATATTTCAGGACATTATGGCCAAGAACGATGCTCTTTAAAGCCCATCTCTTGGTACAGAAAGGGGGGATCTACCTGAACTTAAATATATGTTGCAATAAAATATAAGAACACTGCCAAATACCAACTAATATCGCATAAATCGATTAGTTACTAGTAGATTAATACCGGCTTCAATCTTTTTGATAATATTTTCGCAGAATTAGTATGAATGATAATAAACACAAATAAATCAAAGTAAAAAAAAAAACTCTTAATCAAAGTATTTCTTCATGTCATAAGGAAGGAAAAAAAATTGATATTGAGCACCTGCTCACTAAAATTTCTCGTCACGCACAAGTTCCAAAACTGTTTACGAAGAGGACTAAAGGATCGAATTAAAAAACTGTTTGTATCTAGCACCATGAATAACCGCTGTATTAGTACATACAACAATTTTATCTTTGTTATCAGCTATTGATAAAACAGTAGGATACTATAATTTGGGTCGACTTTGCGTATCTGTATCGAAAACGTGAAGTAAATCCAGGACAAATGGTACAAAAATTGGGCTATATGGTATTTTGCAGGTGTTGCTTACTTTGATACTAATTAAGTATGCAGGTTTAGACTGAATATTTGTGAAACTCAGCAATTCATAGTTTTAAAACAGAATATAAATAGAGAAAACATTGCAAGAACAAACGTTTTGACTATATTCTTGAACAATTAGGAGAGATGCTGACAAAACTACAGATGTGATAAATAAGTTTATTTTCACCTGTTTTAAGTGGCAGTTTCAAGTGGTTGTTAACATCGTTAGCAAGGTATTTAATTATTGGCGAGTTGAGTGCCAACCTACCTATATTGCCTTATCCTATAGTCATCGGGAACTGGCCACTATCTGACGTGAACGGTGTGATTGTATCACAAATGAAATTTTATTTTAATACTAGATAAATCATTTCAGATCATCTTCCATTACAGGTGGAAATGGCGCACACTTAATTTTCACAATTTAAAAAAAACACTACATACCTTGTCCTTACAATTTAATTCAACACTCATTTATGTAACTCACATTATCTGTACTTTTCACTTATCTTCACTTTTCGTACTAAAGTCAACACCTTAATCTGGCGTTTTTTGGAACAATTCTTTTAATTTCAGACGTGTTGTCCACACGGTGTGATTACATTGTGTGACTCAAATTCGTGACGTTATCATTGATGATAAGAATGGCGAAAGCGTATGTGCTAAGGGGCGCGGTAATCTGTACTTGGCCGACTCCTAGGGTTTTCTGTGAAAATTATTATGTAAGAGAACAAAATAGCTGATTTATTTTTAATACATATTTTGATGTTGTTTATAACTAATCTAACAAAGCGATTTTTTGTAACAAAACAGACAAATAGCACGATAGCACTAGTGTTGTTAGTTCCTGTGTAGTTTTTAATTAAACCGTTTTGTTACCTTATCACACAAAGGTGACAAAGGGTGTACGAAATATAAAAAAAAACTTAAATAGAATTATGTACTTATTTAAGAAAGAATACTTGATTTTTTAAATACTTTTATTAATTTGATCGAGAAACTTTTTGCCGCCGTTTTATTGTTATGTACAGCGCCATCTATCTACATTCCAAGTTTAAAACTTTCTATTCAGCATTCTGAACACCCACGGCCCGGAGGTGAACCTTTACAGTATTACTCAAAACTATTGACAGATGTCACTACTAGTTTACTAATTCAACTTGAGGGCTTCAAATAATAAGTAGAAAAAAGACAAATTGGGTGATGGTAATAAAACAACATAAGAATCAATTTAAACCTAGTACAAGAATATAATTATATTTACAAATAACTTAAATTAAAACATAATCTTAAATAATACCTATTGGCAAGTCTCAGTTTTAGAGTTAATTCTATTTATATGTATAAATTATTTACAATACTCATCTTATTTAATACAATCTAAGTACCTAGGACAGTCGTTATGGGCAATTACAAGCCCAAGCGTTAGCCCACGTTCGCACGGACGTAATAAAATCGCGGCGATTTTTTTTCGTGCACTTCGTTTCAACACTCTGCTTACCGCCGAGAGTTAAAAATCCAACAGCGTGTAATAAAATCCCGCCGCGATTTTGTCACGTCCTTGCAAACGTCGGCTTACCCAACGCTACAGGATAACGTCGACCTGTTGTTGGGTTTCGAGAATTCTCAGCCATAAAATCCAAACAAACTAACTTTTGTCAGGACCGTACCCTGCGTATTTGATTGACAATAATTAATAGGGTGTCAGTTGTGGCTGATTGAAAAAGTATGGTCTGATTTACAGTCGAAACTACTAGACTTGTGGGATAGTACATGTTGTTTGGGTTTAAAATGAGCTACAATATCCCTCTACTCAATCGATATTCTGGTATGTATTTCAACAGGACGTCTCATAGATCTCCTATCACCTATCCTTGGTCGGGTCTCTGTCAGATCACCGATAGATCTGGATCGTCGATAGTTTCTCGGTTCCTCCTCATCTACGAAATCTGGTAAAGAGTGGAAAGAGGAGTTCAAGCGAGGCATTAGCAGCGCTTCATCGTAGCTCGGTGGAGGATCCAAGGGCACCCGCAATATAACAGATTCGACTCTGGGCTGGGTAGCCGTACCGTTGAGATTCAGAGTTGTGGTATCTGGAGGTGGTCTTGTCTGGTCAGACCTAGTTATAGACACTAGACCGCGACACACGCACGACGTCATAACTATCCCTATAATTACACCCACCATCAGCGCAATCGTAGTGAAAGGGGGAGTAGTCGACTCCACAGGATGCCACGTCCGTATGTACGCCTGTTGCCAGCTCAACTGCGTCACATTCGACGGTGAGTAGCAAATCAAAGACTCTCTATCAACGATCTTAGTTGGCTCCTTTGTCAGAAATTCATAAGTCAGCAGAAGATTGACGCTAAAACCTTCACAGCTCCAACGGTTTCCTTTCACGTAGACTTCCCTCAAAAACGGGTTTGAAGAAAAGTGTGAAGTCGACCATACATCTCTGAACTCATTTCCTCTCAAATCCAGTACCGCTAGGTGCGGTAACGACGAGAAGCTATTATCAGTCAACGAATTTATTGAATTGTAACTTAAATTTAGCTCTTGCAGCGTGTACGAGGCGAGGTTTTCCGGGATTTCTTCAACCTGATTTATAGACAAGTCTAGTTCCCAGAGCGAACCCATTCCAACGAGAGAGTCGACGTTTATATTTGCGATTTGACAGCTGCTCAAGTGTAGACTTCGCAACGAAGGAGATTGGAAACTGGGCACGTCGGAAAAGTAATTTCTGGATAAAATGAGAGTCTCTAACTTGTGCGCTTCAGAGAATACTTCGGGCGGCAAATCGTTAATTCTGTTCTCCGATAAATCGAGGAAACGTAAGTTGGGCATTGTTGTGAATGCTCTGTCATCCACGACATTTATTTTATTCTTAGATAAATCCAGGTTTTTAATGGAATATTTCTGTCCATTAGTTGTCCAGGTGTCGAATAGATTATTGGATAAATTAAGTGTTTGTAAATTGGCCCAGTTTTGTAAATAGTTGGGAATGGAATGGCTCAGGTGGTTTCCTGACAAGTCGAGCGTTTCCACTCGAGAAAAATTCTGTAGTTGTGTCGGGAACGTCCAGAAGTTGTTGTTCGATAACAGCAATACTTGAGCCTGAAATAAACAAAAATAGTATGTAGAATTATATTATAATTTATTTCAGATAACAGTGGATATAAAGAAATCAAGATTGTTTATTGCCTATTTAATATGAATGTACCATTTATTATTAAATAATCCACGTAAAATGCTATGTATTGTATGAATAACATTCTATACGAAAGCTGTCAAACAGAAATATGATAAGTTAGATAAGGAGAAACCTGATACAGATCATAATAATCATTTTATGAGTCCTTTCTATAGATTCGAACTATATAAATTCAGCAAGTTTAATGAAATACTTCACAAAATAGCTTGGGCCTGTATAAAATTTTATTATTTAATGTTGGATCCATAATTCGATTTCATGACTTATGCAATGTGATGAGGTAATTTTAAAATTTATTAAATAAATGACAAAATCATATTGTCAAAGCTTAATTATTTAGCTAGCTTTTATTATTTACTAGCAACCCGCCCCGGCTTCGCACGGGTATAAACCAGGTTATTATACATATAAACCTTCCTCTTCAATCACTCTATCTATTAAAAAAACCGCGTCAAAATCCGTTGCGTAGTTTTAAAGATTTAAGCATATATAGGGATATAGGGACAGAGAAAGCGACTTTGTTTTATACTATGTTTATTAGCCATACTTACAGTATAGTCTAACTCTTCAGGTAAGTCCTTCAGTCCTCGATTCGAACAATCCAAGTGCAGTAGACCATTCATAATGTAAGTGCGACAGGGCGCCAATGTGTCTTCCAGATCTTCAACCTGTCGCTTCACCACTCCTGCAGACACCAAGGCCAGCATCAGCCATACCAATAGCGCTGGTAGTATCACATCTGGAAGGATAGTACAGTTCTTGGTCAGTTTGCTAAAGTAAAACGTGTTTCCAGTAAAGTATGGACAGTATAGAAACTACGGAGGGGCTTGTGGCTAAGTAACAACAGCTGCACGGGTCGATCGATCAGGTTAAGCTACGCTTGCCGCGGTTGGTCTGTGGATGGGTGACCATCTTTACATACCAAGACCCCTCCGTGCCTCGGAAAGCACGTTAAGCCGTTGGTCCCGGCTGACATTTGTAGATCTTTGACAGTCGTTACGGGTAGTTAGAAGCCCAAAAAGGCTGACAACCAGTCTTACCCAGGGGTATCGTGGCAGTCGCTCCATGTAGAATACTGGTATTCAGCTGCATCCGGTTAGACTGGAAGCCGACCCCAACATAGTTGGGAAAAGGCTAGGCAGATGATGAGTATAGAAACTAGTAGTAATGAATCGGCACACTGACACAGACGCACTCATTAACGAGACCCCCAAAGCGATTGTCGCGGTGCTGTCAGTTGCGGGTGCCGTGTCGAGACGAGTGGTCACCAATATACATATATAATTTTCATACTGTCCAAATTGTATTGTGACGTAATGGAGTCGGTTTACATGGTTGGCAAATAGGCCACAGTCCATTCTATAGTAACCCCATGGTTTCATCCATGCGGCCAACCCCATAGTCAGAAATTTATGTTTTGTTGGCAATTCAAATTCTTGGGTGAACGTCCCTGTGATCCTTGTGGAATTAGTGAACTTTCTTGAAATGCTTTTTCCGCTACGAGCTCGACCACTAAATATTCGTTAAGTAATTTTTAATCATTTGTAAAGATTTCAAGAATTAACAGTTACCCTATTCAGAGTCAATAAAAGTGAGATCACCATTAAAACATTATTTGACATGATTAGTGTTTTGGTTACAATGGTATGATTGGCCTCACGCAAAGGACATCATTCATTTTGATACAAATAAGAAATAAAAAGCCAAAAAAAGTGCTATGTTAAGTTAGAACTTTCCGCCTAAGCTTTTCTTATTATGGCACCGAAGCTGTATGACCATTGCCCTTGGTTTTATTTGAGTTCAAAAAATTGACTTGTTTTATTATAATACGAAAAAGCCCATTTAAAACTTTTTTGGAGTTTTTGTTTAGTGTAATCAATTAATCATTCATCATCATTTCAGCCGAAAAACGTCCATTACTGGACATAGGCATCCCTCAAGCACCGCCACTTCAACCGGTTCTGTGCTTTCCGCATCCAGCGGATTCCTGCGGTCTTCACAAGGTCATCGGTCCACCTTGTTGGTTGGGAGGCCTTCCAACGCTACGTCTTCCAGTACGCGGTCGCTACTTCAGAATCTTTCGGCCCCATCGGCCATCTGTTCTGCAGGCTTTGTGCCCTGCCCATTGCCACTTAAGTTTTGCAGTTCTTCGGGCTATGTCGGTTGAATGTCTTGAAACTGATTTCCTATACAAGCTCCTTCGTTCACTATTTTAATGTATCGCTATTTGCTGCTGTACATAGGCCTCCATTTTATTATTGGACTGAGCGATATATTATCCCAATTGATTATTATCTTTAAGATAAAACAATGTTCATATCTGTGTATCTGTAATGACAGGTAGTTACCTAATGTAGGTATTATCTTTAGGTAACGGTTACGGGAGGTAATTTATATTTAGATTAAAATGCTATCATTTTAAGTATACAATAAAAAATGTGAACTTCACAATTAACTGTTAGCATACAGTCGGTTTAAGAATTAAATATTGCTAGTTGATATGCACTGTGTACAGGAAACATCATGATGATAGACCACCGAGAGAGAAAATTAAGGAAAAAGCAGAAAGGGATGAGGCAGAGCAACACCGCAATGATAAAGAAGAATCAGAAGGCCACGACAAAAAAGGAGGTCTAGGAATTCGCTCTTATAAAGAAAGAGGGTGAGAGAGAGTTAGAAGATTCTGCTTTGACAGGAGGCGTAACTTGTTGAAGAAGAAGAGTAAGTACTGTGACGTAATTTGTACCAAGAAAGAGATACCCTTCTTGCTGCTCTTGACCGAGTTTTGAACTAAAGTAAATTACCTGTAACGCCTTAGTTTTAACATTGATAAGCCTACAAGCAGGTGATAATGTTATTTGCCTTTCGAAATGTTTTATCTAAGGAGGATTGACGTTTAGGTATATCTAATGTTACACTTGAAAACTGAAGAATGACTGGAGTGTCGAAAGACATTTTTTCTTTATCTTTCTGATCGAAGTTAGAGCCAAATCCCCATACAGCTAGAAAATGGTGTTGTAAGGTGAACTTCAAGACTTTTATATCAACTGATAGTATATCAATGTTTGTAATGGAGGGAAATAGTAGTGAAGATATACCAGCATTTTAATTGAAAGAAATATTATAACCTGATACAGTAGCAAGGCAATACACGTTATGTAGAAATAAATACGTTAAATGAAAAGTAATAAAAAATCGTCTAATTGAATACGGAGTAGAAGAAGAGTATTGAGAATAGGTATTAACCCACGTAAAAAGTGCTATTGAACGTACGTGGATTCACTTTATATCATCGTCAAACATTATCATAAAACATAAATCCGCGTGTAAAGCAACAGATTTAAACAAATATAGCCTTTATCTTTAACACAGCAGAATCGAAATCTTTCTGCGAAAAACATGCTTTAAATTCATATTTCATCACAAAAAACGGAATGAATTGGACAGAGTTTTGTAAAAGCGGGTATTTTCGTAATACTCACCGGATGCCATTGAATATGCCGAACTTATACACAGTTTATCGGCACATTTTCACATATTTAAACCACTCGATTTTATGACGAATATTATCGTCGGACATTCAGCATGTTATTAAAGATCCTGTAGTGAAATGTAGTCCACGGAGTTTCGTTCACGAAAAATATCACTTCACTGACGTCGGTGAGTATTGCTTTTGTAATGGTAAAGATAAGTACAGTTAGCGATACTAGGTGGGTTTCAGAATTCGTAGGAATGTCCATTATGTACAGGTTGAGGTTTTTTTGGAAAGTGTTTGAATTGAAGATTTCAGTAGAGTAGTTTGTGGTTAAGAGCGTGTTTATTCTAAAAGTTGGCAACGTCGCTAATTGTTGTCAAATATTTACCTGTTTTGATTAATTTGGCAATATCACTGTATGGAATTAAAAATGTGGCTAACTAGCGAACTAAAATATTGATTATGAAATGCAATAATTAATATTGTAACATCGAATATTTAGTTTTAGATGTAAAAAAAGTATTTGGAACCTTTCCAAATGCCTTTTTTACACCTAAAGCGATTACAACATCAAATTCAGTGTTATAATTGCAATTCATTATTGATATTCTAGTTCCTTAGTTCGTCACATTTATTCGTTCCATACAGTAATATTGCCAAATTAATCATAACAATTACAACATACAATTACACATAATTATTATTAACATTATTTAATGCAAAACAGTTCGATATTTGACATCTATTTGCGACGTTGCCAACTTTCAGAATAAACACTCTTAACTCCTCTCCATCCATGGCTTTAAAATGGAACTTAGGTACTTACATAATGATGGTGTACAACTACAGCGCCAACAATCAGATTACCAAGTGCCAAGTGATTATGAAAATTTAGTAGATATGCATTTCCAAAATTAGCCATAATTGCCATTATTAACTAGGTTTGAGTGCGATTCAAACGTGAAAATACCAAAATAGATCCTTCTTCAGATTGGTCGAAGAAATATAGAAGAAAATCTATCTACATTTTATTTGCTGACATATTTTTTGTACCGGGATTTTTCCTATAACAATAATAATAACCAACCTGTACTTTTTACCATTATCATTGTTGTCTTATCGCTGATTAGTTATCGACTTATCGTCAATGCAAAGAAATATTCACCTCGAAATATACATGAATCACTAAACGTACACACTTGTACCTTTCTTTACAAGCAAATGTTGTAAAAATACATGAAACCGTGAAGATAAAATAAAAATAATTACATTATTTTAAACATCACATGTTAGTAATGATATTTTTTAGATAATCTGCACTTTATAACGTAGGCCCCATGTAATTAAAGATAAGATAAAGTCAGAAGTAAGTCAGGTGTGTTGTTTGGCACACTTTGGCACAGTTAAAATGAAATCAGTTTTTGATAGAGACCAATTTGTTTAAGGATTTTGTTACGTAATTTTAATTTCATTTTCGTTTTTTTTTTACCTTCGCTGGCAACACTAAGTCACATATTGTTCTATTATTTGTTTATGTTAAAAAACATATTATACTATGTATTTATTTTTAAATGCTCTGTTGCCATGCTGGTTTTTAATCCCTTTATCTGGATGCCAGATAAGTTCCCTAGAACTAACAAAATAAATAAAAACACGTGTTTTTGACCTACCTATATACATATTATAATATTATTTTAGGAGTAAGTTGTACTATTGCATGTGAATCTGACCTAGATTTCTCTTTCAGAGCAAAAATAAAATTATTGGGGTCAAAGTCTAACGCTGCAAATGCTTAGGTAACTTGGATGGCTGGAAAAACTTACCAAAACTTAATCTTACTCTTGAAGACCTTTAGAAAACAATCAATGATCCACCTGCCAACAAATATGAGACCTTAAAATCAAGGTATTTGGATATTATGTGCTGTAACTGTAATAGAAATCCCTGGTTTGGTAATTTTAATCTTAATTTAATTTTTTTCTTATAGATCCAGATATTCGTACAAAAAATGAGCGGCCTATTTTTGGGAGTCACCCAGAGCAAAATACGATATTTCTTTTCGAAGAAAATCCCTTTTCAGGTAACCAATAAAACCAAACTTTATCTTGCTCACCATTTTAAACAATCATTTACCTTCAATACCCTAAAATCCTAAGTGCTAGGATTAATGAGAACAGGTGTCGACTGGCGAGGTTTCGAAAAACGCGACACGTTCGCCTCGTCACGCCTGTCTGAGCTCGTTTGCGTTCGTCCTGACCTGTTTACCTCCCCCTCCCCCTAAGTTAGCTCTCAATGGGGAGGTCGAGATGTTCGCTGATAAGCCCCATCGATTAGAATGAATGTTTGAAGCTGCACTGGCTTGAATTGAGGACTTGAGACTTGAGTGAGAGGTTTAAGAGTTTTTCGTTGGAAAGCATACTCATCCTTATATTGTTATCGTACATTTATATTTTTATGTATTTTTCTTATTATTTTGTAAACATTGTTTCAGATCTAAATGTAAAATTAATATTTTTAGGACCCAATAATGAGGTTGGCTGATATTCTCCAGAAATGACAGACCGATCGATACTACCATTAAAATGTAAAGAAAAAAAAAACTTTTTTTTAAACTACCGGTTTGACCTACTTGTTTTTTCGGCAACACAAGCCAGCCATCGCGGTATTTTTGAAGACCTAAATATGCAACATTATTTTAGGACGTATTTTTTAGGACCTCAACGAATGAAAAAGCTTGGATTGTATCCGTATTCTACGTGAAAAATAAGTGACATGGGTGACATAGATTGAATGTAGGACACTTTTTATTATCCTGTATGTTCATCAGGAAATCGAAAGTACTTTTCTTTAAAATTAAACAGTTTTTCCCAATTAATAATTTATACTCTCATTTGCAATCTTGAAGGACATTCTCCACCTACGATGCTAATGTAATACATAATCAAAACTTTAAAGATACTTCGTAACGTTTCCGTTTCGGCGGCAAGTTCAATAAATAAGGATAAAGCCCATTAGAGACGGTCCAGCAAATCTTCGACCGCCGAACGCCACTTACTTAGACTTAAAGTGTTCCGGGGAGCTATTTTGTTAAAGATTTGGGATTGCTCCGTCCATTTTGAGATATATTTCGCTACAACTAACCGACGTAATTTTGTCTGCCACCGGATTTCGAGTGGCCAGGGAAAGATTGGTGGCCTTTTTACTTCCCGGGAAGAAATTCCAGAGTACTTCCTGGTTAGGGACGTGGCAGTCTTTTCTTTAATGCTGTTCTAGGAAAATTTTGTATTACGAACAAATCAATCTAGTAGTGGGACATGTAGAAGTCGTAGGATGGGGCAACAGAGTGCTACCTAGGTAGCACTTTTTGCTTTTCATTTGTCTTTTATGCCTTCTAAGTCTTATACGGAAAACACAGTAAAATGGATTAAGTCAGCTGATCAGACCGATGAGGTATCACAAAAAGTGTGAGGTTTTAATTATAGCTAATCCCATATTGTGTTATCTAATTGTTTGATAAATGGAAAAGTATACTTGCAGGTTTACAAGGGCTAGGTAATCACTTATTTGTACAACTTTTAACAATATTATAATCACAATAAAGTTAGTACTTCACTGACCACTGACTTCCACGCCCGGTTTTTCTCAAAAATTCTAGACTTAAAAACGACTTAGTCACTCCAATTTAAATGCAATCATTTTTGTGCTGTTTTGTTCGTACAAATTGGCCTTAGTCCTTTGTGTTATTTGTACCATTATATATTAAGGAAGTATATCCCGCCCGAAAAGTCCCGAAAGTCTGACAACCAGTCTTGCCAAGGGGTATCGTATTACCCAGTTACTGGGTTGTGGAGGTCAGATAGGCAGTCGCTCCATGTAAAATACTGGTATTCAGCTGCATCCGGTTAGACTGGAAGCCGACCCCAATATAGTTGGGAAAAGGCTAGGCAGATTGATTTTTTTGATATTAAGGAAGTGGCGAGGTAGGAAGAGATAAAAGTACTTAGTTTTGATAAAAATCGTCTTTATTTGATTTTTACTCCGTAACACTTAATTGTTGTAGGACTAGGAAATAAGTACTTAGTAACACAGTGGGTTAATATGTTGACTACACGAGTGACAAATCGTGTAGTCAGCGTCTTAACCCAAACCTCAAACCTTCAAAATAAAAAAAGGAAACCCCAAAAAAACAATAAAACATCATTCATATCAATTGGGGATCAAAACCTCGTATTACAAGGTTCTAAGAGCGAGGTATTGCTGACCCTTCGAGAGGGGATCAGGGAAATATGATAGGTTCGGCCCGTCTTTATTTGTGCCCACTAAGGATTTGCCCTTCGTCCGCTAAGCCGGTTGACCCGAAACGAGATGCCAATTTGCTTTATTGACTCCTTGATCTGGATGTTACGTGGTTTGTAAGTTATTGTCATTTTTATCTGTATGACAGGCTGTTTTTCAATAATCTTTCACAAATACAATTAGTTTTTGGTAAATGGAGCTACCTACAATACAGCTTACTCAAGTGTGAACAACAATCTCAGTCTGAAATGGGTGAATGTATGCAGCATCTTCTTTTCTTCTTCAATCTTTAATTGACCCAGATAGGTGAAGAATAGCAAATGGACCAACACAGCCGTTAATGAGCAAAGAAGCTGTAGAGGAAACCCGTTTTTGAAGAGGTCATCAAGAAATAGGCATGAAATTGTCTGAAATTGTGAGTATGCATACTCAAGTACTCATACATAAACTCACGCCTTCTTCCCATGGGGGTAGGCAGAAACTACAGAACGCCACCTGTTACGATCCTTACATAGTCCTTTTGCCTCGTTTACGTTCATACATCTGGGGGCCAGCTCATAAAGCAGTATTATTTTAATATTACTTCAGTGTGGGAAATAGATGAAGCTCTACAGGACGTATAGCTCCATCTCTTTCTCCCACTGAAGTAATCCTTATCCTTAATATTATAAAAGCGAAAGTAAGTTTGTTTATTACGCCTTCACGCTAAAACGGCTGAACGGATTTCGATGAAATTTGGCACATATATAGATGATGCCCTGGAAAAGAACATAGGATATTTTTTTTTTTTCCCCGGGATCGAGACTTATGCGGGTGAAACCGCGGGGCGCAGCTAGTATTAAAATAATACTGCTTTGAGCTGGTGGTCATACACGCACGCCGGTTGCGAGTACTACGCACCTGGCCTTTCTGAAGAACATCACCAGTAAGGTCAGTATATGTCCTCCTAGGGAGTATCTAGGGTAGATATACCTTCTTATTCTATAAATATTTTCTTCTTACGTTATATTGACCATCATTGACGAATGTGTATACAAAGTGCTTAAGCCATCCTAACTATAGTACCTGGGCGACCGAGCTTTGCTGTGGTGAAAATACGGAGACAGCGAATTTTCCCAGCTATAGGACCTAGCTAGATCGATTTTTCGCCCCCATAGCCCCCTGTATTGCAACTTTCATCGAAATCATTAGAGCCGTTTTTGAAAACGTGAATATAAATATATATTTATATACAAATATTGCTCGTTTAATTAATAGTATAGGATATTTTATATATATTTTATGATTTGGAACTACGAGTAATATCCTAAACCAATTATTGTTATGCGAAAGTGACTTTGTTTGTTACGCTTTCACGCTAAACCAGCTGAACGGATTTGGATAAAATTTGGCGCATGGGTAGACCATGACCTGGTTTAGGACATAGAATACTTTTTATCCTAATATTCTCACGGGATCGAAACTTATGCGGGTGCAACCGCGGGGCGCAGCAAGTAATTCCATAATTCCTTGAGCTGCCTCCGGTACAGACAATTGCCACTTAAATAGGTACAAAGATAGCTAAGACGCGTCCCTTTTCAGTATTCAAACAGATCTGACAAATAAGAAATTAGGAATATATTTGAATATCTGCTGAATATTTGCCATATTAAAGGAGAAACCATTCGAAGTCGACTTTGTCTCGGTCTGAATCCGCTACTTCGCCCGTCCTCCGACTCAAATGTCAATCCTTTTATATTAGGGCGGAGATATCTGTCGATGATACCGTTTATCGAATTCTCAATTAGACGTAAAACACGATGAAAGTTTGATTTGTTACACATTATATTTTGGTTTAAATACCTAAGTAGGTATTGCCGTTCGTTTATGTGTAATGGGTGCGTGTCCTCGATTAATTACTATAATCTCTAATTGGTTCTAATCTGGGGTAACAGTGACCTTCACCCTTGTATCATTTACTCTTACATTTCGTTATATCCTAGAGATTTAACCATGATTTTTGGGTGCTTCATTACACTATCTATATCTGTACATAATTGTAATAAAATAATAACGAAATCAAAACGATACATTGAATATTTTTGAAAAAAAGTAATTGCGACGAGGTGTGAGAACGAAGCTGAAGCCAATTTTTTTTTAGATTTTTTGTCAATATGTCTGTTTGTCTGGATGTATGTTCCGGATTGGCGCAAAAACGGCTGAACGGATTTGGGTGAAATTTGGCACACAGATACTTTATAACTTGGATTAACACATTGGGTAAGTACTTTAAATTTCGGTAGTACATTCCCGTGGGATATTTTCCGAAATCCACGCGGGCGAAGCCGCGAAAAAAAGCTAGTAACATCTGAAATTGAATTTCTCTCCTTGTCTAAAACAGAAGCTATTAAACATTTAAAAAAAAAACATTTTAACATCGATACCAGCAACATCACTAAACCATTCACAACCGTTTTAAGTATTGATGGCAGCAGAATAAAACAGCATTGAGTCGATGTCGCATCCCTAAACCTGGCAGTCGGGAAACAGGCTTATTCGTCCGATGAGTGCTATCGCTCCTGGCCTTTTAGCCCCACCTCCCACGGGAGCTCAGCCTTTTACAGTGTGTTCCTGGCTTTATGCGATCGACTTTCAATATGAATTTCAGATGGGTTATAAGATTGTACGCTTTGTGCTTGTACCGCAAACGTATTTGATATTGGTTTTTGAAATTCGAATTTTTGATGGTTTAAAAGTTGATCGGTCTGTTGGTGGTTATTGTTCAATCTTGGCAGTTCTGTTGCATTAGTTTTGTGTCGTATTAGGCGATTATCACACTGCACCGCATCACGCTACATGTTGCGTGTCAACGATCTGAATGAACGCGCGTGGATGCATTTTCTGTGTGTTGGATTGTGCGTGTTTTCTATACAAACGGAGATAGATACTAACAAGCAACGTTAAAACACGCATTCACGTGCTACGCTGCGTGGTGCGTGACAGTGTGTTAATCGCATTAGTCTTGTTCTCAAATAAAATCTTATACAGGAAAAAACATGTCGTGAAATATGAGTACTAGAACAACTTTTACACGTGTCGTAACAACGTTTTCGATGTAAACATGTTACTAATGTTCATGTTCAATTACTGTGTAACCAATACTCAGTCTTTCAAAGATTCCCCACGCCATTTTTGCCTTGCACAACATCGCATTACACACCGTTCCCCAATTTGTCCGCCGGGAAAGTCAAGAGAGAAGTCATAACGAAAATTAAATACGCTTTGATAAATTTTTGCTGGAAGCCACGTCTTACTTCAGAGCTCGTGTATAAGTTTTCATAAAGTTATAGTTTCTCAAAGCCCGTCTCGAAACTGTGGAACATTCTAGAAAATGGAGAAGCAAAGCAGCGGAGTGAAACGTAGACGCGGGCTGAGGCGGAATAAAGTTGACATTTTTGCAAAGCTACGTTAGAATTTCAACAAAATTAAATGTGGCACTACACGAAATGAAAATAGTGTGAGCGAGGCACCCCTTCCCCCTGGCACGCCTCGCGCCTCGCCCCGTTTCGCGCCTTATTTTTGTTGAGAATTCTCAAACGAGAGTTTATTTTGTAATTACCTCCGCTTATGCAATGGCGATTATTAGCTTTACAAACTGTGGTAGAATATTGGAATCTATACTGAACTGAAAAGATTTAAAAGAGATAATTTTCAAACTACTTTCTTACAACATGTGTAACATACATTATATTTTGTTTATGCCATAGATATGTAGAAATTTGAATGTCGTGTCAGTTCTTAGATAGGCCTCTATAGGAAATATATAATGTAATCTCTGCATCCTTTACCTAGACTACACTCGTGGTACAAAACGACCATGTAACAACCAACCCCAATCATCCATTTTATGACCTCCACCAACATAATTTCCATCAGTTTTTGGCCAAATATTTGGTCCAACACTGCAATGCAAATGCAAACGAGATGCAAGGGAACATTAGCGGAACGAATAACCTCTGTCGCGGCGACTATCGCGCTCCACATAAACTACCGCGCACATTACCGACGCTATACACACTGTAGCAACCAATGAACAACAAGAAAAATTTAGAATAATAGAAAAGAACTAACAAAGGAAGCTGGTGATGAACAGAATGTCACGGCGTCGATTGTCTAGGCTAAGCTACAGTTACTCCAAATGAAAGATGTAAACTACATTTTTTTCCACTAAACACGAAATATTAAGATAAAAAGTATCTTATGTATTAATCCAGGTTATAAATTATTTTTTTGCCACATTTCATCTAAACCCGATCAGTAGTTTTTGCGTGATATAGTAAAAAACATATATAATAATAATAAATGAGTAGGATAGGAATAATCCTATCCTCTGAACGATGATCTGAACTTGAATTCTAGAATTCAAGTTCAGATCTTAAACCTTATTTCGCCAAAAGTAATGTAGAAAAAAATCTGGCTGGATATGGGTGTATGCCCAACATAATCCATTACCCTTGACGGAGTACTAAGTGCACCAGCATTTATCGATCAAGTAACGATCTTGGCAAGGTGACTATGGAAATTGATGAATCTGAGTTACCGATGATCAAACTTCAAGTGAAGAGTCAGCACCGAACTGTTACTGTGCTGATAATATTAGTATCATTGTCTGCCTAGCCTTTTCCCAACTATGTTGGGGTCGGCTTGCAACCTAGCCGGATGCAGCTGAATACCAGTATTTTACATGGAGCGACTGCCTATCTGACCTTTACAACCCAGTTACTGGGTAATACGATACCCCTTGGTAAGACTGATTGTCACGATTTTCGGGCTCCTGACGACCCCTAAAGATCCACGAATGACAGCTAGGACCAACGGATTAACGTGCTTTCCGAGGTACGGAAGGCTCTTGGTATGTAAAGATGGTGGTCATCCATTCACGGACCAACCGCGGTAAGCATCACTTAATCTGATCGTTCGACCCGTGCGGCTGTTATTACTTTAGTTTGACCGAGACTGCTGTACCGCGCCTTAGGTAGGTGCGCGGCGAGACTGGGGGGGGGCAATGCAGGCTACTCATTCGTCAACGCTTACGCCGTGCTGCCGCTCGTTCGTTGACGCTACCTCCCGTCTCGCCGCGGAACAGCGGTTTCGGTCAAACTATGGTACAAACAGTTTTTAGAAAACAATACTTATTGCTGTACATACAGTTCAGCTGTAAGTCTTTCAATAGACCATCAAGAGTGCACTATCATAAGGCTAATGTGCCCTGATCGTAGCTTACGAGTTTCATGACTCTTTCACAGTTACGACTTCTACTTACAGACGCTACTTTTATTACAACAATTACATAGATATCTAAACAAATACATTTATGTACATGTTGGCTATGTATGTACTAGTGTTTGAGTAAGACGATAAACTAGGGATGTAACGGAGGTCATCTTAGCGGAGGTGGATGTGGAAAAATTCATTTAATTACTTATTTATTCTAATCTGTCTAGCCTTTTCCCAACTATGTTGGGGTCGGATTCCCATCTAAACGGATGCAGCTGAATACTATTTTACATGGAGCGACTGCTTATCGGACCTCCACAACCCAGTAACTGGGTAATACAATACGCCTTGGTAAGACTTGTTGTTAGACTTTCGGGCTTCTGACGACCCGTAACGATTGTCAAAGATCCGCGAATGACAGTTGGGACCAATGGCTTAACGTGCTTTCCGAAGCACGGAGGAGTCTCGGTATGTAAAGATGGTCACCCATCCACGGACCAACCCCGGCAAGCGTAGCTTAACCTGATGGATCGATCCGTGCGGCTGTTATTACTTAGCCACGAGCTCCTCATTTGATTATTTATTTATGGACAATTTATTACCTTAATTAAAATGAAGAAAAAAAAGATAATTTAAGAAAAAATCGACCTATTGAAAATAAAGTTTTAAAGAGGCAAACTATATTTGACAAAATACTTACAGTTTCCAGTTTGTCTTACGTCTTTGTCACCTTGCAGGCGATGTCTTAGGGGTTCATAAAGTTGATCACTTGGTGCTGAACCAGGCGGTGGCGGTGACTTGGGAGCAAAATCTTGAAACTTGGAGGTTTATCTCCATCACATTAAGAGGAGGCTCCCTAAATTGTATGTTAATTTGCATTAATATTCTGAAAAAGTCACGCATACAATCAAAATGGAACTTTAATAAATTATTTATTGGATCTTTTTCTTTCCGAATATAAGACAGTTACGTAATTGGAACATTTTCACTCGATTCATTTTTTATTCGAAAATCATGTCTTTTTTAATGATTATTTGAAACAAAAACAAGATTACTCGGCTTTTATGTCTAAAATAATTATTGATAATAAAAAAGTATAGTTTATTATCCAAATATAAGATATTTTTCTGTAGGTCATCTATTACTTTAATTATAAACGAAATAAGAATTGAGACTTACGACATTTAGTTCCGTGCTCGAACATGACCAAAGAGCGCACGCGATATTTAACTTTATTACTGATGTGTTAGCGTTTAGCACATAGTGAAGTGGTGGGGTGCATGGGGGCGGAGTTTGCGTGGAATTTGTGTTTGGAGTGCCTGGTCTTAAAGGGTCTTCGCTTAGTTTTGGAGCCGATTTTCTTTAATAGACCACCGTTATAGATAGTACCATCCACGAAGACGCGCCCCACTCCGCTCCGCTCCGTACTAAAGTACAGCTGACAAAGTCAAATAATTTATTTCAATTAGGCACAAAAAGGCACTTTTGAACGTCAAAAACAAAAAAATAGAATTGATTCTAGTCGCCCCTTCCAAAAGGTAGTTTTAATATGGAGAAGAATGGGCAAGAAACTCCACCGTTACTCTTTTAATAGTAAGTAATTTATGAAACTGTTGCATAATGAGGGGTATTAAAACATGTGTGTGTAAAACACGAATATTTTAATACCTAGTTATGTGCAGTTTCATACACTACTTTATCTACTCTCAAACATTGGGATTGAAACAGATACTAAATAAAAAATCAAAGATCAAGAATAAATTAAAAAATCCCACGAAATTCAGTAAGTACTACAAAACAAATGAATGTCGCCTGCACCAGCACATCACCGCACATGCGCTACAGCGGGTGCTGCTGTCCCCCGCCAAAAGTTGATGTAAACTCTTTGGTGATATTAACTTCTTGGATTAGCGCTGTATCATAATAGAAAAAAAATTGTTTTATAGTATTATTTTGTTAGAGAAAAAGTGTTATAATATGATTATATTTTTAACTTTCGGTATTCTGTTTATAAAATATGTCAGTATAAACTCGTTTTGAAGTTCATAATTCGAATATTACGCTATGAGAGTTGATAAAATGTTTTACTATATTTTGTATACATTAATTATATAATTATATGTGAAGACGATGCACCTGGAATAAGATTACTAGGTATACCACAATAGGTAAAAATAATTAAAAATGAAGCAATGACAGAAAAAATAATTATGTAATGGACACATGGTGTTCACATATTTACAAGCATTGCAAAAGTAGGTACCTATACGATATTCCTAAAAAAATTACAAGTGATACTAATTAGTCAGTGTGTGAGTTGACAGTAGGTACAGTAATAGCGGAGTGGGGCGCGTCTTCATGGATGGCACTATCTGTACAGCTTCGTTAAAAACTTGCGGAGGCGGATGCGGATACGTTGAAGACAAGGAAGTCTGGCAATAATTCCTTCTGCACATGTGGCTCCCCTGGTACCTCATTAACGGCATAACAATGTAAATGTCTATTAACTGCTCCCAAATTACGATGATTATTTTATTTTACTTTTTTTTTTACCTACTTCATTGACATAATCTTTTCAGTATTTGACATAATATACCTACAATTTTCTATATATATATATTTTTTTAAATCAAATTAGATTTGTTACAGCTGACTACAGCTGTATCATGCCACTAGGCAATCATGTCATTTGGTTTAAATAGGTCCTTATTTTTATTATTTTGTTTATCTTTTATATAGATTCTTTTCTTTTAGATTTTGTGAATGTGAGAACATTGTAGGCTGTAGAATTGTGGACCATTTTCTATTTTACTAAGTACCTGGTACTTGTTGATAGGCCTACACTGTCCTCCCATACCTATTAACACTGTAATTTGAAAACATTGTAGAAACAATTTATTTTGAAAAGAGTAACCGTGGAGTTTTTTGCCGGCTCTTCTCCATAGGAAGCGACCAATTGGAACCGTGCACCTAGCTTCTGACGTTTCATAAGTGCCCTTGTAGGTTTATGTGAAATAAAATATTTTGATTTTGATTTTTCAAAACTACCTTTTGCGGAGGAGGAGACGAAGTTCCGTGGACGAAGCAAACGAGCGTGAGGATCTTAGGAGGTGGTTTTCTATTGTTTTTGCTTACCTCCACGGAAGAAGACATGCTTCAATGTATGTATGAATGTGTATAACAAATGCAATCTTCATGAATTATTTAGTTGCTTACTGCAACTGTCATTGATACAAGAATAACATACAGCATTCTTCATTACGAAATCAATCAGAAAATCCTACCACGTATAGACATTTTAATTACTCCGATTCCTTCTTAAAATCAAGACATCAAGATAACGAGTTCTGAATGTAGGCTTATGACGTCATTAGTCATTCAAGTTCCAACACTAAGTGAGTAAGGTATCTGCACCATTTATCGGCCCAGTTGAACTCCCAGCTAAATGTCGTCCGTAATTGGCGCCGGTCCATCTGCAGGCAATTAGGAAGGCGGCGCGTTTTAAAAGATCCATATTTATTCGCCAAGCCGTACCTACCGCTGTAAATGTTTTGCACTGCCCTGATTACACTGGTTACGCAATAAATTGGCGTATCTGCCTCGTTTTGGTGTTTTGGCTTGTGATAGCATTTGTAGCGGACAATTTAAGCAATTTTTTGCAGTGAAATCTTTTTTTAGGCGCGTTGAGTGACGTTTGGTAGGGGGTAAACTTCGCGTCACCGACATGTTCGCGCCGTGGTGCTACTTTATAATATAGATGGCGCTAATATACTAGTTTTAAGTATTCACTTTTATCGGCAGTACCAGACTGCCAATTTTAATTTTAACTTAAATATGCATTTCTTTAAAAAAAAAACAAAAGCCAAAACAACACTACGATTATCGGACATCATAGCACATAGACATTTACGCTACGATGCGAAAAAAATGCGCTTTCCTAGTGCGCCGGGTGCGGGCCAGCCCCAACAATATACTGCAGTGTATCGGGAGCAGACTAGACTGTTTGTGTATGAATCGCTGCTGCAAGCTTGCCACATCTGTGTTGAGCGTGTAGCAGGGATTCATTAAATGTATGGGTTATGTTTACTAACATAGTTGTTAAGATATATTGTTACTAACATTTCTGAGTCTTGTTACTTGTTAAATATAATAAATAAATAGTGCTAGGATTTTCTTTATAGTATTTCTGATAAGCCTGCCATTGGACTGGATATTATAAAACATCTAAGGAAATACTTAACTATAAGTACTTACCGTAAGTATCACATCCCTAATTCCGGACTTTTAAGTCTAAACAAAGGAGTACTTTAATTGAACATCACTTAAATATTACACAACGTAGTACAGTTTACCACGAAACGTAATAGTTTGCCTCGAACGTTAGCAAGTCTGCCGGTCAAACCAAGGAGGCCTAATGCACAAGACGATGCTGCCATATTGAATTAATAAGCTCCCAACGTTCCAAATTCAAAAGCTTCCATCGCCGCTTTCTGGATGATAATGACCTCTTGCATGCGGCCAGTAACTCAAGCAAACTTGTCTATGCCTTAGCAAACATATTTCTTCCAGTTCAAAACTATTTTATCTGCTGTATCTCTGATGCCTTAAGGTTGAAAATTCCATGTCAGTTGATGTTGTTGACTGAAGATGTAGGGTTGTCGTTCAGTATTGGACGTTAGAGGCACAATGCACTAATTATATCAGTATCTTAGAAAGCCCCTAACCAGCCCCTTAACAGTTTTCCACGGTATCGAAGAGGCATTAGTGCATTTCCCAGTAATGCTTCTAAAGACGGTTGGCGCACGATGACCAAGGAGATCGGTGTGTGGCACCGAACTTAAACTGTAGATTTAAATATAATAGTTTTGTAATGCATGTCCTAGAACCGAAAATTCGAAGACATGTGACATCTACCAACCCGCACTGGGCCCGCGTGGTGGATGACGGCCCACTCCCTCTCACAGAGAGGAGCCCTGTGTCCCAGCAGTGGGAACATTATAGGCTGATGATGATGATGATGATGAGTTTTGTAATAAGAAGGTACCTACATTTTTCAATGCCAAGAATTAAGACCTCAATACTGATTTGTACATTTGTAACAAAAATATGTTCATAAAATTCTATTTTCAAGCAAATACTTTCAAGAGGAAGGTTTAGAAAATACTAACAGTTAAATTCTCAGAAATAATATTTGTACTTAAGTCGATTCCAAGAAGAAAAAAATTATATTGATTATAAAAACCTTCTTTATTTCTGTCAAGTCTCATTATTTGCTTGTCAGCCACATCAATTCATTCACCTGAACTTAACCAGCGATTAAATTAACAGTGCAACCGGCCATCGGCTAATTTAGAACTATCGGCCAGCAAAGTGGCCAGTACCGTCTTGTGTCCATAGACAAGTTGCGGCCCAACTATTCTGGGTCACCACTCTGACCGTAATGTCAGTACATCTTTTGATCGTGTTCTAACGTCTTATTAGTAGGTATATTTCGTAACTAGTTCTCTTATACTCCAACCACATGTACTAGTTAATCAATCTGCCTAGCCTTTTCCCTATTATGTTGGGGTCGGCTTCCAGTCTAACCGGATGCAGCTGAATACCAGTATTTTACATGGAGCGACTGCCTATAAAGAAAGAAAAAGCTGTTTAATTTTTTGTCGCACTATGGTTATTGACATAATATTTATTTAGTAAAACCCACACAATGCACGATATTTCACGAGCTTATAGACTCAACTGTCTACTTTTAGATATTTTACGTCAAACGCCTGATTTCGACTTATTTTTGCGGCTTTATTAGTCCTTTATTAAGTCAATGATTAAAATTTTTGATTAACATTAAAATATTTTTATGATAATGATTTTGTGATAAAATTAATAATATATTACAAAGAAATTATGGTCTTTTACGAATTTGTAATAGGTAGGCACCTGGGCACCTTATTACATGATTGTAGTTAGGTGTTCTAATGAGAAGGCTTTTTCAGCTTATTGGTGATTCGCACGAATTTACTCACCCGAAACGGGCGAAGGGTCACTTTAAAAAAATTAAATTATTTTTTATTGAGGCGATTCGCACGAAGATAATTTATTTGTAGGTGAATCGATTTCTTCATGCTTGTTTGTTGAGTCTGTGTAATATAAGGAGCGCAAAATTATCACTGGAAATTTTTAGGATTCCTACCCGAAGGCTGCCAAACAGAACCCTATTACTAAGGCATCCGCTGTCCGTAGGTAGGCAGTTGAAATTACAGATTGAGTATTTCTGTTGCCGCTATAACAATAAATAATAAAAAACAGTGGCACTCCGGGAGTGCCGACAGAAGTGAAAACTTGAAAAAAAAAAAAACTTCCAAAACCTTTAAAGTACAAATACTTCCATAGAACATTGATCCGTAACGTAATATAAATAAAGAGAACAGTCGCGTTTACAAAAATGAGGTGTCGGTAAAGGTGTCGCGAGTTAATTGTTTTTTCCTATCTCAAAAATGCTCAAAGTGCCTAAAGAAGTTTTCATTTCAAAAATAAAATACAGTTAATAATAAAAGTACCTAAAGGGCGTTTTCGGCGTTTTTTGCTTGATCTTAATACGGTACGGAACCTTTCGTGTCCGAGTCCAACTCGCACTTGGCCGGTTTTTACTGACAGCGTTTCTGAAAGGTAAAAGATATAGCGCCCTTTTCTATGCGATAAAGAAAGATAGTTTGTCGACCGCAACCTCTGAAGTCAACCAAAGAAAAAACCCTATCCTTTGCGACATATACTTTTGATCATCATTTGCCTAGCCTTTTCTCAAACTATATTGGGATTGGCTTCCAGTCTAACCGGATGCAGCTGAATACCCGTATTTTACATGGAGCGACTGCCTATCTGACCTCCACAACCCAGTAACTGGTTAACACTGGCTGTTAGACTTTCGAACTTCTGACGACTCACAACAACTGTCAAAGATCTACAAATGATAGCCGGGACCAACGGTTTAACGTGTTTTCCGAGGCACAGAGGGGTCTTAGTATGTAAAGATGGTCACCCAACCGCGTCAAGCGTAGCTTCATCTGATCGATCGACCCCTGCGGCTTATTACTTAGCCACAAGTTTACTAACACATACTTACCGACACTCACTTTTGTTCAATGCCAATCAAATCCGTCCAAATCAATCGTCGAATTCAGAGACCACGCAACAAGCATACTTACAAGAAAACTCAATCAAACCTATGCAAAACAAAACATCACCCAGAGACGTACAGAGGGTCCACGAATTAAATGCTAGTATCCCTTAATTGCCAAATATCGTCTCGCAAAGGGGATCCGTCTTCACTAAACCGTTAAAAGGATCCGTGCTAAGTGCAGGATCGGGATTCGATTCCCCGTTTTGTAATTCGATTCGGTGCCAATTAGGTGTTTAGTTGTCGTCGGTCGAACTACGTCTTAAAGGTAAGACGAATTTAGACGAACTATTTCGTTGTATCGTCCATTTGAACCCCTTTGTAGATTTAAAGGGTGTCTGGCCGGTATGGAGCTCAATTATTTAATTAAGTGGTTCGGTTTCTTAAATAACTTTAATTGAATGTATTGGCCATCTTGTGTTGGAGGCAATTTCCCAGAAATGATAACGGAATAGGTATTCTTTTGTTGAACAAATATCCTACAGGTTATGTCGTTCTTAGGGTTCCCTACCTCAAGAAGAAAAAAACGGAACACTTATAGGATCACTTAATTATCCGTCTGTCTGTCAGTCTGTCTAGACCCTTTTTCGCAGGAACACGTGGAGGTATCAAGTTGAAATTAATATCAAATACGTACGTCTACGGTCCCTTGGAGCAGTGGTGGCCCAGTGGTAACAACCGCGACTTAGGTACGAGTTGTAGGTCGTGGGTTCGAACCCAGATAGGCGCTTTACTTTGTGTAAATTATTTCATTACCACTGCTCTCAAAACGGTGAAGGAAAATATCGTGAAGAAACCGGCATGTCCTAGAACCGAAAATTCGAAGACATGTGACATCTACCAACCCACACTGGGCCCGCGTGGTGGATTACGGCCCACTCCGTCTCACAGAGAGGAGGCCTATGTCCCAGCAGTGGGAACATTATATAGGCTGATGATGATGATGATGATGACGGTCCCTTGGAGCTCTAATAAAATCAAGCTTCTAAGTCAACTTAATAAAAAAAATACGGCCATTTATGCGACATATAAAGCATTAAGTCCACCTTTGTACCTTTTTTTTATTGCGAAATGCTTAAATAAATAAATATTTTGATACTCGCAAATAAATCAAAACCTAAAGAATACTTTCCGTTGACATAAAATCATGAAATTTGGCAAGAAGCAAGGTCTGTAAGGTCTTGATACCTCCACTCGTTTCTGAGAAAAAGAGTCTTGACAGACAGATAGACAGACGGACGGACGGACAGCGAAGTAATCCTATAAGGGTTCCGTTTTTTCCTTTTTGAGGTACGGAACCCTAAAAACCAAGTAGGCGTCCTTATTCACATCGCTGCTATCCGGAAACGTGCCCAGAAGACTACAACATTGCCACGTTAAATGGCAATGATAATTCTTTTGCCAAAGAATGAGCTAGCCCTCTGATGGCCTAAAACGGCCGATTTGGCAGAATCATAATATGATAATATTATGAATCACACAAACTGACAATTCATAATATTATCTGTGTTCAATTAACATTACGCAATTCATCTGTTTGACAATTTTGTATTATAATGAAATAACATTTAAACTGTAGAAATAAAAATAAAAATCATTTGATTAATAAATACTGTAAAGAAAAATTATCCGGTAAAATTACGGTGTTCATTTTTAATGCGGCAATATTTACACCAAATATGATTCTATATGATTCAACTAAAATATATTATAATGTGTCACCATAGAGGAATTGCTGGGAATTCAGAAAATTAATTGCTTTTAGAGGAATTGCTTAATGTAGCTGTTTTAGACCCGCTGGTCACGCGAAAATTCGACAAGAAATCTTCTTGAAAAGGAAACGAGCGAGAGAGGCAGACAGGAGCGTTTCCACGTAACACCATACCTAACTTCGATGTAACTGGCTTCTCTTACCTATTCGTTAAAATATAAAGTTAATGATTCCAGTAATGTCTTATTGAATTGAGCATAAAAAGTTTAGTTCAGCAAAGAGGTTTATTTCTGAGAAAATCCGTCACTACGCTCTCACTGAAGGCCCTCTATGTTTCTTACCTCGGCTTGACTTTTTCAAGAAATGAAGTTTTTCTCCTTATTAGAAGGAGAGGTAAGAGGACACAAAGGTATTTTATTAAGTTTCAAAGGGCTGTAGCTTGTCGTTTGCCGTTTTGAAACCACCCAGGCCAAGTACGTCTCTCAAGGGTAAACGAAAACTTATTGAACGTATTTTGATTTCGGCAACATTGTATAACGAAAGGGGCTTCTAAGTAGGCTGAGACGATTTTTCAGCTTGGACTTTATCTTTGTAAGTACTTGATAGATAGCCTAATGCTTGCTCCGTATTACCACAAATGAATACAGATGGTTCATTCCGCAAAACCATTGAAATAAAAGGCAACTCTTGCTACGACACAATAAAGTGCAATTCAGGTCGTCATTGTCTACAGTTATATTCACCTAGAAGTTGCCTCTCTTTTTATCCCGTAAATCTCATTTCTTCTACGTTACACCTACAGAATTGACTCGACAAGACGGGCCTGCCGCGTACTTGTAGCTTCATACCTAAAATCCGGAGTGAACAATCTGTATTTATCTATGGTATTACCTAGATCTAGACTAGACTAATACATTGTATAAAGAGAGGTAGTAAGCTATCTTCATACAAACGCACCGCGCGCGGCTTGTATGTGTGGGGCCATAGTATCTATGCGTCGTCCGGTTTCTCACGAGAAACGGGTCGAGATTTTGTTAAGTGTTCGTGCGGCGACACATAGATACTATGCGGTGCGTTTGTATGAAGACAGCTTACTACCTCTCTTTATACTATGCTAATACAGTCTTTAGCGTGCTGAAGTTGTATACAGGGTGGCAGGAACATCAACGCACAAAATGTTACTTAATAGTACTTAATTATGGACCTGCGTAGAAATTTTCAATCAATCAATCATTTTTTTTTTTAATCAGTCATTATTTTTTTTTTTTAATGCTAAATTTATTTCCTACAAAACTGGAATACCTACCTATCGCGGGTAAAATGTATGGAACAGCAGATTTTTAATAGGTTGCACGTCGATGTCCCTGCCAGCCTGTATAAAGGTAATTATTTCAGTTACTAAGTACACAGACTTGCTATAAAAAAATCTACCTGTATAACATACCTCTGCCTAATTCTTCAAAGAAAATTTACATTTGTGAAGTTTTTTAATTATTGACTAATACATAATACCTCGGTAATATATCTATATTAAACATCTTCTAACACTTTCTTCAGTAATCTACTCGACGACAAATCTAACCCGTTGGGCGTCGCGAGGCGTGGCGAGAGTGGATATCGCCGTATCCGAATATATCCGCGCACACCGCTATATCCGCGCATATCCAGCGGGGGCGGATCAGCCGGATCAGCAACAGGTGGGGGATGAGCCGTGGATGTATCCGCCCACTGAAACCACGTGCTGCACTTTTCTATTTTGTTTTGAATTTGTGTTTAGAAGTTTCTAAGGAGTATTGTGGCAATGGAGTCTTTTGGTTGTGCCATTTTATGCAAGTATTCCAATATTAGAAGACGTAATATGTCCTTAATTGTTTTTCATCAGCCATGAACTGGTAGTTTTGGAAAAAAAAATAACGCACAGTTTAAAATAATGAAAGGACGGATATTGTTTTGTATTGATAAATCTTATTCAAATTGTCTCAAATAGGTATTAAAAGTATGCCATTAAAATTGGCAACAGAACAACATTATACTGCGATCATCGACCCGCTTGCCAAATGTGGTGCTTATGCCAATATTCTCCCCAAATGCCCGTTCTAGTGACTTATGATGGCGACCCTTACCCAGTTGAAGACGTCTGATTATGATGATAACCCTAATCGAATATTGTTATATTGTCGAGAAGGTATACCTATAAAACGAACTGTTTTTATTACGACGAATTGTGTTATAATAGTTTTTTATTAAAATATTACTCGAAATTCGACTGAAATGTGAATTGAATAAAATAAGAGAGTAAAATGCTTTTCAATGATTTTTAATAATCCAATTATGCATTGTGATGCGTAATAAATGAAATCCACGATATGATTTTTTGCGGTTTCTGAAAAATATTATTGCGACGAGTATCACGCAGCATTTTTGAGTTACGTAATAAAATGCTCATAATAGGGATGATGACTAAAAAATATTTTTAGTCCGTCTTGTAGATTATAAAAAAATATTAGACACGTATTTTTTTCTTTTTTTACGTTTATAACAGATTACGGAAATACATTACCTAAGTTAAAATGTGCCATGACGACACAAGTATGTAGATTTTATACTTACTTGTGACGTAGCGACCCCCACTCCCCAACTTTAATGTGTTATATGTATAAGTATTTTTTTATTAATATGATAAAGCAAAAAATACGTGTCTAATATTTTTTTATTATGTGACTGATGGACTAAATAGAATTTCTTTTTTTGACCCAGGCAGCATCCCTATTATGATAAGTTTTGGTATAAAAAATTTACTGTTTGACAACGTAAACAGAGAAGGATCCTATGTAACTTTCAACATTATTATGATAATTTATTATGCACCTTATCAATTTAGTTCTCCATTAAAGAGTTTCGATCGTCACCAAGCAACTTCAAACAGCCCAATAAATAAAAAAGGTTTTACTCTTCGAAACAATTAAAATAAATCTAGAAATGTTTTAATAACACTAAGTTGTGAGCCGAAATAATCACTGAGCGAAATTTATTGTGCCATTTTCGCACTTAATGCGTAAAATTGACGAAAGCAGTCGTTTTGAGTGCGAAAACTTTCGTCGAAAGTCATTATAGTCGAATCAATCAGGGCGTAATGGCACCCTCAATACGCTAGGGATGGGAAATGGTTGTTAGTATGACGCTCTACTTATTTATGGTAATCACTAGTGTTGTGAGGGCTCTCGGGCTCCGCGGTCAATTTATTTTTAGGATAGATGGTTATGGGTTTTTGAATATTATTATGTTTGTTTGGTTTTCCATAATATGGAAGTAGAAAAACCTTATGTACCTTACTACATTCGTCATACAGTATTTTGAACCTAGGTTTCCCAAATTACTCAGAAATAACACGAGTGGTTGTCTTCATTGTGCGAAAAATTCTGTAGAAACTTATCCTGATATTGCAATTATTAAAACACTACCGATTTAACAACTTCATTCATCATCTTCATCAGTTAACCCTAAAACGCTAACATCATAATAATTCCCAACCTTGCTCACTTCTTTCCTTCGCACTGAAATTAATGCGAAAACACACACACGTATCCATATTTGTCGGCGTCTAAGTCCCAAATTAATAGTCTAAACTTGGGTGTATCCCGCACGCGCGCGCCCGTCTTACGCGCAACTTAGAGCCAATTAATTTATTGCGCCAACTTTACTTTCCATTCTTTACCTTAGCACTTATACATCTGCGGTGGCGGGTTAGCGAGTTGCCAGCTTATTGTGATTTATTCGCACTCTTGTCTAGCGAATATTAACGGACTGCGTTTTATAGGGAAATGAAGTTGTGCGGGTAAATGTTTTAATTTTATTTCAGATTGCAGTTTTAATTTAGTCTTTAATAAGCAACATTTTTTATAATTTATTTTATTAAATACTAGCTTCTGCCCGTGACTTCGTCTGTGAGGCAATAACCTTCCTCAGGAATTAGGCTACCCAATAGAAAAATATTTTTTCAAATCCGACTGGTGGATCGGTAGATTACCCCCTACATACAAACAAACAAACATACATACTAGCAAACAAAATTTACCTCTTTATAATGTTATAATTATATTATAGTATAGATTATTTTAAATTTACTCTAAATATTAATTTGCATAAGTATTTGGAACGTCAATATTATTACTGCTAATTTAGCTAACTGAACAATGAGAGATCAAGACATCATCAGCATAAATCAATAAATCCTTCATTCATACCAGCATTATTTATCCTACTATCTCACTATATCGTAATTAATTACCCTAAACCATTACACTGATACATATCTGGCAACCCTGGCGAGACGTCGCGCCTAGCCTCGATAACCGCGCGAAAGAGATTTATTTCGCGAACTTGTTATAACTTCATAATTTCCCCGAATTATCGGCACACAGTATGTGGCATACAGCCTTATCAGATGCGCCGTGTGTTGTTCTTTTGTAACTTTTGTTAATTATAATTTTACTAGATTTTGCCCGTGACTTCGTCTGCGTGTATGTCGGAAAACGGCAAACAGAACGGTTAAATTAAGTACCTAAGTCATGAGAATGTACCGGGATAAAAATATCCTATGTCCTAAAACCAGGTCATGTTTAACCTGTGTGCCTAATTTTATGTGATTGTTAAACAAACGTCCAAACTCGCAAACATAATTATTTAAACTCTGACTTTTTTTTTGTAGATTTTCTTTCTTTTATTTTTTTTTCTTACTTTGCTCTTTTTATTACCAGAATTAGGCACTGTTTTCTGAGTATCATTTCTTCCGCTTTTTCCCGAGAATTTTCTTTAGCAGATGTGAAAATCGAAAGCATCTTTTTTTGACCACACGTTTATCGGTATTGTTTTCCGTTATCGTTAATTAATTTAAATGCAAATATTAAACCTGTGATCGGTTGGTATGATTAGATCATCTAATTATCTGTTTGATTGTAGACGTCTATACTCCATTTGAAATAAGATTAGACATAATAAACCTTTTTTACAGTCTTTTCAACCGATTTTGACTTCTATGCCGTAGGCATAAGGATGGCATTAAAATAAAAAAGTGGTTACAAAACCAACTGTTTACTGCAGCTGCCATTTGTCATACCACCAACGCAATAGAAATCAAAATCGGTTGAACAGACGGTAAAAAAGGTTTATTTAAATGTCTAATCTTATTTCAAATAGTGTATAAACAAAAAAGCGTTGCTATAAACAAATATTCTGTTATGACAATTTGTACATGACACATTTATGTGATTCTGACACTCATTCTAATATTTGTCTAAAAATTATAATACCAGCCAATGGTGCCGATTCCCTTGAACTAAATTTAAGTTCAGTGCATCTTTTTTCATTATGAAAAGGACAGAAGATAAATTTTAGTTTAGTCCTGTCAAATTAATCAGTGCCTGTCAGTCTCCATACAAGTTTAGACGTGATTAAAAACTTGCCGACTAAAATTACGTCAATTTACGTCAAGCGCTGATTAATTTGACAGGACTAAACTAAAATTTATCTTCTGTCCTTTTCATAATGAAATAGAAAGAAAAAGATGCACTGAACTAAAATTCAGTTTTGTTTGTAAACAAGGGAATCGGCACCAATTACTGTCCCACTGCAGGGCAAAAGCCGTCTCATACTGTACATTGATCACCACGGTTGTTCAAGATGAGTTGGCGATTTCAGACTTATATTAACTACTAGCAGCGCCCCGCGGTTTCACCCGCATAAGTCTCGATCCCGTGGGAATATCGGGATTAAAAGTATCCTATGTGTTAATCCAGGTTATAAAATATCTGTGTGCTAAGTTTCATCCAAATCCATTTAGAAGTTTTTGCTTGAAAGAGTAACAAACATCCATCCATTCTCATAAACTTTCAAATTTATAATATTAGTAGAAACTAGGAAAATAAAGTACTTGAGCCAACGTTTCCTCACAATGTTTTCCTTCACCGATGTCAGTAATGTCCAAGACAAACTCAGAAAACAAAGAAAGTACATATTATTATTAATCATTTTATTTCAGATAAAAATTTCCATAAAATTACAAAATTATAAAAATACAGTGAAAAATAGACAAATAATTATTATAGGTACTTGTTGTGTTAGTAAAATCTTATGCACTATTTTATATGAATTGAAAAAGAAACATTGGTAAAATAATGAAATACTAAAAAGTCAGTTTGGTAAAATAATGAAGTACTAAAAAGTCAGTTTGGTAAAATAATGAAGTAGGTAGTAGAAAAATCAGTTTGGTAAAATAATCCATCTAATTTCAACAACAGCTACAACTTACCTAAACGACGAACACAACCCAATAAATTGTGTACAAGACGTAAATTCAACACAATATTGAGCTTACTAACAACGTTTACAAAATCTAAGTGTATTCCGTAGTCGTACAGCAATTCTAATTAGCCCCTCCTTATTTATGATTCATAAGCCGAAGTATAATAAATTCTGGTGAATCTTTCCGTCCCACATGTGTTAGTAAGCCGAGGCCTTAGCGAATGTTGAATGTAGGTTCTCGCCTAATAAGAGGCGGGATGTAAGGAATCGCACTGATTACTATATTATTTATTACGCTACGTGCCGCCCGTGTAAACGCTTCCTAATACTCCTATCTACGCTCGCGTCTTGGAACCTTTTCATCCCAAACCTTACCTCACTTTTGTATCACCCCAGTATAGAAAACCTCGTTCCGTTTAGTATGAAAAAGTTGTAAGACCGTCGGAGGTATAACACCATCTATCAAATGGGGTAACGATTAAATGAGTTGCAGCGAGCGGCACCTATGAGATTTTTAATTATTGCCCGTATTAAATCGTGATTAATGTGAACCATGCTTTATTGCATGGTTTTAAGAGGTTTATGGCTCTATTACTTGTGAACGAAGTTGTTTACGAGATTCCTTCGCAGTTTCTGGGTGGAGTTAAGGATATTGTGGGCTTTTGTTGATGATTTACAATCTTCTAAGGCATGCAAAAATTTCGGACTGATTATATGACTCACCAAAGAGTTGTTTAGTTAAAAAAACAGTGGCACTCCGGGAGTGCCGACAGAAGTGAAAACTTGAACGAGATCGCCTTGGTGGAAGAAAAATACCTGTATAGAAACACTGGTCCGTAACCTTATCTAAATAAAGAGCACAATCGCGTTTATCAAAAAACTACTTCCAAAACCTTTAAAGTAAAAATACTTGCATAGAACATTGATCCGTAACGTTTACAAAAATGAGGTCTCGGGAACGGTGTCGCGAGTTCAATTGTTTTTTTCCATCTCAAAAATGCCCAATGCGCCTAAAAAAGTTTTCACTTCAAAAAAAGAATTTTACGGATGCTTGTCCGGGCGTAGATCGTAATAAAAACTCATTCACAAAGGAACAGTTGCTGCCCATCCCCTTGATATTGCTTGAACCTGCGGAATAATTACGTAACACACATAAAATGACTATTGATCGCAATGGGTTTTTCATTTTGACAGTTCAACCACGTTCATTGCATTATTAGCGTTGTTGAGCAGACGAGTTTTTCAAACCTATGAAGCACAAGATTAGCAATTTTTTTTTTTAAATACAATAGACGTGGATATATTTAGTAACCTGTTCCGCTTAGCTACTTCTAAAGAGCCATAAAAAACCCTGAAAGAAATTGACACGTGTTTCACGTCTCAAAGAGGAATCCTCAGGATGACGATTGACTTGTCGCGAAACCGAACACGGCGTGTTGCCACACCGAGCGCTGAACGCAGAGTGCTGCATACTCACTCACTCACTCTCTGAATATGGACGCCGCTTTTGGTGGGCAAAAAAGTTATTTTTTTAAAGTTTTGCATGCTCTACCGTATCATATCAAATTAAAGGACTTACTGTGAGAATCACAACTTATTTTTTTAAGTAATTTTAACATAAATCGTTTAGAAGTTATAAGAAAAAATAAATGAAACCACTCCCCATTTTCTCCATTTCTATTTGACTATTGCCCCCTTATCTCCGAAACAACTGAGCCTAAAATTTAAAAATATATAGAAAATATTTCTACTTATACATTACTGTAAGACCTATACAGTGTGAGTCTTCATAATGTGCACATATCGAAATGAGGGAGTCTATGCTTAATTTTATCGACGGAAAAAATGGTAATTTTTTTTTTTAGTATAAAAAAAAAAAAAAATTTTACAAAAAAATTTTTTTTTTTTTAATTTTTTTTTGCTCTCTTTTTATTATTATCTTATTTATAAATTTTACAATTAAAAATTGAAGAAAAAAATACAGATTTTTACTAAAAAAACATGTTTATTTTCAATTGAGGGTAGTTTTTTTCTCAATTTTAATTTTATGTGGACGGCTACTTACTTTCAATCATTATGGAGTTTGTTTCATCGCGATAGCTGATTCAGTTTAAAAGTTACACAGTTTTGTTACAATTTTTTTTTAATTTCATAAAAAGTATTAAAAACAATATTTAGATTTTTTAAATATTTTTTCTGTCGTTAAAATTAAGCATAGATTTCCTCATTTCGATATGTGCACATTATGAAGACTCACACTGTATATAAGAAGTCTGTGGTCTAAAAATAACATCCCAATATTGTGCGTACAAATTAACATTTGCAGTTAGAATGCATGGGGGAGAACATGTTCTTCAACTACAATGTTAAGCTTGTTCTTAGGGTAAGTTCATCCCAACTACGAAACCCTTCATTATGCGTGGTCCGACACGTACTTGACCAGTTTTTTTAAATCATCCTCCTTCGTTTTTTATGTCAACTTGCCGTGGAATACAGCAGATTAACTGATCAGAGATTTCCCTAACCTCAAAAAGTCACTTTAAAACCCAAACACATTTTCTCGACTTCATTACGCAGATCACCTCTTATGCTCAATTTTCCCCTCCACCACACGAGATACCGGCAAAAATGATTATACGGTATAACCCAGGTAATATAAATTTATCAAACGCATGTTGACAAAGCACCGCTGAATAATGACTATCATATTTCTCCGTATCTCCTCTTATGATTGCCGAAGGGGATAAAGAATAGGACATTTTGCTTTATATGCTGAGCTGAGCGAGCGAAGCGCTTTATTCCATATATAGCGATAATTTTAATGAATATTTATAACTTTATTACGCTTGCATTTGCTTTAAGTTTTGATAGAAACTGTGTATATGATTAGAAGATGAACGAAGGTTTTGAAATACACTTTTGTATGCCTGAAACGAGTCACTCTGCCATTTACAGGTCTTTTTGTTAAAGGTCTGTGACTTTTTAGAAGTTCGTGAATTCAAATTTGGAACAATGATGGCCAGTATGTTGGCTTCAAAATTGTATATAAAACTTTTTGACTCATAATTATTTTGATGTTTTAGACCTCTAAACCTGGTTCGATTTAGGAATCTGGGAGAGTATTACATGAGGTTAAATGGAGAAAATCTTTGTATAAGATCGTTCTTTTGAATTCAAGTGCTCCTTCTTCCTTCGCTAGGAATAGGAACATAACAATTTGCAACTTCTTGGAATAAAACCATATTAAGGTCATGTTTTCCTATTCTTATATTTTCCACTTACTACTTTCACTTTGAAAGCTTAAACTCTAAATGGGAATTAGATATGTTTTTCTATTGCTAGCCTCATTTTACCATTTCTAAAAATGTCTTCATCTACTACATGGATGAACCAAAAAAAAATTCAAAATCATAAAACTCCTCTACTCCATAAGAACTTTACCTACTCCCTCAATCACGACGAGCGCCATGTATCAACTCAACCTAACCGTAATCTACGGCGCACTGAATGATTATTTATAAGATAATTACAAAACACTCGCACGATATCTCAGCCACTGCTAATGTTATTTATGTGCGGATAAACGACTATGAGGAGTTTTTGCATATCGCCCCTCGTTCGGTTAAATTGAATGATAGCGAGACATTCGCGGTATTTTTAGAACAAGATGGAGAATGAAGGCGGGAGTGACTGCGCTTTAGTTTGACACGTGTTTGTAAGTGGTTGAATGGGACTGTTATGCAAGGTTGTGTGTAATTATTATTTGTTCATGATATTTCTATACAGGGTCAAATTAAATTAGCTAGCAAAATTTCGCAGACGTGATGGGTATTATCTAAACACGATAAAAGAAAAAAAAGCAGATTTGGTGTTTTTTTAACCGACTTCCAAAAAGGAGGAGGTTATATGTTCGTCGCGTATGTTTGTTTTTTTTTTATGTATGTCCACCGATTTCTCCGTCAATTGTTGACCGATTTTGAAAATTCTGTTTTGTTTGAAAGGGTATGCTCTCGAGGTGGTCCCATATAAATTTTATTGACTTCGCTTCGATAGTTTTTGAGTTAGCTTCAATAATACGTACTTTTTTCCCACTTAGTATGTGGATGATAAGTTCCTGTCACTGTTATTTGCATAGCAGGTAGTGTGCGGGGTAGGTACCACAACTAAAAAGTGAAAAATAAAAGCTTTTTACAAAAAAAATCAACCGACATCGGAAGTCGGTGACAAAAACAAAAATTCAAAACCAAAGACACCGACTTCCCAAATTAGTTATTTTTCACTTTGTAGTGTTTTTAGGATGTCGGTTGATTTTTTTTTGTAAAAAGTTTTTATTTTTTCTGGATTTACGACCGCTAGTAGTGTAGTTGCGCTTGAAGTATGAGTTGAGAAAATCTATTTTTATTTTATCGTTTTTAAATATCGATACGTATACACAAAACAAAGTAACTAGTCTAAACATTTATGGTCGCTAACTCAAAAAAAAACATGTGGCACTCGGGGACTGCCGCGGTAAAGCTATTGCATAGCATTTGTAACCTCCATACTTCCTATTTGTCAACGCTACACTTGGGATGATGACGTGATGACATAAAACAAAAATTACGTTCTCATGACAACATCACGTTTCCCACGACAACATCACGTTGTCATGGCAACCGTCATTACATGGTAGCCGCCTACCATGTAATGACGGGAATGTGGAGGGTGTTAGGTTTTATTTTCGTTACGGAATTTATTGATTCGGTCGCCGCGCTCAAAGCCCGCGATAAAAGTTATGCAATAGCTTAAAAATCACGGTATCTTGTTTTTTTAATTTATAGTGTTTAGTTATCGATACCCATCATACACTCACCAACATACTTGTTTTTATTTGATATTTTAAGTACTTACCTACGGATTTATTTTAATAAATGATAAATGATTTTATTTCTGTAAGTAGGTTTGTACAAACACTTTTACACGTCAATCATATTTTAAAAACTAGATGAGGTCGGCGTTTCCTATCTGACTACTCTGAGAAGAAAGGCCGAAACAAACTCAGAGGTCACAGTCTCTTTTAAAGTCCAGACATAATCTTGGTCAGATCATGTAAAGGCCATGTGGATTGGTGTCTGAAAGTGGTCTTTAGAGGAAAGCATCACACAGATTGAGAGGACCTGTCCAGTCAGTGCACGCATTTGTCATTTATCGTGTAGCTCAACTCAGAATTTAAGGAGCTCAACGATTCGACGAACAATACCAAAAAAAGGACATTTGTGTGGCCACATAAATTACTCAAACTGTCAGACCATGATTAAAATTAACGGAGAAAAAAATAAAAACAAAACAAAAAGGAATGACCCATATAGTCTTCACATTCACAATAATTAAAATAATATTATACTTTAAAAGTAAATATTCATGTCATTGTATATATAAAAATCATTAATGTCAATGTGTATATAAAAAAAAAAACCCGGAAATAATCTTGGTCAGAGCATTTCATTTGAGGACCATGTAGATTTGTGTCTGAAATGGTCTTTTGAGGAAAGAACTATACAGATTTGAGTGGACCTGTCCAATCAGTGCACGCATTTGTCAGTAATCGTGCAGCTCAACTCAGAACTTAAAAAGGAGTTCAACGATTCGACGAACAATACCAAAGAAACGACATTTGGGTAGGCCGCATAAAGTACTCAAAACTGCCAGATTATCTAGATTATTAATAGATTAAGATTATGCTATACTATGGAAGAGCGGAGTCTCCTAACACAGGCATTGTTTGCTTAAATGGAGACTTCAAACACGAAACCCTTTTTTGTAAACTGAAGCATAAATAAAAACATTTTATTTTATTTTTTTTTATTTAGTTAATCACGTCTGCAGAGTCACGATAGCTAATTTAAATTGACCCTGTAGATAGTAGGTAAGCTATAGACAAGTCGTGTGCTTGACGGGATTTGCCATCGGCAAAAATGACGAACTTTCACGCAAATATTTTCATCCTCTTTTTAACCCCTTTAGGGAATGAATTTTCAAAAATGCCTTCTAGAGTCAGCGGTTTAGGCTGTGCATATCAGTGAATTTAAGATTTTTATTAAGTCGATGAGAAGTTATTCTATAAAAGAATGCCAATATACCTTTGAATAGTGAGTGCGATAAAAATAGAATTGGAAAAAGATATTCTTTTAAGAGAACAATATACTTTGGTCCCGCGCAGCAGGAGAAACGAGTAATTTTAACAACAAAACCTAAATTAAAAAAGCGTAAGTGATCACTATTTGAGGACAAAATAGATTGATATTTATGAAATACCGTAATTAACCTCCTTATAACCAACTAAGACTTACATAAGTCTTAAAATAGGAAAACACTGAATTTTCATCAATATTTGAACCCGTGACACCTAAGGCGTCGTCCTCAAACTTTATTATCGGTTTCCGCTAACCGATGTATCCGAACTTATTTTGCATGTTAGCCGAGATAGGGTGCAACGTGAAAGAAACTTATGAATTATGTGACACCCCTACGAACACACACATGTGTGAGGCAGGTATTATGGCGACTGTGATTACCTTGGGAAGAAGTCTTTATTAAAATTAGGTGTTTGAATTTCGTAGGTTTTATGGAGGTGAGCTTACTTCAATGATCTTATCTATTTCTTAGGAGTTGATTTTCATCCTTTAGGATTCTAATATTTAATAATACTATTAAATGTGCATTATTTGTAATCACGTTCTCGAAACCCGCTCTAACGATTTCGATGTAAGTTGCAATATTGGGGTTTACGGGGGCGAAAAAACGATCTATTTAGGTCTCATATCTGGGAAAAATCGGTTTCTCTATTTTCACCCGAGTAGAGCTCGGTCGCTTAGGTACTATTAAATAAATAGGGCAACTATTTAAAATACTGTATATTTTTGTCATTGAAAAAGAGGGCTATTTGGACCGAGGGGTTGAACACAAAAGGGATAACATCACAGTTTCATTTCAGTAAAATATGATGATGACGCATGACCTGGTCAGCCTTGACCGATTGTGTGGCTATGTTCGACAATTAATTTAACTTTTCGTTTTATTAATTTGTATAGGTAGATACTAGAAAATGAGGAATATTTTGCAATTACGTTCTCGAAAACGGCTCTAACCATTTCGATGAAAATTGCAATATAGGGGTTTTGTGGGGGTGAAAAATTGATGTCTCATATCCGGGAAAACCCGTTTTCGCCAATTTAACCCGAGCAGAGCTCGGTCGACCAGGTACTCTGTATAAGGACTGGTATTTAAATATATACCACACTACTATAAAACGGTGAATCATTATTGCCCTGATATTCTATGATGATAGGGAAATCATGTAAAAGACTTAGAGTCATAACAAAAAGCTGCAGTGTTTTCCCGGAAAATTTCACTAAAACGAACATAAAATGTAATGCTTAACTCAATACACGCAATAACTCGTGTTATCATAATAGCAGTTTGACATTAAACGTCTCTCAGGGAACTGTATCCAGTCTTAAAGAAAATCATATTCATAGAGACTATAAATTCTCAGCCAACTCGCGCACCTCTTTAACCATATCTGTATTATTTTAATATACGTAAACCGAGTAATACGTCTGTCTCTCTCACTCGTGGGAGTATGTGTGCTAGTTACGTCTCTCTCTGTTTTCGGAGGATATCTTAATAAGATTCATGAAAGGACGCCATATTTTATATCCGACTCTGTCCTCTATCTTCTTATATTATCCGGGCAGAAGAGAGCTCGTGAAATATGTGCCTGCTTGGGAATTTCCAATCTTTCAATAACACCTTTGTGGGAAAGTTCGAGTGTTTCGGAAGTTGTGAGATAAAAGCTTTGTGCAGCTAAAGTTGACGTTTTAATTACATGTTGCCTTTAGTTGTTAGGCTGGGAGTTGCACTGTGCAGTTCTTCAGGAATGTTGAATGTTGTTCATGACTTTTTCAGTATTTTTTTAAGTGAAAACTTCTTTAGGCGCGTTGGGCATTTTTGAGATGGGAAAAAACCATTGAACTCACGACTTGTTACCGACCCCGTGGAGTAAAAGACATCAACGCGTTGATTACCGCGGTGCCGATTTTTTTTTCAAGTTTTCACTTCTGTCGGCACTCCCGGAGCAACACTGTTTTTTTTTGCAGTATGTAGTATTTTGTCATCAAAATTAAAGATGCTGTTTTTTTATGTATAGGAAGCACACAGATGGATGAGATCTACTTGTTTGTTATGTACATTATTTCGCACGCTTTCTTTACAAATGAATGCCATAGGAAATATTACATGGAAAATTAAAAAAAAGTACGATAAACAGATATGCGTACAAAAAATTCGTAACGGCCAGATAAAAATAATTATTAGTTTAAAAAAACGGTAATTTTCGTTACTTGCCTAAATCATCCAAAATGTTTACTAGTAAAAAAAATCTTAAATAAAATCCAACACGTAAGCAATATACAAGTAGTTTATGTAGCTTAAAAGTTTTCGTTAAGGGAAGGCATGCGGGGTTACACCGGGATATTAAATAAAGTTATACCCATAAATATTTCTTCAGTTAACTCAGTAACAAGGTAAAAAGCTGCTGCATCATTATACAGCGGATGGATTTATTAAAAAGAGGTAGAACCGCTCACATTTATCATTTTGACACTGGCCGTATCCACTGTTTATATATAGAAGAAGAAAAAAGGAACGAGGTACTTATTTTGAAAAAAGAATGGCTAGTTCTTGACACATATTGCATTCGTTCTTTTGATATTACCTATGTCAAATCGATTTGAAACGATCATAGCTCGGGGTCAATAAGGCCTTGATTATTTGGGGTCAAGAGTTGTGAAGTACAGATCCAACATGTTTAACTAAGTAGTAAGTACCTATTTGTATTCAACCCTCTGGCAAGCAAGCATAATGTAGGTCTGTGTGTCAAGGCAAAAAATACATAAAATAATTATTTTTTCATTAAACTCTACGATTAATAAAGTAAAGCTTTCTTAATTTCATTTACTTAATTATATTTTTATATTTACCTTCCTGTTAAGTTAAAGTTAACTGACCTAGATGACAGTCAGCTAGTATTAGGAAAAAAAATACACCAAATGAAACTTCTAAAATTACTGAAAAAATATTCACCAGAAAACCAAAAAAAATACGCCAAATATACAAAAAAATTGCCTATATTTTTATAACCATAATTCGAAACACTAGGCGAGCCATGCCAACTTTTTTCATAGACACAAACGTAAGCTTATTTCTGGGGGGCGGCAGTATAATACCTTTGCTCGTAAATCTTAACTTTAAGTGAAGCCGGGAGGGGGGATTAAAGATCAGTAATCTTAGGTACAGATGAGTTATGGCCGCACCGCGATCCTCTTTATTGTGACTTTAAGAAACTAAGAGGAGATTTTGTTAAACGTTTGAAATTAATTTAGATAATGATTAATGGGATCTTCGGCCTCCCTAGGGGTGTGTATTTGCATAATTGAACGGTGCGTAGTTATGTTAGTTTTGCGGTCTCTTGTGGTCGATGTTCTATTGTTATTTGTTTGTTTTATTCGCGGTTTTAGTTATTGGTGATGGGATAGTTTGTAACTCGAAAATCATTATGGGATTACGATTCTGAGTGAGTTCGACTGAAAGTTGAAAACAGATAGTAATTAAACGAATGTTTAAATGCTACAAGCATTAGAAATATGTAGGTAATTATATTTTTGGATATACGGATAGAAAATATACCATATATTGGAATTCATTTTTACAGTCGGCGAAAAAAAAAATTGAATTTTAGGTTGAATAAGTACCTGCAAAAGATTTACATTTTCACACCAATATCTTAATCTAAATCACCCAAGCCGCGAAATTCCTCGCCATCCCTTTATCAGCCAATCAGCGTAAAGACAAACGGGCTTATTCATAAATCTCGATGGCGCGGGCGCATTATTCGCGAAAGGTGAAACAACAAACATTACAGACATAAATCTGCAACGTATCGCGGTTGCGAGTTATAACTGTGGAACACGGGTAGGAAGGATGGACAATGATTGTGCCGAGCTCCGATGAGTCCTTAAATTTTGTTGGTTCGGAAGACGTAACGTTGGAAGGCCTCCCACTAGGTGGAGCGATGACCTTGTGAAGGCCGCAGAAATCCGCTTACTGCGGGAAGCACACAACTGCTTCTGGCTTAAATTGTTAATTAGGAAACAAAAACTTAAAACAAAATTTGATCCTGTGAATCTATTGTATAGAATCAATTTCATTTATTTTTCTAACTGAACAGACAGCTGTGCTGCTGGGGAGTTTGTTGCGCCACTTCTTCTTCCCAGCTAAAGCACTAGGAAGTGGTGCAGGGCGGGAGTTTTAGGGGACTGTCTTTTTTAATTTTGACGTTCGAAAAGTGCTGTTTCTCAGCCTAGTTTGAATAAATGACTTTTGAATTTTGTCAAAGTACGAAAAGTCATGATTATGTAATAGATCCATTTTTGGGGGGTTTCTTATGATGAACTGCCTTGTTATCATGTGAATAAAATAAGGCCTTAGTTGTTATAAGCAGTTCCACACTGAAGCTTGGACCTGTCTTCGTAGACTTTTATTATTAACACTTTATACAGTTATTCTGTTGTTACAATCAAATGTCTAAATGTACT
Organism: Agrochola lychnidis; assembly: GCA_963680765.1. NCBI lineage: Eukaryota > Metazoa > Arthropoda > Insecta > Lepidoptera > Noctuidae > Agrochola > Agrochola lychnidis. The sequence goes on along the minus strand of OY796849.1, from coordinate 9,364,975 downwards.
TTTTAAAGCATAAGTGAAAAATAATTTTAAAGGCATGTCCTTTTAAAATAATAATAATAATTAGCCCGTATTGTCCCACTGCAGGGCAAAGGCCTCCCTTTCCTTTTTCCACTCAACTCGATCCTGAGACAATATGGACCAATCCCTCCTATAAGCGTCAAGTTTGTCCCGCCATCTACGCCTGGGTCTTCCACGATGCCGCTGGACGTTTTCAGGTAATACACAACAATATTTTAGAAAAATTGCAGTCGCAGTCAAAATAATTTCATATCAATTCCTCTCCAACAAAATAGCTTAACAAAACAAACATCCGTGTGTCTGTCGCGTTATCTGGGACCGTCGCGCCATAAGACAATAGTAACGCAATAATAAAAATGTTGAATAGCCCCCGTAATGATATTGTTACTGCCCGTAATGCATCGTGCGATAACGGATAAACTGTACCCAGTAGACGAATATACTAGGAACAGTGGGTACTGTGAGTTATGACCGAGTTAGTACTTTATCTAGGAAAAATGGTGTTTAAGATTTTTGTATGAATGGACGTTGTGGTAGGGTTATTAGAAGAACGAAAGTCTGATAACCAGTCTTACCAAGAGGTATCGTGAAATTAATTAAATGAAATTTAATGAAATGCAATGAAATTTAATGAAATGCAATGTAATTAAATGAAATTAAATGAAATTTAATGGAATGAAATGAAATGAAATTGAATGGAATGAAATGAAATTTAATTTAATTTAATGAAATGAAATGAAATTTAATTTAATTTAATGAAATTTAAATTACATTAAATTGTTTATCATGTTAATAATATATCATAATCACTTTTACACGTCGTATTAAAAATAAGTTAAATGAGGTCGGCGTTTCCTATCTAACTACTCTGAGAAGAAAGGTCGAAACAAACTCAGAGGTCGCAGTTTCTTTTAAAGTCCAGACACAATCTTGGTCAGGCCATATGAGGACCATGTAGATTAGTGTCTGAAATGGTCTTTCGAGGAAAGAACCACACAGATTTGAGTGGACCTGTCCAGTCAGTGCAAGCATTTGTCAGTAATCGTGGAGCTCAACTCAGAACTTAAGGAGCTCAACGTGTTACCCAGTAACTGGGTTGTGGAGGTACGATATGCAGTCGCTTGATGTAAAATACTGGTATTCAGCTGCAAACCGACCCCAAGATATGTGGGAAAACGCTAGGTAGATAATGATGCTAGTAGTAGTAGGGTTATGTAGAGAAAACGGGTCGATTTTCTTGTAATTTCTTTTGTATACTGTCTAATGAAATCATTTACTTCCAAACTTTTCTCACCTGCCCATTTTCTTTTTCAATTTGCCACAATATCCGCGCAACGAAACAATATAAAAAGCTCACAACAAACTTCTAACCATGCCGGCTTATTTATGACACAACATCAAGATTTTCTTTCAAATTTCCCCGAAGTAAACACGTATATTTTCTCCGTTTATTATCCAGCGTCGACCTCCTTACTTATCTACCGAGTATATTGTTAAAAACATGATGACTTAGGAACTGAAAGTCCCATTAAGTAGCGTCTCTATTCATGTGGTAACACGGGCGCGGAAGGGGGTTGTGCGCGGGGCGGCGGGGGGATGTGGAATAAATACAAATAAAGAAGTGAGTTGTTTAAAAAGCGGGTATTCCGCGCCAGATAAGGGTGCGTTTCCGTCGTCTCCCCCGGCGGCCGCTCGGCGGAATTATTTCAGCGGTTCGACGAAACCCGATGTCGTGTCGCTGTCGTATTCAACACTCTATCTTTAAAAATGTGTAGTGTTGTGCCTGAGGTTTAAATTATCGATTGCTCTCTTGCAGATTCTAGGAAATTAATTAATTAGGTAAATATTTTGTAACAGGATCAATCAATTGCTTTGGAATATTATGTTCAGCTCTTATTAGAAATTACTAATTTATCAATCGACTCAGACTATAAACTTGAGTTGAAATAAGTACCTACCGTTTACATCGTTTTTGCACAGAGATCTCACTTATATATTTCTACTGTCGACATGTCTACGGTCTGTCAAAGGGTTGTTACTGCCATCTTAATATTAACGCGAGCCGATACTTATCTTAGTACTGAACCTTAGTAAAAACCCTTGAAAATAAATTAGCCAAGCTATTTCCAAACAGTTATCAAAAGTAACCTCAAGTCCTTTCAAACGCTGCATTGAATTGTCCAATATGGTATGCTATGCGGTTCCTAGGACAGTCCACAAGCGAAAAGTGCGCGCTGGCAGATTATTTTCAGTAGGTACTTGCAAGTCCAACTCTGGCCTGCGTTCGCCTGTTCGCAGAATGGTCGATTCCTACAATGGGAATTTTGAACACATAGACATTTTTGTTTGTGCTCCCTATACGTTCAGAACTCTTATACTCAAGGAGCTTTCTTGAACATTTATTTTCTAACATTTATTTTCTTCTATTTTTGTGTACCATTTCTTAAAATTTATATGGATATACTATAAACACGTTAGTTAAGAAAAAAAAAATGTATTTGTAACCCTAGCGATTATTTTCACTGTCACTGTCCTATAGCTAATCCGTGAACAGCGTTGTGGGCTGCAATATTGTCTATATTTTTTTAATGTATTTCTTGTTCCTATGTTTTATATTGTAGCTGTTTGTTGTTCCTTTTGAATAAAAATAAAAATAAAATAAAATAAACCCTGATAAATATGACCTCTTTAATTAAACTCATCGACACTACATTTCTCGTCTCCGCCCACCCCTAGTGACAGATCTGGAAAGAGCCACCGTGTCAGATGGTCGCTGTTTCTTAATTTCCTCTCGCCAAGATAAGATTGGCTTTTAGCTTTTTATTGAATTTTCTATGTTAGACGTAGCACTTTACAACTTGCTCTTATTCCGAGATAATAAAGAAGCTGATACCAATTTAATTACAGAGCCATCAACGGTATAGACTTTGTTTAATATAGTAATTGTTGAGAAAAGAGAAGTGGTTGTTTTTGTATTGAGAATAACTATCGAAAAAGAAATATTTTATACCAAAAGTGGAATTGATTGAGTAGATATTACTGTCTAGGTAACACGGAAAGATCAAAACTGAATTGTTATTTAGTTTGTATCTCGGCCCAGTGGAAATTAAACTTGTTTTTTGCAAAACCCAATCAATCATTGCCATCGCGATAAAGGGAAAAAGCGATAGCTTTTGTTTTTTTGTCAGTAATGTGTAGGTACTTATAATTAATTAAATAATCAATTTTCTCCTCACCTCCGGTGTCCGGAGGGGAGTGATGTGGCGCCATTTACATCGCCACATAAGAACTAGGCATGACACTGACGTCACGTGAAATCCTGCATCTCGCAAGTAAGGTTTACCGCGCGATCAGCATACACTTATATAACTTCCCGATGTAGTAGTTACACCACCACATACAAACTACGCATCAAAGACATGACGTCACACAAATCCTGCATCGCGCAATTAGAGTTTACCGCGCGATCGACAGATATACAAGATTCAGACTTCAACCGTCAGGCAGTTGCCCGCCAGACACAACACCTGTCTGGTCGGAGGATCCTCCCTTTTCTATGGTGGATGAGTGAACTTTACACCCTGTTCCTCATAGCACTAAACCGACATAAATCATAGGGCAGTTGCCCACCAGACATTGTATCCGTCTGGTTGGAGGATCCTCCCTTTTCTATAGAGAATGAGTGAACTTTACACCCTGTTCCTTATACCTCTGTAGTATTCACCATACACTTTGTACCTACCTGATAAAAATATGACTCATTCACCAAATCACTCTGCAAAACAATTTGATTCATCTCGCGACGTTTCGTTTTACGTTCGAATATAAAGATACTGCATACATTTGCGCCTGCACGTCTTATCTGTCGCATAAACCGCGCATTAGCTACCGTTGCACATTTCCGCTTAACACATCTCGTATTTTATTCCTCCATTTTCCTTTGAAAGTACTTGATGTTATAAAAATATTCGGAGGGAGATAAAGGAATGACTTGCGAGGTTTCAGTTCATTGTAGAAAAGTTGATGAGTAAAATGTGTGCGACTAATCGCTTCTTTGATATCTGATCTTATATTTTATCATGATATCGATTATTTATTTCTCATAATTGTAATATTTGCCAGAGATTTTTATGACTGTAAAGTTAGCTATCGAAAGTCTCACGTTAGTTTATTCAGAAGTTGAGAAAAATTCCAAAAATCTTGGAAAGTCAACTCACGTAAAGATAAGTGGCAGTTATCGTAAAAATCATGTAATATTTAAAGTTACCACAAGCAGTGATAGCCTAGTGGTGTGACCATCGGACTGCTAAGTCATAGGTTTTGAGTTCGAACCCAAGGTCTCTGACCTCTGACTTTTCGGATTCATGTGCGTATTGTATAATTATCACTTGCTTCAAAAACGGTGAAGGAAAATATCGTGAGGAAACCGGCATGCCTGAGAGGTATTTTTCGACGGCTTGTGAAGCCAAGGCATGGCCATGAGCGGCTTTAAAACTCTGACACCAGTAGTGTTATTCTGTAACCATATCACCGTGTTATCTTAGGTGAAGTGAGCGTGGAGTGAGCTGTCAGTTGCTAAGGATTGACACTATTGGCAGCTCACGTCACCTAAGTTAACACGGTGAGATTTTTACAGAATAGCACTACAGGTTAGTCACTAACCACACGAAAAGGAAATGAAGATGACTATCACAAAAAAATATTTTGAAGAAGTGTACTTTACAATGTGTACTTTTTCAAATAAATATTTGTTAAGATGAAATTCCTGAAGAAGTTAGCAGATGACAGCTAAACAGCAAACATCACTAAAATAACTTCGGTAGAACGAAAAGGGGCCTTTACCCAGTAGAAAATATTCTAAAACCGTATCACGATGAAAGCAGTCCATAAAATACAAAGAGCAAAAATATCAATTAATTTAATTTCCCTCAACGTTATCGTTTAAATTAAAACCAGAGAATAAAAAACAAAGCAAGTGCAACGGAAACAGCGCTCCGTTAAGTTTAAACAAAACGAATTAAAATCGTGAAAAAGTCTCGCGAAAATATTACTTATCTGTGCAATTGTCTCGACGGAGGACAGGTTCTTTTAAATGAGTTGCAGTAATCACAAGAAAGCTGTATTGTGCAAAAACTGGAGACTGATTTTGAGGGGGTGAATTTGACGGACTTTTTTGACCTAACAATGTTTCTTTTGAAGAGAAAATGATACTCATTGTTACGCATGTGTTATGTTACGGAACGTAATGTGACAATTCTCAATTGTTTTTAAAATATCGCACCTAAGTAAAAACTTAATAAGTCTTCCGAGACATATGCTAGGTAATTATGAAGAAAACTATCTAAAAAATATGCTTCAGTACCTAACTCATGGTATTACGCAAGTCCCTGACCCAATCACAAACCGACACGAATATTGTCTCACTACTTTTAAACACAGGTGAGTACAGCAACCATCATGTCTCAAAAACAGTCGCACACCCCACGACTGCGCCACGATTGTCATTTAAACAATCACTTAACTGTCACGAAACGAACTTGTATTTTTAAGAGCTAATTTCCTGATTTCGTCACAAGGGGGCGCTCCATCTTCCATTTATTGTTGCAGTTACGGTTGCTAACCAAAACAGTTGATTAGGTCGACCGTTTCACGCTTAGCTGTCCCTCAGGGATGTAATTAAACAATTTTGATGAGTACTCGTTAAAAATTAACTTGTTTTGTCTCTCGCTGTAAACGAAGGGTGGGTGGCGATAGGTCTTGTGTTTGGTGTGGAACGTTTTAGGAAGAAGGAAGGAATAACAATTAAAAACAGTGTTAAAATCAGAACACTCTGTTCCTTTGTTTTTGTTTGTGCCCCTCGATTCGGAACTGCACGATAACTCATTTGACGGCTGATTCGTTATGACGTCACTAATCTTTATATTATAATTATAATATACCTGGCGCCGGATACTATGGTAATCACAATATACTCGTATTATAAGCCCACTGTCACCCTTTTTGTGACACCCAGAGAAAGTATGTCCTATTCTAAATATCAACTACACTCCTGAGAGCCTCTGCACGATGTGTTGCGGCGGCGGCGCGGCGCCGCCGGAGCGGTGTCACTGCGGCGTTCTACATGCAAATATCCATGGTATGCCACACGGTGCGTTCCGGCGTCGCACTGCATATACACCGGACTTGCAGCCCGCGAGACGAGGCGAGAAGGGGTGTTCGCGTTGCGACACCGTATTGACACCGCTCAGTTATTTGTGCGTTGTCAAAAACACAAATGTTTGACAGATGACAATTTACGCGCTTTGCGGTGCCGCACCACGAGGCATCGTGTGTACAGGCTCTAACTGCAACCGAGACAGGCATATAAGGCAGGTCTAAAACTGAAATCGATTTGTTCAGAGCACATTTTTTTTAATGATACAAATTATTTAATTGAACGATCACACATGAAGCAAACACTAAACAAAAACACATACTTAATTCAAGTCGCACAATGGATAGACCGAATTAATATTATCCTGAGAGAAGAAGTGAATAGGGAACCATTTCAGTCTGGACTTTAAAAGAGACTGTGACCTCTAACTTTGTTTCGGCCTTTCTTCTCAGAGTAGTCAGATAGGAAACGCCGATCTAATCTAGTTTTTAAAATATTATTGACGCGTAAAAGTAATTTCGTTATTTCATTTAATTTTAGCAAGTAGTTGTCATAAAACATAATAATGACATTCAAAAGCCAACAGAAATCCTTTCATCAGCAAGATTTGAGGTCTTCACCACAAAGATCTTCTTGACATTACTCTCATGTATTGTTCGGGGTAATACCGCGCTTGTGCCGTCGCAGGCTCGGCAGAACAGTAAACAGTTAAACCAGACGCAGACATAGCGTGGGATCTTTTCACCTGAGGACGCGGTAAACGTGGCACGGGCGAAATTAACTGTATGTTTCGAGAGCTGTTGATACCGACAAAAATGTTGCAGGTTTTTATTTAAAACTGAGATAGCTCAATAGAATGTCCTTATAAAACTAAACAATGACTCTGTAATGTATTATTTTATTACTGTTTTACTTATTTGAATTGTAATATTTCAAAAATTATTTTTTTAATCATTTCAGTTTCTATTTGAATTTTAAAATTACTCTGTAATTAATTTAAGAAAACTGTGACAGTCACAATGGAGGTTTTACCTTAACCATTTTGACTGGGCTATGTCAGTGTTTAGTTTTGACAAAAATCATTTTTTACCCGACTACGGCAAAGCCAAAAGGAAGGGTTATGATTTTAGCAGTCTATGTATGTATGTTTATATGTTTGTATGTTTGTATGTATGTATGTATGTATGTTTGCTTTTACGTGTGTTCCACCATAGCGCCTAAACTACTGAACCGATTTTGATGAATGAGGTATCAATAGATTCGTAATAATAGTCCGGGTGACATAGGCTATATAAATTTTCCCTAAATTTAATATGGTGGATTTTACACGTAAATTTCTAACCTCGAAAAAAAATTAAAATGATATGATCATAACATGTTTGGTACCAAAAGAAAGGTCTTGACGAGCACATTACAAATATGTAAATAATGTTATACTTTCAAAGTAAATAAATATGTTTAAATTGTTAAAAACAAGCAAAAGTGAGACTGCTACGTTGTATCGCAAGATGATACCAACGTGCAGTTAATCAAATCTTAATAAATAAAAACGGTTTGTAATTCCATCCTCAATTCCTCTATGAAGAAAAACAAGTACACACGGCTACACATCAAGCTATACATTTCCAGTTTAAGCTGATCTGGCATTGTAAAGGATTTCCGTACAATGCGAGGTCAGCTAATACTGGAAATTTATAGCTTGATGTGTAGCACTGTGTACAACGAAATATTAATATTTATACACGGGGCACTCAGAAAATTTTGCAATAGGTAATAAAAAAAATATACTACAGGATATATTTTATTCATTAAATCTTTTCAAATAACTCTCCATTGGCGTCTATACACAGTTTCATGCGTCTTAACCAATTTTCATTACACATTTTCCAGTCCACATCAGACACCTCTTTAATCCCTGTTTTCCCTTGAGTTGATTTTTTATTTTGGGGAACAAAAATGACAAATCCATGATTCATCACCCGTAATGAAATCGTAAACGCGCCGAGACGAGCCTGCTTCAAATTTTGCTATCATGTCTCGGCACCATTCTACCCGAACCTCCTTCTGCGTTAGATTGTGTGGTAATCAGTGTGAAACTATCTTCTTTACCTGAAGATGCCCGTTTAGAATTTCATGTACACTTCCCGATCTAATCTGCAGTATATGCTGAATCTCTTCATATGTAATTCGCCTATTCACTTAAATTTAATTTTTCACAGCCAGCACGTTTTCTTATGTAACAGCCGTCATAGATTCGTTGAACCAGCGGAAAACAGTCGCTTTAGTCTTTTAAATGATTCTTTTGGTTTTAGTCGACATTTGAAATCGTACAAAATCATCGCGCGAAAATGTTCTCGTTGTAAATTCAATTTTCAGTGAGACGTTGCGCGCGGCGTTGTTGTAACGTTTAGCAAGTGTAAAAACGGAAAAGTATAAAATAAAAAATAAAGTTTAATAAAAAACTGTAACCCGACCACGGGAAAATAAAAATGATCTAAAAAGTACGAAACAAGCAAATATTTCAGACAGAAATCAAGACATAGGTACAAAAATGGTCAAGGTAAAGCCGTCGTCGCATGCCATTATAATTTTGTAGGTGTTCCTGGCACCCACATGGTATACAGGCATGCGACCACGGCTTTACCTTGACCATTTTTGTACCTATGTCTTGATTTCTGTCTGAAATATTTGCTTGTTTCGTACTTTTTAGATCATTTTTATTTTCCCGTGGTCGGGTTACAGTTTTTTATTAAACTTTATTTTTATATCAATACAATCTCTGATATTGGATCTATGTATCTCTTCACATACGTAGAAATCTCTGAGATATAAGATTAATAACTAAAATAACAGGAGAAGATGCAACACATAAATTCCCTTCGTCTAACCTCACGCATAAAATCATACAAAAACAAACCTATATTTTGGTATCATCAACTCCATATACTTCCCCGGTGTAGCGCTGCATAAGTGCGATTTAGCTAGATGTCAGGGCGGGCGACGTTACTCATGCGTTAATTTTGCGCGACAAATTAATTCGAGCACAGATTTAGCAAGAATAAAATGTTGCCCGCGGGTTTTGTGGCCCAACATGTAATGCAATTGTGTTTTGAATTAATTAAAGGTTGGTTTTTCTATGAAACGAGTTGCTTTGGATTAGGAGTTTTTAATATGTATTTACATAAGTCGCCTGTTATACTTAGACAAGTAATTATAGATGGATAGGGTGGCGTCTTTTTCTATTTGAGATTTGAGAAAAAGTTTTAACCCTGCAGTGGATCGATTGAAAATAACTAATATACTAGAATATACTCAAGGAAACCATGCTTACTTTTATTTTTCCCAAATACGCAAGGTCCACCTACTGATTGCTCATTTTGGACTATTGAAGAAACCAAATCTTATCGTTTATACGGAATACAGACTCATAATACGATAAAAAACATCTCCGCGTAGACGTTCTACGGCGTAGGCGGCGTAGCTGCGTAGGCCGCGTTCCTTGTAAAAGCTACGTTTTCTTGTTGCTCGAAGAATTTAGATTTAAAAGAACATTTTATTTTTAAAGTATTTTATATATTTGAATAAGAGTTTCATTGATGAGATGAATGAATGAGAAAGATACACTATTTACCTCGACACTATTAGAAAAGAGCGGTTAGCAAAGCATTATAATTGGATTTGGAGAAAATTCATTGTCCATCGTAAACATTACACTGAAGTAGTAAATATACTAGTCACAAGAACGAAGGAGAGTTTATTAAGCGTTCCGGTTCAAAGTAATATTTTTCAATAATTTCTAACGGGTCGGTGGGTAGTCTGTATGTTACATAAAGTAAGCTTTTGCCGACACCATTCACAAAAAAATTATTGAAAAAAAAAAATACATTCAACATCTTCTGTTCATCAAAACAAATACAAATTTTGATTAAATTTCATTTAAATTTTTAAACACATTTAACAAAGCAACTGTCAACATGATTACACCTCAATCTAACCGAACAGCGGATGAATTGAGATGAGTATCCACCCCAATGAATAAAAAATAAGCCGTGGCTCATCACAAAAAGCGGGGGAGTAAAAAAATAATATTATCCTGTGGAAATGAATTAAGCAACTCACAGATACTGCGGCTGTGGATACTGACTGGAGCGGATTGGAGGATAGAATGGAGACGGACTTCGAAATTAGAGTTTTACACAGAGATAACAGTTGGCACAGGGGTGTTTAAAACTATCCTCCTCACTTAAAAACGTTCTTTAATTTTGATAGAAAATTAACTGTGAACTTTGATACAATTAGTATGAGTTTAAGCCTAACGTCACAATGGTATTATGTAAATGTGAAATAATTTATAAATGAAAAGTGCCCGTCTCAAAATACATTATATGGTGTATTTAAATACATCTTAAGCTGCTAACAGTTCTTTATGGCTTTACAAATAATTTATACAGCGTGGCGCTTTAATGGTGACATTAATTTAACACACGTATACTGATTAGCGTTTTCTTTTTATGGAGATATTTTAATTTAATTTTATTATTTATTGATTTATTTTCGATTTTCTAAAATAGCATCTTGGTGCAATCACTACATAACAACTGTAGCGCAGAGGTCATTTACTGGGATCACGGATCATAACATCGCATCAATGAAAATAGAACGAATAACGTGCAAAGAGAAGGCGAATTGAAGGAAAGAGAGAGTCCTATGTCGGCGAGCGTTTGAAAATTTTAATTTTTCAATTAACGAATTATTTTTTCTTATTATATGTTTATGATTACTAGCCACTAGCCCTACCCGTGTGTTCAATTAATGTCGCCATTGTAGCGGCATGTTTTATATCTACAATTTAGCCTTTTTAGTGTTAGTAAATGTATCAAAAGACAAACCAATGTGCCGATCGAAAGTTATGCAAAATTTAAATATTTATTTAAACATTTATTAATATTATTTAATTAATATTATTAAAACACTTATTAATATTATTTAATTAATATTATTAAAACACTTATTAATATTATTTAATTAATATTATTAAAACATTTATTAATATTTAAACATTTATTAATTTCAGTCTTTCTAAGAAAACCTTAACATGACATAAAACCACAAATTATGCTCTTAAAAATAACAATATTCTAACACTCAATCAATCCACTAATATTCAATCAACCTTCTAAAGTCATATAAAATCCGTTTCCCTACCACAGAGCGTTTGTCTCCGATCCGTGGCGGGGTAAGTAGGGAATAAAATTAACCGAGGATGATCGCTAATGAAAATAAATTGGCGGCGGGAGATTCCAGATTACACCGACCGCGACGCGCTAGTCCTTTAGAAAAAACGGAACGTGTACCGACTACGCGACTGAAGATCGAAATGGTTATTGTTTTACGATCTCTTGTTATAGGTTTTATTAAATGAAAATGGTAACAGAGTTGAAAAGTGTGATGAATATAATTAGGTAGCTTGTCCAGACGATTGCTGATAACTTGCAGACTGCGTGATCCAACTGCTAGACAAAAGTACCCCCCTGATATTGTTCAGAGGTAAAGATTATTATTGATTGGTTTGCACTTCTGAATTTTTGGAAAATACTTATAATAGGGGATGAAGCACTGAGTACTTTGTGAACTTCTAGGGAAAAATCTACTGATTTAATTTTATTGACGTTCTAAAAAGAAAAACTGCTAAATGATTAATTACTTAGTAGCGGATCGGGTCTCGAAATTTTTACAGAGGTAAAATTTGTTTGTTTGTTTGTAAGTTTCTATAGAAGGGGATCTACGGAAGTACCAGTCAGATTAGAAAAAATATTTTTACATTGAATAGCCCAATTCTTGAGGAAGGTTATGGGCTATGTACCATCACGCTACGACCCTTAGGAGCCGAGCAAAAAGAAAAAAGTCAGAAAGAACGCTAAGCAAAAACGGAGTGATAGTGCGGGCGGGCGATGCGATGCGACGCGGTGGGTCGGGGGCGGGGACCGAAATTTCACGCGGATGAAGTCGCGGACAGAAGCTAGAGCGATATAAACTAAACAATAACAACAAGAAAAAATACAGTGGCACTCCGGGAGTGCCGACAGAAGTGAAAACTTGAACAATTTTATCGTGCATAGAACATTGATCCGTAACATAGTAAAAATAAAGAGCACAATCGCGTTTACAAAAATGAGGTGTCGGTAATGGTGTCGCGAGTTCTATTGTTTTTTCCCATCTCAAAAATGCCCAACGCGCATAAAGAAGTTTTCAGTTCAAAATGTAAATTCTGACAAAAACACTTAACCAAAATATCTTCAAATATGGACGCGCAGATATAACATAGAGTGGTGGCAACGAAAATGAGAGTAACATATCCGGGGGTGGTTCATCTTCTTAAGACGATGTAAGATCAGCCCTGAGTTATAGCCCCGGCAAATAGGGAGTTATTAAAGAAAGTGCGATTACGGTTTTCGTCAAAATAAGGAGATTAACGGCAGTAAGAATGTTCACGCTGTTTTTACGGACTAGGTAAGCAGAGACAATATTTGTCTGGTTACTGCCCACTCAAGCGTTTATATGTCTAAGTATATAGTTCATGCCAAATGTTTTATTTTGGATCTAAGGAGGGTTTTCCTTTCACGCTAACCGCACGCTGACGGTCGGCGCTGATGTCAATAAAATATATACCTATGTAGTTAAAGCGCTGAGCGATCAGCGCGACTCAAAAACGTTACCTATAACTATACAAATTTTGACCCATCAGCATCGACCGTCAGCGTGCGGTCAGCGTGACAAGAAAACCAGCCTATATCTCATTTTTGTCACATTAGCTTCTATTTCACTATTTAGTATGAACAAGTTTTGTCAGATTGCTGTCAAATGTCCTTTTAATCTTATAAATTAGCTATGACCATTCTCAACCGATAAAAACGATTCCTAAATCGATGCATTTATTTCAGTTCGATCATCTCAAGTACTTATTAACTTAGCATACAACCAAACCACTTATTGCCCACTTCCTCTTATCCACAATATCCACCTCCTTTTCATTTTTGGTCAACAAAAAATGTCATGTCAATTAATAAAATCTACGGTAAGCCTCGGCTTAGTCGTCCTCCTTGTTATATCATAACTAAAGCCCGCAGATAGGCCGAGGGCCGGACCACTGTGTTTAACCTTACTGTGATATTATTATGTGTATATTTGTCTAAAATATTATTGGGAAAACTTTTGCTTCTACTACTGTTATACACTAGGTACTTTTGCTACTATTTTTTTAGGGTTCCGTACCTCAAAAGGAAAAAATTCCGTTTTTTCCCTTACAGGAGCACTTGTGTTTGTCCGTCTGTCATACACAGCCAATTTGTTCCGAATCTAATGGACCGATTAAGTTGAAATTTGGTACACATATGTATTTCTATGAGCTAAATATGGACGTGTAACGTAAATTAATTAATTTAGAATATGGGGGCACTTTTGAGGGGCACATAAGAAAATTGACCATTCCCTCCCCTTATCTACGAAAGTACTGAGCCTAAAATTTTGAAAAAATACAGAGTCATACTCTGTATTTTTTCAAAATTTTAGGCTCAGAAGAATCATATTCTTTACTCATAGATTACAGGAAAATCTATGAGAAGTATCGACTTCTCATAGATTTTCCTGTAATCTACGTATCGACGTACAAACTTTAACAGTTGAAATGTATCGGAGAACATGTTTTTTAATTACAATGCTAAGTTTGTATTTGGGATCAATTTTATTTATCTCAACTACGGAACCCTTCATTGTGCGTGGTCCGACAAGCACTTGGCCGGTATTATACTTTTGCTTTTGAGGTAATTGTGATTTTCATAGTATGAATCGTGTCAGCATTACCTAAGACAATTGAAGACGTCTTAAAGAATAATACATAACATAACATCACGTCTTGTTTCCCCAAAGGGTTGGGCAGAGGTGTACCCATAGTACACCCACATTTCGCCAGTTATGTTTAAGTCCCATGTAATAGGGGGCGAGCCTATTACCATCAACTGGGCACAAATCCAGATTCCGGACTACTACTGAGAAGTTCTAGATAGAAAATCCAATAACACTTTGCCCGACCTGGGAATCGAACCTAGGACGTCATGCTCAGCAGTAGCACTTGCAACCACTAGACCAACGAGACAGTAAAAAAGTCAGTAAAAAATAACACATATGAAATAAATACCATAGACAAAGAAGATTGTATATGATAATGCTGTATGTATGTAGATTGGCCATTCAGAAAGTTCATAGCGTGAGTAACTGTCAACGATGTGTACGATTTCGGGGAGATGAAAGTTCGTTAGAATCGTCACTGGTCAAGACTCTCTCAATGCCTACCCAAACTGATACGATTCTGTTTTAATTGAATCATAATGAACCATAACCCACTATAGTTTCACGACCAACCCTTACGACCAACATAATAACAACAACATAAACAATAACAAGCTCCTATTTGTTATTAATCTCGGCTGTAAGGCAGAGGACAGACAGCGATATTACGCCGTATTAAGTTGCTCTAGTAAATCTTTCCGCTATGAGGCGGGCTTAGAGTTTTACTGTCTTGTCTTGTACCGTACCGGGGGCATGTCAGACGGTATGCACTCGGCTTAATAAGTCTCCTTAAGTGCCCGGAGAAAAATAAAACTTGTAATTAGGTTTTCCGACTTTTTGCAAGAGTTAGATTTGCTTTAAGAAATCGTCGATTCACACTTTTTAAGAGCAGTACATTCTTTACTTAACGAAGAGGTTATTTTAGTGGACTTCACTTACTTAATTAACTTAATTATTCCACCAAGTCCAGATCGATAGTACTTTAGTATTACAAAAATCATTGAGTCAGGCCAACTAGCACACAAGCTGCTTATATCACTTCTTTAACACCTGAATGTGCTATAATAGCTATTCAAGGGGTTTACTATAATATTTAGGTGGTTCAGTAGCGTATTTAATCGTTCTTTAACAGGAATGTGGTACAGTAGCCGTACAACAGTAAATATAATCCCAATGGAAATACAAAGGCGTGTTATAGAGTTATTGTACGAGCATTTGATATAAAGTAGAGTTATAAATACCTTTTAAAACACCGTTAAGTCTTAAAGAGGGCTTTAATAGTTAAAAGTGTTTAAATGAAGTTATAAGCTTCCTTTAAAGCACTTTGGGTTGTATATTGCATATTTCTAAATGTCTAAGCTGTTAAATAGTGCTTATTACCGCCTTTGAAACTCTGTTTCTACAGCAGAGAATTATAATTCTATAGTAGCACGTAGGTTGTTATAGTTGTGAATTTTACTGCAACTGTATCGTAAATAGCTGAATAAGGTAAGAAAACCACGCCTTATAATGCTGAAAGCTCAAAAATTTCGTTTCTAGCGTCAATATAACGGCTGAAGTGGCACAAAAGTGTTTACTCATTTAATTGCTTCATTGTGACTCCATTTTATAAAAGATTATCGCGTGAATTTGTCATGGATAACCAAAAAGCGTGGAAATTAAGAAAAAAACATGGTAGTGTGAGGAAAAAAATTTGAAGCATTATGCTGAGATAGGAGCCTTTTGGCCTCGTACAGGACCTTCTGCTTTTATTTTAATTTTACTTTGTTTTTTTTATTGTTTTTTTATTATTTTTATTAATGTTCTATAATATTGAAGGTGTTTAGTTATTAATTTGTGATTTCCTGTGCGAGTCTCAATAAATACTTTTTCTTTCTTTCTTTCTTTTCTTTCAAAGAATATCGGAATATAATTAATAATCGACCAGAACATAGTGATGGCGACCAGAACATACGATAATACTCTGCTCACAAACTCTTTCGTATTTAAGTGCAATTAATGTTTTCATATTTAAAGGTAAAATAATTAGACTAGATGACATCTAGTCTAATTATTTTACCTTTAAATAATAACATTGTTAATAATAACATTGTTATTTGTAAATATTGAATTGATTGTATACATATAAACAAAAAATATTGCAGTATGTCTTATTTAATTAGTAGAGTATAAATAGAAACACACAAACGAATAATGAGAAAGTGTAAGAAGGATGAACAGGGGTTTTAAGATTCAGACAATGGACCCCTAAATAAATTATATAATAGAATATCAATAGTCCGTTGTCCAACCTTAGACTCTTAAAAGAATATATTAATTACCGATGTATACCTAAAAGAGTACAATAGCGCGTCAATACCACAATCATAGAACCGGAAGGTATACAATGATGGATACTAGCAGTTTAAAAGCGATAGAATGGTTCTAGTAAACTCTGAAGACGGTTGTAACCTAGACGCCATTATAGTTTTTAATCTATTTATATCATAAATATGTATAAAAACCGAATAAACGTCACTCTTTCTCACCCAGGATTCTAAAGAAACTACCTAAAAAGCTAAACTATCTTATATAAACTAAATTCAAAATTCAAACCCTCTAATCAAATGTACTTATTTTCCAAAAAATATGCAAAAAACTGAATAAATGGCAGGCGCGTGAAAATTTTAGCTAAAATATATGTGTATATTTACAATACACTGTTACTCGTACTAGTACTTTGCATGCATAAAAGGAAAAATCAATACTTCTGTTGTTTATTTTTTAATTATTTCCAGTTGTTCCATCAATCACTTTCTTAGACGTCATTGTTAAAATTTCAATAAGTTTTGTTCATTTCCCCAAAATATCGCTACTGTATATCTAATATAGATCTGTAAACTCTAATTCAGAGATACAGACGTGTCTAAATAAGATGCGAGCGCTACAGTCGCGCTACAAGAGCTTATTTTAGATACTGAGGCGTACACTATCGCTCGCATAGCACCTTTGTATCTCCGTACTAACACATATTTATGACCATTGTATCGACATTGTAGAACCGTGGGCCGGATAAACCGGTGTCTCTTTTGGGGGTACAGAGGCGCTATAGCGGCTTGTACATCTACTGTAGAGCTTACTTATGGAGGCTATGCCGTTATTAAGAACCTCTAACCAGCCGGTGTACGGCGTGTTATAGAGCTTGTGTGCTACTCGGGCAGGAAGACACCACATGGCCAGCGTTCGTTAAGGTATTAATTAGATCAAAAGAGCAGGGCAGCAGTGTTCATCTCACGCTAATTAGGTACCACATACCTGCTCCGATCTTCAATCAGTCTTCTTAGGGCAATTAATAAGTTAGCTTAACTTCTCAACATCTGCCGCAACGAGGTCACGGCGCTGCACTGCCTAGTCTGGGCACTCATCCAAAAATGGAACCCGTCACCAAAATAATCCAAATTTTGCTGAGGCCCAAGAAAATCGACATGTGAACATCGAGGCAATTCAGCTGCTAGACCAAACAAATATAGTGCAAAGACTAAAACGAACAAAATATTTTGAGTATATGTAGTGTAAAAAGTGTAGAAATAATAGTGACAATAACACAAATGAACAAAGTGTTTATATTATATATCAGACTCGTGTTAGAAAGTAGAACGTACTTCTGTAAAGTACAGTCAACACTATTCAATTTTTTTAAATAAATAGTTATTACATAAAAAATTAAGTTAGATTAAAATTGCTTATTAGTCGTATAGGCTAGATTGTAATCAATTATTAAGAACCAGAACCCTAATTGTGTAATGTACGATCAATCACAATTTGATTCGATTGGAAACAGATTACTAATCCATTGCTTCATAAATTGGAAAACAAAATCTGCTCAACAACGTAAATAACACAATGAATGTTGTTGATCTGTCAAAATGAAACAATTTAGTCATAATCGTTTACGAAAATAAGTTATTTTGAATAAAAGATTAACAAAAAAATAAAAAAATCATCCAAAGTGTGCTGCGCCGTGTCGTCGAGACAATCATTTATACAGTTATACAAAAATTTTTAGCCGCGTAACCAAAATCGGAAATAAAGCCGCCATCTTGTTTTTTCAATACAATTTCCACAGACCCTTTCATAAATGTTTACCAACAACGCCTTCTTGTCAATGTCATTAAAGCATCAAAAGATCTTTGTAGCACTCTTAGACTAAGAACTCACTGGGTACGCTACAATTGCGGCGATAGGCTATCTTCCGCCTGACGCACGTCCTCACCGGACACGGTTGCTTCGGAAGGTCTCTTTTCCGGATAAAGCGAGAGGAAACACCCGGGTGTCACCATTGTGTGGATCACCCGGAGAACACGGTGGAGCGTACGGTGGAAGTCTGCCCGGCTTGGACGGAGCACTGCTGTGTCCTCGTGGAGGCGATCGGCGGCGGTAATTTCTCGCGACCAGCCCAGGTCCAGGCCATGGTACGGAGTAAGAGGGCATGGCAGGCCATCACCTCCTTCTACGAAGCAGTAATGCTCGCGAAGGAGGAGGCGGAACGCGTGAGGGAGAGGCAAATTTCGCGCCCTCACGCCCCTTACCGCCACAGGAGACGCCCTGGGCATTGAGATTCGCAAGCCGATTTCCGGCCGCCGTAGGCGCGGGCATGCACGGTGAGCAACGGGTAGCTCACCGTCCGATAAGGATCAGGCCCGGGTCGATGGCGCGTTGTGTTCCACGCGCGCCTCAAAGAGATGTCAGCAGAACTGACGGGGTCTACTAGGGCTGATACCTGCCGGGGTCGCGGGAAAGTCTGAAAGGGATACCATGGCCCCAGGCAACATACAGGCAACTGAAGGAACACGGGTGGGTTTTAGCCAGTAGGAGTCTGACACGCCCTCCCGCTCCGCTCAGAGCGGGAGAAGTTATTTAAAACCACTCCGTGAGATCTTAGCCTTATACTTAGTATGTGTAGGTATCGCAATATACTCAAAATTCTTTACCATCGTTGGTTATTCAAACGAGTTACTAGAACTGCGAGCAGTGCCGTGCAAAGAAAAAACTTTTTACAAAAAAAAAAACAACCGACTTAAAAAAAAAACACTACAAAGTGAAAAATAACTTTAATTTCGGAATTCTGTGTCTTTGGTTTTTAATTTTCGTTCTTTGTCACCGACTTCCGAAATTAAAGTTATTTTTCACTTTGTAGTGTTTTTTTTTTAAGTCGGTTGTTTTTTTTTTGTAAAAAGTTTTTATTTTTCACTTTTTATTTGTGATACCTACCCCACACAAATTCGAATACCACTACCTGCTATGTAAATAACAGTGACAGGAAGTTATCATAATATCATCCACATACTAAGTGAGGAAAAAATACGTATTATTGAAGCTAACTCAAAAACTACCCAAGCAAAGTTAATAAAATTTATATGGGACCACCTCTGAAGTATGATCTACCAAACAAAAAAAGAACCATCAAAATCAATTCATAATTGACGGAGTAATCGCGTAACAAACAAACAAAAAAAAAAAACAACATACAGTCGAATTGAGAACCTCCTCCTTTTGGAAGTCGGTTAAAAAGAACCCGTTCTACCGATTCTGTCACAAGTATTTCCAGGTATATATCGTCAATGTAACGTCAGTTTAGCGCATAAGTTTTCTCTTTACTACCGAGCCTTCAACTTGCCAACCGAGCACTAACTAGGCACAATATAATAAATAGCGTTATTACACGCCGTCATAATCCACGGTTAACTAACATAAATGCCCAGCTCCGCTGGCAGGCAGTTTGTTTAGATTAAAACATAATGCCTCACTGATATTAACATGATGACAAAGTTATTTATTTTTTTCTTGACTGTCTCGGAAATAAAAACGTTGTCTTGAAGGTCACGGTTATAGAGATTAGAAACTTTAACTAAACAATGAGTTTCACGGGTAATGTACTCGTAATTGTTAGTACCTACTTACCTAGGCCATATTGGAATTTTATCTATAACCTAATGTGTCTGGATGCATGTGTTCTACCCGGAGCCATTGTTACTTGTCTTTTTGCTCAATTATTAGAAACCGATATCCAAGTAAAGTTATACTAAAAAGAAAGAAAGAAAAATATATTTATTTGTCTCATAAACACGTGGGTACAAAAAGATAAAACTAATACAAATTAAAATTAAATTATGCTCACGAACACACAATATAAATAGTCGGCAGCTGCACGCCGTGACTGTGACAAGAAGGTTTCCACTCAGCATGTGGGTCCCCCACAGCAGAGCGCTGATTTTCAGTGGTCACCCTCAATAAAATCGCCATTATACCACATATGAGCTGATAAAACATCGGTTTTCTTTATTGTATGTAAGTTATTATTAATACTTACAATAAACGTGGATATATTTAGTAACCTGTTCCGCTTAGCTATTTCTAAAGAGCCATTAAAAAAACCCTGAAAGAAATCGACACGTGTTTCAACCTCTCAACGAGGCATCCTCAGGATGACGATTGACTTGTCGCGAACCCGAACACAGCGAGCCACACCGAGCGTTGAACACAGAGAATGGCCATTAATGTTTTATACCTTCCGGAATAAATGCTCCAAATGATGTTGAAAACCGCGCAAATCTTTCCATGTCCTGAGGGTACATCTTCCCTACTATTACCGCGTCTCCCGATCTACTCCCTGATGTGTAATGGTCTCTATAGCCCCATGAAGCACGAGGCTCCAGGGGCTAGTGCAAATCTTGGGGTTTATTCTATTTATCGAGTCTGGTTAAACCACGCTGGGATCGGTGCATTTAATTTCATTCATTCATTTATAAGTGATGTTAGAAACTGCTTCCAAATCTGTTGCGGAGTTTAGAAGAACAGCGTGGTCACACAGACAGAAACGAAAACCAACTTTTATTTATAATATGTATAGAAAAATAAATTCAAATTCATTGATTGTTTGTCACAGATGGAAAGTCAGTTCTTATAATTATTACATAAAGGATCGCTGTAACATACAAATGTTGAAAAATACAATAGACCTGGATATATTTAGTAACCGCGCATAGCGCGCGCTGCGTTCAGCGCTCGGTGTGGAAACACGCCGTGTTCGGGATCGCGACAAATCAATCGTCATCCTGAGGATGCCTCGTTAAGAGGTGAAACACGTGTCGATTTCTTTAAGGAGTTTTCTATGGCTCTTTAGAAATAGCTAAGCGGAACAGGTTACTCAATATATCCACGTCTATTATATTTTATAATGAATTTCCGCAAGGTCACGCCTGAATCAATTAACTATACCTATGTTGTGTACAATATTCTAATGTAATTAAAGTACAGTACCTGGGCTACCAAGCTTTGCTCTGGGTGAAAATAGAGAATTCTCATTTAATAGTATAGGAAAGTTCATACTAATTCCGTTTATAGTACATACTAATTCCATGGTGCCATGATAGTAGGCACTTCCTAATTCCATACTCCCGTATTTATAGTGTTTTATCTATGTTCCAAGCTGCCATGTCATTATTCTAAGGTTGCCATCTTGTTCTAAACTTTGGGCGACCGAGCTCTACTCGGGTGAAAATACGAAGAAAACGAATTTTCCCAGATATGAGACCCAGCTAGATCGATTTTTCGCCCCCGTAAACCTCTATATTGCAACTTTCATCTAAAGCCGATTTCGAGAAAGTGACTACAAATATATATACAAATATTGCTCGTTTAGTAGTTTAGGATTCTAACTATTTATCTATCTATCTACACACTGCCCCGATTCTAGACTATCTACTCTGAAAAGATCATAAATCGTTGAAGTCGCAAATCAATAAAACTACAACACAATAAATACTCTTGGAAAATGTTCTTAGTGTCAAGAACCACGAATCACATACTTACTTTGCTATTAATAATAATATTTTAGATATAACAATTGACAGATACTTTATCAGACTTTATTAATTAATATAATATTAATTTCCTGTATTGATTGATCCACGAAATAATACCGTCGACATTATCGACAAAAAGCCTGATTGACTTGGATTAATTTCAATATGCTTTTGTATCGGCAGTAGTAAGTACGTATTGTGCTCTATTAAATGAGTTTCGTTGCTGAAATATTAATGAGCGTAAAATATATCCGGCACTTGTAGATATTTTATAGGGATAATTTTATTAAATGGACATTTTAATAACAATTTAAAGCTCAAAAAATACTTCTAATAATAGTAAGATTGGCTCAATTTACAAATAGAAAGTTAAACTAATTGAACAAAACAATGCCTGTCACATTTATCATAGCAAACGCACACTGAATCTTATCGCGTCGATGGAAAAAATGTTTTATTTTACACCTCGCACCATCATTAAAAAGTTACATGTTCAAAGTAAATAGATGCTTCAGGCAAATACCTACTTATCATTAGAACATACTTTACGAACTCGAAAATTTTCTTAATGAGTTCCAAATAATTAAGATGCTACTCAAAAGCGAATACGCTAAAGAATGGATAAGAATGTCGGAGTGTGCACGATCAAAGAATGATTCCGCGAACGAACTTTAAATCTCTCTAATTGGTATAATCCGTTTCGCCCTATGTTTGAACGTTCTAGCTGAGCGGCTATCAAGACGATCATATCAGCGCAAAAAGTGTAGGTATACTTCATAATTATTTCCAAGTCCTTATTTATTTTACTTAAATAAATGTTCTTGGAACATCTTTAGTTGGTATCAACTAGAAAGATAAAATCTGAAGACTCTTTGAAATCTAGCTTTATAACTTAAAACTAGATTTCAAAGAATCTTCAGATTCAGCGCCTACCCGAAACGTTATAGCAGCAAATGTGTGTAGTTTGTTAGATATTTAATTAGTACAGGCTCTTGTTATTTTTAATCATTCATATTATCAGGGACTCACAGGCCACAGTGATTAATAATATCAAATTTCAGCAGTGGGAATCAAACCACCTTCAGACAGATCGCGAGGTCTCTATTAATTTGCTTTACTCGAGATTTTTAAAGTAGGTAGGTATTATTTTAATCAACTGTTGTTCTACATTAAAATATTGTATTCAGGTACATATAAATAGTACCTGGGCGACCGAGCTCTGATCTGATGAAAATAGAGAATGCTCATTTACAGTATAGGATAGTACTTACTAATTCCATACTGCCATGATAGTAGATACTTACTAACTCCATGCAGCCATGATCATTATTCTAATGTCAATAATGTCATGTCATTATTCATTAGCTTGTTCTAAACTTTGGGCGACCGAGCACTGCTTGGGTGAAAATACGGAGAAAACTAATTTTTCCAGATATGAGACCTAGCTAGATCGATTTTTCGTCCCCGTAAACCCCTTTAGCGCAACTTTCATCGAAATAAGTAAGAGCCGATTTCGAGAACGTGAGTACATACAAATATTGCTCGTTTAATAGTATAGGATAGATAAAGTAGCATCTTTCGTTTGAGCTTTAATTCAAGTGCAAATACTTACCACGACTAAACTACAAAGTTACTCGTCTCAGAGTCAAACTTTAGAACTTGTGCCTTGCACGAATATTAATATACTAGCCAGCCTAATATTGTGCGAAACCCCGAAACAGCCGGTCATTCACCACAAAGATCGAAGTGTTGACAAAGATGTCTGTAGATACTGGCGATTACGCCAAGACTTGCAACTTTGACAGGTGATTTGGGTCCCGACGACCGCTTCCGTCGAAGCTTCGGAGATAACTATTGACACATGTTTAGTTCCACAATGGTTTAGAGGGTGCCCAGTGTACCTTGGTACTTGGTAGTGGCGCTGCTTGCAGTGGCAAATGTCAACAAGCTGTCAAATTCAGTACTTTTGGCTAAAGTTCACTTTTTTACCGCCTGCCAGAATATACTGAGCAACTACCAAACTAGCGATAAACTCAGATATTATTCTGTGGCGTTCGACTGTAAATTCCCTTTTAGATAAGTGTGTAAGTGTAGGCATAGATAAGCTAAGTATAGTGTAATGTTCTGTGGTGCAAGTTTTAATTATTGTATAATGTACAGTGTTACGGTATTTTTATTACCATCATTGTATTTCGATAAAGCAAAACGGTCTGCTATCGTTAATTGTATTTATGTTTTGTACTTTTATGATGTTCGATAAATTAATTGCAATGAACTTCATTATGGAGTCGTGCGAACAGCTGATTCAGACCCACATTTGTTAGTAGGTAGGTATTTCGTTTTTTACTTGCCTGCAATTTGTTGTTGCTGCATTCAGTAATTATAAAAAATCTAGACAGGAAGCAAGAGGTAATGAATATATGTACCAACAGTAGTTAAGTTCATATTTTAAAATAAACTGTTTCCTTTTGTTCGTAAGCTCACACTTGCATATCCAGTCCAAGAACTTGAGGCGCTGCATGCTGAAATGCCAATAATTGGACACAATTGTTACTAAATTACTTTTAAGCATAATAATTTTAAGTAGCTAAAACAAATTGTGTAACATCTTTCCTCTTTCTGGTCTAATAAATAAATAAATAATACGCTTGCTGGGGTTGGTCCGTCGATGGGTACCTTTACATACCGAGACTCCTCCGTGCCTCGAAAAGCACGTTTTAAGCCGTCGGTCCCGGCTAACATTCGTGGATCTTTGACAGTCGTTACGAGTCGTCAGAAGCCTGAAAGTCTGACAACCAGTCTTACTAAGGGTCGTATTATCCAGTTACTGGGTTGTGGAGGGTAGATAGGCAGTCGCTCCATGTAAAATACTGGTGTTTAACTGCATCTGGTTAGACTGGAAGCTGACCTCAACATACTTGGGAAAAGGCTAGGTAGATTGATATAGTGTTCAGTGTTAGTGTTTAGGACAGGTTGGTAACAAAACATTTCTTGAAAAAAAAAGGTAAATAAAAGAACAACATCTTTTCATATTATATTCAATTAAATTTTCGTTTATATAATTGAATCGAATAAACATTTAGCCAATATTTTCTTTACCTAAGCGGTAATGCTTTAATTGTTCGTGTGAGCCTAGTGACGTAGTTTTACAATAAAACTTATGTTTAACATTAATAAAATATTTACAATATTTGGAAATTTCATCACAGCTTCACGAAAACAAGCATAACATGGGAACAACAAAACAAACTGTCGTATTACTACTATGATGCGTCTAAAACTATAAAACAAGAGTGTGACGAAACAGCCTCAATCGATAAATGCGTGAATACTGTAACATAAACTGTTTGGTGTAAACCGATTTACTGGGCAAAGCGGCATTATGAACTATGAAATACCCCGCACATAAACCTTTACAAAACGAGCCGCCATCACCAACGCTTACCGCTTATTATTCAGAATAGAGTAATCAGCGCGACTCGATTCAATATTGCCACCATTTCTATTCTAACTGCAACCCCAGCGCTCTGCCCAGTACAACGGGAGACTAATTGATTATCAGTAATTACGTGATCACCCTACAATACTAACCGATCTTTGGATTGAGGAAGTATTAACATCTATAACAAAAGGGTACATAATACGGAATGTGCGTAACCATTCGACCGCCGAACACCGACCGATAATATCAGAAATATCGATTCCAGTATACTATGTGCAATATAATATCATTATTACTATGACTCAATACTAATTATACAAATAATGTACATAATTAGAATAACATTGAATACCATTCTATACTTTGACCTTGCTTTTATAATTTAAGTGGAACTTTTAATGAGAGTATCCATTAATTATATTCTAATAACAGATTTATACAACTACTGTAAAATTTAATAAATAAAAACCGAGTTTTGAGTTTCTTATGTACATACATACTACTAGATATATTGAGATTCCTTCACAAACAACTGTGACATGTCTTTTGATAGTAGTTTTGTACCTACAACTATGTACATAATAAACAATACGATGTGATCGCTCTATCAGATAACTTGATACTACTAGTTTAAACTTATAATGATATCGCATTCGAATATGTCTAGTCTCATCATCATCATCATCATCATCAGCCTATAAATGTTCCCACTGCTGGGACACAGGCCTCCTCTCTGTGAGAGGGAGTGGGCCGTAATCCACCACGCGGGCCCAGTGCGGGTTGGTAGATGTCACATGTCTACGAATTTATGTCTAGTCTACCTTAAGCAAAACTATGATCGTTAATAATCTATACAGTTACTAACAAAGTCCTCTGAATAATACGAACTGTTTATAGTTAGGATGACGCCGGCGTCGTCATTTAATACTAACATGGCACTGCACACCATTAAACGATTCGATATCAGTCTTTCGTGTATATGCTGCGACACCACAAACACAAAAATCTCTCACATTTTACTAACATTGAACGCAGTTAGCTCACACCAGTTTCCTTTCGGCCATAGCGTGGGGGTGTCCCGGATGGGAGTAGTGTCCGGGCGACGATGGCTCGTACAACGACATCTTCAGTCTCTTGCACTTCGCTCTTCGGTTCTTGAACCAAAACTGCACGTTCTTTGACTCCAGCCGAGGAAACTTCTGCCTGTACGGCATCCTGTTCAACTCCTCAGTGTACTTAAGTATCAGGTTGTGCGAGGGATGGGTGTTCATTGAGAACCATTGCTCTAGTACGGGGACCTCCGAAACGGGGTCGATGAAGGTTCGGTTGCGTTTGCGGCGCTCGTCCGAAGCTCCTGCAAGGGCCAGGTTGAGGCCGCTGGCGCCTTCTCCGGGAACTGCGCCGACACCAGGAAAGCCGCTCATATACTGGCTCATGTACATGATGCCGTGGCCGAACATGGGGTGGTTAGGCACCATGGGGAAGGGAAGACGATCTAGATGCGGGGAAGATGGCCCGTAGTGTCGTTCCTGGATTACATCCTCATCAGAACCATCATGGTCGTCCCCAACACCGTTCTCATCCTCATTGTTGTTATTATTGCTATTGTTGTTGTGCGAACTGTCGCTGTTCTTGGCCGGAGAACGTTGCGGCGAGATTGTGTGGTCGGGCTTACTCAAATCTCTTGGCTCTTGCTTAATGTCATGTACCTGTAACAATAAAAATGAAATATTAATATATTGTCTAATGAGATAGTTGTCGCGCAATATATCTATGAGTAAAGGTAATGGTTAGGGATAGCGTGACTTATAAAAATCTAATCATGATTTATTGATTATTCAAGACTGTTCAATCGTGTCTAGACTTCTTTGTCGTAATCATAATTAATGTAGCTATAGAAACTCACCTTAATTATATCGGGTGGCTTGGGGGACTCTTCGGGCCTATCATCTGTATCATGATCGATATTCTTCTTAGTTGTGATCAAAGACAGAGGCGCATCAGGACTCTCAGGCCTGTCATCAGGATGTATATCACCTCCATCATCTTCTAAATCCGAACCTCCATTGGATAAATTGTCTTCAGACATTACAGACATCGGGTATCTTCCCGGACTGCCAGATAGAATAGGACTCTTCATTGAATTGTGATCTTGAGAACCGTAAGTGTCACTGCCAGCCATCAATGACCCGTTTGTAGGACTGTGACTCCTGCTATTAAACCCATTCACCCCGAGGTGACAGCTCAGTCCACCAATATTCCGAAGCTCAGCGCGTTTCTGCGCAGCACGCGCGTTTTTGAACCAGTAAACAACGTTGTTGACATCGAGGGGCTTTCGTCCCCGCCTCGATTCTAAGTTATTTAACTCTCGGACATACTGTTGTATTTGCTGTCTGCTTGGATGTTGATTCTCGGAAAACCAACGCTGTAGTTTGGGCAGTTCCAATTCAGGATCAAAACTTGTCCGCATTCTAGTCTTCTGAGTAGGATATTGACTTTGGACTGTCTGTAGCGCTGGATGTAAATGATCTGGTATAGTATTCAAGGTTGGTGAACGAGTTTTAGGACCAGGCGATGGGTATCGACGAGGGCTGAATGGCGGCGGTCGGGGTGTCACTTGAGCACTCCACCAGGATTCAAACTTACGACGCATTTCTTCAGACGGCTCATGAAAGTTGTGTGGCCCTGGCGTACGGTCCTGGCCGCGACAAATCTGAGCTAATGTTACCTGTAACAAGAAGAAACACTTTAAAAGGAAGGTCACCAAACGTAACTCGAACAATAAATAAAACAACAAGATACCGCAAACAATTTTAGACGATTTTAAAGAGGTCAGTCTAACCAGCAACAGATACAGAGATAATTGTTTGAATAAACAAGAAGCATTGTTTCACAGAACATCGCCATTAGATTATGAAAATATTAGGTCGGCTGTTAATGCATGTGTCATGCGCGAGCGGTCGGCTTCTGACGCGCTCGGCGTGAGGTGTTGACTCGGTGGTTAGTGCGCATCACTCCCGCGCGCCGACGAAACTTCAATCATGGTCTGCTCTAAAACAATGAGCGGGAAGGGCGTCTCAACAATTAGCATCCACCCACTACGCCCTCAACTAGCGCACAGCCGCGGACTAAGTGCTCCCTGCATCGTTACCGCACCGACTGCGCTAAACAAAGCACCCGAAATGCCTCAAGCCGATCTGACGCCGCTGTTTGAGCATCAAATCAACCGTGTGACTCGGAATGATTCAATGCGATGTTAAAATTTCACAACTACATATTTGTTCAGCGTGATAACAGGAGTGCATGTTTAGAGAGGTATTAATCGCACAGCAAGTAGTCAATCATAAAGAACTTGTCAGATTATAGCTCCGTCGCGCAGTTTACCCAGCTTGACAGTTATGCAAGTGAGATCTGCTCGTATCGCTAGATTACATAGAACAATGCCAGTGATTACGTCGTCAAGCGAGTTGTCAGGCGCAGGCCTGCTCGCAGTGTTGCTAAATCAGACGTTAAATTAACGTTAAGTATTACACATCGAGATTGTGCCTATAAATCATGTCAGAGGTATTAGCGCCGCGCTCGAGTGATACGTTAATCCGCTTCTTTGTTTTATATTTTTAAATAGTGAGGCCATATTTGCTTTCAGATATTGTCTGTTTCAGCTTCATGGAAGATTTACGAGAGCTGGCGCCTGCGCGTGATAACTCGCGTCACGAGTAATCCGCCTAAGTACGTAATTCGGTGTGTGATTGCGAACATTTCTTGATATACTCGTAGTTAAAAGGACAACTTTGAACACAATAGGCTTAGTGTTATCTTATATTATTTTCGTTGTGTGTACATACGCTACTTACACACACTTGAAGGAGTGATTAAATTGTAACCCGTTTCAAAGAACCTTGAAATTTCAAAGAGATTTCGAAATTAAGTAAGAAAGTAGTCTTAAAGAAGATTTATGGTTTAAAATTGATCCTGCATCGAGGTGGCACTCGGGAAACCCCTTCGATAAAATATTCCTCGAGCGTCCAAAAGTTTGCTTCGAGTTAAAATCGAAGTGGTGCAAATTGGCGTGAGATAAATTACCATAATATCATAGAGCCGAGTTCATCTGGCGTTTAGCTAACAACTCCAAGTTCGAGGTGTTTGATTATCTTGCCCGGTCGGGAGTTCCTTTGGTTCATTTGCGCCAACTTCGACTCGACTTTTCAACTTCAATTTGTTTCAAGCTGTCTATTAGATCGTTGAATCTTCATTTGTTATCTTCAAGATATTACGAAACATTGAAAATGATGTATTACTTAACCGTGCCACTACACGATGTCACTGCAAACTCCAAATTGAAATATCCGTGAGCCGGTTATGGTTGGAGGGCGCGCATGGAGCGCTAACCTCGCGTTTAATAAGATTATAAAGCATTATTTTATGGTATTAATAAGATCAAAAGCGTTCGTACATCTAAAACTCCTTTTAACCCTCTTTCGGTGTGGCTCAAGTTGGCAAGACGAGGGCAACCCCCCGCCGCCCTAACCCGTTCGCTACAAGGTGGATATTTAGAAAATATAATAAGGCCTTGCGAGGCGCGGATGAGACGGAGATTCAATTAAATTTATTATGTATGGAGATCTTGCGTATGAGACAGGTGCTCATCGCGTCGACAAATTGTTCTCTATCGCGAGTAAGAGCTTTAAATCTCTTTAGAACTTACTGAGTTGCTGAAAATTTGGTGTACATGTTTTCTTTATTCAGACTAAAATTATTTTTTATAAACATGATTTTTAAGTACAGTTATACTTCATGATCATAATACAGTACAGTATAGTAGTACTTCTGGAGTCTTGTTATAAGTGAAAATAAAGATGCTGCAAGCACAGACCATGATAAAGTTAGAAAAAGCAAGAAAAAGAAAGCTGTAAGAAAGACACATACAACAAAAAGCTAAAACTTGAACTATAGCCCAGGGAAATTAGGTTTGAACTCTGCACTAAATTCTAGCAGCGTTTTTTTTTGTTTTTTTTTTTAAACTGAGCTCTTCATATAATATTTAAAAAAATAAAATTTTCCGAGACTGCATCAAGGTAAAAAAAAAATACAAAAACGCGATTTTGTGGATAAAAATTGAGGCAAAATAGTTAACAGGAAATGTTGGTTACGATATGTAACAATTTGGTAAAACTAATGTATTATTTCAGAATTAAACATTTGCGTCCACGGAAAATAAATATTAAAAACAATATTACGATTTTTTTTAATTGTACCTACTTCAAGCATAAATGTTAACAGCGGTTTTATTGCATTAACATACATACATACATAAATAAACTCACGCCTTCTTCCCATGGGGGTAGGCAGAAACTACAGAACGCCACCTGCTACGATCCTTGCATAGTCCTTTTGCCTCGTTTACGTTCATATATCTGGTCATACACGCATACCGGTTGCGAGTACTACGCACCTGGCCTTTCTGAAGAACATCACCAATAAGGTCAGTAGGTATATGTCCTCCTAGGGCGTCCCCGCCCGGCCTTTCCCTTTACATCAGCCTTGTAAATTAAATTATTGCATTAAATAAAATAATTAAATATTTTAATATGCTATCCAACAAAATTAAATATAAAGTACTAGCGCAAGATATTATTAAAGATTTTTTGCAATAAGTAGCTGTTGTTCAGGCAAAAATTTAACACATTAAAGCAATAAAATTAAAAAGAAATTGTGTGAAACATTTTGCTTTACTGTGTTTAATTTGTTAGGACAAGTTTTGTAATTAGGTCAGATAGAGCCTATAAATAAAAGTTAAACTAAATTTAACGTTGTTACATTTTTTCCTGAACCGTTATTGCAAAAAAAAGTTTGATTAGTATCTTACGCTCGTACAATATGTTTAATTTTGTTGGATAGCGTATTAAAATATGTAATTAAGTAATTTAATGCAAAAAACAGCTATTAACATTTTTGCTTGAAGTACAATTTAAAAAAATCGTCATTTTATGTTTATCGAAGTTTCCGTGCACAAAAATGTTTAGTTTGTTGATCTACTTCTAATACCTTATATCCCTTTGACAAACACTCCATACAAACATGTCTGTTTATATTTTTTCTATCACGTAAAATTGAAAAAAGATGTTTTCTAAAAAAAACGTACACGCGGGATTGAACTTTTCGCAGTATACATTTTAACATACTCCCTTCCTTGTCCATACCCTACACGTTAAATGAAAGAAATCGCTGTTTTAAATAAATGCAAAATTAGTTTAAAGTTCGGCGTAAATTCCGGACTATTTATCGCCATCCCCAAAGAAAAGTTGCGTTTTTGTAGCAACTTTTCGAAAAATAAAAAAACATGTTTTCGTCGATTGCTCCATAAATAATGGACGTAGAGAGATTGTCAACTTTGAAAAAAAGTTATTTTTTGTCACGAGAACATAATTCTATATTATGGGTGGGAATACATTTTGATAATATTATATTAACACTTTATTTTCGTAATTTAAGGCCTGTGTAAATCTTTGAATTCTATTGTAATATTTTGTAACTTCGTAATTAGCTGTATAAAAATTACGAAAAAAAAAATGAGCAGATGTATTGTATACCCACAGATTCCAAAAACGACATAACAATAAAACTAAGATACTGCCAGTTATCATTTTATTCTGTGGGGACGGCGACATGATAAACTTAATTGAATCAAGAAACATGCAGTGACACACATAAAATAGGTATTAAATGAATACATCCATGCAACTTTTCAGAAACAACTTTCATAACCTACACTCAAAACATGACATCAAAATGTCTATGAGCCCACTCATTGTTAAACTCGAGCCGCGAACATGAAAACAAATGCTTCCTTAATTCTTCCCCCGAGCGATGATCCCTATTAGCAGGGTCTTAGCAGTCACCTCGCAATTATAAAGACCAAATTGAAGAACGCGCGCCTACTTAACGAAGAGTTTTGATAATCTGTCTCTCCGTCTTTCATCCGAAATTCTTGTTAATTTTCGTCGATATCGACTGATTCCAGTGCCAAGTACTTTTATGTGCTTTGGCATATGAAAGCTGTTTGGCAGGCGGACTTGCAAGATATGCCTTAATGTCATTGTTTGTTATAAATTTTAAAAGTTTTCTTAATGTTTGTGCTTTCTTGTTTTCGATAATTATAAGGACATTTTGGTAAAAAAAAAGTTCTAGTCTACTAGGGACGATGCCTGGATTAAAAAAGAAATTTTATGTAGTACGTCAGTCAGATAATAAAAAAATATTAGTCACGTATTTTTGCTTTATCCTATGAATAAAAAATTACTTAGGATAAAACGCATTGAAAAGTTGGGGAGTGGGGTCATAAGTAAGAATAAAATCTATCATACCTACGTATAGTGTCAAATAGTGACGTCCTGGCACATTTTAACTCAATGTATCGCCGTAATCTTTTGATTACATGAAAAAGAAAAAAATTACATGTCCAATATTTTTTATTTAATATTCTACCTGAAGGACAAAACATATTTTTTTAGTCATCCTCCCGTGTAGTTGGTGAATACTGCCGCTTCAAAATTATTTCGGCTACATATCCCAAAGAACCACCAGTTCTACAAATATTGGAATGTTTTCTTCTGGTAGTTTTAAGAACTACCAACAAAACCGCTAAGAGCACGAATAAAAACTACCAAAACCGATACAATAACAAAATCAGGAATCTTAAGCAAATAAGCACTCAATCTTTAATTAAATCGTTAAAACAAACAATACCTACTAGGATAAATGTTTTCGATTGAAAGCGTGCCTTACAAAGCGGGCTTAAAATATGGAAAACAATGAGTTTCCAGTGTTTCCACGTTAATAAGGGGTAACAGGGGGTAAGGGGTAAGGGTAAAGGTTTAGTTCGGGGTATTGTTCCCGGGGTAAACCGAGGACATGGCGTTCCGTTGTGAATGTTGGTTTAGCTCGGTGTACCGTGTACTCATTGTCACCCATCAGGATGATTTTAACGCCCCAATCGGTTGAGGTAATTTGATTTGACAGATGTTTTCGGAAGCTTTGCTGTACGTGTGGTTGCAAGATTATGACGACTGTGTTTGCGGCTTAATTCTTTTATAACAGGGGTTGCGTTTGCAAAAAACGGGAATTTCTTTTTTGTTTTTGAAACACTTTACAAACTTCTCAATTTTATTCAAGCAGTTTATAAGGACGTGTTCTTCTAAAAACATATTTCTTGGGGATTTCTAAGTTAAAAAAAATCTGAAACACTACTTAATTTGGGATTACTTTTGCACTGTATTTATGTATTTGTATTTAAGCTGGTGAGACTGATTTATACACGACTACACAAGTCTTCTCCTTTATAACAAGAACTTACCTCATCCAAAGGGCATCCTGTAGACATGAGCAAGGGTCTACTCTGCAATAACAACAACCGCAGGAGTTTGTCCTTAATGTCCTGCAGTGGGGTCGCCCGTGGTCTCAGCAGTTGGATCCTGAGGGTTGCGACCGTCGTCAGCTCCCCTAAAACCTCGCCGACGGTGGCCAGAGGACCATCAGAGATCCTTTCGAATGGCAACGGCTTCCAGTTGTTTATTACTACTGAACCTGTTGACAAGAAAATTGAAGGTTTTAGATATTGTTGTTTTAAATGTGTAACAGTGGAATTTCTTGCCCATTCTTCTCCATACGAAAATTACCTTTTGGAAGGGGTGACTAAAATCAATTAGATTTTTAACCGAATTCCAAAAGGAGGAGGAGGTTCTTAATTCGACGGTATATTTTTTTGTATGTTTGTTACGCGATTACTCCGCCAATTATTAATTGATTTTGATGATTCTTTTTTGTTTAGTAGGGCATACTTCAGAGGTAATCTCATATAATTTTTATTAACTTTGGTTGGGTACTTCTTGAGTTAGCTTCATTAATACGTGTTTTTTCCACTTAGTCTATCTGGATGATATAATGATGTTATAATAAATTCCAGTCACAGTTTTATTTACATAGCAGATATTTGTGTGGGGTAGGAGTACCACAACTAAAAAGCGAAAAATAAAAATTTACAAAAAACTGTATTCTTTTTTTGTAAAAAGTTATTTTGTAAATTTTGACGTTGAAAGTGCCTTTAATGTGCTTATTTGAAATAAATGATTTGACTTTGACTTTCAATAATCATGATGTGTGGGAAAAAAACACGTATAATTACCTACTGCCCTTTTTCCATTTTTTTAAAGGACACACATAATATTAAAGATAAATACACCATAACATCAAGCCTGTAATACCCGAAGGGCTAGGTAGAGGTGAGTAGTATACCCACATTTCGCCAGTTATGTTTTAGACGTTAGAAGGATACTATTAAACTTAATTATTGTTAGACATATTTACAATGAAGCCTTAGATAGATACCTATTAGAAAAATTACAAGAGAACCCTATGTATTCATTGAAATTTTCCCCCTCCTTGGTCATTGAGTGAGTTATATTAAAATTACAGAAATGTACAAGGTATTCCTAAAATTTTCCTTTAATCAGCCAAGGACTTAGTGGCTAGATAGCAACATCCATCAATAATAACATTAGTGATGACCCGACACACAGTACAGTTTGGTACAGTCGAACCTAAGGGTTTAAGTACACCGATTTCCAGCCACCGTAGGCGCGGGTTTGCGGACGATGAGAAATGGGTAGCTCGCCGTCCGATAAGGACCAGGCCCGGGTCGACGGCGCGTTGTGTTCCACGCGCGCCTCAAAGAGATGTCAGCAAAATTGATGGGGTCCACTAGGGCCGATGCGCCTGCCGGGGTTGCAAAGAAAACCGAAAGGGAGATTGTGGCCCCCGGCAACAGGGCAACTGAAGGAACACGGGTAGGTTTTAGTCAGTAAGAGTCTGACACGCCCTCCCGCTCCGCCCAGAGCGGGAGAAGTTATTTGATAATTTCCCGACCAAAAAAAAGGGTTTGGTACACAGGCAAAAATATTCATTTTTCCAAAACAAGCATTGCAGGCAGACTAGGCAGCATTGTTTAAAAGTAGTTGCAAGTTAGATGCCTGATGTACCTGTGGCTGTTTGACTGATAAGTCGACCTCGTAATTGCATTATCAATAATGCCCACTAAATTGAAACTTCACTTAAAATTATGTAGGTCACTAACTGGTAGGTTATCTAATTGTCACATAGGACAAATCGCCGTACTGCTGCAAAAATATCTATCTCGCATTTTGGTCATAATGAGGATCGTCTCAGTTTTTCATTCCCTAATACTTAATAGACCTCGTCATTTTATGACTAGCAAGTGATAAAAGCTTATCAAACTTAGGGTGATAAACCAATTACGAGGTTGCCTATATATTGTAAAGACCTTTTCTATAATTCAACAAGAGTAACATACCTTTAGCAGAAGCAGCCAACTCGTGAGGGTATCCCAGCCGCATCATGGCGGCAGGCACAAGCTCGTGGAAGGCGGTGGCAGCAGGGATGATGACGTAACTGTCAGTTTCCACCACGGCTCGTCGTCTCCATGCGCCTTCTTCAAGCGAGGCTACTGCCTCCACCACGCAATGGACAGGCAGTGTTTTACCTAGGACAAAAGAGAGAGGATTTTTTAGGGCTTTGTAGGTACCAACTTAATTTATTACATTTTTTTATCGTCACTCCAACCTGATTATGGTATGTTGTTCTGCCTAGCCTTTTCCCAACTATGTATATTGGGATCGGCTTCCAGTCTAACCGGATGCAGCTGAATACCAGTATTTTACATGGAGCGACTGCCTATCTGACCTCCACAACCCAGTAACTGGGTAATACGATACCCCTTGGTAAGACTGGTTGTTAGACTTTTGGGCTTCTTGACGACCCGTAACGACTGTCAAAGATCCACGAATGACAGCCGGGACCAACGGCTTAACGTGCTTTCCAAGGCACGGAGGAGTCTCGGTATGTAGAAATGGTCACCCATCCATGGACCAACCTCGGCAAGCGTAACTTAACCTGACAGATTGACCCGAGCGGCTGTTAGTACTTAGCCACGAGCTCCTCTTGCCAACTTGATTATGGTATATATGGTTAAAATAAATGCATGTACCTAATATCAATAATATTATAAGGTTATAAATAAATTTTACAAACTTCAGCTTTCTATGCCTATAATAAAAATATAATTACAAACATAATCTTCCTGGACGTCTACCGAACTGCCTCAAAAAAACGTACTTAATGGAAAAATCTTTTCCGAGACGGAGTTCCTCTGAAAAATCACCTACTTAGTCTCTCTTGGACGTCGAAACGCTGTCGCTAAGAAGGCGTCTTAATTATTTAGCAACTTTTGAAGCGAAAAAGCA
This sequence comes from Agrochola lychnidis, assembly GCA_963680765.1. Classification (NCBI taxonomy): domain Eukaryota; kingdom Metazoa; phylum Arthropoda; class Insecta; order Lepidoptera; family Noctuidae; genus Agrochola; species Agrochola lychnidis. Next base: position 9,328,357 of record OY796849.1, on the reverse strand, counting down.
ATGCTTTTGACTTGCTCGCGGACGCGGCAAAAAACCTACTCAAATGTTAAAATAATAATTAATCCTTGTGGAAGGAACGGCCGACGGCGCCCAACGCTTTGTAGCGTTGCTTTGTTGCGTTATTAAATAGTTTTTGCTGCTTCGATGCGCTTTTTTATAGCCGTTTAATAGCTCGGCGCGTTTAATGGAAATCTGTCGCACTTTTTTGGTGAGGAAAATTTTTCGTCTGAGTTGAAGAAAATTACTTTGATTTTAGACCGATATTCCTTACAGCACTTTACACTTTGCACACTTGACGAATGAGAACTAGACTGAAAAAAGTGAAACATTTTGACTGTCACGACACTTTTGCTATTTATTGTCTGTTTCTTTTTTTTCCCTTGGGTATACTCAAACTCTGTTAATTTATTTTACTGTGCCAGTTATTTAATACATAATATTCAGTGAAAAGAATTTCGTTCCAACTGGTCCCGCGACATCTCTCAAAATTTTCTAACCCCCAATGCAAAAAGAGGGGGTGTTGTAAGTTTGACCGTTATGTGTGAGTGTCTGTCTATGGCACCGTAGCTCTCAAAACGGGTGAATCGGTTGAATGCGTTTTTTTATTATTTTAAAGCAGGTTTTCTAGCGATGGTTCTTAAACATGTTTTATCAAAATCGGTGCAGCCGTTTGAAGATTATCAGCTTTTTTCTAGTTGATGAATGGATGTGAGTATCTTCCACAAGTCTGATCGATTTGAAATTTGGTATTCTGTTACTTCAATGATATTAGAAGAACATAGTAACCTTGAACTGATGCTGAAGCATAACCTGGAATTTGCAGGATACCCAACACCCTTACCAACTTACAGCACAGGTATCGTGTTTTAGCTTATTGGAATGGTCTCAAGGAGTAGATTATAGATAGATGGTGAACAGGGTCTGGTGATGGAGTAGGAAGGAGAAATAAGGAAATGTTTGTGTCGGTTTTTTTAATTTGAACTGTTTTAATTGCACTTGTTAGTTAATGTAGCGCGTTTACAATTATGTCACTATGTGTTCCACACACTCAAAGGTAAACAATCCCAAAATATTACCCATATTCAATATTATTACGGTGAACACTGATTTAGAGTATCAGTTGAAAACAATAGACGTCTTTGAGCGCGCAGTTATTGAATTTACATAATACTGTTCCGGGATTCGGTTCACAAAACATAGTGGGTAGTTACATTGAAATTATAAATTTCGCGCCACAATAATCTTTTAATAACGGGGTGGAGTTGCGTTAAGCTGTGTTAGTCTTTGGGTTATGTACTTTTGAATAGGAGTTTCAGTTTCGGTAATCGCTAAAAGTAAGTTTAGATAGTTTTCGTCGTTCGGAAGTTCTATAAGTAATGCGTTGGTAAATGGATTAGCATTAAGTTATTTTGATAACTTATATCTATTTGATTTGAATACTACTTACTAATAAACACAATAAAATGATAATTATCTTAAAAAAAATTGACATGAGAAAATTTTTAAGTTTTTGAAGTGAAAACTTCTTTAGGCGCGTTGAGCATTTTTGAGATGGGGAAAATCAATTGAACTCGCGGCACCGTTAAAGACACCAAATTTTTGTAAACGCGATTGTGCTTTTTATTTATATTACGTTACGAATCAATGTTTTATGCAAGTATTTTTACTTTAAAGGTTTTGGAAGTTTTTTTTTTTTTGTAAACGCGATTGTGCTCTTTATTTATATTACGTTACGGATCAATGTTCTATACAAGTATATTTCTTCCACCAAGGCGATCTTGTTCAAGTTTTCACTTTTGTCGGCACTCTCGGAGTGCCACCGTTTTTTTAATAAGATTCATCAATATCATGTATAAAAGCAGAAACAAAAAAAGTGAACGTAGGTAACGAGACTTAAAAACTTTCTTACAACATTATTTTTTCAATTCCAATCTTTTCCATTTTATCATGGAATTTTCTTCCACAATTTTGAGAAACATCGTTCAGTCAACCCTACAAAGTTTGGAAGGTAGTTGGAGGTTAGCACCTAGGCAGCGATTTAATACCCAGCTTGGATTAGTAAGGTTTAGTTGTGGCCCGCCCGCCGCCCGAGACGGTCCTTTGGTCAGTTTAAACCCTTGCTTTATGAAACTATACACGAGGAATTGAATATTAATTAAATGCGATAGGTGGGACCATATTTTGGTTAGACTAGCTTGTTTATCGGGTATGCAGGTAATTTTGGGAAGTTTTGTTGGTATAGGAAGCGAGATATTGTTATATCGACGGAGTAAATTAATCTATATATACTATATATATTATTATAAAGAAGAAAGATTTGAATTTTTGTATGTAACGAATAAACTTAAAAACTACTGGAACGATTTGAATTTTTTTTTTAGCAATGGATAGCTACATTATCAGCGAGTAACATAGGCTATATTTTATCCCCGTACTCCTACGGGAACAGGAACTACGCGGGTGAAACCGCGTGATGTCCACTAGTCATTAATTTATAATTATTAATTCTTTCTTCTTTTGTGGTGCGCGTTCCGACTCATCACCTGGAGACCTTCATGAAGGAAGAATTTTGGCCGAAGGGTCTCGTGTATCGGCGTTTTCGCGGGAGGCTACACGACACCTCGACTCAGCGCAATACGTCGCCGACCCAACGTACTACTTAGTTATAAATAAATTAATGTTTTTAATCATTATGTATTAGTTTATTATTCTATAAGAATATTTGTGTATTTTATCTATGGGCCTTAGTTGCCTGAAATAAAGGAATTATTATTATATTAAGACTGATCATTTGATAGGCTTTCAAAAGTATCCCACTTAATACTTATATAATATGCTGCTGGCGTTTATGCTGAACTAGGCCATTTGGAGCAGCCGTGAGGCACACAACACTATTTTAAGTTTTTTCTGTTTTTTTGTGAATATTGTGTGCCTTAAACCTGCGTAAAATAAATTTATTTTCTTTCTTTATTTATTTCTATATTTAAGAACTAGCAACTCATCCCTGCTTCACAAATTTTTAAGACTTGACAAAACTTCGAGATTTCTTTAATATATATAAATTTAATAATAATGTTTTATACACCTTCCGGAATAAATACTCTTAATGATAATGAAACCCGCATCAAGATCCGTTGCAAAGTTTAGACTAACGCGGTTAGACAGACAGACACAAAAAGCGACTTTAATTTATAATATTATTTATAAATATACCTACCTATAAACACCTACCTGCAAGCATACTTACTACTTATTATGATTAAAGTAAACATTACCTAATTAAAGAACTGCGGAAAAAAGGACCAAAATCACTTCCATACAAACAAAATCAGTTGAAAGCATTGTCACCGAACACTAATGACTTATGACGTCATAACGCGTGTGCCACAAATCCTCGCACACGTGTTATCTCGAATCCGGCATAAAATTAAATCGAATTAGCTTCGAGCGTCCGAGCCGGCCTCGCAGTGCCGCAAAAAAGTTATACTTTTTTATTTCGGTTGACGTGATTGGGTAATTCATAATTTGACTGTCCCTTTTGAAGTTACTGGGAAAATGATTAATTAAGTTTTATAGGAAAATATGAAAGTAGGAAGAATGAAGCGAATGACTAAACTCCATTTATTTAGCATTCGACAAATAACGACAGTTATTGTGTAATATTGCTGAAATAACTACACTTTAGAGTTCTTTTTTAAATGTAAATGGTAGATAGAATACATTGCTTTGTATTTATCGTGAAATAACGGAGTGTATTTTACGTTTATATCGAAATAACGAAAGGTTGATAACCGTGTTTTGTATAAATGGAGTATAGGTATTTACTTAATAAATACAGTAAAAGGTTTTTCTTTCGTTTTCTCTAAAGGTAAAAATTACATATGGAACACAAAATTTACAAGTTGGTACGGAAAATGAAAGAAAGAAAGGTTCTTATCTATCAAAAAATGACAGCCCTGACGTTACTTCTTTATCCAACCTTACATTAATCTTTTCACAAGAAGTACAAATCAGTGCAAGTTAAGAGAACAACGTTCATTAACTCACTACATAAAATAGCAATTAGATAGACAGATGAACGGAGAGCTCTTAGAACGAGCTAAGAAACACTCGACTTAGTCGCGAGCATGCGACTAGGAACCGATTCCTAGTGATTTAGAGAATTGATGCTCAGTTGTTTTTTTCATAGTTTTAATTTCAAAGTTCGCTTTTGTTAGTAAAATTGTTTGATGTCCTATGTCAAAACCTAACTAATATTAGAAATACGAAAGAAAGTTTGTTGTTTTGTTTGCTTTCACGCTAAAACAGCTAAACGGATTTGGATGAAATTTGGCACATGGGTAGACCATGACCTGGATGAGGACTTAGCATAATGTTTATCCCGATATTCCCACGGGATCGAGACTTATGCGGGTGAAACCGTGGGGCGCAGCTAGTAATTCTTATTTTAGGGACCGAAAAATATTAAATAGTCAAGTAGCTGCGACCAACTTGGACGTAGCGCGTGATTTGGTCACAGTTTCAACCTAACTTTATCCGTCTGGTCGGGGTACCTTTTAGTTACTCCGAGCAACTGTGAGAAAAGGCCAGAAAGTTAAAAAGAGGCTCAATTATTTAAAAAAGAGTGCATCATTAGAAGGTCACTTCGTTTTCAGAGGATCAGTTAAATGTTTCCCCTTATTCTTATTTACACATCCGGCAAAGAAACGAGAGTGTTAGTTTAACAAGTACCGATCGGTACGATATAGGAATTGCGCATAAGTAATCCGATTTAGTTGTTTTTCGGGCGGATATAATGTGCTAATTGGAATATCATGCTTTAAGGAATCTGCTTATTCTAATACAAACATGACTATTGTTTTCATGTATTTTTCCAATGGAAAATTACTTGTATTATCTAACTTAGACAAACATACAAAAATGTCAAGTGACTTTGTATTGTGACTTTCTGACCTGCTCAGGGGGCCTACCACCAACTCATAAACAGTATTATTTTAATATTACTTCTGTGGGATAAAGAGATGGAGCTATACGTCCTGTAGAGCTTCATCTATTTCCCACACTGAAGTAATATTATGAGCTGGTGGTAGGCATCAAGCAATGGACAAATTTTAAACTTTTATTTGTTGAATAGGAGTCTTTTGGTTACTTTGTATATGTCGTCGCTCGGCATCCAATACCGCGAATGTGACATTTTTGACGAAAATCAGATTTTTGTTTTATTTTATTCTAAATTTGCATTTGCATTTAAAAATGATTATCGTCAAAAATTTCACATTCGCGGTATTGGATGCCGAGCGATAATGTATATTTTTTTATCTTTCTTTAAACATTATTTTTTCTTTCTTTTCTTTCTCTCTAAATATGTATACCTAACTAAAAACTAAGAAAAACTACTGTAAAACTAAGTTTCAAATACTCACATTGCAAACCTATACAGACAATGATTTTCTGCTAATCATGTTCTCGTTTCTACCTCTATTTGCTGAAATAAACCATGAAGTTTAAAATCTTCCTCTCCACAATAATACATAATTGTTGTAGCGCAGTACGTAATACGCGCTGCAAAGCTAAGCCGAGCCAAGACCACTTGAAAAGAGTTGGTACACAAGACCGGGATGTCGGCTTGTGTAAGTACTGAATTAAAACTTTGTACTAACAGGAATTAGCTCATGCTCTGTGTAGTCTAGCCTTAACAATACTACGGAGGAATTACTGGGAAAACATGTGAAGTGCGCCATCTTGTTTTGTTTTTATTGCTGTTGCTGTGCGTTTGCACTGGCGAAACATCACCACAAAACATGTTCTTGTATCTTCTTCAGTTAGATAGAAGTGTAACTTGTTTTCAAATAATGAAAAATCGAAATTTATTGTCGGGATCTCTTGGAGTGGTGACAAAAATCGGAACTGGCAGAATGCTTTTTTTTTTCTTTCTTTGGCTCGTTTTATGGGCTATAGTAAATTATGTTGTCCTGCAACATTTGTTTCCAACAACAAAAACCTCTCTAAAGTCAAGTTCTTGCAATTTTTTATTTCAGGGAATTGTAGACTCGCTCTTGGATCTGCTAATCTGTAAAGGTACAAATCGTACATAATCAGAATATCGAACATACTGCCAAATTGTAAGACCAATCATTAATTAGTAATGTTATTGATTCTCCGATTATTGTTTTGTTACTCAAATTATGTTTTACCTAAATTATTGTTTTATAAATATTGTCTAGAATAAATAATGAATTTAACTAAGCATTTGCCATATTAGTAATAGTTATTACATTATTCAGATTAATTTATTTGACTCGCTAAGGTAAAGCAGTGCATAATTATAACGTTTGTTAACAGATGGCGCTTGGTGCGCCGTACTGCTTAGGTTTTGTGTTGTAACGAAAATGTTAGTCAGTGATCGTTCAGCCTTTGAAGTGTAAAGTGCTCCAAGTGGAAGTGACTAAATATATTTGATTATATTATACCTACAGTGTTTTATTTATAACAGTGAGTCTAACAAAATACACTAAAATCGGCTACGGGATTTTTCTGCTAAACTCTAAAAGTAACCTTTACCAATCACATACTCAGAAAATCCGTTTTCCAAAATCCGTCTAATGGTGCATGACGTCACCGACATCTAACTGTACGCACCTGTCTGAATGGATGTAAGGGCTTAAAGAGATATGTTTTGAATCAAATTCAACGCCTTTTGGGAACGTGCACCCTTAACTTAAATCAAGGATATAAAGTTACTGGATTACGAGAGCACGATGTTTGGGGAATTTTGAGCGTGGTTTAAGTGTCATTCGCTTTGGGTGATAAGACTGACATTTTATTGTTAATACTGGATTTCCCACAGCTAATTAAATTGTTTTAAGATAATAGTTTACTAACATATGTAACAATTGAGACTGCTTTATATGTCTCATAAAATGTTTCTTAAGTCGTACGACTAAGTTATCAGACGATAAATTCACGTATTTAAAAGAATTCTAATCTAAGTCTCAGTTTCCCAGATTTAACGGAAAACCTTAAAAAATAACTTGTTAGTTGTTATGATAACGATGCATTCGTTTCTTATTCATTTAAATCTTGTCTCATGAATTAAAAGCTATTTAGTTTAGTAAGCTTATTTAATTACGAGTTTGAATTATCTGCATTCTTAACTTTGAACGAACAGAAGCTATTTTCCTTGATTTTCAAAAATAATTTCTTGACTTCCAATTTACAAAAGTAATCTCCTTAAAAATCAACTTTTTCGTTAGAATGGCCCTTCTAGTAACGTTACAAGAGTCACAAAGCATTAACAATGAACCGTGAGCGACGTGTGTACTTACTCCGGAGTTAGCATAAGTATTTCGCTAAAAGTCTCATCCAGACCCGCCCCGAGAACAGGGGCTTAATTGACTCGGCTGTTTTAAACCTGTGGATAGGGCACTTTATGTATGTTGTTCATATAAAGTACTTTATTTTTTCTTTACAATTATTTTTGGATGAGATAAAATTTTTTTTTTTTATATAAATTCGTTAAGCTGTCATTCAGACTCATTAATAAACATTATAATAATTTTCTTTAAATAAAATTCAGCGTTTAATATATGATCATACGACTGAATTGCATTTCGTACTTGAAAGGGAAACTTATAGGAACAACAAAGAAAATGGAGTGGACTAAGAATTTTATAACATGGACTTTTTTGTTACTTGTGACTGTTTTAAACCTAACAATAAAAAAAAAAACAAATTAAATAAACTGTTATTTCAATCCATTTAAGATCATATGTTGTCATTTCAAATAAATTTTAATCACAATAAATATATATAAAATAATTTATTAAATAATATAAATAAAATTAAAACCCAAAAACTATAAAACCCAAATCATTATTAAAATAAACACAAAAGTTAAGGTTTAATTTCTTATTTGAGTACCCTTAACTTTAAAATTTCTGAAATTCACAAGTTAGTGGTACAGTGAAAACCTACCTAACATTTTATCACAAACATACACACACATACATAAACTCACGCCTACTTCCCATAGGGGTAGGCAAAAATTACAGAACGCCACCTGCTACGATCCTTACTCTTACTCCTTTTGCCTCGTTTACATTTATACTTCTGGTCATACAAGCACGCCGGTTGCGAGTACTACGCACCTGGCTTTTCTGAAGAACATTACCAATAAGGTCAGTATATGTCCTACTAAGGCGTCTCCTCCCAGCGTTTCCACTCACATCAGCCTTGTAAATACATTTTGTTAGTCGCCTTTCATTCATCCTCTCAACATGACCAATCCGTCTAAGCATACTCTTTTCAATTTTTGTCACTACATTCTTCTTAAACAGCACTGTTGCCCCGTTGCCTTATCACATAATTCCTCAGCCTATCATTCAAAGTCACACCACAAATGCTTCACAAGGAACGCATTTCCACAATTTATTATACAGGGTGGCAGGGACATCGACGCGAAAACTGAAACCATGGATTCAGTACATGATTCTGAACGCCCCTGCGTTGAAATTTTTCGTCGGTTATTTATAAAAAAATCAGCTGTTCCATACATTTTGACCGCGTAGGTATTGCACTTTTCTATGAAACAGCAGTTTTTTTTTTTAATAACCGACGATATATTTCAATGCAGTGTGATTCAGAATCATGGACTGAATCCATGGTTTCAGTTTTCGCGTCGATGTCCCTGCCACCCTGTATTTTCATGCTTCTTTGCCACACCCAGCATTCACTTCCATACATATCACAAACACATCTCTACACAATTCTATAACATGACAGCTAATTATAATGACAACCTTCTATTGGATTTGCGTGCTGATCGAAGGCCTATTTATTCGTGAGCGATGATCTATTTAGATTGGATAAGTCCTGCGTGCCGGATGCTGAAACCTAGCAAATACTGTGACATGCCATCATCGAGTAGCAGCCTTTGTCTGAGCGATATTTACTACGTAATTATGTGTTCTGTTATGGGGGGAAAGCACGGATGTTTTATTATTATAATATGTATTATTGAACAGGCTATGATTATCAACACATACGTACATAAACTCACGCCTGTTTCCCATGGGGGTAGTAGGTAGAACCCACAGAAAAAACCTGTTACGATCCTTGCATACCTACTCATTTTGCTTTGGGTTCGCCTTGCAGCTTAACCGGATGCTGCTGAATACCAGTATTTTACATGGAGCGACTGCCTATCTGACCTCTACAACCCAGTAACTGGGTAATACGATACCTCTTGGTAAGACTGGTTGTCAGACTTTCGGGCTTTTGACGACCCTTAAAGACTGTCAAAGAGTCACGAATGACAGCCGGGACCGACGGCTTAACGTGCTTGCCGAGGTACGGAGGAGTCTCGGTATGTAAAGATGGTCACCCATCCACGGACCAACCTCGGCAAGCATAGCTTAACCTGATGGATCAACCCGTGCGGCTGTTATTACTTAGTAACGAGCTCCTCCTCAATTTTGCTTCAATGTTACTAGTATTGATATTTACATACACGGTAATGTGGATTTCTATGGGTAATGCGGTAAAAAACACTTCCTCTCTCCTTAAACATCATCATTACATATTGTTCCTTGCTCTTGTTTCATGTTTATAATTTTATGTATATCTGTTATTTATCTAATATATCTATGTTTATATTTAGATAGATAATTATATGCTTTATGTATCTGTGTATCTGTTGTATATGTAAATGGTACCACTGACTACCTGCAGTATTGTCTCTTCTTTTCCATTTAAATCCATCCAAAGGTTGTCTGTAAAAGATCGCTTTTAGCGATAAGACCGCCCATTGTGTCACCTAATGTAAAATTTCTAAATTAATGTCTGTAATTTTTATGGTGTACTTAATAAAGAATATTCTATCTATCTAATGCGGTAGTGGGCGCGTCATTTCGGAGTGGACGAGCTATACCACTCTTTGTGAGTGTGTAAAACCCCCTTATAGCTTTATTGAAACAAGTATGAAAAGCAAGGGTGGACAAATGGCAGTGCTAATTTTTCAATAGTTTTTACAAATTTCTTTGATCCAAATTCCAAACATTTTCTTGTACAAAACTCTTACATTAATGCACATCGTACAATAGTGTAAGGGTTTTACAGAATCTCTGAATCAATTAGGCTATTTCTTGTTTTCAGAAAAACATAGCTAAGACTGTCTTTAAACTCAGAGTATGTAATAACCTACCTTCTTTTACTTACATAACACAGATAAGTAATTTATTTTCACCCCAAATCTACCCTCACATCTAAATTGAATTCAACAGCAACAGTAACTCAAAAATGAAGTTTAGCAGTTTAATTTAGAGGTGGACAGGATGTAGACTAACACCTACGGTCGTCTGTTAATCCCTTTACAGTGGCTCCCTAAACTTTCACCTGACCAGGGGCAGACGGTCTAATGCAAGACTAAACAATGCAAATACATCTGAACAGAGAACAGACTCGGGAAAATATTGACAAGAATATATTATCAGATGTGTGCTAAAAAGGATTATTGACAGTTAGACAAGTACAAATTTTAGATAAGTATGTATATTTGGGAAAAAAAAATTTTTTTTTTGTTTACTTACTTAAGGACTTATTATTGGATATGACTGTACCGAATCATGAAATAGTCTATGGAAACACTAATTCAAAAAGGGAAACGCATTTTCTAATATATAAAAGCAGCCAGTATAAGTAGGTCCCGACCTATTAATAATTACTAAATAGAAGAAAATAAAACAAGAAAAGAATATTAAAGCAAATTATTTAAAAAAACAAAACCTCGACTGCAAAAAAAAACAACCTTCCTCCCCTTTTTTTGTATTTGCATATAACAATATTATATAGCCGATGTCACTCGCACAATTAAGATGAATCCAACGACTCCTCGTATGTTAAAATCCATCAAGCTATTTAAGCTCAAAGCGTGCCAAAGAAAGAGACATACATACATACTGTCGAAAAACATTACCCTTCTTCTGGAGCAGTCGGGTAAAAACGCATCAAAACGAAAACGTGGACACTATTCAACACCAAATCCGCTAAAATCTTACGATAGCATGAACCTTTATATCCGTGCAAGTACTTAGGTCTTAGGTATAAGGTACTTGCATCAGTTCTTAAGTAAGTTAAGCCTAGCATGGGTATCAGCTGACCGTCCTGTCTCGTAGGTAACATGACCTAGGACTCAGACGCCGCAGGGCTTAGGTCTAAGCTCTGCAACCTTTATTATACTCTACTTTAATACTCAGATTTAAGTTTACTACAAGTTCCGGTTAACTGTTGTGTAGGTGTTAGGTCGAGATAGTTTTAGTTAGCTGCTATTTTTAAAGAACGGCTGAAACTGATAAGTAATTAGTTTTTTTTTTATAAGTCGAAAATCAGGCTGAAGTTAGATCTAATTTAATGTGATTAAAATAATAAATAGAGTGAATTTGAATTTTAACAAAAAATAGTAAATAGAGTGAATTTGAATTTTAACAAAAAATAATAACAAGAGTGAATTTGAATTTTAATAAAATACAATAACAAGAGTGAATTTGAATTTTTGGTAGTACTTCTGCACTGATTTGATAATAATTATTTTCATTTAGCATAAACATAAATAGCTGTTTTCTATTGTTTAAGATATCAAACAACTTGAAATATTAATGTTTTTCTTAAACCAGTATGATATGAATACAATACGAAACCTAACTGTTCTTCCCTACTTTCCCATAGTAAACTTATTCACGATCAACATCAGAATTCAACCAAGTTAATCAAGTTGTTTTGTAATTCAAGACATAGCGCGTACATGCCGACAATGGCGAAGATAACGCTTACAATTGGTGGAGGCGCCACACCTGTCATGTTTGTTTGTTTAATTAAGAAACTCATCCCCTAATTCATCCCTTCGGATCGACCCTATGTTTGACACCATTTCATTAATTCATTAGTGATAGGTACTGTGGTTAGTCTTGGTAGAGCAGCAAGAGTTTTCTTATTCATGTTCATCCTATCCTATACTATTAAATGAGCAATATTTGTTTATAATATATATATTTGTAATCACGTTCTCGAAAACGGCTCTAACGATTTCAATGAAAGTTGCAATATAGGGGTTTATGGGGGCGAAAAATCGATCTAGCTAGGTCTCATATTCGAATTACTAACTTTCTCTCAGTCAGGAAACTTTACATTACACAAATTATATTAAAAAACAAACGTCTCTTTCCTATGATGTTGGCATACTGAGAAAAAGAAGGAAAGATATGATATTAAATATCCCTAGGACAAAGACTTTGCTTACCAGTATACAATTTAGTAAACGATCTGCTGTGCTATATAACAAAATCAATAAATACATCTACATTTATACCAAAAACTACTATGACAGTAAAAAAAATGGAATGGATACAAACGCTTACCTACAATGATAACGAAACACTTCTGAAACCTTGACACATACACACCCTCACACTCATGTACTCTCAGTCACACCTACAGTCTGCACTTTCACTCACAATACTCACACACATACTTACACCCACACATACACTCATTTAATTTAAGTTAATGTTAATTTATATACTTTTATTTTATTTTTTATTTTTATATCTGGGAAAATTCATTTTCTATTTTCACAGCCTCGGGAATGTGATACAACGTTAGAATACCTGGACGATATATTTATCTATTTTCACCCGAGCAGAGCTCGGTCAACCAGGTACTGTATTTTTGAAAGGGCATGATTTTCAAATGCTTACTTAAGTTATTTATTACAATTTGCTTCATTATTTTATTTCTCTTATAATATTTAACACAACTACCTATTAACAGGTTTTTCCTGTATTACATTAGGTACTTGAAAGACTGACTAACTAACTATTCAAATAAATAAAAACAAAAGGACACTGGCGTCGAAGTATTCGTCCGCATCGCTGCATGTCATCCGGAAACATGTCAAGAAGATTGGCAGCATTGCCACGTTGTATGTTCAAGTAATATTTTGAATCGAATATAGAATCTATGAAGATAATTAATATCTTAATGATGTTGCAAATTATTGTGAAACTATTCATTTCAAATTTTAATCACCATTCTAAATTATTATCTAAATTAACAGATTGATAGATATAATTATATATATGTAGGTATGTATACTGAAACATAATGCAAAGTGACAAACACATCGCTTGTCAAACAAAACGCATGAATTCTATAAGACCGATACGGTTTTAACGAACACCCCAAGAGGGTAATTAATTCAATCGCGTGTTTAAAGGGCGTCGCTGAAGGAAACGTCATCATTATCTCAGCCGTTGTTGCGGCAACGCGCTGCCTCGCTGTGAATGAGTGTCGTGTGTCTCTCAAGCTTTTGTCCCTCCCCTCGTCAATCGGTAACACATTTACCCACTTACGACTGGGTGAAAACTTGCAAAACGAACAGCATTGTTAAGAACGCTACAGACACAATAACCTGTCGCTGCGGCGCGCTTATCGACTGCGCGTCAAAGAAGTTCAAAAGCTCGGTTTAGACGTTCGCTATCGCGGCGTCGTTTGTCAGTTTACGCCGGGAGCTATGATTGTCTCTACGTTACAAATGGCCTTTTTGAGGGCGACGTTTGTTACCGTTTTAATTGACACCGCGAAAATATCTGAGCACTGAGAAATTCTCGTATCGCAGGACGCGACGTCGCGTGTGTGAAGACGCGCCGGCGTTCGACTTTGATTTGTCTTTGTTCTGTACTGAGTTCAAATAATATTCATTCGTATACGACCTACATGTACATCTCGCAATTTTCATGAAGTAATCTCTACATCTCAATAAAATGTTTACCTCCTTAAAACAGAAATTTCGTAGATCCGCTACGCCACTCAATAGATTTACTTTCCCTACGCGCTACGAAATACGTAGCAGTTAACAACGTCTACGGCTTTACGTAACAATGTGCGTTTGAGTATTAATCTCATTTGTGTAATAAAATCTGTGCCTTAGCCGAGCCGATGGCAAGGCGTGATCCGGCCGTGAAATGCTTGCCTCCGACGATAATCCTGTTAGGTTAAGAAGGTTTCTACATATTACGTGCTTTGCTACGCCTTAAGGATTAAAACGACGTGTACGCATAACTCGATACGTATTGTTAGGGAAGACGTACCCTCGTTTTATCGATTTTCCATCGTCAGTATCATAATAATGTAGCTACTGTGAAACGATGAACTCGTCTACGAATTTATAGGTATTCATTTAGCGGGGACTAGCCCAAGCGGGCTTAAGCGATTACGCCACGGCAAAGATGCAACGTAGATTTACAGCAAAGCTTGCCATGACAAGGTGGTCATCGCAAGCCCCTAGATCTTTATGCCGGACAATGAAGACAAAGGACCTTTAAATTATTCAGTCAGAGTAAAACCAACCTTAATGCTTGAAGCGTAAATACCATTTGTAAATATTTAAGTTTGCGCGTCAATTTTGCGTTAAGACGAATAGTTTGCATGAGAGAGGAATCGGAGAGCGTCTGGGAGCTAAACCTACCCTCGGGCAGTAGGGGGCCGTCCATAAATAATTAATCTGCAGCGATGTGCGTCCGACGGTTAACTAAATCCTGTGGCGGTTTAGGAAACTGGCCGTCGGGGATACCTCAAGAACTAAACACTGTTTCTTGTTCAATCCTACTGCCAGATAGGCTAGATGTTAGATTTAATCCCTATATTTGGGTGTACATAAAACATTACAATAGACTAAGTACAATCTAGTACGGGTTGAAACTGTAATTTGGTAAAAAGCCGACGGTAGAAATAAAATCAAATACATTTTGCTACGTTTGCTTGATGAACATACATATTTTATTTTTTATCTTCTTCTTGTCGTGTGGTTAGTGACTAACCTGGTGTCAGAGTATTTTTAAAGCCGCCCATGGGCCTCTGACTTGGCTTCAGATGCCGTCGAGAAATATCTCTCAGGCATGCCGGTTTCTTCACGATGTTTCCCTTCACCATTTTTGAAGCAAGTGAAAGCAAAGAGATGTCAACAGAATTGACGGGGTCCGCTAGGGCCAATGCCTGCCGGGGCTGCGAATATAGGCCGAAAGCGAAATCGTGGCCCCGTCAACATGGCAACTGAAGGAACACGGGTTGGTTTTAGTCAGTTAGAGCGGGAGAAGTTATTTGATAATTTCCCACCCAAAAAAAAGGCATGCCAGTTTCCTCACGATGTTTTCCTTCACCGTTTTTGAAGCAAGTGACAGTTATACAATACGCACATGAATCCGAAAAGTCAGAGGTGTGTGCTTTGGGTTCGAACTCGAGACCTTTGACTTAACAGTCCGACGGTCACACCACTAGGCTATCACTGCTATTATTATGAAATGCAACGTCTCTCAGTCTGTTTAATCAGAAACACTCATTAGATTTACGTAATTTGATTTTAAATTCATAGATTCCGACCCAAGGTATGTTATCTGACTAGGTTTTAAAAGGACACAGAAATGGTGCATACCCCTCTTGTGTACTATTTATGCCATTTAAACTGCAGCGGACACAGGCTGTAATTTTCTTTTTTTCGTCACAATCCAGCAAATTACATGTGAAAAATATTGTCCAATTTTGAAGTGAAAACTTCTTTAGGCGCGTTGGGCATTTTTGAGATGGGACTAAACCATTTATACACACAACACACACACGCGACACTGTAACGACACCTCATTTTTGTAAACGCGATTGTGCTCTTTATTTATATTAAGTTACGAATCAATGTTTTATGCAAGTATTTTACTTTAAAGGTTTTGTAAACGCGATTGTGCTCTTTATTTAGATAAGGTTACGGACCAATGTTCAATACGAGTATTTTTATTCCACCAAAGCGATCTTGTTTAAGTTTTCACTTCTGTCACTTTGGAGTGTCACTTTTTTTTAAAACCACTTTCTATTCTCTTATCATCATATTTTTTTTTATTAACTCCGACGCAAAAAGAGGGGTGTTATAAGTTTGACCGCTATGTGTGTCTGTCTATGACACCGTATCTCTTAAAAGGGTGAACCGATTTGAATGCGGTTTTTTAATTGGAAAGCAGATTTTCTAGCGATGGTTCTTTGACATGTTTTATCAAAATCAGTTCAGTCGTTTGAAGATTATCAGCTCTTTTCTAGTTGATGAATAGATGTGAGTATCTTCCACAGGACTGATCGATTTAAAATTTGGTATTCTGTTACTTCAATTATATAAGAAGAACTTGAACTGATGCTGCAGCATCACTTGGAATTTGCAACCTAACCTAACCTAACTCCCTTACCAACTTACAGCACAAGTATCGTATTTCATTGGAATGGTCTTAATAAATAGGTTTATAGATAGATGGTGAACAGGAAAGAGAATTGAGGAAATGTTTGTGTCAGGGGTTTAAAAAATTTAACTGTTAAAATTGTACTTGTTTTAATTACATTGTCAGTATATTAGGCGTGTATACGTACGGTTTGCCCGGACTAAGGAAGCCCCACTGGCGAGCAACAAGCGGCGTCTTGCGGCTCTACGGATGGGCGCGGATTAGACACGCTTTATACGTAAGACACCGACCTATACAAGTTCACCTTATCATTGTACTTCGATTATTTACGGAGTGTCTGCTATGATTTTAAGACAGAATATTTCATCATCTGCCTAGCCTTTTCCCAACTATGTTGGGGTCGGCTTCCAGTCCAACCGAATGCTGATGAATACCAGTATTTTACAAGCCGCATATTTTGCAGGCCTATCTGACCTCCACAACCTAGTTACTAGGTAACACGATACTCCTTGGTATGACTGGTTGTCAGACTTTTTAGCTTCTGACTACCCGTAACGACTGTCAAAGATCTACAAATGACAGCCGGGACCAACGGCTTGACGTGCTTTCCGAGGCACGGAGGGGTCTTGGTATGTAAAGATAGTCACCCATCCACGGACCAACCGCGACAAGCGTAGCTTAAAACCTGATCGATTGACCCGTGCGGCTATTATTACTTAGCCACAAGCCCCTCTTTAAGACAGAATATTTATGTCTGCGAAAAAACTAAAATTTCAGCAGACGAATAAAATATGTTGCCTATTTACCACTTAAGATTTGACAAGAGATATGCACAAAAGGCATTCAGAAAGCAGATCCAGGCTTTGCCTTATTTACTGTCTCAATTTAAAAAAAAAAAACTATTCAGCACTTTTCTTTTTTTTTACTTTTTTCGTGTCCTTGTCATTAAATTTACTAAATAAATTACACACGGCTGTAAATAAAGAAAATAACTGGCCAAGTGCGGGTCGGACCACGCACAATGAAGGGATCTATGGTTGGGATTAATTTATTCAAAAACAACTTTAACTTTTTAGTTGAAAAACATGTATTCCCATACATCGACGTACGTCATAGTCAATTCTTTAACTGAAAATGTAAGATTGTTTTTGCAAAAAAAAAATGATATAACTACAAATTTATGATTTTCGGACTTTTTCCTTTACGTGTGCTGTAAGACCTTGCTTCGTGCCAAATTTTATGATCCTAGGTCAACGGGATAACCCTGTAGGTTTTGATTTTTTTGCGAGTATCAAACTGTATTTTCTTATTGCGTTGACTTAGGAGCTTGATTTTTTTAGAACTCCAAGGGACCATAGACCTACGTATTTTATATTAATTTCAACTTGATACCTCTACGTGTTTCTTAGAAAAAGGGTCTTGACAGACTGACGGACGGACAACGAAGTGATCCTATAAGGGTTACGTTTTTCCTTTTGATGTGCGGAACCCTAAAAAAGTGCCTATATTCTTTCTATCTATGTAGATACAAATATTCCTCAGTCCATTAAATGATACTGAAACCCCATCACAAACACAACGCACAAGTTTTAAGCTTATTTAATTTCAGTGGCGAGCAAAAAGTTAGGTTAAAACTAATCGAGCCTGTTTCAAACTCACTTGTCTAAAACTCCTCGCTAGGGATATTGGATTATAAACCTTATTCTGTCTAACCTTCCGTCGTTAGAACCATTTTGCATGTTACCGGTAGGTCAGTAACAAAACCACACTGTTACTTTTACATTATTATAATCTAAATTGATACAAAACTATTCGATGATTAGATATATGAATTGCTTTCAGCCTTTCAAATGGAATTTCTAAGAGTTTATTCTCTGTTCGTTCTGCCTAGCCTTTTCCCAACTATATTGGGCTCGGCTTCCAGTCTAACCGGATGCAGCTGAATACCAGTATTTTACATGGAGCGACTGCCTATCTGACCTCCACAACCCAGTAACTGGGTAATACGATACCCCTTGGTAAGGCTGGTTGTCAGACTTTCGGGCTTCTGACGACCCGTAACGACTATCAAAGATCCACGAATGACAGCTGGGACCGACGGCTTAACATGCTGTCCGAGGCACGGAGGAGTCTCGGTATGTGGAAATGGTCACCCATCCATGGACCAACCCCGGCAAGCGTAGCTTAACCTGACAGATTGACCCGAGCGACTGTTAGTACTTACTCTGTGTTTATTTTAATTTTTAAATTGTTTTTGTTTTTATATTTTATTACGGACGCTTTTTAAAGCGTCCGTAATAAAAATATAAAACAAAAAACAAAGACGTGCACGTCTTTCTACATTGTTCGTACATCTATAATTTCAACATGAATGATGTTCTCCATAGCTACCTACTACTCTTTGGAATGGGCAACTAGCTTTATCTTTCTGACTGACCGACCCCTTGACAATTCAAAACTACCTGTAATTGGTTTATTTGAAATAAATGCTTTGAGTTTGAGTTTTAAGTTTTGTAGTGTGTCAGTTGGTTATAAGTTTTTATTTTTATTATTTTATCTATCTGCATTCTCCCTATCCTTACATACGGCGCTCAAACCTGGTCTTTGACTGTTCAACAGAGGACCGGGCTCAAGGTTTGCCAGCGAGCGATGGAGCGCAGTATCCTTGGAGTTCGACTTACCGACCGGATACGGAACACGATACTGCGCTCTAAGACACAAATCGCTGACGTCACCCAAAAAGCAGCCAAGCTCAAATGGGATTGGGCCGGACACGTTTGCCGCATGTCGGATGCGTTGTGGGCTAAGACCACTACAACATGGGTTCCTGAAAACGTCCAGCGGCATCGTGGAAGACCCAGGCGTAGATGGCAGGACGAACTTGACGCTTATAGGAGGGATTGGTCTATATTGGCTCAGGATCGGGTTGAGTGGAAAAAGGAAAAGGCCTTTGCCCTGCAGTGGGACAATACGGGCTATTTTTTTTTTATCTATCTCTATCTCTTATATAGATTCTTTTATATTTTGCGAAAGTGAGACCGTTGTAGGCTTAATAGACCGTAGATTTGTAGACCATTTTCTATTTTGTTAAGTACCTGGTACTCGTTGATTGGCCTACACTCTCCTCACATACCTATTAACACTGTTATTTGAAAACATTGTAGAAACCATTTATTTTTAAAAGAGTAACCGTAGTGTTTCTTGCCGGCTCTTCTCCACAGTAAACGATCAATTGGAACCGTGCAATTCTGACGTGTGACGTGTGCTCTAACGTATGACGTGTGCTCTGACGTTTCATAAGTGCCATTGTAGGTTTATGAGAAATTAAAAAAAAAAGATTTTGATTTTAATTTTTATGTGTTCAAATTTTTATTTAATTATTTTGCTCAGAAATTAATTACCGACACTAAACTGACGTTGTAATCGACTTTTGTTGCGGACCGTACCTACAGTACAGTTAGTATTTTATATTCTTGTAAAAAAAAGTTAGTAACGAATTTTTTTGAAAAGTATTTTTTCATTAATAATATTCAGAATATTTCACCTTAAAATAACTCATACTATACTGTGAAATTGCAAATGAGTTCCACATTATATGTTTTGTCATTTGCTGTCTGAATTTTCCTGCTTGAAAAGCCTGAAACAGGCAACGACCTAAACTATATTTTCTTTCTAAAAGCTTCGTAGCAGGCTTAACAAGTACTGAGAATCATACAAAGGTTCAAAAAAACCCTCATTAAAATGTACATAGAACACGACGTATCTACAAATATCCATTCAGAATAACACAAAACGCCAACATATTCCACTAAACATTTATAACACATTATCAGCATTTAAAATAAATTAATCGGCTAAAACTGTATTAACTGAGTCGCTAATGCCTCCATTCTCAATCAATGGCTGTGGAAATACCGACCAAATAATCGCACTGCAGTTAATGAAAGCATTTGAAAAGTTAAAAGCCTGTTTAGGCCGCGGCCACGCCACAGACTAATTAACGTCGTCCAGTAATACCAGCAGTGTGAACGAGGACTTAGCGGCATTATCGCCTAAATTGTACTAATGTTCAGTTGTGGGCATGAATGGTCATTATGATTTGAGACGCAAATTGGTTATATTTTGATTGTGCTATACGTTTATATTATTCTAAAGCTTATATACTGTGCTGCGAAAGTTTAAAGAGAAATTTTTCACAAAATTTGTCACAAACTAAAAAAAATAACAATAATTACGCTAGAAGAACATTTTTATTATCTATCTATAGACATCAATATTTTTCTCAATGATAAAAATAAAGCTTTCTTCACACACTCTGAGCATTCGACCCGTCTAAAACTAAACTAACTTTAACCTGGGTCAAATAAATTTATTTTCTTCTTCCTAAAAATAAAAAACTCGAATGAACGAACAAAAAGTTCAGAGGAACCAACATGGTACTTACGAATGAACTCAGCGTAGACCCAAGCGTAGCAATGTGCTACGAAAACCCGTGTCTCAACAAACTGCGAAAAATTTGAAATACAAAAGTGTAACACAACTTATCCTTTGAATAATACTCTTAATTATGTTGAAAACTGCGTTATTACTTACCTAAACAGCAATAAAAACATGTTATTAAAGTTAGACAATTTAAAACGTCAGTCAAAAGGTGGGCTTACTGAAATTGTACGCGCAGTAAGCTTTGAAACGAATCGTATTATTAGAGCACAGACAGACTCGATTTAGTAATTAATTTTACCGCGCGAAGTGCACTAAACGCACTAGAAACTATAATCCTCATTAAAATGGGAAATAGTCGACTATTCACTTTGCCATCAAATATAATTTTGGCTTCTAAACGCGAAATATAATTATGTATTTTGCCAAATCCGTTGTGCGCCGTGTGTGTCGACGCAAATGTAACAGTTTAACATTATCATCTTTTCAACAGTACATTTTGTATAATGATTTATGCAAATATCGTCAAAGTACATTAGAATCGCAACGTAACTTAAATTCTATTCACGTAAACAAAGCGAAATTGCATCAATAATTCAATAACAGAGTTTTCAGTACGAGTTGGTAAGTAGTGCACTTTGCGAACGACAATCCACGAGAATAAAATAATATGAGGCGATCATTTTCATTTGCTTCCCGATCGCTCAATTTTTCGCATAACGCACCACCCAATGAAAACACAAATTAATCTGCTCATTTTTTGCATACAATTTTATATCATTGATTCCACATTCTGAATGCGATGCATTTCACCTCCATAATCCCGTATCAGGGCGATAGTTATGGATTACTTTTGTCTCGATTGAATTATTCCATCATAATATAAATATATTATTAATTTGTTATTATATCGGCGTGCGCGTCGCGGTAATCCCCAAAAGGTCCGCTCTCGCTTTGTTTACGCGTGCTTTTATGCGAGTTCAATGAAGGTGCGCCGTGAAATCCGAAATCAATATAGGAGAGTATAGAAACAAGAGTGCGGGCGAGGCCTGTGTCGACGCGATATCCAACACGGGTTCGGATTAAGCGACGTCAAATCCGGGATTAAGCGGGGCCGGGATAAAACGGAAGCCGGGATCGGCTGGAGCTCGGGTCAGCGGGATTTCGCCGGGCAATAAAAGTGTCTGCAGCCGATTTAGACTGAGCCCGCTGGCAATTCGGCGCGGCTACCAATTGCTAGGTAATTTCGGCGTGCGAGCGCGATCTGTCCGCACAAAGCCGTTCTAATGCCCGCCAATGGGATTAGCCGAGTGTCGTGCGGCCTTCACGATTTATTGGACGGAATCAGACATCTGAATTAAGACACAGTTCCTTGATGTGTCTCGATGAGATACAACACGACAGAGGGAATTATGTCTATTATTTGTTTGGCACAAAAGATGAAAACAGATGTGAAACAGTATGATATGCCACGTTGAAATATTAATCAGCTCTTGGTATTCAAACCGACGCGTACTAGACTAATCAAAGTTTTTTCTAAACTAAATCCCACTCGTTTGCAATGGACGTCGCTCGTCTATTATAGGGGCCCCTCGGTAATCCGGATTGGAGATTCATTAGGGTGAGATTATACTCTATTGAAATCTGGCTTAAGCGGGCACGGACGGATCGGATCGCGGACCGCGGGGCGAGCCGGGAACCATTCATACAACGATAGCTCATATGAGTGATGCGGAATTCATCTAGTTTTAGTAGGTTTAATATTGACTGTGATTTAATATTTATTTTTAGAATAAATGTACTCGCAGCTACTGTACTTTGTGGAGTAATTAGACAATATAATTAGCAACATTCGAAGTTGTTTCGGGATTATGACCAGAGACTTTCTTAGCGTTTCGTTTTTGGCGACGAATTTAAACAAATCTACATGTCCATAAAGAAGATGGTGTTATTATTATAAATACAAACGTCATAGAATCGTCCTTAGTCGCTCTAACGTCACGTACAGGAAGTTTTTTTTTTCTACACATAGCCTAGACCGCAAGCCGCGGCCGACGGCATCGTTTCCAAGTAACGCTATTATAAAACTGATTCATGTATGGGGCACATAATCCTGGTCTACTTTATGACGTCAGGCCTTTGTTACCTGGTTTCAAAGACCACCATTATGATAATCGCAACCTTAATACAGAAGTCATAAAAGCTATCAGACAAACCCGACAGGAACTTATTCGAAAACATTATGATGAATCACTGTATCTGTGTTATTACATTAGGTTAATCAATTGATATTCCTGACGTGCTAAAGGAAATTCGTAGTACCATAAAGGCACCTTGAGCATTAACGTTATTGGATAAGACGTCAACATCAAACGAGACGGTAAACAAAAACCGTACATTTGCCGGATGAAAATATTGTTCGTAATTACTGTGATATTTCAAGTTATTTTCTTTGATGAGATACGTAGGGGAATGTTATGTAAGGTTAGTAAGGTAGTATGAGAAAATGTGATGCGATGCGTTAAGTCTTGTCCGATGTTTTCGAACTAGTTTGACGGTAAGTCAAGCCGTAACGAGAATGCGCCGGTTCGAGTTTGGTGTGCACTAGCCCTAAGAAAATGTGACGTTTTTAATAGTAAAATAATGCGAATTTATTTGAATTAGCTTTTATTTCTCAGTTTGTTTTTGTATTAAGTAATCACGGAAATCATTTATCTAATTATACGCCAAATCAATTAGTTTTATCAAAATACCTACTAATCTTTGTTTTTACTATTTCATTGGTGTCATTTTAAAATTTAAGATGATTTTGGTTACATTACATAGTACTTATAGTTTTTATCTCGTGTAATCCAGTAAAGATATGTCATCATTCACTTCATACACATATTAAAAGATTTAGCGATAAGTTTTAACACCCTACGTCAATTAAAACATATTATTTTAAAAGAATATAAAAAATTATTGACATAATTTTTATCAGCTATCTCTCAAAACATGTACAAAAACGTATACGTGTTTAAAACGGTTTACTTACCAAAAAGTTGACCCGTTTACACCAAAAATCTGTGACCCGTTTTTTATCCGTTAACCTTTACACTTTATCCAGTCAATACCATCTGGCTACAGATACAAAGGCGACGCGCGACGTAGGTAATAATAAAATGGAAATGTTACAAAAACTCAACACTTAATCGTACTAGTGGCTTATCTCTTTTTGTACTCGTCCACTCGGGATTATTCCGGATCCGACTTTATCCCGGAATAAAATATTTATATCCAACATAACGAGCTCACGGACAAACATGAGCTCAACATGGCTGCTCTCCGATAATATTAAAAAACATAATCGTGACCTTTGTTTGTGAACTGTGAAGGGAAAATTTATATCTCGTATTAAATTGTAATTCTATTTTGAACTGTCTTTTTTATTCCAAGACAGTAAAACAAAAGTTTTAGAAGGTAAGTAGGGATCTAACTAACATTATATCATTTTATTATAGTGGTGACGGACGGTCCCGATAATAAATAAATAATAATAAATAAATTATAGGATAAGAAACAACAGGAATAAGACTTGACAATATTAGAGACGAAAGTGTTTTTGTTAGAAAAAGCTCTTTATAATGTGCACATATTGAAATGATATGCTTAATTTTATCGACGGAAAAAATATTTTAAAAGATCTAAATATTTTTTTGTTTTAATGTTTTTTTTTTTTAATTTTTACAAAACGGTGTAACTTTTAAACTAAATGATCTATCGCGATGAAACAAACTCCATAATGATTAGAAGTAATTAGCCAACCTCATAAAATAAAAATTGCGGAAAAACAGCTTCCCTCAATTGAAAATGAGTTAACAAAAAAAAGTGTTTTTTCCGTCGATAAAATAGATTCTTTCATTTCGATATGTACACATTATAAAGACACACTGTATAATCATGTATTTTAAACGGATATTTTTTTTTACATTCCACAAAAAAAAAGCAAGAGATTCACAAGCATCCCTGATTCATAAACCCTATATACCTAGGTACGTACAGGTACAGTTCTTAAAAAAATGTAACTAAATATAAAATAAGTTATTTTATTTAAATAAATACATTGCACTTTTATCTATCACATACATTTCGCGAATAAATATTATTTTTCCGATTGCGAACGTTAAGCCGGGCGAATAATCCAGTTTTCAAAGAATACCCCACTTAAAAGATTTAAAATTAATCGATTGAGGCCCATACGCCCGTGAAGACACGGACTTGCATATTAATTGAGATAATCCTGTTGAATTAAAAAAAAACGGGACTGAATTGTCAAAGGGACAGGATCTGATTAGATATCTAATGCGAAATCAGCTATAATTGGTTTGCTCACTAATTAAAAGGCCGTACTATTCTATAATTATTGCGGTAATCTACTAAATAAATCGGATTAAAATATCATTAAAGAACAAAAACAAAAAAAAAACCTCTATAAATACGCTAAGTATTATTACTTACAACATTTTATGTACAATACTAAAAATAAATCTTACAGCAATAAAAAGTGACGTAAGAAGCGAAACATTGAATGTAGAAACATTCGACAACTCTACAACCCCTACGGTAGGTCGCGGTCTGGTACTACGAGGTTCATTGACTACCGAAGAACCCCCTAATAAAATCCCTTCACACAATATCAAACTCTAACCGCAAACGACTAGAACACAATTTGCAATAACGATCAGAATCTGATAGCTTTATACTGCAAGCTGAAGATAAGCCGACGGATTAGTTCAGCGGAACGGAAAAAAAGAATAAAAAAGCATAAACTTCAGCCCTGATTGAGTTCAATTCTTTTTAATATATGGGGTTTGACAACCCTGCCGCATATATCCCTAGGCAAACATGAATAAAGAATACGTGTTATAAGATTAAAACGGATTCAGTTGCTTTTGTATAGAATCATTGGGCGTTTTGATATAAATACGATGTTTTTAATTCTGTTGTGCCTGAAAATTATTATTTTGTTTATCTTTTATCTAGATTCTTTTCTTTTAGATTTTGTGAATGTGAGAACACTGTAGGCAGTAAACTTGTGGCCCATTTTCTATTTTACTAAGTACCTGGTACTTGTTGATAGGCCTACACTGTCCTCCCATACCTATTAACATTGTAATTTGAAAGAAAACATTGTAGAAACCATTTATTTTTAAAAGAGTAACCGTGGAGTTTCTTGCCGGCTCTTCTCCATAGGAAGCGACCAATAAGAACCGTGGAACTAATTTATGACGTTTCATAAGAGCCCTTGTAGGTTTATATTTGAAATAAAAAAAATTGAATTTCGATTTTTGAAAATGTCCGCAGTCCGCATAAACAAGTCAGTTGACGTAAAGCCCTAAGATTTTCCGATTAAAAAAATTATAATGATAAGGTACAAACACGCACGACCTTGGTCCTTGTATACACACACAAACAACTGACACCTGACTCGTGTAGGCTGTATTGTAAATAAAAAGTGATTGTAAAAGGGACTGGGGCGAGAAAATCCTGAAAAAGGCCCGCACGTGGCAATCCCGGATACTGGGATTCCGCCTATCCCGCCTTACCTTAATCCCGCGCTCCGGGAAAATATACAAATATGTGTGGATTTATTTGCGTTTGTATGTACACGTGCCGTTAACAAATAAAGAGTTGTGATGTATTATTTTTTGTCAAATAAAGGCCACCTTTATTGGCCAATATTTGTTGGCTACATTGCAGTTGGTTTCGTAGAACATAGTCGTCGAGAGATTACACACAGTTTCCGTACCCTAATTGCGTAAATCACGATCAATCACAATTTGTTTCGATTTGAAACAGATTGCTAATCCATTGCTTCATAAGTTGGAATAAAAAATCTGCTCAGCAACGTAAATAACGCAATGAATGTTGTTGAACTGTCAAAATGAAACAATTAGTTACACAATTAGGGTACTGGTCGATCGAGCTCTGCTCGGGTGAAAATAGATAAACATATCATCCAGGTAAACCAACGTTGTATCACATTCCCGAGGCTGTGAAAATAGAGAAAATAAATTTTCCCAGATATGAGACCTAGCTAGATCGATTTTTCGCCCCCGTACTGCATATTGCAACTTTCATCGAAATCGTTAGAGCCGTTTTCGAGAACGTGATTATAAATATTATATACATACGAATATTGCTCATTTAATAGTATAGGATAACCTGTGAGATTATCTGTCACCGTAAAGTAACACTTTATGTCCTGTATCTTCATGCTTACATTGAAACAAAACCTAGTTCTTCCTTTACTTCTGACTCTACTTAGTATTTATTATTTTCTATAAAAACACGCAAAACAGAACCTAAAAGCGATTACACCGGCTCGTGGGCAGCCATCCTTGCACACTTAATGCCTTAATTTCGCATTCTTTCAAATCCAAAGCTAAATCTTCATACTTAGCGCAACTGCGTCACATATAACGTACGGGCACCACTTGGCGCGGTCCGACGAGGATAATCCCGCCTTCCGTCTCGCTCGCACCCGCAGGTGTCCCGCGCAAATCCTCGCCGCGTCCCTCTCTAATCCCTTATTTGAATCTTATCAGATCTCCTGAGATACACCGGTAGTGGTAACCATGTGTGTGTAGTGGGTTTATCCCCTAGGGTTGTCGAAGAAACTATGATTTGGGAGCTTAATCTTTTTAAGAAAAGCTTTAAATCTATCAGATTTAATGTTTGTTTTTGAATAGGTATGGGTCTTTATGTATAAATAGGTTGAAAGGATAAAAATATATGAGTAGGTTTGATAAGTTTCTGATCTGTATCCGTATTTTTCGTGACATTACTGCAAAATTCCTAGGAGCTAATTAATTTCGATACCTACTTTTCGTGCGTCCTTCTACAATGACTTTGATCTAACTAACGTAGTAGTAACTATGACGCAAATAGCTGAAGTTACATTAGAATCTTTTTTCTTTGCTACAAGAGAAATCTGAGGATAAATGTCGGCACATCCCTGAACCCACCGCATGCATTAAAGGTGCGTCCACACTGAATCCGCGATTAATGGGCTTCGAATGTACGATTGAAGCCAAATTTATGTATCTGCAACCCGTCACCAGATTACCGCGACACCAGAATGAAGATATGAGCAGCTGCTTTGATCCGTCTCCAAATGATCCAAGTAATGGCTGGACGGGGATTTTCTAATATAGATATCCTGTATTAGTGCATTAGAATACGTAAACGACATGGCGGTTGACTAATTTTACCGCCAGCTTAAATGCCATAAGATATTTTTTTTTTTTGTTTATAAAAACGCATCTAATGCTGCAATATTGGCTGGGTAAAGTAAATTTATTCTCCAGTACATAAATTTAATAGCGTCCATATTTTAAAGGAAGCATGAGAATTAAAGGTTTATTTCTTGCGACTGTAATAAGATAATATTACTAACCCTTTGTAGGGATTAAGATTTTGTTAAGGGCGCCGTCCCTAAGCCCTGCCAGACGGGGTCCCGCGATTAGGGTGAACGAGGCCTTTGCCGCTCACTTCTATGGTTTTTACGATGCCCTAAACAATGAGAGGAATTGTCTCAAAAACGTATTTAGATTTAGAGCTGCTAATGAAATTATTATGCTGTAGATTATGCGGTAGACGTTTGTTTCATAATTTATAATGTCTGGGTTTTACTCTGGTTAGTTTAACGTATTTTTAAGAAAGAAAACACACAAACAATGTTAATGTTTGTTGTACACTCGTATCATGGCGTAATACGACAAAAAGCTCCCGCTTGACCGTCCCCCGAAGCACGGCGGGCTGCACCACGGAGTGACAATCCGCGCCTCGGCCCGTAAGCCTAATCTTGACAAATGGTCCGGATCATCCGTTACCAGAGCCTACAGGCCACGCTTATTTGTCCACACAACTCCACCGCCACGATTTTTTATCGATTGATCAGAGGCTCAGCTGATTGCCTCTCTCTGTTGTTGCCGCCAGATTATAACACACACGGAAACCTTTCCGTGTAGTTACGGCCGTATACGCGGACGTACGCATGTAGTCGTGGCTTTAAAACCAAATTAAAGTCAGACACAAAAGAATAATCGTAAAGGATTTGCATTATGATACGCACACATTGAAATGTTATGTGTAATGTAATCAGAAGCCGTTTATCGTTCGTTTTCGAATTGAATCGGACAAACGACTTACAACTTTATGCCGTGGGGAAATGAGCTTAAACTATAATCGACAGTTAACTAAGTAAACTTCGAACTAGTTTGCCGCAAATAATTTCGATTTTAGTCTTCTCCTAAATTATTCAGTAGACCAGTCTCTATTCATCATCCAAGAAAGAAAAAATATCCTAAGTAACCCTAAGATATTTTCCCAAATTATACAAATATAAAAAAGAAAGAAAGAAAAAGTATTTATTGAGACAAATGCTCCTTCCTCATACAAAGGTAAAGTAAAAAGCCAAAGGGCTTTAACAGCGCGCCAATAAAAAAAAGGAATCCAAAAAAAGATTCAGCACAGAAAAAAAACAATCTTTTTACGATTATCATTTGCGGACCTCTACCATCTCGCATAGTAGCTAGCTCATCGTGAAACCGGTCCCTATCTGTCTGTTTGTGTGCGTTAAGCCGAGTGCATGCCTCAAATTGGGCTGAAGTACAGGAGATTATCTCAAGATGATTGATGGAGCCCCCCTCGCCTCCCCCCGCCAACCCGCGCCCCCGACGCACGTGATAACCAGTCCATTGCATTGATATGATTGGGTAATGTAATCCTCCATGTAATTAGGTAAAAGTTAATCGTTACGGAGTTATTAAGAAGGAACGGATTTGTTTTGGTCGTGACAGATTTATAACGAGATTAGGTACGGAAACACATTGATGCAGCACAAAAAGTTTAAAATTCAACCAAAATTCAAAATAGCACAATGTTTTTCACCGAAAACCGTTATTTTAATTGATAGCGTACAAGAAACACGCGCCAAATACAGCGCAGACCCGACTTTTTGTCCGTCCGTTCCGAGTAATAAAAATAAACGGATTTAACAAGTAAAATCGGGTTTGAACCGGTCCAAACTAGTATTCACTGGAAAATCCTAGTTTCTAACAAAGACCTGAGGAGCTCCGACACGTAGAAAGCTAGCTAAGTAGAACATACATATAGAGCTAAGTACTTGTGATCCGGATCAGGGAGATTAGGTGGCAGCGGCCGGCCACGGTCCGGGATACATCTCCTACCGGATTACTGAAATCCGGATTTCGTTGAATAACTTGCCGGGGATTTGTGACGTAATTTATATAGTATAATGGAGTTTTCTTATGTGTTGGGTGGTCATCAGCGATTTAGTAAGTACCTAAGCGTTTGCGTTTATGAAAACTGAAAATATTATAAGTACATTTTCGTTATTTTTATTTCACTTCTGTGGTAAACCGAATCTATTTATCATGATCTACTTACTACAAATAAAATAAATAATCAATAAAGTGTATACAACATAAATATTTGAGATTAAACTTTTTATTATTGCTACGAAATGTAAATAATAGATCATAGGCTAAGAGACTGTAAATTCCGAGGTGATGACCACCAGAGATTATCGATACTCGCTAGAATATCGATCGTTTACATAATCGTATGGCCACTGGTGTTTACGACTGCTGTATAAGTGCTTACACGATTTACCAGTTATGGTAATTATAGTATAGTCAGAACTTCAGAAGTGACACCTAAGACATTTCTGGTTCAGGCTTCTTCAATGACTGGGCAAATATCTAGGGACTGTCGTATCTGTCACATTATTTTGTTCTTTGAAGGTTTAGATTATTGAGATCACTGAATTGCTATTTAATCTTTAGTCGATAGAGGATGCTTGCTTGCTTCACAAAAAAAAAATATCCGCGTCGTCCTATCAAAATGTTACGTCCCCCATTCCGAAAAACTGTTTCAGAGTCTAACTCCCCAGTCCCAAGACTTTCCAGACTTCTAAATAATTGTGATGCAGGGATTAATATTTGTTGCACTTCACTTCGAAAATTCAAGCGCCAAGTCCACGAAAAATATGTAACTAATGACTTTGTAACTCAATTACTCCTACTATTGTACAGACGCCAGCACATCAAGCTACTACATTCTGTCAAATTTATTTAATAGATTTTCAACTTTATCGCTGAAATCTAAGGTCCAAAGTTGATTGGGAAAATTTGACAGTTTCGGGTAGCTTGAAGTGCTGGCGTCTGTACTATTACTGTCTTGTTTTTTTTTTTTTTATATAAAACTGTGTAACAATCATGTGTAATTTCTGTACTTATACAACTATTGTTTTTTTTTTTTGTTTTCTATCATGTAATAATGTTTTTGCATGCTGTGTCTGTCGCTTGATATTGTAAACTTGGCTTGTATTAATTTACAATTGGTTGAACAGTGTAACAATTGTAGATAGACCAATAAATAAATAAATAAGTTTAATCAATGTTTTAAAATTATTAATCCTATTTTTTTTTCTTCTACTGATTTATAAACTCATTCAGGATTTCAGTCCGTTTATATTAATATTATTCTTTACCGCTACTAAATTGATACTACGTGGCCTGCAAAATCATTTACCACCCCTAATAGGCTTGATTTTATAAACACCATGTTAAAGGCGTGTGTCCGTCGCCGTCGAGAACGTTTTACACATAAATTTTTTACTGTCTAGAAAATATAACCAGCAATCAACCAACCCTGCGGGATAATTGCGTAACAGACCAATGGCTTTTATTTTGACAGTTCAACAACATCTGGTGTATAAGCTGTAGCGACTTCGAAGGACCATACGCGGGAAAATAATTTACGTGGTGTGGAATATTAGCCGACACAGAATTGAGCTACACACAGGTATGAATAAGGAATAGGGATGGATGGACTTACTTGGGAATCTTCTGGACGAAACACGTTGACTCAAGGACAGCTCTGGCTATCCTGGTGTTCACTGATTCAAGTCACTGTGGTGCACTTATTGAGTGTTAAAATGTCACAATGGTATCGGCCATTTTTTGCGGGCGGTGCAGAGCGCGGCGCGGTAAGATGGCGGTGCGGTTTTTGGAGCGCGCGCGTGGCGCGCGGCGAGCGGCGCGTGGGCGAGCGGTAGCGGTGAGCGGTCACTGACAAGTGTCCAAAATTTGAGAAGCAAACTCAAATCACAGGAGGTGCGATTGGCTCCCGCCACAGCGGCAGCAGCCTCTGATTGGTGCGCGATGAGCGTCCGTTTCGTTCCGTTGTACGGGAATTGGGAAGGAAGGAATATAGCTCAAAACTGCGTTCGGACTAATATAAAAAAAACTTATTATTAAAACTTGCGCGAGCAACATCCATTGCGTTATTATCATTGTTAAGCAGACAAATTTATCGAACATATGAAGCAATGGATTAGCAATATCCTTCAAAATGATTCAGATTGTAATTGATCGTGTTTTACGCAATTAGGGTGCTGGTACAGTCTAACTTAAAAAGCTCACCTTTTGAGGTTAGGCTGTACACACGGCTACATATCAAGCTATACATTTCCAGTTTATGCTGATCTCGCATTGTAAAGGATTTCCGTACAATGCGAGGTCAGCCTACACTGGAGATGTATAGCTTGATGTGTAGCCATGTATACCAGGGTTGGTTGATTTAAATCATGAATTAATTTAAAAAATCGAAGTGGCTTTTATTTTACTTTTAAAGCTCTTTCACCGAAAAACATAGTTTCGTCTTTAAAGTAAAAAAAATCAATGCAACAAAAATACAAAATTTGAATTCAAAAGTCCACCGCAACACTTAACGTATCCTCACTACGTACGAAACAATATAGGGTAGGGTGTCTACATACACACGTATACGCGGATCAGTCCTAAGCCGGATTACGCGACCGCCAGATCTGGATGTACGGGACTACGGTACCTCGAGGTCGACAATATTATGGATTTTGAATATGGAAAATGTACGTTGGGAATCTTTTGAATTTATCGTTTTGTGGTCGCTCTAGTGTGGACAGATTGAACTGTTTAAGGGGCTAATCTTTGCGTGCGCTGTCTTTGAAAGTTTGGAGGGAATTTTAAGAGCTTTTCGCGAAGAATTTGTCAAAACTGTGAATATACTTATTTGCAGAATAACGCAAACAGAGTTAAACTTTACAGTCAACTTAGAGGAATATTTTTAACTAACATAAAAGCTATATATATTAGCTATATGATTTTAAACATTTTAGTAATCTAGAGATGATTTTGATTTTATGAGTAACATAGTCTGGTATTTAATCTTAGTAATAATAGTATGATTGTGGGTTGTATTTGTATATTTGGTTACTAACATAATTCTTAAGTATACTAACAAAAACATGGATCATTGTGTCTGAAACAAATAAATAAATTTAATTAAATTAAATTATTAATATTTAACATAAAAAACTTTCGATGAACTGATAAGCAATCGCAGTACTTTAGATCAGTACCTATAACTTTGAATACAAATGGTTAAGCTGCAATTGTAGTAAATGTTTAAAAATACTTATCATTCGATTCAGGCATACTTTCACACGATTACAAGATATTTATAGATATTAAAACAAAATTAATTACACCACACATCCCGGTTTATAAGTGAGAAAACTCACTTTTTAACGCGGTAAATAAAACTAGATAAAAGAGACATAAATCAATAAAAACATAAAACCGACGTTTTTTGTAAATATTGATTTATTTGAATTAATAAAATTATCATAATTATCCGTAAAGAATGGTTATAACACCTGCGAGTGTGACGCAATTCACCCACCGTTTGTAACTCATAAAATATTATATTTATTGTAATGATCCTATTATTATGAGTTTATAACAAAAGTAATATTTTTTGCAATTTTTTATTTATAGGTATATACTTTATTGTGCTCACAAAAATACATAACAATTTTTTTATCAAACACTACAAAATATAAAATGGGCGGTCTTATCGCTTTCCGCGGTCTCTTCCAGGCAAGCTTGAAATGGACAGTGATTTGCGTGGACATAAAATGGAGCTGTCGTTGGTGCAAATAATAAGTATAAATTATACTAGAATAGATACACAGATATACACCGTGAATTTTTTGTCTTCTTACAAAAACAGCCTACTTCGTGTATCCAATGACTTCTAAACATTCATTAAAAAAACTGATGTATTGTAACAATTTTTTAATTGCTCCTAGAGGTATTTTATGTCGGGTACGTTGAGTGGCCCTTTGTAAGACGACTAAAATGTCACGGTGTATATATATTTCTTTTCGTATAGGTACGTAATGTTATAATTTATATATATTATATTAAATAAATATTATATTATTGTACAATAGGATACACCTTTTCCTTCAATAAGATACTAACATTAACAAACTAAGTACTTTAGCACACACGAAAGTACAGAATGTGTTTGCGATTTTGAAAAATACAAGAGAGGTCGAATGAAGCGCCTTTGTAATGTAAAACAATGTGTGTATTTCTATGTAGATCGGTCAAGGTTGAAAACCTTTTTCATAGGGTCACCCCTACAAATAGGGGTGCTTTCAACCCCCGATGGACGCTGCAAAGGTGGAGCACTAATTATTATGGCTCTAAAATAAACGCAGGAGGAGTAGGTAATGCATTTCTATAAATATAATTGATATCCTTGGTATAATTTATTCATTGTGTAGTATGTATATCGGTAATCTTAAATTGTTAAAAGCTTTTTTTAGGGGTTACGATTCGATAGGGTTGCCTGTCGGTGCGAATATCGGAAGTTGTAGGGTCCAACATAGATGCAAACGGATATTTCTAGATGTGACAATTTAATGCATTTCTTATAAACAACTATCGCTGTCTTATGTTAATATACCTAATAATACCGAATGGTTGAGCTAAATCTGTTGTTTTGCGGAATTCGTACGAATTAACATTTTTATCTTAAATTCTTATCTTGTATCTTAATGTTCCAAAAATAAGTCACGTTTTGTCAATCATTAATTTGTGAGAATGTTTTATATTTAGGATTTAAAATATCAATGGCTAATCTCGTTCAGATTTGGAAAATACAAAATTATAATTGGCTTTCAAACTGCGATATAGAAGCGCATATTTAAATACCGTATTTTTAAAATTTGCGTTTCTTATGCAATAGAAACTCCAAAACTACTTTTGAATCTGTATGTATTAGTTAAATGATATCCTTTACTTTTAGACTAAATAAAACATTGTCAAATTGAAAATCTTTACCACCTTACTTAGCTATCAAACAAAATACACGACTAAAGATTACAAAAACACTCACACAAGCAAAGAAACAGCACGTAAGTCGAACATTAAATCGATAACACACACACACACATGACACCCCCGGATCCCGTTGATCCGGATCATCCCGCGCGGATCAGCCTCGTGTCGCCCGGAGATAAAGCTCCGCCCGCGTGTGTGCTGGCCCTAATAATAAGTGTCACACCGCGGCATACGATGACAGATATGAATTTGACGTTTTTTTTTTTTGTATTTAACTCCCCGCGTTTTGACTTTTAGAACCTAACTGATAAAACTTTTTCTGTAAAACTTTTCTTCCGCTTTAAAGGAGTTGAGGCTATTGTGAAGGATAATACCTAATTGTAGAAGGTTTTTTTCATAAATATCTTTCAGGAGAAATCAATGGTGTGTGTATCTAACAAATGGGTTCCTATACATATACTTAATGGAAGGATAGGGTTGATATACACCTTTTCTGTAAATAAAAGAAGTTTTACTAACAATATTAAATAGCCCGTGAGTAGGTAATCTTTATATGTATGTAGGTATATCCATCTGATCTTTATAAATATATACCAGATTGTGATGAAACTTTGGTAAGTAGTGGTGTGCACACCAAAGAAACTAGCAAAAAAAAATTATGGCTTTGCAACGCATTAACTAGTACTGCTAAGTATATATATAATTCTTCTGTACGTCTGTATGTCACTGAACTCCTCCTAAACGGCTGGTTCGAATTTGATGAAATTTTTGGTGTGTGTTTGAGTGAGTCCCTGGATGGTTTAGATTCACAATTGGACCCGGTAGGTGGCGCTGCGATCGAGTTATAGGAAACAGGACAACGTCTGTTCGGTCAGCTAGTTTTATATAAAATTATATATACAAAATAAATATAATTTAATTATAATGCTGTGCAAAAAATACTACTGCCAAAGCTAGGTATAGGTACCTACTATGTGAAACCGCTTCCGCCTGTGGTTTTCCCATATCTGTGTCCCTAATTGTGTTTTTCTTTAGGTTATTGAAATTGTTTTAATTTTAAATAGAATCTATTTTATAAATTAATTACGGTTTTTTACACTAACAGACAAAATAAAAGATTTTAAATGCCATTTTAGCAGTCTCATTCTTGCGGTACCTACATCTGAGAGCTATATATACATATATGTATATTGAGCTATACTTACCAGGGGGCCTACCACCAGCTCAAAAGTAGTATTATTTTAATATTACTTCAGTGGGAGAAAGAGATGGAGCTATACGTCCTGTAGAGCTTCATCTCTTTCCCACACTGATTTAATATTAAAATAATACTGCTTTATGAGCTGGTGGTAGGCCCTGAAAGTTTATCATATCGATATTTGTAACACTACCTTATTACCTATTATTACATACCTTATTACCCAGTATTCTGTATAGAATACATAATTATGGTGATTTACGACCCATAATATATCCCAACTGATTTCAAGAATCAATATTGACTTTGATCTCCACAAACGCAATTCTGATTAATAAAACCTGTCGTTAATCTGATCTCCGATTAAAATCATTTTATTTTTAATGTATTAAAATAAATATAGAATCAAGATAACATCTATTAGATTCATAGCAAGCGACGATATCCAAAATATTATTACTTAATAGTCGATATTGTGCGATAAACCAGGCCGTAATAGGAATATTTGCATATAAATTTAAGAAACATACCGTTCATTTTAACCATAAAACCATGCTTAGGTAGA
Organism: Agrochola lychnidis; assembly: GCA_963680765.1. NCBI lineage: Eukaryota > Metazoa > Arthropoda > Insecta > Lepidoptera > Noctuidae > Agrochola > Agrochola lychnidis. Next base: position 9,291,643 of record OY796849.1, on the reverse strand, counting down.
TACGTTATGTCTTACATATAAAATAAAAGATTATTATAAGGTATAATAAAAAATATAAATCGGCTTATCTATATAAAACTGGCTTATTCGTGTAAAGTAGGGTCAGCAACGACGGTAACGTTTAAAATAATTAATAATATTTATAAAGTATTATTAAAGTATTATTTATAGAGTACGGCTAGCATAAATATTCCTGTATTATTGATAAATGGAACTCAATAATGTAAAATACATTTATTAAAAGGAATAATAGTAATCTCAATTGTATTTAAATAAGCCGTTTTATTAGCTATTATAACGTGGAATTTTGCCCACCATTCCCGTAATAGAAATAAGGAATGTTGAAATTGATATAGGAGAATGGAAGATTGGGTGTTTCCGAAAAATCAATGGCCGCAAAAGTTGAAATCCTCCATCTGTTCAGCAAAAATGCTAATTCATTTTTGGATATCTATTGCTGACTCTGGCTCCACATTCCAAATAAAACAATAATTAAAAATCAAACTATTTCCGACCAGATTTAATCTTCCGACGGTACTCAGGTACGATTTGACAAAAAGATATATCTTCAACGTCGGGCGTAATCCGTCGGGCATTGTGCAATCGCTAATCGGCGCGGATCGGCGGCGGCGCGGGCGGCGCGGCCCGATTCGAAATTAATAATGATTTATAACGCCCGATTAGTGGCATTAGGCATTAACTCACCGGCCGATTGGCGGGACAAGCTCGCCTCTACTAACGCTTCTTGTTCATATTTTTCATTCTGTTTGCGCAACCGACAATAAAATTTTATTTGATCTGTGTGCTTATTCAGATTCTTTAACTACTTCAGCTACCATTTATGTTAATAAGATAAAGAATAATGATGTTTTCAGGAAACACAAGGTTATGTGATGTCGAAAAAATTCAAAATAATGTCTAAGTAGGTAGCTAATACCAAAATTGATGTTTTCTAAAACTTCAAGGATAAATATAATTTTCAAATATTAGAAAATTATTCACAATAAATCTTTAACGTAATTCTAAAATTGTAATGCTTACTGTATACCTATTATGTGTTTAATTTATCTTACGTCCTACGCACAAAGAAAAATTCTTAAGCATGGAGCACACTGTATAAATGTGATATGTGCCCACTGCGTGTGCACTTGAGCTTATGCTTTGAGCGCGCCTTACGGCAGACGGGATGTCCCGGATTAGATTTAAGGGGTAAAAGAACTAGAAAGGGACGGAACAAAAAGGATTTGTATTAAAAAGACAAGGACAGAAGACGGTAGATTTAGAGATTATGATTTATAAAGAGGAGAATGAATGGGAAATTATTAGGTAGGGTATGAACGGTGGGTATTAATCCGGTGTATGGGAAGTTGATGCCGAGTCGGTTCGGGTTTCATGCGCAATGCGCGCCAAACTGGACGTGAAATTAGCTGCGTGGATTTAGGGGTCGTTCTCATTAGCCATCTAGTGCCCCTTCGATGAAAAAATACGAGGCTTTTGGCTAATTTGTAAATGTGTTTTTTTTTTTTTTTTTTGTTTAGTTTGTGCAGAATAAAAAAAACTTTCTTTCTTTCTTTCCTTTCTTTCTTATAATATATTTTCTTTTATTTACCTACTGTACCTACCAACGTAATAAATATTGATTCTCAAAATTATATCTTATCGAAAGGATGTTCTGCTAAAATAATTGTTATCGGTAGCACCTGATCAATATTATCGGCCATTTAATTCATTTTTGTGACACTTCCTCACCTTATCGTATTTAACTTTTTTGATTCTTAACTCGAATTTCTACGGAAATTGTTACTTATAAAATAATCAGGACTGATGGGTGGAAATTTTAAATAAATAGTACTCAAACGAGTGAGATTAGCTCAAAATTGAGTTTTTCTACAGGAAACCAAGATCGTGTACAATCAGCCTAAAATTTTCCCAGTGCTTACGACACAGGCCTCTTCTATGTGAGAGGTAGAGAGCCGTAATCCACAATGTGGGGCCAGTGCGGGTTGGTAGATTTCACATGTCTTCGAATTTTTGGTTCTAGGACATGCCGGTTTCCGCACGTGTTTTTTCAGCGTTTTAAGAGCAGTGTTGATGAAATAAATTGCACAAAGTGCCTGCATAGGTTCGAAGCCACGACCAGGTAATTCGGGGCCGTTACTATTGTTACCAAATAAAAAAAAATATACAGTATGAGTCTTCATAATGTGCACATATCGAAATGAGGGAATCTATGCTTAATTTTATCAACGGAAAAAACGGTAAAAATTATTTTTTGTTTTTTTTTTTTAAATTTTGTATCAAAAATTTGTTTTTATTCTCTTGGGCATCTTATTTATAAATTTTACAATTATTGTAAAAATTTATGAAATAATACAGATTTTTACTAAAAAAACATGTTTATTTTCAATTGAGGGTAGCTTTTTTTCTCAATTTTAATTTTATGTGGACGCCTACTTACTTCCATTCATTATGGAGTTTGTTTCATCGCGATAGCTGATTCAGTTTAAAAGTTACACAGTTTTGTTACAATTTTTTTTTAATTCCATAAAAAGTATAAAAAAATATTTAGATTTTTTAAAATATTTTTTCTGTCGTTAAAATTAAGCATAGATTCCCTCATTTCGATATGTGCACATTATGAAAAATCGCACTGTATATTCTTCTTGCCAAGCTTGATAAACAAACTGATGCTTTCTTTCAATCACAATAAAACATAAACGGCACAGAATAACTAACACCAAAAGATGACTCCTTAGAAACTATTCAATAAACATTGACAATCTTTATTGAGGAGGCATATAAATATTGAAATCACTGGCGCATATACTGCGAACATTTGATTTAACGACCAAAAGATATCGGGGAATCAATAATGGCATCAGATTAACTAGGACTGTACAGATGAACCGTAGTTATACAAAGGGGCCGAAGAACAGTGCGTGACTATGAATAATGCACTCTTACTTGTTTTAAAAGACGTTTGAGGGACGTTTCGGCTTTGGCTGAGAGAAAAATATTTGATAAAATCGTTTGTGAACGTTTTTTTTTTTTGTGACTTGGTTAATCGCAGTTTAGACTTTGGTTAACGGTGCTATCTGCTTTAAATCTGTTTGGTTGGCAGACTTGTGGCTGGCCGCTTGGTACAAGTTCGTAAGGATTTTTTTTTTTTACTTTAAACTCTACTCTATTCTATTTTTTTTTTTTATGGCAAGCAAAGCCGATGTCGACTATTCTGCCAATGTCTAAAGTGCATTGAAAATAAGTGCGTATGATTAAAAAAAAGAAAAAAAACTATATATATCACAAATTAAAAGAAAAACAACAACTGTAGACACAAGAAAAATTCTTCGATGGATACAGTTGAACACAATGTAGATCTTGTTGGGTTAGTACGGGATGCTTTAAACTCAGCTAGAAGTGTGCAGCAGATCATACAATCTTACGTCAAATTGTCAATAGTGATTTGAAGCTGTCATTTATTTAACTATCCATTTAAACTTTCCTCACCACCTTTATTCAAGAGGCCTTTTCATAGTCGCGCCTAATCGCCACGAAATATTCATAGTCTAGTCATAAAATGGTGTACTCACCAGTAATACCTTTGTTCAGCAGATTGTTGAAGGCCTCCTTCTTAGGCGAGAAGTGCGGGGTATGGGGGGTGTGCGGGGTGTGCTGGATACGCTCGTGGTGCACGGGGGCGGAGGGGGGGCGGGGCACCGCGCGCTCCTCCGGCGAACGGCGAGGCGGCGTCTTGCTGCGCCTGAGTTCCGCTGACAAATTCTACGAAAGAAAAGTGTGGGTTAGACTTTGCATAGAAAAACAAATGAATGTAGGTTCTACGAGGCAGTGTTTCTTGGATCTTAAAAATACCTACGGCAAACATTTTAGTGAGGGATTCAATTTTGATGATATTTCAAAATAGGTATTAATTTCCGCACTTCCATATCAAGAATGAAATCCAAATTCAATTAATTCTGTTATATTAATTAAATTAAAAATCAAAACATGTCTTAAACTAATCACTAATTAATCTACAGTAATCAGAAATATTTTTTGATAGGCTATCTCTTTCTATCTGAGATAACAACTTCTTAGTAGAAGATTTAGACTATGATAACGATTAAACAATTTAATCTCTAGTTAATCTCGAGGACTCGTTTTTAATCCTGTGATTATCCACATAAAAACACGTTTTTACATTTTCACATCTGTTTTGATTTCGATAGATATAATAAGTGTGAAGATTTATATTTTGTTGCTTATAATAATGAGTTGCAAATACAATCTAAATTAAACAAGTGTACTAAAACGGATACATAAAGTTCCAATCGCAGCTAATTGTTTCAAACCATAATATAAGCATTAATATTTAATTTGCGTTCGCCCAATTAATATAACGGAGTGGATAATTTCAATACATGAACACGGGCTTATCCATGCTTTTATTGTGTCGTGTCTAGACGAGACCCCATAGCTTCCATTAAGGTCGAATAATAATGAATAATTCTACAATTTGCGCTGGTACACTTGCATGCATTGGTGCAATATGGTTGCGTATGCGCACAGTGTCTGTCAAAGGCAGACGTGAGGGACATTTGAAACATATCGACAAACGAAGGGAACCGTTGCCTTACATTATATTGTGTATTATGTAACTGTACTTTTTCATGTAATTGTACCGTATTAAATTCATGATCTGATTTTAATGAAGACTGTTTTGACGTATTTGGTGTCTTGGTTTTGGCAAGTCCAAAAATATTCTCATATATGGAGTCAACGGTAAACGCAGACATGTGAAAAATACAACTTACTTTGCCTGTTTCAGATCAAAGAATTTAATCAACCAAAAACCAATAGATAATCAGAAATATGCAAGAACCAACATTTTGACAAATGACTCGTCAACGTCATGTCATCTTATTTCTACAATTTTGTTTTTTGTTCTTGACCAATACAGCTTAAACGGTAAAAACAACAGAAATAACCATTTTACACGTTACAAACTCATGTTGGAAATCGGATTACAAATTCGGTCATACTCGTTTGATTAGCACCCGTGTGACACTCAAGTATGGTACTCAAAATAGACACCGACGCTATTTTTACCTACGTACTAATAAAACAAAAGAGTCACGACAAGAGGTGACAATTTTAAAATTTACTGCCAATTGTTGAACGTCAATGAAGTCGTACGTCATATAATATCTTGCTTCTGGTCGAGAACAACTAGACTGTAGTTTTCAAGTTATAAAAGCATCTAATCTGAAAATTTCCGTTGTCTAATCTATATTGGCAGGTTATTGGATTCAAGGATTGATGTACAGATTTATTTCCAGATATTTCAGTTTTCATAGTCAGTTATTTTTACTATGTAGACTGAGACTGGGTTAACTTGTAAATAAGCACACACCTTGGTCCTAACTATCTCATTTTAGAAGAGTCTTTGACTGCGTAATTCAATTTAGAAATGTAAAGCCTACAATGACCATATTTCCAACACCAAGTGAGAATAAAACTGCAAGTGAACTCACAAGAAAAATAAAGTACACATCTTTATGTATTCTAATCTAAGAAAAGTCGAACCACTTAAGGCGAATCGAGATACAAATTGGACACTTGGCCATTGCGTCAGTCGATACAAAACGTTCATGAGCCGCACTGATTACATTCATTGAATATTGTTACTGAACGCCGGTTTGACCACATAACGGCAAACTCACAACGAATGATAGTGTTTTAATAAGGTTAATGATGTGCAAACACGACATATCTCATCACGTTATAATGTTAAAGTTGACACAAAAAATCTCGCCGGAGAAAAATTATATGAGCACAGAGCTTTTAATTGAAATTAAAGAATCATCACACCATACCTCACATATCACACAAAATAAATGATCTTTTAATTTTTTATTCAATACCAGAACCATAAAACTTAAGAGAGTTTTGGAGGAGAGATGAAGAGCGAAATGATCTAGTTGCAGAGGTACACTTGGCTGCGCTCAACAATAAATTAACCCTTACCAATTCTGAGCAATATGACGTGCACAATCAAAGTGCATGTGCAAAATGTACCGCATGAAGCGAACAAGAGCAGGGGCGTGTTGGCCAATAGCACGCACAGTTTGTCCGTCCGTAGAATCGTTGATTCGCGCCACAGATACGTCTAATATCGTATTGGAATTTGTGATGTCGTTTGACCCCTGTTAACCCAGATTACGCGCGTCGCCGCCTGATTCGTCCTCGGCGGAGCCTGATTGTGTTGTGACATAAACTGTAATGTATTATGTGTTAACTCTTGCTGCAATCACGGCTAGCACGTACCACAATTACAATGGATATGTTCGCCGAACTTTACAATTTATTTGGAGCGATTTGTGTGTGCTCTGGACTTGTTGAGCTTTGCTGGGCGGTTTTGTGCTCGAGAATTTGTATGTAGCGAATTAGTATCGATGGGAGAAATGGTTTTCTTCATGAAGATTGGAATGAAAACCGTCATCTAAAAGTCACTTTCGTCCCTATCTTTAAATATATTTTATTTTCTATGTTAGGGTTTCAAAGTAGTTATTGGAAGTTTTAAGGCTGGTTAAAAGCCCAATTATAAAATAGAAATAGAAAATATTTATTGTCCAGGCAATACAGTAAGCAGGTTCATAGGATAACAGCAAGTTGAGACGATTTGATCAATTAAAAAAATACCTACAGCTAGGTTATAATATATTATTTGCGAGTGAGCCCCTGAGCCTGTCTGTATCTTGGGAAAACTAGAGAGGTGATTTCAGGTATGGTAAATGATATGGTGATGGTATATTGTACTATGTGTGTGATGTGTGTGTAGTGTGTGTGTGGTATGTGTGTGGTGTGTGTGTGTGTGATGTGTGTGCGTGGTGTATGTGTGGTGTGTGTGTATGGTGTGCGTGGGATGTGTAAGACAGAAACATTATTGCTAAGTTTTTGAAGATGACCGTTGGAGATATGACTTTTTCAGAGACAAAAAAACATCACTCTCACTTCAGACTTGAAAACCTCTTTAACATGTTCTTTTTTTTCACCGGCTGGAAATTATAACGGCTAAGTGAATCTCATCGGCTAATTTTAATTAAATATTAATTTCCGTTAGATAAAACACGCTAAGCAATCATTAGGAAGAAAAATGTTAACTTAGTTTATGGATTTAAAAAGGGTGAGTGATTATTAACTTTTTCTATAGTTAATACTGTATTGTTTTTCGTATTTTCAATAAAAGAGTGGTTTCGAGGTATTCAGGGTTTATTAATTATATTTAATATTCTTAGTTACAATTGCGTGTCTGTCTCTCAAGGGATCCGGGCGGAAAGGGAAGTGCCAGTGTGGCCAGCTATTTCTTAGTGTTGGCAGACTATAACAAGTATTGCCATTACAAATACTAAGTTTAATTTAAAGATGTTGGCATCAATTGTCGTTTAAATAATAGGAACCTCTTTTTAGAGTTACCAAACTCTTACAACGAATGAATAATATTCACTAACAGACTAATTTCTTGTGGTCATAGTAATCACTGATAATCCTGTTTATATTCTCACACTGATTTAGTATGTTTATCGAATATTTGGAGAGCAATATTGACAACTAATGCATTAGTTTGTTTGTAAGTGATATGATTTAACTTAGCTTAATAAATTACATTGTTATCATCGCCTTCATTCAGCCTTTAAACTTCTTCTTTTTTGTGTTGTTAGTGACTAACCTGGTGTCAGAGTTTTCATGCCGCCCATGGGTCTCTGACGGGGCTTCACATACCGTCGAGAAATATCTCTCAGGTGGTTTCCTCACAATGTTTTCCTTCACCGTTTTTGAAGCAAGTTATATTATACAATACGCTATCACTTGGCAGTACGACGATCACACCACTATCACTGCTTTTAACTAATTGGTTTCAGATTATGTCTAAAAAAAAAAACGTGTGCGGTCGGGGGACCCCCGTCAGGAACGAAATTCTTTCTCACGTATGATTTTAAACAAAAATTAAATTTTTGCAGCCGCCATCTTTTATTTACATTTTGACCAAATTCACACTTTCTCTCTCTCTCCGGCATGCAGTTTACTCGGGCCGATGTGTACAATTTTATCCCACGACACTGTAATCTCTTTACTCTTGTCTTTTGTTTTTTTCTGCCGGCGTTCTCTTTCTCTCTCTATCTCTTTCTTTTTCTTTGAATTAGAAGAAGACAGTCGCAAGTATTAACACTTTTTAGGGTGACGATTTCTGAAAGTTTACAAATCCTGTTAAAAATGTGTTATACTTGATAATAGCATGTGATCTCTCTCCTTTTCTCAAGTTTAACATATTATTATCCTACACCTACCTACTTCAGTCAATAGTACATACGTACTATATACATTACAACAAGTACATAGAGGTGACAGTAACATCAGTCATAAGACATCAGATTACAAGATCGGCAAATATGTAAATCATAATTGTAACAATTGCTCGACAAACAGGGCTCAGCGGTTGTCAGCTACTATTTTCAAAGATATCCGACTCTTAGTAGATATGTTTGTTTTAGTGATAGTACCTGGGCGACCGAGCTCTGCTCTGGTGAAAATAGAGAATGTTCATTTAATAATATAGCAAAATTCATACTAATCCATGTATAGTATCTACTAATTCCATGTTGCCATGATAGTAGGTACTAACTAATTCCATGATGCCATGTCATAATTAAATATCCAGTTCTAAACTTTGGGCGACCGAGCTCTGCTCGGGTGAAAATACGGAGAAAACGATTTGATATGAGCTAGATAGATTTTTCGCCCACGTAAACCCCTATATTGCAACTTTCATCGAAATCGTTAGAGCCTACTTCGAGAACGTGAGTACAAATATATGTATACAAATATTGCTCGTTTAATAGTATTGGATGGATATCACTAAAACAGTTAGCAATGTGAGAATCAGGCAGATGCGCAGGAAAATGGTTTTCCAATGGAACAAACGTTGGAAAAAAATACGTCAAAATACATAGTTTTCCAGAAAGTTGAATTTTCTGAAGTCATTATACTATTTTTCCGTCTTCATAGGTAATGGTTTCGTAATACTAATCTACCGTCATACAGATAAAGAAATAAGATGGAATATAAATCTAAACTAATATTAGAAACAGTTACGTGATTTTAGTCATGAACATCATAAACCGTTGATACTCTGACACACAGACGGATAAGCTTGCGAATAATGATTTATTTGTTCTACCCACTTATTGCAAAAATTCTACCAAACATTCCCACCACCACCATACCATTACCATTCTCAATTCTACTATTCTACCAAATGAACCTATAAAAAAAATAAGAATAGTTTTAAAGAAATAAGAGAAACACTTTAAAATGACGCGCCAAAATTAGCCTATGCTATTTATCTCAAATGATGCAAACGCGTAAACCAACTCCCGTCTTCGTCTAATCTGACGAATACAGAGGCAAGTAAGTGACACACAAACACACAGACAGACAGTACGATAGTAACATTTACCGTGGCATTACCCCTGTTGTCTATAAACCACGGCTCTGATTAATTTATGCTCCAGTTATTTAAACAAGATAGCGTTTAGAAACCACTCATATTTGTACACCATGTGAGCTTATCTTTTAATTCTTGAGCTGTCAACGCGTTGAAAACAGCGACGTGGTTTTTCCTAAATAGTTTTAATTTTTAATATAATTTTGTAAGTATAACCTTCAGCGATAGTCAGGTCGTTCGAAGTCGCCTTTCAAATATTTGTATACGACTTTACATTTATTTATTTCGTAATACATAATTCTAACGATTTAGAAACTACTCTGTGACTGAAAAATTATGTTTTATTTTAAAGTTTTTTACTTTAGAAGTACGTGTAATCGTTAAGATATGCGCAAAATAAATAGGTACGATACGTAATGTGTGTACTCTAAAATTTCCACTGTAACTCCTAATACTGTCAAAACATTGAAATAGGTATGAATCGCATAAAAATAGATAATTGAGACGTACAATTTGTTTAGATAAGAAGCATAACAGTTGAATTATGAGCGTGATATACGGATTTATAGAACTGCCAACGATTACGACTGTATTAGCAGATAAAAATAAAGACAACATTTCAGATTTCCTTTTCAGTTATTAGCGACTAGAGAGACACTGAAAAGTTAAATGAAAAATTGACAAATTTTCCTCGAATTCTAATATTAATTAACAGAAAGAAAGCAAACATATTAATTGATGAACAAAAAATATGACTACACTAAATTATAATACTGTTGCAGTAGATTGCATCGTCAAACTACTGTGCAAAGGCTAAATGTTACTTCAATATATTAATAATTTTAATGTAATAATATTTTCACAATACATTTTTACCAAGCTACCCAACCGCACCAACAGTGAGTATCAACCTAATCGGGATTTGTGTTATTATAACGTCGCAGATTTTTATAGTTTACGCCGAACTTATCTCGGCTTTTGAGCCAATTTCGTCAGTGCCAGTCACTGGTGCCACGGACATGATTCGACCCCTGACCTTCCATGGAGGATCACCAGATATACCGCGTGATTAGCAACTACGAACTTAGCGGTTGAAGGCGGCGAGAATTTTAAATATTGCGTAATTTTGAGTTGGATACTTAATATTTTGGAGCGGCGTAAATTAATCAGTAGCATAAGCATAATATTAATCAGCCTATTATGAAATTGTTTATTCTGTAAATTGGATATCGGAATCACTTTTACACGTCATATTAAAAAAAAATAAGCTAGATGAGTTCGGCGTTTCCTATCTGACTACTCTGAGAAGAAAGGCCGAAACAAACTCAGAGGTCGCAGTCTCTTTTAAAGTCCAGACATAATCTTGGTCAGGCCATATGAGGACCATGTAGATTAGTGTCTGAAATGGTCTTTTGAGGAAAGAACCACAGATTTAAAAGAAAAGAAAGAAAGAAAAATAGGTTTATTTGTCACAGAAACACGTGCATACATAAAAGACAAGAGTAATCAGAGAACAACACAAAGTACATAACAAATCACGAGCATAGAACAGAAATTACTTAGGCGGCAGCTGCACGACATGACTGTGACAAGAAGGCTTCCACTCAGCATGATGCAGTGCTATGGGGGACTCACAGCACAGCGCTAATTTTCAGTGGTCACTCGAAAAAAAAAAAGATGTACGGAAATCAAGTCAGGTTCAGTGATTGAGTGGACCTGTCCAGTCAGTGCAAGCTTTGGTCAGTAATCATGGAGCACAACTCAGAACTTAAGGAGCTCAACTCGACGAACAATACTGCCGTCCTTACGAAAAGTGCAATAACTAGGTTAAATCTGATATCGAGAAAAAGGCAGGTAAAGATTTTATTTTTGCTTTGTTTGTAGGTATCTCCAACGCTATACATGGTATACAAGGCAAATTCGTCATAAATACGTAAAGTGTCTAAAAGGAATATATGTAGATCTCGTTCTGCAAATTCCGAATATTTACTTATCGCAATTCGGCGCAAAACTCGAGTTATTGCACTTTTCGTATGGACGGCAGAATACCAAAGAAAGGATATTTGGGTAGGCCGCATAAACTACTCAAACTGCCAGACCATCATTAAAACTAGCTGAGAAATAAAAATAATAATAATATCCACATAGTCCTCACATTCACAATAATTAAAATAATATAATACTTTACAAAGTAATCATGTCATCTTGAATATAATTTTCAACAATGTCAATGTGTATATAAAACTGGTATATTTTGATGATTTTACATAATAATTTTAATGACAAGTTTTATGGTTTTATCACAAGGCTTAGCAGAGCGAGCAGCTTAGCTATAGATGGAGGAGCTCGTGGCTAACTATTAACAGCCGCACGGTTCGATCCATAAGGTTAAGCTACACTTGCCGTGGTTGGGCTATGGATGGGTCACCATCTTAACATACCGAGTCTCCTCCGTGCCTCGGAAAGCACGTTAAGCCGTTGGTCGCGGCTGTCATTTGACGGGTTGTCAGAAGCCTGAAAATTTGAAAACCAGTCTTACCAGAGGGTATCGTATTACCCAGTTACTGGGTTGTGGAGGTCAGATAGGCAGTCGCTCCATGTGAAATACGGGTATTCAGCTGCATCCGGTTAGACTGGAAGCCGATCCCAACATAGTTGGGAAAAGGCTAGGCAGATTAGCATAATCAGCCTATAATGTCCCCACTTTGTTCGTTGGTAGATGTCACATGTCTTCGAATTTGTAGTTCTAGGACATGCCGGTTTCCTCACGATGTTTTCATTCACCGTTTTGAGAGCAGTGGTGATGAAATTATTGACACTAAATAAAGCGCCTGTCTGGGTTCAAACCCACAACTGACGACTCGTCAGTCAAATCAGTTGGTTGGTACCTAATTATACAAGTCTATGTATAAAATTGTAGCTACTCGGTATTAAATCATCATCGTCTACATTTAAAAGCTCTTCTTTTATTTTAATCGGTTTTCTTTTGTTTTTAAAGCATTTTTCTTTCGTTTGATAATCGACTTCAAAAAGAGGAGGTTCTCAGTTCATCGGAATATTTGTTTTTTTATATATATTCCCCGATTAAGTATTCGGAGACGGCTGGACCGATTTGTTTTTTTTTTTTTAAACGGTATTCTTTCAAGTTGGTCCCATTGTCATTTGGTCACGATCTGATGATGGGATCTTGGAGAAATCGAGGGACCTCTTCAAATATTATGGGCACATCTATAGCGATTTGGGTATTTTTGATGAGCAGTTGACATTAGGCTATTGTAACTTAGATAAATTGCAAACCAACCCACTAAGAAGTGAAAGATTTTTTTTTTACAAAAATACAACCGACTTCCAAACTACAAAGTAAAAAATTACTTTAATTTCGGAAGCCTGTTTCAAAAAACTAAAATACTGATCCAAAGACATCGACTTTAAAGTTATTTTTCACTTTGTAGTTTGGAAATCGGTTGTATTTTTGTAAAAAAAAAATCTTTCACTTCTTAGTGGGTTGGTTTGCAATTTATCTAAGTTACAATAGCCTAATGTCAACTGCTCATCAAAAATACCCAAATCGCTATAGATGTGCCCATAATATTTGAAGAGGTCCCTCGATTTCTCCAAGATCCCATCATCAGATCGTGACCAAATGACAATGGGACCAACTTGAAAGAATACCGTTATTTTTTTACTAGCCTACTGGTACCTAAGTGTGGCTCATGAAATCGAAAAGAGCAAAGAGTTCATGAAACAGGACTTTGATAGATTCTAAACCTTTCGATCGAAATAAATAAATAAAGTGCTATATATTCAATATCTTCCAAAAAAAAACATAACTTTACCTTATGAGATGGCTCGTAGGTAAAGCGGCGAAGCGGCACCCTTAACCCATGTTTACACTGACTACCGCACGGGTGCCGGATTTAAGCGTGCCTCTAATCCAGACGAGCAGCGGGAATGTTCTCATATCCAGCGTTTGTTTAGCCATGTCGATTTAAGGATTTGTCGGATACCTCGCTTGTTCAAACGGCGCCCGTGACTTAGGAAGTTTCGTCACTCCGCAATGGAAACGTATGATACGTCATTCACACATCTGAGATTTGGTGTTTATACAATTCGGTTCATTGTTCTAGTTTGGTCAGCTAACTTTACGAGTCTAAGAAAACGGTCTTCTTCTTTTCGTGTGGTTAATGACTAACCTGGTGTCAAAGTTTTAAAGCCCATGGGTCTCTGACGTGGGTCTCACACGATATTTTCCTTCACCGTTTTTGAAATAAGTAAGTATTAATTAGAAAACGGTGAATTTTTTGAGATTAGATTAATTTTGTCAATTTAGAGATCGTGCTTAACGAATCACCCTTTATGGCAACGAACACAGTTGTACAGTTTTCACTAATACGGTATACGATTAATTGAAAATGACCATTAAGGTACCTACGTTAAAGTGTAGATTATGCTGTCAAACTATTTTTAGTACAGTCACATTGGATAAGATTTTAATCATGTTTACTCATCCTCAAAATTAGGACGTTTTGATTACGGCCAGTCCTATTTTATACAGAGTTGATCATCTCTGTTTTGTTTTATATTTAGTGTTCGACCGAAAATGGATTTTTAGCTGAATAAAGAATAAAGTTTAATAAAAAACTGTAACCCGACTACGGGAAAATAAAAATGATCTAAAAAGTACGAAACAAGCAAATATTTCAGACAGAAATCAAGACAGGTACAAAAATGGTCAAGGTAAAGCCATCGTCGCATGCCTGTATGCCATGTGGGTGCCAGGAACACTTACAAAATTATAATGGTATGCGACGACGGCTTTACCTTGACCATTTTTGTACCTGTCTTGATTTCTGTCTGAAATATTTGCTTGTTTCGTACTTTTTAGATCATTTTTATTTTCCCGTAGTCGGGTTACAGTTTTTTATTAAACTTTATTTTTTATTTTATACTTTTTCGTTTTTACACTTTCTTTCCGACAACGTAAATAAGAGTAATGCAATAGGTCAGTAATTAACCTATTTTAAAGTCCAATAGCAGTGCATAGTGCTTTAGACCAAACCATACCGCGATTTATTTCGACGCCAACACCATACTCAGAAAGTTTTATGACTAACAGTTTTTGTCTATAGGACACTGGCTAGTTTTGATAACGATTAAAACGATGACTCTTTATTTAAAAAAAAACTCAACATTCCAAATTCGAAATTCCCTCCACATTTTTTTATGAGCAAAATCAAAATACTCTGTCTCACTGAAAATTTAATTTACAACGAGAACATTTTCGCGTGAAGATTTTGTACGATTTCAAATGTCGACTAAAACCAGAAGAATCATTGGAAAGACTTCGAATGGTGTTCATAGACAAAAGCCCTTCTAAAGCGACTGTTTTCTGCTAGTTCAACGAATTTAAGTGTGGTCAAGTAACTTTGGCGGACGAATAAAGAAGTGGCCGTCATAGGTATGACGGCTGTTACATAAGAAAACGTGCTGGCTGTAAAAAAAAAAAAATTTAAGAGAATAGGTGAATTACATATAAAGAGATTCAGCAAATACTGCAGATTGGATCGGGAAGTGTGCATGAAATTCTACACGGGCTAATCTTCGGGTAAAGAAGATAGTTTCATGCTGGGTACCGCACAATCTAACGCAGGCTCAGGAGGTTCGGGTAGAACGGTGCCGAGACATGATAGCAAAATTTGAAGCAGGCTCGTCTCGGCGCGTTTACGATTTCATTACGGGTGAAAATCATGAATTTATCATTTTTGTTCCCCAAAATAAAAATCAGCTCAAGGGAAAACAGTTTTCATCACCGGAAGATGCACTGGCTGCATTTGAGAAGGTAATTAAAGGTGGAAGGTGTCTGATGCGGACTGGAAAATGTGTAATGAAAATTGGTTTAGACGCATGAAACTGTGTATAGACGCCAATGGAGAGTTATTTGAAAAGATTTAATAAACAAACATAACCTGTAGTATATATTTTTTTTAATACCTATCGCAAAATTTTCTGAGTGCCCCATGTATATCGATATCGAGCTTCGAAGAAATCCAAAATACAAATATTTCGTTGTACTTGTTTTTCTTCATATAAGTGGAATTACAAATCTTTACTATTTATTAAGATTTGATTAACTGCACGTTGGTTTCATCTTGCGATACTTCGTAGCGCAGTCTCACTTTTGCTTGTTTTAACAATTTAAACATATTTATTTACTTTGAAAGTATAACATTATACACATATTTGTAATGTGCTCGTCAAGACCTTTCTTTTGATACCAAACATGTCATGATCATCTCATTTTAATTTTTTTCGAGGTTAGAAATTTACGTGTAAAGTTCACCATATTAAGTTTAGGGAAAATTTATATAGCCTATGTCACCCGGACCATTATTACAAATCTATTGATACCTCATTCATCAAAATCGGTTCCGTAGTTTAGGCGCTAAGGTGGAACACACGTAAAAGCAAACATACATACATACATACATACAAACATACAAACATATAAACATACATACATAGACTGCTAAAATCATAACCCTTCCTTTTGGCTTTGCCGTAGTCGGGTAGAAAGGAGCTTCGGCTTTAGACATATTTTCGCCGAAAACGAAAATAATTTAGACATTTAAAAATATTAATATTTCCGCTGTACACTGAAATTTTGTTTGTTTTTTTTTGCTTCTTTGGCTTTAAAAGAAATAAAACACCTTAATTCCATTAATAGAGGATACAAAATTTCATGTATTTCTTGTCTTGGTGAAGCAAAATCTTCACCTGATATTGTCGAACTTTAAGGCTCGTACAGACCAGCGCGATATGGCGGGCGCGATACGAGTCGTGCTGCCTGTCGCGCTGGTCTGCACGAGCCTTTACGCAGTAGGCCGAATGACACGCGGCAATTCAAGATCATCTGATTTTCGGCGCAGCCGAATCTTCGGCTGGATTATGGGCGAAAACGAAAATATGACCGAATCATGTTTTTTTTTGCCGAAAACGAAAACAAAGCTTCAGTCAGTCACTATTTATAATACCTGTCACTTCTGCGAAGTTTCACTAGATAGTTTTATTCAACCTTGTATACAGGGTGTAAAGGACATCGACGCGCAAACTGTTACCATGAATTCAGAACATGATAAAAAATTCACTAGCTATGAAATTTTCCCATACATTCTGAACATGTAGGGTTGCACTTTTGTATGTATGAAACAGAAATTTTTTTTTTTACAACCGACAAAAAAATTCTGCTCTCATGCTCATGGTAACCACTACTTTCAGTTTGCACGTCGATGTCCCTCACACCTTGTGTATTTTGATGTCAGTAAAATAAAACTAGTATAATCGTTAAGTGCGTTACTTCTGCTTAACCCTCCAGGGATAACCTTCATACATGCGTATTACGACGAACGAGCAAATCATCACCGATAGTTAATCGCCTGTTATCAACGGATATCAATACTGAGTTTATATTCACAGATTTATTTGATAGATAAAGCTTATCCGGTGATAATAAATTCATTCTGAATATAATGTGATTGATTCAGTTACACGTGTCTGATGTTAGTACCTCTTTAGGAACATATCTCTAGACGAAATCAAACTGGTTGCTAATTTAATTGAATAATTTATTATTTTATGTTATACTAGCGGACGTCACGCGGTTTCACCCGCGTAGGTCCCGTTCCCGTGGGAGTACGGGGATAAAATATAGCCTATGTTACTCGCTGATAATGTAGCTATCCATTGTTAAAAGAATTTTTCAAATCGGTCCAGTAGTGTCGGTTATTCGTTACATACAAAAATACAAATCTTTCCTTTTTATAATATTAGTATTTATATGTTATATGACATTGATTTTACATTCTGTGATCACACTGACTTATTAATTGTTATTTTGTTTTTTTGGAAAATCGTCTACTTTAGCAATGTTTGTTAATATGTGAGCACCATGTATCTATCACAGAATTAGTTTATCTGTCGTTATTTCATTTTTAATGCTTTTTACCTACTGTGGTATAGTTTTTTTATTCTAGGTGCATCGTCCTCACACATAATTATTTAACTAGTGTGCCTATACAAAATATTGTAAAACATTTTAAAAGAGCAATGGTGGAGTTTCTTGCCCATTCTTCTCCATACGAAAACTACCTTTTGGAAGGGGCGTCTAGAATCAATTCTATTACATATTTTGTAAATGTTGTCGTTCAAAAGTGCCATACATGGGCCTATTTGAAATAAATGATTTGACTTTGACTTTGGCTCGATATTACTCTTGTTTGCAGTCAGGTAAAAATATTTGAGTAACCATGTTTTTTTCATTTGGCAGTAGGTACTTTACAAGCATTAGTTTCTATATTTTTTTGATGGGGCGAATAAGAAACAATAATATTATGTGAGGTGAAACAGGAATATCAAATGTGGGGCCAACTTTGTAAAGCGAATGCGGAACATACTATCACCCAAGCTGATTTTATTAATTTTCTTCTTTCAGGACGAAACTGAATATTTATTCTTATAAGAGAGAATTGGTCTGGACCTGAGAACAATCTTCTATTGGTGCATCTGAAAGATCACTCTGTCTTTGTATCACGGCTATGACTATCAAAAATTCGTGTTTGTTATTTTTACTATCAGAAAACGATTGGCAATATAAAGGAAAAATATTACAATTTAAACCGCAATCATTTTGTGAGAAGTATGTAAAACTGCATATCATTTGTGTGTGAGTAGCGTACAACTGCTTACTGCTGCCGCGTAGGACTTAGTAAGTACATATACTTACTTAGTTCCACACAGAATATGTTTTTTTTTACCTGTCTTGTTATTATAATTTTTTATTTTTTTATTTGTTCAAGTGTGTTCAAAAAGTGTAATAAGCTCCAAAGGCTCCATAAAAAAAACCTGAAGTTACTTAAATTCAGGCCTGAAATAGTTGTTCTAATTCTGAAAGATAAATCCTCAATATATTGACCAATTTTCATCAATCAAAGATTAGTTTTTTCACTTAACCACTTTACTAAAATAAACAATTCAAAAATAAAACAGTAAAAAAACCACTTCATTGAACTTGCAGAAGGCGATAATTGCCACATTTATGACGTCAAACGCGATATAAGATGTCACAGAACCTGCTGGGAATTTTATAAGTTTCAATCACTTCACCATTTATGGGGTGCTATAAGTTCAGCAGTTTAGCGTTTATAATTAGCACCTCATCTTAGGTAATATAAATAAATCTTCAATGACTGTGACAAGTATGACACGTTATTTTTACATATAGGTACACATAAAATTTTCAGAATAAATTCTCTAAATTATGGTGAAAACCGCATCAAAATCAGTTGCGTAGTTTAGAAGAACAACGCGGACATACAGACAGACACGAAAAGCGACTTAAATGTATAACGACGGTTGAAAGGCTAATTGATCTAAGCGACATTTTGTAAAACTTGCTCCTGCAAGTTTTATTTTTTTTTTGAAAAAAAAATCATAAAAAACAACTATTTGATAGACTTTTATTTACTTAAATCAATCAATCATAATAAGATCTTATTATGATATAAAAAAAACAACCAATCCATCCTCCTGCAAGTTTTACAAAATGTCGCTTAGATCTATTAGCCTTCCAACCGTCGATAATATAAATAAATTGTTTCAATAAAGAGTGTAAACAATTACTAGTGAATTGTACTAGTTTACGTTCTCTGCTGCAGTCTCTAATTAAAAGTACATAAAATAGATATCAATGAATATTGATCAAATAAACTTTTAATAGTAATTATCACGAACTAACTAATCAATTTCGTGATTCCCACATTCTATATAATAAAACAAATATTGGATAACGGAAGTGGACTTTATATCGTTAATTCAATAGTTTTAACATTTTAGATATTGGACCAATTTGATAATATAATATACATAATAGGTATTTTATCACATAAACATAAATATCAACGTAATATCGTGTATTACATTGATAAATGTTTATGTGTAGATTTGAACGAATTGTGTTCAAAAGAAATAAAGTTATAACCAACAAAAAAAACGGATTAGTCTCGGCAAAAAATAATCTTATCCACATCATGATGCAATTATGACCCCTATTTCATCAAATATTCCTAGAATCCGATAAGAATTCGCTTGAACTATCCTCAAGAAGTCTTCAACAAATTATAACCTCGTGTGTTTTTTAATCTGCGCTAATCACTCAATTCAAACAGTGAAGGATATATATTTTTACTATCTGCCATATTAACAGTATTATCTCATGCTCGTCATAAAATCAGATTTATTATGTTATTTACTTGTATATAATAATCCTCTTTTACATTGCAGACATTATTTGCTGTGCGTTATTACTGCGGCAAAGGAATATCAGAATATAATATATTGTACAGACCGTACCTTCATTCATATATTTTAAATGGTTACGGACCGTATAAAACAAAGGTTTAGAAATGGACGAACTAAAAAAAACTTCACACTATCTTTGTAAGTATACGTGCAGCCATATATGAGTTTGGTAGGAATGGCAATGATAGAAATGAAAATCATCATGACTAGACTATCACACTCCATCGATGTAAAGCCATTTAATGTCATGAAAAAGATATAGGCTGTCGCAACCCCGTAGTTTGATGAGAAGTTATCAAAAGTGGAAATACGGAACAAGCTATATATCAATTAAATCATGACTTCAAGCTTTAAGAAAAAGCAAGCTGAAGTGGCAATGGGCCGGCCATATTAGCCGTAGAACCGATTACCGTTGGGGTAAATATGTTCTTGAGTGGAGACCGTGAATCGGCAAACGTAAGGTAGAACGCCCTCAGGCTAGGTGGAGCGATGATCTTCGCAGGGTGGCTGGTAGCAGCTGAATAAAAGTTGCCGAGAAGCGAGCTGAATGGCGTGCAATAGGTGATGATGATGACGTTAACATAGATATCTAAACGAGTACGGTTGGTATACCAACAAAATATATGATGAGATCAGTATTAAACAACTAAAATCACGTGCTCAATAAGAACGATGAAGTCTTTATATTAGTCTAGATAACAAATCAATTGCTATGAAATTCAGAATTTAATCTCTGACATACAAAGAGACGAAACGATTTTCCAAGTGGGATTTAGGAGATAGTGTCAAAAAGTAAGTGGGAAATCTTGTAAATTTACAATAACATAATGGGATCAACGTTTTTGGCTAGCGCATTGATAACATTAAGAGTGCTTACGATATAATATTTCGGATTTGTGTCCGATTGATGGCAATAGGCTCGTCCTCTATTACATGGGACTTATACATAACTGGCGTTTTGTGCGGCTACACATCAAGCTATACATTTCTAGTATAAACTGACCTCGCATTGTACGGAAATCCTATGCAATGCAAGATCAGCACAAACTGGAAATGTATAGCTTGATGTGTAGCCGTGTGTACTAGTAGTAACACATTTGCCTAAAACTTCGGGGAAAACATGTCTGATGTGATGTAACTTAGAAGTCAAAATTCACTTATTCAACAATAAACCCTCAATAGACGAAGTTGCAAAAACCTGTGTTCTTGTTCTAATGAAACAGCTTGTGAGACCGCAGCCTAATGACAGTCCAAACTCCAACCAGGGACGATATTTGCAAACAACACTGACACATATAGCAAAAGGTTCAGATTCATAGTTCACGATAGAATTAGTGACGTATCTATTGACAACGTCATTCAGACATTTGATACCCAATCATTGGATATAGGTCGATTTGCGCACCATGATACAAACAAAACTGCATATAGAGAATGGTCTTTTCTAAATTAGGACTGCATTTTTCTCATGTAGATACAGCTATTCTTAATATGAATTTCAAACCCGAACGGCAAATCAGCGATGATTTATTAAGAAAGAAAGAAAGAAAAATATTTTATTTGGGACACGCACAGGAAATACAGACAGAAATAAAAAATAAAATTAAATTAAAAAATAAGAAAAGAGAGAGCATTTTAAACTAACAAACTAACAAAAAATAATAACGACCTGTGCGAGGCCAAAAAGGCCCATATCTCAGCATAATGCTGCGATATTTTAATAAATACCGCGGCGCTGGTATTCTGATAGGGCCCGCTGTGATGCCACGGACACACCTACGTACACATATAAATCCCTCTAAGGGATTTAAATGTTATTAAATTTATTAAAAGTAAAGTTTTAAACAAATGAGTTCTCTTTCATCATTGTTAGCATCTAGTAATTTGTTTAAATGAGCTTCGAAGTGCATTCTACAGAACAGCTGCACTACTACTGACAAACAATTGTAGTCCAATCCACGTGTAAGTTGAGTAACTCTTCATCGTACCATGGGCCGTCCATCATACGGTTTAGTAGAATTCAGAGCGGTATGAGCAATCTATTAACACGGCCCCGCTACAATGGCGTAATTAGTGTCATTTGCACTGTTTTTGGACGGGATAAACACATAGGGCATATTGTCGAGCGGCCCACAAATTGGAAACAAAATGGTTTCTAGGCATCGAAGTGCTAAGTTAATTTGTTCGGCTTTCGCTAACGTGTGAGCAATCAGTCGGATCCCTCACAGAGCTTTTGTTATTGCTTCACGTCCAAACGTGTGATTTGGTTCACTATCATTCACCGTTACGCAGCATTGGCATGCCTTCAAATTGGACGAGTTACAGTTAAGTAGATGGTGAAGATTTGGGGTTTAAATTAAAAACAAATAGTTGGTAATTGAACTGTAACCGACGACGGTGTTTCGCGGATGTTATGAGTGTATCAGGCGATTAGGAATTATTGAAGTTTAGATTTGCGGTTTCAGATGAAATGAGTAAATGACTCACACAATATGACGTGAATAAACCTAAGTATTAACTACTTAATTACACAGAAAACGTTTCACGGAATTCGTTAACACTCACAATCTCAGAAAGCCTTAATGCCACCATCATATAAAACAGCACAATGATATAAATATAATACGATAAAAATAAATCCAATGACGTTGTCAGTCAAAAACAAGTACGCGCAATCTTGTCGCGATCTCTTTGTGAATTCCGACAAAACGCGATAAAACAAATAAATCAGTGCGGTAATCCACGACTTAGCGCGATAATGCACGTTTGTCGATATAACACGATATGACATCGTCATATCTGTGGACTGCGGCACGGATAATCCACACGTGCTTTATCTAAGAAACTTGTTTCAACAAATGACACGAATTACTTTTCAACGGAAATATTTGGTGTTTGACTATTCTGCCGACTATTTTGTTTTATCAGACAATCTATGATGATATGTATTTCCGGTGTATAGTGTGGCATCTGTCTATGGTCATTATTGGTATATGGATATATTTTTATTTTTGGGAGTGTCTGGATCTCTCATTTTATTGTTTCACTTAGAAGTCTATGAAATGATGATTAAAATGATTTTGGAGTCAAATATTTAATTAAAATTCTTGCAAGATTAATTAATTTCCGTAATTCATAAAGACCTACACTTAACATACAATGATATCAACTAGATTCATTCAGTTCAGAAATGGTTAAAAAATACTAGTGAGATTCTAAAAATAGGCACGCTTGCTTAAATTTTTTGACATTATCGATAAAATCTTTACTTATCGCTTACTCTTACATCTCAGATATAATACTACTAAAAATAATCGGCAATGCTAGCTAGTTCCATTTATATGACATGAATGGTAAAAACTTTTATAGGTGAGTCTGAGTACCTACTTAACTGAATTTATCAAATTAAGGAATGCAACTGAAAACAAATATACATAGGTATACTTAGCAACATAACAATTTAAGCATTTAGTATTATACTTATAAATGTTATTACGATTGTGTAGATAACATTATTCAAAGAATTTTTATATATTATTGTGTTTATCAAGGAAACGATATAAACCACTCGAGATATTTCCACTTGAAGAATAAACCTGTCAGTAATCAACACGAAGATTATATGCCATCATGATTATCGCTAATTAATACTCAAGTAGAAAACGATTTAAATGGAATAACCCAGTTAAACCACTTGCGGCAAATACAGATATTGTAGAGCACCGTCTATCGTGAACAATCACAGCAATTGTTTTCAATAAGATATATGTCTGTGTCATACATTATGCAATATTGCAGTATTTCATATGGCGCCGTCTCTAAAAGTACTTTGAAAATTAATTTATATGAAACAAAAAATCTATCAATGGCACCGCGACGAGTTCGCGGAGCACATTAGATATTGTTGACAAAACTTCCTCCTTCATTAATATGCATCGGCAGGTAATATTGAGTACGTGCCCGTGCGCCGCCGACGTGCGCCCGTACTCATTTTCGCATGCGCGACGCATCCATGCAAAATTTTAGGCGGGATGCGTTTGCTAACGTAATAAACGTCCAGTAAAAGTAGTCATACTTTCCTCCATTACTTCTTTGTCTGCGACGATCCTCGCTGACGGGTTAGACAAGGAAAGCGCGGGTAGTCCGGTGAAGTCCGGCGAAGTCCGGTGCGTTTGGAGAGCGCATAACGCATTCGGTAAAAGCGGGTTTTGACGACCGCCGCGCACATTCCCATGCAAGGTATGCCCGGAGGAGCTATGTCGGCAATTTAAATATTACGGCTACTCAAAAACGTGAGATGTTGGTAGCAAGAAAGCCCGTGTGGGCTCCAAGTCGGCGAAACTCGGATACACTGAATCCAACTGAAAAAAATAATAAGCGACGACATTTTTTCGTAATTAAATTGTAGCTTTTTACAAGTGCTCTCTTGAACGAAGGTATATGCGCCTTAATTTCGACAAGGACCATCTGAATGTAATATGGAGGTATAATGTCAACGGAAAAATTCGGGACGACTCATAAAGCTTCTACATGCTGAGATTATGCACTATAAAAATTCTTTGTTTTGTGTCAAAACGTTTGTTAAAAGTCGAGCGCTGAGCAGTATTACGAACATTGTGTGTGATGCCCATGACGGGAGGTAGCCATTCCCATGTCGGCACCGAAAAAAATATTCAAATTGATTCACGCGCGCGCGCCTCCGTCCGAATTTTGCAGCCCGTTTGATGCGCCCGCGCCGATTCCGGCAAATCCGTCGCGTCGGAAGTGCGTGGCGCGCGCCGCCCTGCCGCCGCTGTCGATGTGTCGATATGCTCACATAGAGTCGTTGACCTCGATCAGGACCTTCGATAATGGACATCTGATAAACTCTTATAGGTTAGATTAAGAGGCCGAAAGAGATATTTTTCTTGTTAAAATTCAATGGTAGGCACGTATGTATGTAAGAGCACATCGATTGAAAAGTCATTAAAAAAATACCAGCATAACAAAAACCTAATTAGTTAAATTGAAATAAATTCTTCCAACGATAAAAATTCCGTCACCTGTCGCTGTCTTCGCTCCATTGGGTGTGCAAATTATCGACGTTACGTATTCCCCTCACTAATCCGCGTGATACGTATACGGTCACACAATGCACTTATTATTCGACAGTTCAGTTTCTAAGTAAAGTGCATACGGGTTGAATACAGTTGATATGACGTGTGCGTCTGCCCTTTCAATGACTTGAATAATATAAAAAAATTACGCCATGAAAATAATATTACGGAACCAAATACGGATTTTAATTATAATAACCACAGCTAAAGGCAAATGAAGGAAAAGGTCAGGAAGGCGATAAATTATTAAATTATATAGTTTATTTATCAACTGTTTATATTCTTAGTCTTACATCCGACAGTTATTGAAGAAATGAAATAATAAATAATTGTGACATTTCTATGTTGGGTAGATACGATTTAGAAGTTAGTTCAGCACAAAAAATCGTGTTTACACGAAGTAAACAAAAAAATAAAACAGTCACAAAACTATGCTCAAGAATCAAACGTGTCGGGTGACGGATTTGTGAAACTTAAAGCAATTAAGATGTTCCTACAAGTGAGGTAGCCTTTACCTGTGTTTTATGACACCTTAACAATACCTGAGATATTCGTGGCTTGCTATTGGGCTATTGTTTATCCCATTACGTCAGTTATAAACAATATTGTTACAAACAGGATCATCACTTTAACGGTTACATTACAAGGACGCAGTTTGTAAAGATGAAAGAAGATCTACCTGTGTTTGATGACGGTGTGCTTTTGAACGCACAAATTCAAGCTTTGGAATAGGCTTAAAATACAAAAATTGTAAATCAGAACGGTTCAGGTTTATTTGACTGGCAGTTAAGGTGTAAACTCGGTTTTATCTCTGTGACTCTACCGAAAATGTTGTCTGTAAATATTTTTTGGCACATCACTAATCTTAGATTTTTGTGCCGTCATTTTTGCTCAGCAAGCAGCAGCAGCAGGCTTGCTGAGCAAAAATGACGGCACAAAAATCTATATACATTTCGCAATATTAATATTGTGAAAGAGATTTGTTAATCTAATTAATAAAAATAACAAATAAATAGTATTATATCCCCAAACATCTCAATTACAGTCCATCGATTACATATCTTTCGGTATCGGATTACTCAATAAAACTCGGATCAACAAACCGAATGAGACAACCGATTGAAAGTTGAAATACAACGTATAGCTAGCGATCTATCAGTGCGTACGCACGTTTACATCTCGCCGGAGTCTGGAAGCACAAAACAGAGATTAGAGTTCGTTCACACAGGATTTTATTCCTCTGCATCAGTATCGATGCATGCATATCGGTGCACGGCTCTTACTCATTTGTTGTTGTGATTGTAAAAGGGATGGACGGACGAGATAAGTGGGTCGATGACATTTGGCTCCAACTGATTACTACGATTATGCACTTTGTGCGTTGAACTTTAACTATGAGCTTTGATATATACAGCTTTGATATGACTCGACGATTTGACGCCTATCGGAACAAAGCACACGATAAGCTTTTATTTGTAGACTATATTAACTATCAATCGTCTTCTCTTTTCACTCGACAAAAAAATATTAATAATAATGATAATAACCCCACCGTCGTATCTCTACGTTGACGTCGTGGTGGGGCTTGCGCGCTCCAAACTCTAGGCCTGTGCCGGTAGAGTTTACTTTGCCGGAACAGGTCTGGGATTAGGAGCCAGACCAAGAGAGATACAAAAACCCGAGGGCAGCATGTGGCGAGCTGTTGGGCAGTAGCGACCCCACGGACCCTATCTCCCGGGAGAAGTCTTGTTCCTCACCTCTGGCTTGCCTTTATTGGCCGGCTGGAGTGAACACTGACGAGGAACAGAGCTCCCGCCTCATTTTTGCCTTAATTGGCCGGCTTGAGTGGAGATTCGCAAGAGCAAACGTGCTCGGAGGAAGGAAGTATTCCAGTAAGATGCTGGTAGGGATCTTGACCGTACTTCTGGGATTGTCCTGATAGCCGTGGAATACCTCTCCACTCCTCATAAGCACCTCAGGACGTGTTGCCCCCTTGTCGCTACGACACTATGTGCTAGCGACCGTTTTCGCAGGGCCCATTATTGAGCGTGCAAGTCACCCCCTGCCATTTTATCTGTGTATTTTATTAAAAAAATTGATAGGCAGGGGCCATAGTCTTTCCATAGTCCTAGATAACCAGTTCACTTTAGCCATACAAACCCATAACCCAATATCTTTGTTTCCATATCCTGCAATAGACCTACACCAACCGGGGGTTGTCCTTGGATGCACTTACGTAGTGCGGACAGGGATAATCGTCGGTTGGTGCGTCATTTCATTAAAATGTCTAACGGGCCTCTGCGAGTTGGCTTCGGCCCCTCGTACGCCTTTCAAAGGTCCGGGACCCCAGGGTACCGAGATGTGTCAAAGACATGAAAATGATAATAATAAAATTAATAGCTCCCGAGAATAACCTATTTCTGGAATTCAAACAACACTTAACACACTAACATTGTAAATAATATGAAATATCGCAAACATTACCACTTTATTATTACAGTTTAATCTCCGAAACATGTTGCTGACAGGGATCATAAACCCATGGCTTCTTATCTCAAACTATGGTACATTTCGTGTAACGAAACAACTATATTACGCTTGTACACATACACACGAGTATAAATTCCCATGTAGGGCCGATAGGAGCCGAATCTATCTGCTCGATAGTAACCGCTATTACCACTATCGCATCCGCCGGTCGCTACAGATAACTGGACGATTGTACAACGTCGCCCAGTAATCTATCAGTGGCGTGCGTTTCATAAAGACAGAAAGACACTGCCTACCCTAGTTCTGATAATAGATCTAATATTATTTTATCAATAAACAAAACAAATCATAAATCAGCTCCACCTATCGAGTGCCGGTGGTATCATCATTCGAATTTCGCATCATCTCGATTCGCGCTGCACTAGCGCCGCCTCGCCTCTGCCACGGTAAAGACACAAACTATTCGTCTCTGAATGTTTTTATGTGTGCTCTCGTGGTAAGTCGTATTTAATGTGTGTGCGTTCCTATAGCTACGCGGGCTTTGCTGACACACAATGACAAAAATCACGCACACAACTGCAAGAAAAGCCAGTGTCTATTTGTAGTTATTCTATACAGCTAAGACGAAAAATTACGACTCGTACCGAACATTACCGAAGGAAAGTTAGCTATGCAATGCAAATATTTTAGGAAATAACGTTGTTTCATTGAATTTTATACATTTAGATGACCATAATTTTTTGTCGTATAACCTTTTTTACCCTTTATTGCCCGTTTTACTATAGTTGCCATATTGTTTGACGTGCGTTGTGTTTGTGAATACGCTATCAGGTAATTAGAATTTGATTGTTGTTATTAGTGTAAAATGGATAATATTGTCTGTGAAAGTTGTTCAGATGGTGTGTGTATTGAGAAAATAAAACATGATGCGTTTTCAAAACTATATTTCGGTGAAAAAAAAACAAGTTATCGAGATAGGTCGTGGTACACCGGATTTGCAATTAATACAAATTAAAGGTAAAGTCAATCGTAAATTCAATAAAAAACAATATGATTCATATCATTGGCTGACAGGTTGCATACACAGTACCTAATCGGTTATTTTGTTTCGTTTGTCTACTATTTTCAAATAATAAAACCGTCTGGAACGACACCGGTTACGCTGATATTCATAATTTTCCTACCGCCGCGAGAAAACATGAACAATCTGAAAAACACTTAGAAGCTTCCCTTAAATATCACACCTTTGGAAAAAATCGTATAGAGACGCGTTTACCTAATCATCAATCGACAAGACGACGCGACGAACCAAAACCAACGTGCAGTATTTTTGGTGAGTAAAATTTTCTGCCTACCCTGTCTTAAAACTGTGTGCACGCCACTGTAATCTATTGTTCTAACTCTAAACCGCAAATAGGGATATTTGTACGCAACGTGCGGAATGCGTTGCACGTTGCGTTTGAACAGGACGAGCAGACTTTTCCCAGACAGACAATCTCGCCGCAATTCCTATGGCGACCATGCCATGAAAACAGTTATTTGACACTACAAAGTAACTCCTGCCTCCTTTAAATTTTCTCAGAAAACCACAAACGATGCGTACAAAATATACTTCGTTAAAATTACGTTCTAGAACCAGTTACATTCGAAGTAATTATTTAGGTCTACATGAGTATATTGTTCATTATTTTAACGCGATAATGTCGTCTAAGCTATTTCTACGCAATCTTAGATCTTAATTAAATCTCGATATCACATTCATTTCTTAAACCTATTTAGGTTTAATGAAAAGTGTAGACAAATTGCACAAACGGTCAGTATTTAAAACGATGGAAAATTATGCAACTGGTGTGAATAAATATTTGAAATTTATCATTAGCAAGAAGGTAGAGGCTTATTAAGTTTCCGTTTTCGTATTAGGTATTCTATGGGGCCTTTGATATTGGTAAATATAGTAAAAATGTCTCGTAAACTATTAACTAAACTCGTACGCCTAGCATGTTGAGCACGACGTCCGTGCGATGCATAGTAATTGCAGATAACGTGCGTGGTACAAGTATGAAGGGACTAGCGGTTAGTTTGGGTACTAATTGAAACTAGACATTGTCGTACAACTACTTTTATAACCAATTATTTCAATAACTGACTGTTAAAAATTATTCGGATTTTCAGCCTAATAAAGTAGCTAGTACCCATATTTTTTCCTTAAACATAATCAAAAGTTGGTTGGTCGAATCTTCAAGTAACCAGAAAGCTGGCCAATTTTTTGGTCAAACAACCAGCATTGTCATTCAACGTAGCAACGCTGCCAGCTTTTTGGGCACTTTTCCCACAGACAGCGATGCGGACGAATTATTTGATGCCTAATGAGCTCTTCCCTTTATCATTACTTTTTTTTAATTTTTTTCAAAAAAATCAATATTTATTTATAAAACACAAGTATAAGTCCATAAAATCATGGGGTTAATAAGTTCAAGTTAATTTTCGATTATTTTTCATGAATATTCAGAAAAACACGAGCACATGCCCATAGGCGGCATTGTATACATGTACCTATAATTTTTACATTGTATTTTAGTATATTTTAGCGGTAGATTTGCATGTTATATTTAAGATTTGTCAAGTATAAATAACTAATAATAAACCATACAGTTGGTATTCATTTGACTTTACAAGAATACGAATGGTGAAGTCATTGACAAAGTGTTACGTGTCTAGTAGATCGCGCCTAGTAACGAAAATCCTACCCAGTCTCTCACCATCGCTCTCGATGCATTGTTTTGGCATCAATCCTTGGTGCTTACCATAGGATCCGGAAGTTAGAAGGCAATCGCGGTTAGGGTGCAATATGGATAATATATTTTGAATAAGATTGTCCAAATAAAGTCCATCTGCATTTGCCAACTAACAAACAATTTTGCTAACTGCCTCGTTGGTCTAGTCGTCGCAAGCGCTACTGCTGAGTATGAGGTCCTGGGTTCGATTCCCGGGTCGGGCAAAGTGTTATTGGGTTTTTTCCATCTGGAATTTCTCAGTAGCAGCCCGGAGTCTGGATTTGTGCCCGGTTGATGGCAATAGGCTCGCCCCCTATTACATGGGACATAAACATAACTGGCGAAATGTGGGCGTACTATAGGTGCACCTCTGCCTAACTCTTCGGGGATTACAGGCGTGATGTTATGTTATGTTAAACAATTTCGAATTTTGGAAAAACTTTTGACAATGTTTATACAGAGATAGTTTTCACCCATTTGCACCACAACTTATGAATCTCTACTTTCCGGATCCAATCTACACCAATCACTCATTTTAGTTCAGAAGCAGATTTACACAATTCTCTTCGAATGATGCACAGGTGGACACCCGTAGAGGTAAATTTCGCGCCCTCACGCCCCTAAACGCCGCTGGAGACGCCCTGGGCGTCGGGAATTGTAGGTCGATTCCCGGCCACCATAGGCGCAGGCTTGCGGACGGTGAGCAATGGGTAGCTCGCCGTCCAATAAGGACCAGGCCCGGGTCGACGGCGCGTTGTGAAAGGGATGCAGTGGCACCTGGCAACATATAGGCAACTGAAGGAACACAGGTGGGTTTTAGTCAGTAGGAGTCTTACACGCCCTTCCGCTCCAGCCAGAGCGGGAGAAGTTATTTGAAAATTTCCGACACAAAAAAAAAATGGTGGACACCCGTGACTTAATGTCTGAGTCAAATCGCGAAATTAATCAATTATTCCATCGTGTCGCTGCTCGCTCGTAACTTGCGTCTGGTACCAATTTTGCATATTAATAAAAAAAGGATTGTCATTTCTTTATTCATCTGTGCGTTTCAACCGCCATGCTACTGCCTAATTATGCATGTTAGTTATGACGAACATGATATACGATCGTATTATGCTGAATTATATATCTTAATTCTTGATTGGAATTCAACACTAGTACGGCGATATGGAGACTGATTTGTAGACTATGGAAACCTATTTTCTGAATAAATAGAAGTAAGATATTTTGTATAGCATTTCACCGAACACATTTTTACAGGCCCTGTTTAAAGCCTAAACACCACTCAACAAGCAAATTAATCCCCACCATATCAGCACCCAAATATAAATCATGACGATTGATTCCTATATTTCGTAGACAATTGCTAAATTGGTGGTGATGAAAGATAGTCTTAAAGCCTGGGGTTACGGTGTCAATTGTCGACGTGAGATGACTTAGCCATAACCGACACACGCCCCACTAAAACGTCCATTAATCAGTAGCACAGATTCTAAATATAGCCACTTATGCTATCGGCAATCCGAGCTTCTGATGTCAGCACATACGGAATTGTGTCGCAGAAGGGTCGCCAAGGACTTCGGTGACAGGTTACCAAATGTAAGCGACGACCATTTACGTATTATACTTTGGTGGAGGAGATACTGATTGGGTTAATTTTTTGGTAGATAATGGACATTAAGTTAAAAATGAGCAAGGTTGGACCATTAATGCAAAAATTTAAATTGTGCAATAACGAAAAACTACGCATAAAGGAGAACGAACTTACATCGCAAGTGCAAATGCTGTTCGGAAAAACTACTAAGGAAAAGCCGTAAATATTACCTACCGATGCACCTGTTGATACTGATTGATTCCTGTTACAAAAAGTAGAACACGAAGCTTTCCATAAGGGAATAACAACGAAGAAAACAGAATTTGAAATGGTAAACAAACATACACTGAAGTGTGACCACGTATCTAACAAAAACCCGCTTTAATCCTACGCCTCTCGTATTAATTAGATGGCACACTCGAAGCTAATTTGTCTCTCACTAACAATGCATATGACATCACAAGATAAATCATCTATTTGACAATTCAAGAGGATAATCTGTATAAATATTCAAATTACCTAATTAATGTGCATAAATAGCTAAAAGTTTGGGCTTAACAATTTTTCACAGTGAAAAATAACGTCGTTTATAACTATATAGAATCTAACACTTGGGTGTGGATATGATACTGAGTATTACAATAAAACGAACAAAGAGAAAGTCTTGATCGATAGTATCTTTTATAGAGGTGTGTCAACGGTACAAAAAGTTGACAAAATCGACGAATATTTAATCCCTGTGCTTAATAACTTGGTACGTTTGCAAATACATTTTTAGATGCAGATGCTTGACTTCGACTTTTGACTTCAGAACGAATTCCTCATGTGGGCGTTTCTTAAAAAGCCGGTTCGTGTCTCATGGTGATAATAAGTATAGTGATTGGCGGAGTAATTGAAAGATGGGGTGGAACTGTAATAGGTAATTACATAGATATCGCAGGCGATAGCCGACTAATTGCAGACACCTTGTAGGCGACGCGCGACGGACCTTTTTGTGTAGAGTAAACAATGTAAACGTTAATAATGGTAACGAAGACAATTAGGTACAAATAAAGAAAGGAACGTTGTTATTTTGTACTGGAAAGGAAGAAATGCTCATGAATGTGTAGATAGACGAACAAGTTAACGCTGTAACATATGTAGCGCTGACGGTGATTAAGTGAGCCGATCTTTTTGACTCAAAATCAGTGAAAAGCTAAAGGATTTCAGCTTTCTTCAGCAAAGATCTGACCTTTGACAGAATACTCAAGAATGAAAAACTAGCCAGGAACCCAATTTGCAAAACCAAAAAAGAAAACAGCTGAGAGCGACAAAAAAATACGCATGACCATAAACTAAACGCAGAAATGCAATAAAGTATGCAGGACAGTGCAAAAACGAATCAATTCGAGGCGATTAAGTGTATCGGAACGCAGTGAAAATAGTAATATTTAGTCGCGTACACATTTTATTGTTCGCCGGGTGGCTAGCGGGCTGTGTCGCCCCGGATCCACGGATATGTGCGCACAGGTCGGGATTAGACTGAACGAGTTTTATATTAGCTTTTATTAAAGATAAATATACGGATATTCTTCTATATGTCCTGGGTATCTTGATGTGAGAGAGGAAAGAGAAATATATAAACTTACATGATTATCTTTAGTTCCTTCTATACCAAAGTTGAAAAAGAAACTGTGGAAAGTATAATGGAAATTTTGTCGGCCTCAAACTGCACTATACAAATAGTAGAGCCGGAAGCGAGATTTTAGTTTCAAGATCAAAAAGAAGTCCCTGATCCTCCCAAATGAAGGAGAGAGTAGGATGTTGTTGAAACATCCGAATTCAGGTGTTGATGACAACTAAAATAATTAGATTCAAGCTTGCCAATTCCAGAATCTTTGGAAAATTTATTTTGTGCACTAACTAGTATCAGGGCACTTTAATCATTCAGGATCTTCAAACTTTTTCATATTCTTGAGGGACAAAAACTGAAGACACCAAGAATTAAACAACTAGTCTTTCAAACCCAAGCAATCTTCAGCAACAGGCCAAGGATTGAAAAAAATTGCACAAAACTTTAAATGTCAACAAAAAGCTCATCGCATAATCCGTCCCATCGTACACACAAGGACATCATAAACACGCCATGCGTGTGTGCGTGTACGCACTACATGTGGGTAGCTTAATGATAGCGGGCTTCCGTCGCGTCACACCTGAGGGATCCTAACCGCCATCGGGTTATAGATACCTACCCCCTCGCCCCTTAATACTGACGCACTGTGCGTGGAATTGAAGGAGTGGTTGATACGCAAAAGAGAATTAGCGAAAACACTTGTTTTGGTGTTATTTTGACAGATAGGAACGTGATAATACAGCCGGAATAAGATGGTCATCATCTTTCTCTTGCCTTTAAATCTAAATATATTTTAGGAGTCGGCACAACACTTATATATCTCACTATATTTCTTCCATACATCTCTATAAACCCGAATTAATTTCCTTCATAGCCGTATTGTCTTTCACAAAAAGAGTGGATGTCAAAGTCAAAGTCAAATAGTTTATTTCAATAATTAGGCACATAACAGGCACTTTTGAACGTCAAAATTTACAGTTACAAAAACTAGAATTGATTCTAGTCGCCCCTTCCAAAAGATAGTTTTCGTATGGAGAAGAATGGGCAAGAAACTCCATCGTTACTCTTTTAAAATGTTTTACAATATTTTGCATACATTAATTATATAATTATATGTGAAGACGATGCACTTCGAATAAGATTACTATACCACAATAGGTAAAAATTACAGCAAAAATTAATATGTAATGGAGACATGGTGTTCACATATTTACAAGCATTGTAAAAGTAGGTATCTATACGATATTCCTAAATTTTTTACAAGTTATACTAACAGTAGGTACTGTGATGGTACTGTGGCAGAAGATGGTACTATGCTAATGATAAGGGTGTTCCACTAGACTATAATACGAATGTTGCTGACTGGCTTTTATTAAGACTTAAGCTATTATAAAAGCAAACTCATAAATTGATACCTAATGAATATGAATACGATGAAGAAAATATATAGATACTGCAGCAGATAGTATTGAAGCAATCATCGTCATCATCATTCACAGCCCCATTTCATCCACTGCTGAGGATAGGCTTCTCTTTTCTTGTGCCAATCCCCACGCTCCTGTGCGAACCTCATCCAGGTTCTACCCGCGATAGTAACAATGTCGTCCGCCCATCTCGCCGCCGGACAACCGACACTTTGTCTTCAAAACCTTGGACGCCACTCGGTCACTGCCTTACTCCACCTGACATCACCACGCCTTGCCAGTTGTCCTGCCCAACTCTATTTGAGTTCCATAACTTGTTTTCCGATATCGAAAACCTTCGTACATCTACGGATCTCGACGTTTGGGACTGCTAATTTACAAGGTTTATGCATGGAACGCTCCATCGCTCTCTGTGCAACTCTCACCTTGTACACAGTCTGCTGCATGAGCGTCCACGTCTCAGCACCATACACGCACTGGTTACAGAGGCGAGACTTCAGAGGTGGTGGAATTTTGGCTGATTTCAGAATGTTGTCTAATTTTCTAAATGCGACCCAGCCTGACTGTAGCAATAGTAGAGAAGCTGTATTGAAGCATTTAAATCTGATATTAAACCAATAAACGATACTGTGGCTAGAATGGTTTTCCAGAAATATGGGAAATCAAGCTCAGGTTGGCTCCTATTTGACATAGCCTTCTGTAATAAGGAATCAGCAGTACCTACCTCAGTCCTCAGTTAGCAGATCGTAATAATGCAATGATTCTTTATTCATAGGTTGTGAAATATTTTATGATAATTGACTTTGACTTTACAGTGTTTCATAAATGACCAAAGACTTCATAAAAGTTAACTTTCATACTAACAAATTAACTGCTAAGTAGATGTAACTGGATAAGTTACGGTTCAATGCTTAACTTGAAGAAACAATGCAGTTCTATCAGCTTTTCTTTTACAGAAACAATGAGGTAGGTGTTTAAAAATACTCATTACTAATTATTGTCTATGAATGTTGATGACTTGCTAAACCAGTAGCAAAATAAGCGTTTATTACTATCATTATCTAATCTAATGATTATTATTTTTAGAGTGGAGCCATGCACTCTAGTCACGTTTAGTCTATCTATGACACAGATAACTTCAAGATTATTAAATCTACTTCAATAAAAGGATACCTATTCAAAGCTGAAACTGAAGGCAACGGTTATTCGATTATATATATTATCCACTCCATATACTTCCTTGAGTGACACGTTGAACGAATTACGCACGAACACAAAGACGCTCAGAGCTAAAAGGAAAAAGTTCAATTAATCCTAATTTGCTCGCTGAGATTAAGTACGCGATAACCGGCATTCTATACGAACCCTTTACTTCACTTCCCGGCCCTCTATTCACATTTAAGCCGCTTTAAAAAGCCGTAGAGTTCGACAAACAAGGGACTTATAATGCGTAACGGACTAAGAATTGTTCCCAAGAAATGCATCAATTCAGATTAGGGCGCTAAGATGTAATTTAGGGATCGATATAAAATAAATATCGATAAACATCTACGTACGTCAATATATATGAATGGGGTCGATACGATCAATGACCGGTCATCGATACATTTGCTATTACAATAGATCAGTCAACTCTACCAGCTAATTATAAATACCAGTGACAATGATCGAGTCGGTACCCCATCGAGAAACTAGACTAGTTACTAACTAAACATAGTTTTTTCCATCGTTCAACAAAATGCAAATTACATTGAAAATTATTTCCCTCTTAATTAGTAAATATATTTGCATAAACAAGCGCTGGCCATCCCCATACTAGGACGATCATTATTATAATTGTGCTTTTTTTTCCTCGCGAAAAACTTGCACTGTGTAACGGTCAGCCCTGCGATGTTAATCGCCAACGCATCCGCCGATAAATCGATAAACAAGTCGCGCGACTGTGACGAGTTTCCCAACTACCCGCAAATTATAATCGTGCTGCTACTGTTTTCACAGTAGACAACGGAGCTTTGATTGTTGTGCGTTCGATGAGAGCGTTTTGCGAGATCGTCGGCCGATAGGGCGAGGCGGGCGGCGAATTAATTACTTAATACCGATGCGTGAGCAAATGTATGCAATTTCTAACGCAACTCCCTGTAATTACAATTTTTTCGTTTACTCGATGATAATAATTTTTTGAAAGCTTATCTATCGTCCGTGCTCATGAATCGTAACGCTATTTACACTTTCGCATGAAGTAAAATTAGCGTCTGAGTGAGCCAGATCAAAATCACCGGCCTTATTAAACCGCATACTTACACTGCACTTGAGAATGTAATATCAATTGCGTGCGGTCAAAAACTTCGTTATTACTTTCCGTTTGTATCCGCAACTTCCTTTACCAAAACAATTATTACATTCGAAAAAACGCTGGTATGTAATGGTGTGCGTGGGAGTGCACGACAAGTGGCGCATACGCACACATGATAACATTTTACTGCACGCATGTCTTTGTTACAGTTGCAGATGTTATCAGAAGCGTTAAATTCATTACCCGAACTTATCTGCATAGATAGTTATACTTAATACCCCATTAACGATATTATGCATTACCATGAAGTAAAAATACAGTTTATGGTGTTGTGTTATTGCCCTGTATTCCCGCTAAAATACGATAAAAAGTGTGGAAAACAGAGTTGCATACTTAACGTGTCTGGTTTATTAATATTTATTTGCATAGACAATGGATTACTAATATGTACATAGGGTAAGGTGGGTGTGTGTATTGAAGGTGTGTTGTGCGTTTGGGTGTGTGTGTGTGTTTCCGTCATTTCCCTGCGCGGGAGTCGATCGCGATGATTGCTCACGCGTTTCGCATCACTCACCCCCAACGGAGGGTTAACTCGTTCACATACAATTTACATGCGCCTTATTATGCAGTTGTTTTTTGTGTGA
This sequence comes from Agrochola lychnidis, assembly GCA_963680765.1. Lineage (NCBI taxonomy): Eukaryota > Metazoa > Arthropoda > Insecta > Lepidoptera > Noctuidae > Agrochola > Agrochola lychnidis. Next base: position 9,253,861 of record OY796849.1, on the reverse strand, counting down.
CATAAAATCGATAATCTAATAGTCTTGCAACCGTAACATTCGAGTAAATAATACATGAGCAGATTATAGTGATAAAGATTGATAGTTGCTATTGTTCTATTTGAATTGGTTTAAAATCGAGCTCAGAAACAACGCACCAATTACAATAAAATTATAGAGAATATTAATCGATTCAATAATAAGCAATGGAATTTAATTGAGTACCTATTTATTGAATTCATTTACGCCAAAAACTCCACTCATAAAGCAATCATCATCATCTGCCTAGCCTTTTCCCAACTATGTTGGGGTCGGCTTCCAGTCTAACCGGATGCAGCTGAATACCAGTATTTTACATGGAGCGACTGCCTATCTGACCTCCACAACCTAGTGACTAGGTAACACGATACCCCTTGGTAAAACTGGTTGTCAGACTTTTTGGGCTTCCAACTACCCGTAACGACTGTCAAAGATCTACAAATGACAGCCGGGACCAACGGCTTAACGTGCTTTCCGAGGCACAGAGGGGACTTGGTATGTAAAGATGGTCACCCATCCATGGACCAACCGCGGCAAGCGTAGCTTAACCTGATCGATCGACCCGTGCAGCTATTATTACTTAGCCACAAGCCATATAATTGTGAAATAAAAGCATAATGAGTCACAAAGCTATAATTATGATCGCGTAACGAGCCCTTGACGACACTCATCTATTCCATGAAAAAGAACCACCGAAACAAAACCGCGGCCGGTGTACAACAGTCAACAGTTGAAGCACACATGTGCAGGGCGTGTCTCCGTGCACCACTGCACCCTCCCCATTGTTTATCCCACGATTAAAACCAATTCAAATACTAACTCTCACTTCAAAATTAAACTCTAGTAGTCTCTACAGCCCCTTTTGTTTTAAATACAATACACGCACTTAGTTCGCCGCAGCGAAAACCACGGACCTCATAATTATGCCACAAGTATGCAGTGACGCGATTCGAGAAATCGTAATGTTAACTGCAAAATAACGATCGGATAATTATGAAGTTATAGGAATTTCCGGCGTCAACTTCGTGTAGTGTTATCTTTCGCATATCGCGATCGTAAACGAATGGGACTGTAAACTGTTGAATTATGGTATTCCATATTCAAGCACATTAAGCGGTTGTCCCGTGTCTACCAAATTGGGACTTAAATTATAGGCACATAAGTTAAAAGGTGTGGAATTGCGAATACAGAAATGCAATTTTTAAGGTTTATTCACATTTCCTACCTGAAAATATAGTTAAACTAGCTACGCCCCGCGGTTTGAACCACATAAGTCTCGATTCCGTGAGAATATCGGGATAAAAAGTATCGTATGTCCTAACCCAGGTCATGGTTTACCCATGTGCAAAATATTATCCAAATCCGTTCAGCCGTTTTAGCGTGAAAGCGTAACAAACAAACAAACTCACTTTCGCATTTATAATATTAATAGTTAAGATTACGTAACTCTTTATAAGTAACATGAAAACAGAAAATGTATGAAGTTCCAAGTAACAGTAGTCAGTCACGTAACTTTTGCTAAGCATGGATTAAAAGTGGGGTGTTCTGGCTCTTCAGGCTGCGCCGGCGCAAGCGACAGCTGACGCTAAGTTGTGTGACCAAAAGGAGTTTAAAAAAATAATTAAACAACCTATTGTACACTTACTACGGTGATTAATATTAGTGAATGGCAATCTTTGATGTATTTTTGGCTAAGGACGTGGTTGAAGGTACTTGAAACTTATTGTCTGAAATGTTATAGAGAGAGAATAAAGACTGTATTTGAAAGGCGTATATTAAGTTCGGAGTTGAGCTCCACGATTGCTGACAAATGCTTGCACTGACTGGACAGGTCCACTCGAACCTGTGTGATTCTTTCCTCAAAATACCATTTCAGACACTAATCTATATGATCTGACCAAGAGACAGTAGACCTGACTTGTTTCGCCATTTCTCCTTAGTGGTAGTCAGATAGAAAATGTTGACTCCATCTAGCTTATTTTTTTAATATGACGTGTAAAAGTGATTCTAATATCATATTTACAGAATAAACAATTTTATTTTCTTCAATGATTGGTTTGATGATCAAGAATTTGAGTTGAGTGCAGTTTAATTGAAGATTCTTCGAAAGTACGCAACATCGTATGCAGGAAGGCTAAACTATAATTTTCATGATAAACCAGTCCCTATCAAATTTCATCGATACGAGCAATGAAAAAAGTCAGATTATAAACATATCGTGCAGACATTATTTACGCATACTTTATCGTCAATCAATAATTAATATCTCGAGGCTCGACGGGTGAGACGCTCCCGAATTTTGCCGAGAATGATGAGGAGATCGCGTTCGCGTAATCGAACCGGCAAAAAATAAAAAATGAAGCAAATACGAAATACTCCATTACTGGGCTCGCTACAGCCGGCTGTCGAGACGATTTCATGCAAATAAAATTGTTAAGAAAATAAGACGTCTTTGTCGATAACACTCTCATCAAGACAATCTATAGAATCTAGACAAGGCGCTTTTTGTTCGTATTCGATTTCTGATGAATATTTCTTATAGATTATTCCGTCTAGACACGTATTGTTGTCCGAGCGATTGACGACCGGCCGATTTTGACGTATCTCACATCGTCATTGTTCCGTTTGAGCGGTAATCTTAAAAAACCGTTGTGATTGCCTTTTATAGATCAGGATAAACAATCAATATCGATCATCAGTGAGGTTGGATGGCAAATACTGTTGAAATTTTTAGCGATTGAATTTGGATTGTCAAAAAAGTCGAGCTGATGTCGTCTCCACTGCACTTGTGTCTCGGTGCTTGCACATTGTGTATGCAAGGCGCGGCGGGCTTCGGGCCACGTCAGCTATTTGCTCGTGTCCAGAGGGCTAAACCATTCAAGGCTAAGGCGCGGGGGCCAGTTTTTGGCTGTTTTCGACTTGATCCGCTACTTGGACACCCATCCGACGGCCCCGCATCTCCGACCACTTGCCATTCCTTCCACAATCCTTAAATAACGAGACAATACCTTCCATAAATTTTCTCATAATATTTTATGGATTTCTTATACCCATTATCGGAATTTGATACGATAATTTTCTCAATTATATTTTCTCTCAAATTCCTAAATCAAAAACAGTAATTGCTGCCAATTGAACAGCGAATAAACAATTCATTCTATTAAGGCTCCTGGCCGTGACTTCACTCGACAGAGTTTAGGTAAATTCTTGCGATGCTATGTTTGTGTGCACCGTTCACGCACACACGCCTAAACATCGAGCGTAGTGATCGCTTAAACAGTTTTGATCCTATAGACGGTATTTTGTTAAGTTACGTAGGTACGCTTATGAAATAAGTCTGGAATGTTTGTGTATATTCGTTTAGTATATTTATAACAATTCTGTTTTATATGGAATTTTATACTTTTTGTATGGAAAACATGAAAAATTATTACCTACATGTTGAGTTTTATGGGTTTATGGGTTTCATAAAGGGGGTCGAAATTTTCATTATTTTTGCGATAAGACACAATTTTCGAGATATAAGCAAAAGAACAGAAAAAAGATAAAGTACAGTTTTTGCAACTGAATGAGTTATTAATTTAGTGAAAATGAAAAATTCGCTATTGGTGCCGATTCTCTTGTATACCGAACTAAACTTACTAAACTATCACTAAAATTCCTTAATTTTGACTATGAGAATCTCAAAGCTATTCTGCAAAATAAATTCTCTAAATTTAAAAATAATTTTGACACATCTAAATCGAATTTGACAACCGCGACTCCACACGTGATACCTAACCACGTGAATCTTTTTAGAGCCGGAGGCGCGCAGGGGGGGCAGCCTCGACGTGTTTTATATGGATTTTTCACTTTTTGTGTGGAAAATAAGAAAAAATATTACCTACATGTAGAGTGTTAGAGGTTTAAGGGTTTTATAAAGGGTGTCGAAATTTTCATTATTTTTGCGATTGGACACACCGTTTTCGAGATATAAGCAAAAGAAAAAAAAAATATTCGGTACTGTTTTTTCATCTGAAGTCGAGGTGTTTGTGTGAATTTTAGTTCATGATAACCAATTTTATTCCACATGTTTTTAGTCACGATAAAAAAATAGTCATATTTAGTTAGAAAATCTAAATTTTAGGTTAAAAACGTCAAATTCAGAATAGCAAAATTGCTTTTTTCACTAAATGAAAATCTCAGTTCCATCTTAGTGCTGTCAAATTAAAATCTAGTTAAGTTGTGTCACTTTAGTCTATTTCAGAATGGGAAATCGATTGCCCATTCTGAAATAGATTAAAGTGACACAACTTAACTATATTTTAGTTTGACAGCACTAAGATGGCACTGAGATATTAGTTTAGTGAAAATGGCAATTTTGCTATTCTGAATTTGACGTTTTTAACCTAAAATTTAGATTTTCTAACTAAATATGACTATTTTTAATCGCGACTAAAAACATGTGGAATAAAATTGGTTGTCATGAACTAAAATTCACACCAACACCTCGACTTCAGATGAAAAAACAGTACTGAATTTTTTTTTCTTTTGCTTATATCTCGAAAACGGTGTGTCCAATCGCAAAAATAATGAAAATTTCGACACCCTTTATAGAACCCTTAAACCCCTAACACTCTACAAGTAGGTAATATTTTTTCTTATTTTCCACACAAAAAGTGAAAAATCCATATAAAACAGGTCGAGGCTGCCCCCCCTACGCGCCTCCGTCTCTAAAAAGATTCACGTGGTTAGGTATCACGTGTGGAGTCGCGGTTGTCAAATTCGATTTAGATGTGTCAAAATTATTTTTAAATTTAGAGAATTTATTTTGCAGAATAGCTTTGAGATTCTCATAGTCAAAAATAAGGAATTTTAGTGATAGTTTAGTTAGTTTAGTTCGGTGTACAAGAGAATCGGCACCCATGTCTAACTAAATATGACTTTTTTTAATCGCGATTAAAAAGGTGCGGAATAAAATTAGTTATCTTGAACTAAAATTCACACCAACACCTCGCTTCAGGTGCAAAAAACAGTACTGTATCTTTTTTTTTTCTTTTGCATATATCTCGAAAACGGTGTGTCCAATCGCAAAAATAATGAGAATTTCGATCCCCTTTATAAGACCCTTAAACCCCTGACACTCTACATGTAGGTAATATTTTTTCTTATTTTCCTTACAAAAAGTAAAAATTCTATATAAAACGTCAAGGCTGCCCCCTGTGCGCCTCCAGCTCTAAAAAAAATTCACGGGGTAGGGCAAATAAGTACCACGTGGACTCGCGATTGTCAAATATAATTTTAGTGTGTCAAAATATATTTAAATTTAATTTAGAAAATTTTTGTTGCAGAATAGCTTCAAGATTTTCATAGCCAAAAGTAAGGAATTTTAGTGATAGTTTAGTAAGTTTAGTTCGGTATACAAGAGAATCGGCACCATATTGCCATCTTAGTGCTGTCAAAATAAAATATATTCTAAAATTATTTCACGATAGGAAGTCATCGTTTGACAGGAATGAACGAAACTTTGGTGATTTTTTGTCTAGTTTTGAGGCATTAATTTGTGACAAGAGAATTGGCACCAGTATCCATAAAGGGATCTGAGACACTTGCGCGAAAGACATTTTCGCGAAAGACACTTGCGCGAACCCACTTGCGCGAAAAAGTTGTGGAAATGAGATTTCTTCATAACATCACGCCATCAATTTCAAAGGGCCCAACACTTTGAAATTGATAGCGTGATGTTATGAAGAAATGTGAAAATTTTCGCAGCCGCCATCTTAGATTTACGTTTTGACATCAAAATCTGCTTTAGAATCCTCAAAAACTATGAAAAAGACACCTATGACGAAAAATCTGAATATTGTCACAGCCGCCATCTTGGATTTATATTTTGACCTCACTATCAGCTTTAGCATCCTCGAAAACTATGAAAACGATACCCATGACGAAATATTTTTAAATATTCGCAGCCGTCATCTTGGATCTTTATTTTGACTTAAAGTAGTCTTCAGTAGCGTTAAAGAACTTCGTTCCAAAAATACTTCACTTATTGCTACAACAGCATATCGGCGCGGGCATATCGGTGACGCGAACCCATAACTTTTTCCCCTACCAAAAATCATTCAAAACTATGAAATCTAAAGTCAAAATATAACTAGTGAACCCAGCAGGCAGATGTTGTCCTGCGACAACAGTGCCACGCGAGTCCAACTATAGTTATGAACCATCCAAGTTACACAAAAAGAATTAAAAAAAAAAACATCTAAATCAGTCAAGCCGTTTAGGATAAGAAGAATTACGAACACACGTACACCGGTATTTTATTTATTGCCAGGCATGCAAAATTTTAATGTTCTTCAAAAACAAGCAAAGTACTTTAAAATAAAATGCGGATCAAAATGTGGTAGTCGACGTACAATTTCTGGAATATGTTAACATCGGACACGTACGTGCGTGTGTGCGTGCTGCGACGCAAAGTGATACGTCCTCACGCTGGGAAGGCCCGTTCGCTACTGACGGAATAGATTTTCCGCGATCGTTTATATAGTTCACTTTGCCATTTATTTACGTAATGAAGTAATTGTTTATTTATAAAATAAAATTTAGATTCTATTAAACAATTAACTTAAAATTAATATATAATTTTTAAAATTTCTTAAGAGTGTTTCTAAGTATTAGAAAAAAATATTTATTTGGCTTGAAGTTTTGAGAAAGTTACGTTATTTCAACATTTTTTTTCTGCTATATTTTGTATGAAAGTTGAAAAAAGTGGTTCCCCTATGTACAAGTAGACCATATAATGATGTTGATGATATTTTTTAATTTTCAACATCAAAAGCAGTTTCTTCTAACGAAACGATCAAACGTCAGTCTCGCGTCATTTTTTGGAAAACTTGTTGCGAATTTTAGTGATTTCCCACGAATCCTTAATTTATTTCAAAAATCCCTTTCCCCTATGTACAAGACGAAAAATTGGACTTTTCAAATCACAAATAATTTTGTTTAAATTCTCGTCCCCTTTCTCACAACGAATAAACAAAATTGATCAAAATCAGTGATTTCGTGCGGTGCGGCGGCACGGAGCCTTAACAAGTTTTATTCATTGAAATAACAATTATTGTTTTAGAAACAATAATTGGTTTCCATGCTACTTATCTACTACATACGCTAAGTACATAAATTACACTGCCTCATTGCATTAGTAATTGAGTGATTACCGAATTAATTCTCCACCCTCGCGTGTACGTGTGACTGTAATCTTTAGCAGAGTTTGCAGATCCCACGAGATGTAAGCTCTCCCGCCCATTATTAATTGCACTCCTCAGGTGCGGAGATTATCCTTATTAGGCCGCCGCAAACGGGAGACACACATGCATTTCCTCACGCGTCCTTACACTTTCAGTTGGAAACTACGTTTTAAATCTACTTCGCCTCACATTTAGTCACCATAAAAAACTCAATTTCGTAACCCAGAATTAATAGTATTACTCAGAAAATGTTTGTTAGATTGCAACCTCATTTACGTTGTTAATCATGCAACATAAGTAAATAATAGGTATCAATCCATTGTAGTGTAACAACCGTATCATTTCAATTACGGTAAGCGAATAATCAAATGCAATACACCTTTCATTTTTGACGGATTAAGTAACTTAAGCTTGCATTACGGTTGTAAATGGTAGTATATTAGAAATTATGAAACTCAAATTAAAAAAACGTATTGTGTATTGTCCGCGTGGCAGCGTGCTTGCGCGGGCGCAGCGCTCTCCCGGCCGACTGTAATTGCGCGAAGCCGCGCGCGCAGATTATCAGAAGCAAGTGCGTTCGATAACGCATGCGCACGAACGCGTGTTATTAAATTTATTCCTTTTTCGCCAGAATCTGCATAATGAGGGGGGCAAAAAAAACTCGTAATCGCTAGAGTGAGCGTCGCCTTCCCTTGGAGAAAGGCGGACTGCGGCCACTCTTTGTCTGATATGTTCAGTATAATGAATATTTAAGGAGTAGCCGAGCACCCGCATTGCTATTTTATTTTTGTATTATTATGGAAACAGCAGACGATTACGGACGATTATTTCTTGTCAAAGCGTGGCATCGTTTTCGAAGGGACCCCGGTCGTGTATTAACACTGGCTACTTATGTATTATTATTAAATACCGATATCATGATCGCCTACAGCGGCGGGGATCCTCTCACGTCAACATATTTATACTTGTAGGCGTTCGCAACGATTTGCACGCACCCTTAACTTAACACAGGGGCGGACTTCAACGTGGAAGTTGCTACAGATTTCTCACATTTCCTGAATTAATCAACTAGATTGTATATTTAAGTAGGTATTATTTTTTTCTACCTTAGTTTATACTACTGTAGATTAGATAACTACCTTAGATTTCTCTACTACACTACTACTTAAATGTCTCTACATGAATTAATTGTAACAACAACACAAGACTTCTATTCAACAAAAGCGCAGACGCACGATCATAACTCTTCCCAACTGGAACATAATAAAAATAATCGAGAATCGAAATCTTATAAGTACCGAAATAAACAAAAAACATCGTATTACCACTTAAGGATACGTTATGTCGGTAAACTGCATTTGCAAACTCCTAATTCGACCCTGTCAAGCCCTGGGCTACCGAAATTCCACATTTATGAGTTCGTACTCGTCTTTATTCAGTTTCTTTTCGTAAAAGGATGGTCGTTAGGTATTAATAAGAAAATGAGCGCCCAAAGAACAGTAACAAGTAATTTTAGGAAACGCATGGAACAAAAACTGGCTTTGACATCATTCGAGTCACGATTAAGATTACAATGTCTTAATACGAAATTTCTCATGAAATACGACACAAGCAACACATAATTCTCGAACGTCATTACTCAGAGCAATTTCTTAAAGATATGCCTATAATGATCTGATGTCCGTGAGAAGTTTACGTTGTAACAGGATCGAAGGAGCAGCAAAAAAGTACCGCGCGTGTCGTAGTCAGCGGTCCAGCAAGTAGCCAGTAATTTATGGTTAGTTTTTGGCTGCGCCAACGCAATGCGGCCTCGCGGCTTTTCGCAGCGCCCCGCGCCCCGCAGCCCCCGCCCTCACCCGGTCACAGACCTCGCGTCATTCCGTCAATCTCAACTACTTATCCGTCCGCGCCGATCCCTTATATTAATCATTTTTTTTCTCTCAAAAAAACGAGCGTAATAAAGATCCTATCGAGTCAGCCCCTGCAGCTCGGAGCTCGGCACGTTGCGCGCGCGCTTTCGAAACTTCACAATTGACAAACTGACAAACAAATATCGCAACTGATACTTATTAAAGCATGTATTATTGACTATAAACTGGTTCATTGTGCCGCCAAAATTAATCTCGGAGCTTAGCTACGTCACAAAGACGGCGTGCCGGCGCGTACGGTGGCTATTACAGACACCACATTATAATTACCTTTTTAAATAGTTTTTTCAGTCGGTGTCGATATTAAAACGTCAATGTAAATAACTTGTTAGCCGCAATCTCATTTCTGAGCGATTGGATATTACAATAGTGTACGTGATTTGAGAAAGGTAACGGTGTCGCTGCTTTATCCGCGAGATGGAGTATATTACGGGCGACGTAAGCGGCGCGAGCGGAGCGCGTGCCGCCCGCGCCTCCGCCGAACAGTCCAGCATACACTTAGATTATTTTATGAGCCAGCGAAAAAATATCCAATCAATTGCGTTCAATGGCGGCCTGCGCATCCGCAGGTAATGTTCATTTCACGGAACTTATGATCAATGACCTTTCTCACGCAGCGACAAAATGTGTGAAAGATAAAGTTAGCATTATTAAATTTGATATGATATGGAAAAAAAATGGAACCTGTCAAATAATGGCGAGGTGTCGGTGTAATGTAGGCTCCAAAAAGAGAACGGTAGCGCGTGGTACTGTAATTAGGTTCAGTCCGACGCATTGTGTCGACTCCAGCGCAAATTGAACCACGGAATATTTCACCTGACACACCGTACGTGTCTAATTGCACGGATTATTTATCTTCTAAAACCTCTCAGCAGTTTTTGTCGAGTTGTGGCACGCGCCCACTTTCTATGAAGTCGACTACAGACGTAATTGTGCTTATACCCTTTTTTATTTCGTTGTCGAAACATCTAAGTCATCATCTGGAATCAGTAACGGTCCACCAAAATGTTTTGTTACACATTTCTAGTATTAGATGTTCGTACACGTATCGGCAAACAATGCGGAGGCTTCATGTTAATTGAACTAGATATAGCGGAAAATGAGAAATAATTGTGTGAAATTCTTTGCTATAAATACTTACAAACAAATAGACATAAAAGAGTGCAAGTTATTTATTTCCTTAGTTCGCCCCTGCACTGTTTTTTTAAACGTTTGACATACATACTTAAAATATGTAGAACCATTTTTTAGATCGACTTTAAAACCCCTAATTTTAAGTTGCCTCACAAATTAGCTAAAAGGTAATGACTAGGTTGTATTATTAGTAAAAAAAATAAGAATGAATTTGAAAACTCTTATACCTAATAAAAAATGGCTCTACCTAGGTCTGCGGCGAACAATACAATGGAGCTGACTAAACTAACTACCGTCTTAACCTCTATTCACCCAGCTCACAGTAACCTATAACAACCAAATCAACTCTATCGATCGCCTATCTATTCATCGGCTCACTTTACAAGCTTACTAAATCATTTTTTTTCCACCTCGATAAAAAACCATAACAATAGTACAACTGCGGTGAAATTCTTTAGTTTTTTAACGCACATTGCTTACAGCGATACATTATGTTAATCACTTTCACCCATTGATTGCAGTAAGAGCTAACTTTTTACTGATATAATCGACTGTATGATCGGAATCGAATTTAAAAATCAATCAAAGCATAGCACACATTATTATCAAAGTTGCCCAGGACGGAGCCGTAACGCGCGATAACAGCAATACGTTGCCGTAAGCTAGTTATCGCTTCAAACAATAATCCGCGATAATGGATTAGCTCACTGGGCGAATATTTATAAACACCACTATCGTTTTATTCGGTAAAAATCGTATTCGAGCTACATTTGATCGATTGTAACAGACACGCTTTAATAACTACGGACATTACGTAGGAGAAACTGTTCCTATGTTCTTCTATTTTGATTTGTGGTTTTTCTCAACCATGTTGTAACAATCCACATTGATCTGTTTTGATAATGCTTAGTAATATAAAAAGCTTATTGTTTCGTAATCTAGTTTCACTTACCCCGTTAGAAGTGTAAAACATCATTTTGAAGTTATATTCACTTTTAGATTTCAAATTAAACGCGACAAAGGTAGATTAAAGTATTGCTAAACATTTCATGACAACTAAGTCAAACGTTATTGACACAATGACACTTGAAAAGGCTGGTGACAAAAAAAAAAACGAAAGGAAAAATGCACGATTATTAAAATCGTATCGAACTCAGTCGAGGGCACGTGTTAGCACAACAAAGCCTTACACCGAAATAGCCTTAATGTGCAACGACCACAGCTAACGACAGATTTCAAATTACTAATAAATAGATCAAGATTCCTTGCAGTTAAAAATGTGGATAGTTGTAGTGTACAGTCTAATTTGATTCGCGTAACGTTGACCGCAGAAAAACCAGTACGCCAATGAGTTTCGTACTTAAATTGTTATTTAAATAAACCATGATCAGTTTAGATTGCTAGATAATGATAGAATATCGATAACAGTAGAACATTATGAACATTTTATCCATCGTTACAGTGATGCAATTTATAACTTGTTGACTAAACTAGTGCATTGTAGATGAGGGGAATTTAAAATGGGTATTTTAGCATTTGAAAACATACGGTTAAATGTATGCCTAAATATTTATTTCTTTTTCGTGTGGTTAGTGACTAACCTGGTGTCAGAGTTTTTATACCACCCATGGGCCTCTGACTTAGCTTCACATGCCGTCGAGAAATATTCTCAGGCATGCCGGTTTCCTCACGATGTTTTCCTTAATTTTTGAAGTAAGTGATTATTATGCAATACGCACATGAATCCGAAAAGTCAGAGATGCCTTTTTTTTTGGGTGGGAAATTATCAAATAACTTCTCCCGCTCTACCTGGAGCTGCAGGGCGTGTCAGACTCTTACTGACTAAAACCCACCCGTGTTCCTTCAGTTGCCTGTATTGCCAGGGGCCACGGTAACCCTTTCGGACAGAACCGCAACCCCGGCAGGCATCGGCCCTATCGCACCCCGTCAGTTCTGCTGACAGCGCTTTGAGGCGCGCGTGGAACACAACGCGCCGTCGACCCGAGCCTGGCCCTTATCGGACGGCGAGCTACCCATTGCTCACCGTCTGCAAAGTCAGAGGCGCCTTGGGTTCGAACTCGAGACCTATGACTTGGTAGTCCGACGGTCACATCAATAGGCTATCACTGCTCTTAAATACTAATAAATAACTTATGAATTCACAACTTAATCAGCATTTAAATGAAAATTTAGCTGTCCAACAAACAGAAAATCTTGGCCGTGCTGACAAAAATATTTTGAAATAAAAGACTATTGTAATATTGAAGCACCAGAGAAGTCCGTAGCACCTACTGTAAGATCTTTCTAACGGAACCTCTAACCCCGATTAGGAATTTAAGATCAAAGGCCTTCCCAATAGAATTTGGATCCGCATCCAAATGCAATAGCCGCCGGTCACAGTTTGAAATCCGTTCATAATTTAATCATTGTCGACTTCAATTGTGAGCAGAAACAGTATTAGCATCTATCTGGGTGCCTAAAATTCAAGAGACATGCTAACAAAAACTAGTAGTACCTACATTAATTCCTCGTTATTCTTGTCCCCACTGCATTTTTTTGTCGATCGAGAGACTGGAGACACAAAAAACTTCTCTAGATCAACCCATATTTTCCTATGTTTTTTTTTTCCAAATGTTCAATATGTGGTAAAGTTATATTCTATCAGTTCCGTTATCGAGATATTTAGTTCAATATAATAGATGAGCCTTGCCATATTATTAGGGGCTCGTGAATAAATAATAACAGTCGTACGAGTTGATCGAAGGTTAAGCTACGCTTGCCGCGGTAGGTTCGTGGATGGGTGACCATCCATTATATATCGAGACCCCTCCATGCCTCGGAAAGCACGTTAAGCCGTTGGTCCCGGCTGTCATTTGTAGATCTTTGACAGATGTTACGGGTAATCAGAAGCCCAAAAGTCTGACAACCAGTCTCTATCGTGTTACCTAGTTAACTGGGTTGTAGAGGTCAGACAGGCAGTCCCTCCATGTTAAATACTGGTATTCCGGTTAGACCGGAAGCTGACTCCAACATAGTTAAGAAAAAGCTAGGCAGATTGAGCCTTGCCATATTAATTGGGCACTCTTAAATTCTTACTCAGAATTTTTAAACACAAAACCCTGGATTTTCACTTTTGCGCTACCTAAGAATCGAGACAAGAATACCTAAGTTCCGGACTGCAATAGGCAAGTGGTGACCGTGAAGCAAAGGATTAACAAAGCATGGGACGACCCATGAAGAGATGAACTAACGACCAAACGCAGGCGACGGAGCTACGTGCGGAACTGTGGAAGGTGAAAACCAAAGAATGCTTCTCAAAAGAGGCGTACTTACATCCAACTGAAGACAGTGTGGCTGAATTTATTGATGGAAATGTCTTAACAGCCTCCAAACTTTAGACCAGTGATGCAATGAAAGCAGAATTACTAATACCTCTATAACGATAAATCTGACATTTATAACTATATATACAAACTGCATTGCTACCAAGCAAATGGTCATGCATATAAGCCATGTGACTTAAAATTTATTGGAATTTATTAGATTATCGCAAGCTGAAGGAAACTAATTCTATTTATTACCTATTATAAATTGTAATTACCTGGCTATTCAAGAAGTTTGAAATTGATAAATATCCAATTGAATGCAAAGAAGACGAAGTTTCCCACAAGATTATTTGCTTATCTTTTTTTAAAAATTGTTTAAGTGATTCGTGCTGTCTGTTAAAAGAAAGTACTATCCTGTACATCAAACTCAACACCTTTTAAAATGTAAATGGAAAACGCAGGATTCTGCTTAGTTTCCCAAGAATTATATTATTCTAATCAAAGAAATTAAAATTTATCACGAACGTCAAAAAATCTGATTTGACATCTCCCAAAGCTGGTAAAATATGGTAAAACTAACAGAACATGGAGCCATATAACTCCTTACTCCGTAGGAAATAATATAAAAAGGTTCGTCCCAAACACCTGTTAGTTTTTTACGTATAATATTTCCTAATACTTGTAAGTTTACGGATTATTAATTGATTTTTCCGTGACCATAAGCGAGGTAATGAGTTTTAAATTAGCAGTGTTGACTTGTTTCAATTTCTTCATCCAATAAAAACTGATGATAATTTGTCAAACAAGTACGGCTGATTAGAATACCAGTAATAGCAGCGATTAAAAAAAGATCTCAAAGATGATTGTTAGTTTAATTACGATTGGGGTAATTAAAGGTTATTACAGAGGCCTTCGACTTGGTAGCCAACTAGCAGTCGGTACAATATGAGTGCACATTACCTACTTTATGGTCAGTAATTACATAGTTTAGTTCAACGTTTAAAAGATTACAGTAACGCTGTTTGATAAAGAGTTTACTTATCCCATACATCGTTTGCAGTAACCTGTGGACCCATTAAAACCGTCTCAACCTCTTCAAACATTCTTAGAACATCTGACTTTATTATACTAACGAGCCCAAAATACAGGCACTAATAAAGAATATCATACACATCATTTGTATGGATTTCACATATAAACCAGACGAAATTCCGATAAACTGTAAATCAATGGAACCCTTCAAAAGGAACCGTGGCTTTAGTCCGGATAACGTTACATCCGACACGACCAATGCTCATTCATTCGAAAAGACACTCAAAAACCCCCCTTATCGCAAAGAAATAGAGTCTACAGAATCATTGTGAAACTTATATAAGTTAGTGTTATCAGCAAATAAACTAATATTAATAACAAAAAAGTTAATGACGTTTTCGCGTAGTCAACATCACGTCAATTATTATCAGAAATCAATAAAAAAGTAGAAATAGAAGGACACGTTTTATCTTAGCGTGAGCTTTAGGTTAACGATAATCATGAATTGATAGTAAAAGAATCAATTATAAGATTTGTTTCCTCTTTTATAATATTTATAATGAGTTAGTTTTATTTTTCGAATTAATATATCTTGCAACTGTTCGTCCAAAGGATCTTTTGCCATCTTTTCTAATTTCCACCATTCATCTCAGTCTTATCAAAGCAAAGAGTATGTCTAGCATCTTAACTCATTTCTTCAATCTGATCCATTTGAACTATTCAAGTACACACAACAGTATTATATTGATCCGTGTATGAATAGACAGATGGACATTATTATTTTGACTTTGAACTGATTAGCGCTGACATATATTATTTTATATTATCTTCACCTTAGCCGTTTCTCCAATAATGTTGGGTTCGGCTTCCAGTATACCTAGAAGATAATTAATATCTTCTTCACTGATGAGTGATGACACTTATTTATTATCATACAGCATACCTATGTTCTCTTTTTCACTAGTAAGTTAACCGATTTCTCATTTCATAAAAATTGTTCTTGTTCTTCCTCCGTGTTTTGTTCTTATAACTTGTTTCAATATCATATCCTTCATCTTCTTCTTCTTTAATCTATTGTTGGGTCTCAATACGGATTTATTCAAGCTCTTTAAAACATAGTCTAAGATATAGTTTAGCGGCAAAGTTGTTTGAATTATCTATTATAATAATATAATAGCTTTGTGATACGACCTTGCTGAAAATATCGACGGAGTACCTATTGTCTTAGTACCTATATATGCAAGTATATAGTGCGGCTTTATTTTCAATGCTAATGAATATTTGTTATCTAGATAAACTTGGGTTATTGTCTATGCGTCAATTAGGAATGCTAAGAACACTGCTTCATTTTTATTGTGAGTTTTCGCGTTTTCAGAATCTTGTAGAGTATTAAAACTATTCATTTCAGGTACATTAAGATCACCTTCAGTTATAGTTATTTACATTTCAAGCTTATCAGGAATATATACAAACCCTTTTTTAATTAGGTAGTTGTTAAACGAGTTTTTTTTTGGTTGTTTTTATAAATAACTTAATCATCAGTATCAACATTTTAAGTACCTATATATTTCCGCTATTAAAATAGTAAAAATAATATTACAATTTGTAACACCCGTATAAATATAGGTAAACTTTTAGGATCGTGTTAATTATGAGAAAACTAATAATAATGTGTGTTAAGTTTTCAAGAACAATTTCTCAGAAAACCGACGATTGTGAATTATCATCAGCTGTACCTACATGTTAAACTTTTTAAATGTTTTTGGTACCTAAAAAGTTCTTAAATTCGTATAATGAGGTGGAAGAAAGACCTTTTCCAAGTCAAAATATAGACCAAAGTAATCTTCAAATATAAAAATTATTAGTGAGAAAAAATTTAAGGTTTTTTTTTAATTTATGCTTATGTCAAAAATACTAAAAGTTACGTCCCAAAAAAAACTAAAATTCTAACTAACCTGCGCCAAATCGCTAGGGCCTTCCGACTTCACAGTGTTGGCCGCAGCCCACGCCTCAGCAAACGTCTCCATTGCACTCTGAAAGTCCATCTTGTCAATTCACGACGACATCAACATGCCGAAAATTCACACAACATGTGCACCGTGCGGGACAGACGGACAATGAAGCTGCGACACGTACGAACGGGCCGGCCGGCGGCGCGCGACTGGCGCTGGAGCCCCGCCCAGCGAACCGCCCGCGTCGAGAAAAACCGATACCACCCGAGCCTTCCCGTTTCAGCGCTTTTCTTTTTTAAGCCGCTATTTTAACGAGTTTTTTTTTCTACCCAAGCCCGGCCCACGGTGGTGGTTGGGCGTCCTCTGGATTATTTACACTTGTAATTCACAGATTGCTTCGTGTGACGGCTAATTTGTTGTTGAGGGGTGTCGGCGCTATCTCGATTAGATTACGTGTTATTGAGAGCTACTCGTGTTATTTGTTTGAGCATCATTTGTGCTGTTGTTTTACGTTCAGCTATCGCTAGCTTGTTATTTGCTATCTCTTCCTCTTTGCTTTATCTAGCTGTAAAAGCTAGGAGACTGTTCTGCAAAGATTGTAGTTTAAGGTAGAGCCATTGAAAATTAAAATTTCTCGGAAATTAAAGTGTGCAAATTATGAAGTCATCAATATAATAATGTGGTAATTTGAAAAGCTATCAGTGTGGTTAATTGCAGTATCCTTGTAAAATGGCGGAGTTCGTTCGCGAGCATTTTTATTCATTATATAAATCACTGTGGCTTCCCGCCTTCTGCGATGTAAGAAAAAAATTGTCACGGCTTCACATAATTTTGTACGTGTCCATTATTACCTTCCGGGGAAGTTAATTTTTCTTAATTTCGGATGTTTAACGAGAAGGCTTTAAATGTTTAATGTTGATAAGTAGAGATGATCATTTGCTACGTGTGAGTTATAGAGGCTTTTGTAATGGCAGCCTGTTATAATTTGTAATGAATTATAAGTACAGAAATGTGGTGATTATTATGGAAATTGCTGGTTTTATCGTTTAAAAATGTTTTTGATGGTTCTAAAACTTATAGATTATAAAAATAAAAATAAGTTTTAAGTAACGCGGATAATAGTAGTGGTGAGTATTGGGTAGGTTCTTAATTAACGTTGAATTTTTCTACAACACCCTATAAAATAATAACAGATAGGCTAGGTATATTCTAAAGATTCCTTAACTTAACCGTTACCTAAATTACGTGTCATTTATTTTCGGATTACAATGCATAATTAGAGCTAAATAAACGAAAAACAAGACATCGTTTTTGTTTGCCGTCTTTATTATTTCAAAGATGATCTGTACCTATATAAAAAAGCATAAGGTACAAACAGGCATAATAGGCCGTTAGAAGTGGGCCAGCGGAGGTAGCACTGCTTTGTATCGACCGCCTCTTTGCGAGCCGCGGATAAAACAATGAGATACTTTAAGGTGCGTATATGCTAGACGACCCGAGCATGAGCGGAGCATGAGTCGATTACAAATTCGTGTAGTGTGGACCGACTTACAAGCCTCGAACGATCGCGCTTCGAGCATTCGGTTCGTGCTCGACTGTGCTCCGCCAACTGTCGGTTTTTTGACGAACACAAGGGATTTGCATCGCGCTCAAACTACAATCGAGAACAGTGATCGTTGTAGGTTCGTTGTAAGTCCACACTTGACGCCGCGAACGACGACGCTCAGAATGGCTCCGTTCGTGCTCGGCTCGTCTAGCGTAGACGCACCTTAACAGGTTTTGTTTTTAGAAATGTTTATATACGATATTTGAAGCGTTTACGACTGTTTTTAGGTTGGTACTTTGCATTATAGTCTGGTCGTTGAGAGAATGCCAACTGACACCTGTCAGTTTCATAATAGCGAACTGAGCAGTGATAGCCTAGTGGTGTGACCGTCAGAATACCAAGTCATAGGTCTCGGGTCATAGGTCACGCACCTCTGACTTTTCAGATTCATGTGCGTATTGTATAATTATCACTGGGTAATACGATACCCCTTGGTAAGAATCAATTTTTTTTATTTAAAGTGTTCGTAGCAGTTCGAATTAGATTTTTACGGTAAGAAAAATTAGAAAAGTTTTCCGGAAAATATTCAAATTCCAGAAAAACTAAACGTCCTTTTTTCTATGGGATTTTTGTTTGAACTATTGAAATCAGTACCCTAATTGCATAATTTATTTTCGTAAACGATAATGACAAATTTGTTTAATTTTGACAGTTCAACAACATTCATTGCGTTATTTACGTTGTTGAGCAGATTTTTTTTCCAACTTATGAAGCAATGGATTAGCAATCTGTTTCAAATCGAAACATTGTGATTGATCGTGTATTATGCAATTAGGGTACTAGTCAAGACAACCTCTGTCGGGTTAGGTAGTCTATTATATTGATCAGTAAAACAAATATTTTTAGCGACTCGTAGCAAAATAAAGACAATCCCTCAATCGGTAAACGTCAGATGAAAGCTCCTACGTTCTGACATTATTTATCTCGATATTTATTGTTAACATTTAAAGATTTAAGAGTATTAAATGATCATTTTAAAAATATAGAAATAAATTGATCGTTTTATTCGCGTTTTTTATACATATTTTTACTTTGCATCTATCACATATTATCAGATATTTTTCTATCAGATTAATGTTAAGCATGTGCCCTTTGCTTAAGTTGAACAATACATCAAAGTGTGTGCCGACAATAAAGTGTGTTATGATGATATTTTTTTATTATAGCTGCCTCGTTGGTCTAGTGGTCATAAGCGATACTAGCTACTAAGCATGAGGTCTTGGGTTCAATTCCCGGATCAGACGGTGTTATTGAGTTTTTACATCTAGAATTTCTCAGTAGCAGCCCGCAGTCTGGATCTGAGCTTAGTTGATGGCAATAGGCTCGCCCCCTATTACATGGGACTTAAACATAACTGCCGAAATGTGGGTGTACTACAGGTACACCTCTGCTAAACATTTGGGAATTACAGGCGTTATGTTATGTTAACATTATTAGTGTTGTATGGTAGTTTTTTTTCATAGATGTGTAGCTATATCAACCATAATTGTATTGGATCATTCTTATAATTATCAACGCATACAAAAATCCTTTTTTTTATTTTGCAATAAAGTCGTTATTTGAGTAGATTTTGTAGCACTTTTAGGCTGCTTGTTCAATGGAGCGGAGCGGAAAAATGTGCCATTTTTAACCAATGGGAGCGGAGCTCTGAAGCGGAGTTTAGATTCTATTGGTTAATATTGGCACATTTCTCCGCTCCGCTACCTCGCTCCGCTCCACTGGACAGGCAGCCTTATTATGGTCGTACGAGGATTCGTTTTTCGACAAACATTGTAATTATTCTTTCAAGATGATCATGTCTCATCATCTGCCTAGTCTTTTCCCAACTATATTGGGGTCGGCTTCCAGTCTAACCGGATGCAGCTGAATACCAGTATTTTACATGGAGCGACTGCCTATCTGACCTCCACAACCCAGTAACTAGGTAATACGATAATACGGTAATACGAATGTCAAAGATCTACAAATGACAGCCGGGACCAACGGCTTTACGTGCTTTCCGAAGCACAGAGGAGTCTGGATATGTAGAAATGGTCACTCATCCACGAAACAACCCCGGAAAGCGTAGCTTAACCTGATGGATCGACCCGTGCGGCTGTCAGATGATCATGTCTATGATGGATAAAATAATAGTCTACTCCAAGGCTTAAGTGGTTGGAAATTTATATTCTAAACAAGATTTTCGGTCAGTTCAATTGAAAAGCTTAAACTATATCACCTATCAGGCCTCTCCAAAGTTCCTAGAAAAACTTGGGGAGGCCTTTGCGCAACATTGAAACAATATAAGTTAATTAAAAAAAACTATAACACTATGAACACTAAACCAGCAGTCCAGCACGTTAAACCAGGGTGAAATTCAGCATTAAAATAAATAAAACAATTTCACTAACCTACCTACGTATATATAGTAATGTCAGCATAAAAAACCTTCTAATCAGCCTTGGACAGAAATAAGTTATCCACCAATATACCGAATACTGACTCATCCATTTTGGTAAAGTCAGCAACGAAAGTCGAATAACACTGTTCAAAAATTCAAAATACCAAATATTTTATTTCACATAAACCTACATGGGCACTTATCATCAGAAGCTAGGTGCACGATTCTAATTAGTCGTTTCCTATGGAAAAGAGCCAGCCAGAAACTTCACGGTTACTCTTTTAAAAATAATTGGCTTTTACAATACTTTCAAATACTTAACAGTGTTACTAGGTATGGGAGGACAGTGTAGGTCTTTCAACAAGTACCAGGTACTTAACAAAATAGAAAATTGTCAACAGGTACACAATCCACTAAGCCCACAGCATTCTCACATTCACAAAATATAAAAGAATCTATACAAAAGATAAATAAATTAATAAAAGTAAAAACTTATTTTAATAAAACGCTTGTTACTTTAACTTATCATCTTATCATCATCATCATCATCATCACCATCATCATCTTCCTGCCCTTGTCCCATGTTACTTGGGTTCGCCGCAACACGTTTTCTACATCCATTTTCCCGTCAACCGTCACGTACTACATATCATCTAAATTGATTCAATACACTGCTTTTCAGCATTTCATGTAATATATAAGAGTTTAATACTCTTAAATTTTATATCAGTTTAGATTTTTCATTAATCAATAATAAAGATCTAATCAAGTGAAGTGTTAAAATCGCTCATTACAGCCGCAACTACCCGCAGCGCAACGCATTTTCAAACAAAAAAACCGGCCAAGTGCGTGTCGGAACACGCACAATGAAGGGTTCCGTAGTTGGGATGAATTTATCCCAAAAACAAACTTAACTTTGTAGTTGAAAAATATGTTCTCCCATACGGAATGTATGGGAAAACATGTTTTTGCAACTGCAAAGTTGGTCGATTATTACTCGTTAACTTGTAGAGCCTACTTAGCTGTGATAGTTTTCCTTTTAATTTCGTTATATAAACTACTGTTGTGATTTTTTTCACGCACCCAAAACCAACCATTTAGCCGGCAGGGGAGGGGACACTTGACTCTAACAAAAATTAGCATTTTAAAGCTTAATATTTCGCAAACGGATCCCTGAATCCAAAAATGGTTTTCACAAACTTACAATGTTTTTAAAGGACCTTTCTAATGATACCACTCACCATGGATTAAAAAAGAAAAAAAAAACATCATCACTTTACGTGTATGAGAGGTACCCTAAAAAAAAATGTTTTTCATAATTTTGTTTTACCACTTAGTCGGCGTAATTAATATGTATACCTATGCCAAATTACAGTTTTCTAGTACTAAGGGTCTCAGAGCTAGACCGCGGACAGACAGACAGACAGACGGACATGACGAAACTATAAGGGTTCCTTGTTTACTACGGAACCCTAAAAAAGGGCGCGGCCCACCTTTAGTGAGCGTTGGGTCATAGAAAATGTAGGTACGAAAGTGATGTAGGAAGATTTTTGCAATACCTACGTTGCGTTGCGGCCGGCCCCAATCTACGCTTGCCTTTAATATACGGTTGTTGCTGACCGTAGGTACTACTAGCACTAAACCTTGGAACACACACGTCGTGTCATGACGACAAACAATGACAATAGTCAATAACCTGTCTTTGTTGTTAATCAACACCTAAGTGAACCTCTTTTATCTTTTTAGCGGGTTCTAGTTTCCAGTTAAGACACTTATTTAACACCAGCCTTATTGCAGCTGAAAATCTTATAAACATTCGAGTTTGAACCTTATTGGTAATGTCATAAAAGTGGGTCAGTTTTTTTGTAAGTGATGTTTGGTTTCAGAGTTCTTCTTTCGGATTTCAAACGTCAGTTAACACGTGATCTCTCTTTTAGCTTGTTTTGTACAAATTGAATAGCTAAAATAACATTGACAAATTTAGGATTTACTGTCAAGAAGAAATATAAACGGTAATAAAAGTCACAAATTAGTTAACACATGATATAAAAACGTTATTGAAACTGTTTGAATAACGTAACGAAACGTAAATATATACGCCATATTATTTCTTTAAAAAAGAATTAGGTGCTTTACTTTTAAATTAATAATCTATGTATGTTACAGCAATCTTAAATTATCAAGGATTAATTCAATCCTGATAGCACTTTAGCTCAAATCAATAATCTTATCCTATTACTATAATCCCAGTAATGCGCATTAAAATTAATCTTTATCCACTACTTATCCTTGATAATAATAACAAGTTAATCATATACTTTTAAACAAACAAATCCAAACTGAAAATATGCAGGAAAATAAGCTTCGCAAGAAAACATGTTATTCATACAGTTTTAATTAGTTACTGTTAATTAATTATGCACTTTATCACTTGCATTTGATAACCACTATTTATTTCCTCGATCAACAGGTATTTTATTTATAAAAAAAAATATAGGTACCATACTAATGTAGTTTTGTGTAATGTGTTTTTTCTTACCTGTCTTATTTGTAAACAATTTTAGTACGAAAATTACGAGTTTTCGGTTCAATAGCGTACTTTGTAATGGTATAAAAATTTGGACTTTGGATGAAACTCATAACTATCTACGATTTATCTTCCATCAAAAACTACTTCGTATTAAAAAGTAATTTTCTCAAAATTGAAACCTCAATACTGCCCCCGTTGTCATAATTACAGTAAGTCGTGTCACTGTTATTATGACTTAATAAGAAATAATTTAGATATAAAAATAAAGAAAAATGCTCCATAAAGGACTTGATATAAGGATCAAAGTACTGTAAAAAAGTCATAACAACAGTAACACGACTTACTGTAATTATGACAACGGGGGCAGAATAGGCACCGGCGCCATATTTGTTTACCAAATTAGACAAGCGAATAAAAATACACTTTAAGTTGGTAATCGTCGATGCTCTATAGCTAACCATAGACAAAAGTGATGGCTTACTATTGTCAGCTGCCTACTCAGTGGCTGAAGTATTTAATTCTAAACAAACAAATGGTAGCGCAAATAACAAAAGACGTAATTACTTTAATTATCACATCAAAGTCACATAATAATCTTACTCGTATGAGGCGATGATTCTTCTCCATGACGTAGTTAAGTTAACAAATCCAGAAATAGATAGGTAAGTCTGCAGTTTGAATAGTAGGAAGAATACCTAACTAATGCATAATAATTACCAAGCAAAATCTTAAAGTTCGGGTTATATTTTATCTTGCTAAAATATAAACGTCTAGAAGTAAAAAAACCTAAAATACCATTAAACAATTAGTGATTTTTCCTCAAGTAAAAAATAAATAAACAGTAAAAAAGTTTTTTTTATTAAATAAAAAAAAACAATAAAATTTTATTTTTAATTTTTTCAAATAATACAAACAATCAATAATAAAATCAATCGTCTTGCCTTGACTACCTACTGTCTGTACTGGCCTCTTGAAAATTAACAGAAAATAATTAGCTAACCCTGGCTTCATGGAAATGGACAGAAAATAATTCACTAATCCGTACCAAGCATCGCCCACTTCTGAAACTGAAAAGCTTTTGTAATGTAAGGCTAAAACTACATACTGTTTACGTTCTTATAGAAATAATCTTATCATTCTAACACAATATTGTAAGAATTCACAAAGCTGCTGCAATCTTCCTATTTTACTTCGTCATGTTTAATTATAAAATAAACTAAAACCTCGAGTTTGATTCAAAAATATTTACAAGAGCTATACGGTTATACCGATAAGAATCCTTTGAGGTATTTATCTATTATGTATTATTTGAACAACCTAACTTAATTACACAAATGATATACTGTGTAGTCTAATATCCGTAAATTCTCTGCAAAAACCATTACTTTTTTTAGGTATTTTCTTGAACAAGTACCATTTTTAAACACTAAAGTTGAATATCTGTAATGCTCTACCTACTTACGTCATAATCATAATTATAACTTCAAAAATAAATAAAAGTAGGTAAATCTTATAATCGAAACACTCTTTACTGTGTCTACTAAATCTATTTGATTCAATAAGTTTCTGAACAACGGACTTCTAAAAAAAACCAATAAAAAGTGAAAAATAACGCAATGAAGTTATTTTTCTTTGGTTTTGAATTTTAGTTTTTTCCACCGACTTCCGAAATAAAGTTATTTTTCACATTGTAGTTTTTTTTTGTAAAAAGTTTTAATTTTTCTTTTTTTAATTGCCTCCACCTTTTTTAGAAGTCGGTTAAAAATCATCCACTTCATAAATTCATTACCTATGTAGCTATTAGGATTCCTCTGCTCTACTACAAACTAGGTGTTTCTCATTCACATGTATTTATTAGTATGTAAATGGCCTTAGACCAAGGACACATAGTTGAAATGTAACGGTGATCACTGTTTAACGTGACTGAACGATTGACGCTTTGATTTGTATGATCGTGTCCTTAGATCTTGAACGAAGTCATGATTTAAATCGAATATAGGTGCTGCTAATGTATGATGACGTTATTTAATTTGTATCCACCTGATTTCTATCTGAAGTGACTTAGTTACAGATAATTTTTCTGTCCATATTGATACCAAAAGTTACAAGTAATAATTTCATTCGATTTAGCTCACTTTTCATTTCAATTTCAATTTCAAATAGCCTTTATTAGCAATATTAAAACTAGTTTTACAGTTTATATAAATGAAAGGTTTAGACATCAGAATTCTCCAGGCTACTTTGCTCTTTTGCATAGGCCTCCCCCAGACTTTTCCATAGCTCGTGTGAGTTTTTCTCCTCCATGTCCCTCTCGCAGTAGTTCTCAAATCGTCTTCCCATATTTGAAACACTCTTCCTCTTTCTGGGATACCATTCTGTTACTTTTAATTATCCTCTATAAAAACTACGGGCCTTCAACATATAGAGTTTTTATCTGTTAATATTTATTTCGAAATGGGCCAGCTCTTGACCTCGATCTCGCGTGGTGGAAAGTGATGGATGAGGTCTATGATGGAACGAGCAAGCCTAGAAGATGCATGTTCACTACTGCTTTGAAAGCTGACGGGTTATACGTGGTAGGAAACACAGACGCTGGCAGAGAGTTCCGTACTTTGCGCATACCTAATAAAATGTGGAGGAGAAGCGCTGAGTTCTACTAGTCGATATATCGACCAAGTGCTGTTGGTACACACGACTATTCATCAAGCTATACATTTCCAGTTTATGCTGATCTCGCATTGTATAGGATTTCCGTACAATGTGAGGTCAGCTTATATTGGAATTGTATACCTTGATGTGTAGCCGTGTGTACCTTGCAGTACATCTGTTAGTCCGGTAGTGACAGGGACATTGTAAATCAGGTCGTTTTTTCTGCTTTCATCAAATGCATCTTTATCTATATTTATCTACCTCGTTGTTATTTTTAATTTAAAAAAAAAAGTGTGGCACTCGGGGACTGCCGCGGTAAAGCTATTGCATAGCATTTGTAACCTCCATACTTCCTATTTGTCAACGCTACACTTGGAATGATGACGTGATGACATAAAACAAAAATTACGTTCCCATGACAACATCAGGTTGTCATGGGAACCGTCATTACATGGTAGGCGGAGTGGGGGGTGTTAGGTTTTATTTTCGTTACGTTACGGAATTTCTTGATTCGGTCGCAGCGCTCAAAGCCCGCGATAAAAGCTATGCAATAGCTTAATATCTATATTTTTATAGCACCAAAGCCCATATGCCACTTTAACCACAGCACAGGATTTCCAAAAAAATATTATTTCTCGGTAACACCAAGTGGAGTCGCGGGTAACACCTAACACATAGGATCTATGTAACACTACCCAGTACATGCTTAATTAAGTATCTATCTAATTCCTCTAATAATGATGATCAGAATTACAAACAGCTGTTACATAAATGTATGGCTGATAACGCGGCGCGGAATGCGGGCTTTCACGAGAATTGTATGGGCAAACACTTTGCGCTCGCGTACTAACTGTCCGTATGTATCGGTTACCACTGGTAGATACATCCGTTAGTTAGGTAAAACGAATAGTTGGAAATTTTAAATAATGTAAGTGTTATAAAAACCTCCTTTACAATACTCTTGCCTTTACCAATAAACGCTTATGGGAAGCTAACAAAAATAAAACAAACAGTGGTTTCTGACGGTACTTTATACTTTATTCAACTCTCTACTCAATATTTAATATTTAATTTGGTGAGAGCTGATTGACCTACAAATAGAGGCTTAAGGCAATAAAAAAACAGTGGCACTCCGGGAGTGCCGACAGAAGTGAAAACTTGAACAGTTTTATTGTGCAGGAAATACTCTTAATGAGGTGTTGGTGACGGTAACGGTGTCTCGAGTTCAATTGTTTTTTCCCATCTCAAAAATGCCCAACGCGCCCAAAGAAGTTTTCACTTCAACAATAAAAACTAAATATTACCTAGTGGATAAACAGTACTGTACTTACCTGAAAAGTATAGGTAGTACTCTTATTACCAAATTAATGATGTAATGTGGTAGAGCCTTTTATAAAACTATAATATTTCAATTTATTCGTAGAGATTTGTCTTAACTAAACATTACAAAAACGACTCCTAACATTCACTTGGTTATCAAGAAATTAAATAGTAACTAATAAACTGTAATTTAATTATAATTAACTTCTCAAAACAGACAGTAACATCTTAAGGCTCCTGGCCGTGACTTCACTCGACAGAGTTTAGGTAAATTCTTGCGATGCTATGTTTGTGTGCACCGTTCACGCACACACGCCTAAACATCGAGCGTAGTGATCGCTTAAACAGTTTTGATCCTATAGACGGTATTTTGTTAAGTTACGTAGGTACGCTTATGAAATAAGTCTGGAATGTTTGTGTATATTCGTTTAGTATATTTATAACAATTCTGTTTTATATGGAATTTTATACTTTTTGTATGGAAAACATGAAAAATTATTACCTACATGTTGAGTTTTATGGGTTTATGGGTTTCATAAAGGGGGTCGAAATTTTCATTATTTTTGCGATAAGACACAATTTTCGAGATATAAGCAAAAGAACAGAAAAAAGATAAAGTACAGTTTTTGCAACTGAATGAGTTATTAATTTAGTGAAAATGAAAAATTCGCTATTGGTGCCGATTCTCTTGTATACCGAACTAAACTTACTAAACTATCACTAAAATTCCTTAATTTTGACTATGAGAATCTCAAAGCTATTCTGCAAAATAAATTCTCTAAATTTAAAAATAATTTTGACACATCTAAATCGAATTTGACAACCGCGACTCCACACGTGATACCTAACCACGTGAATCTTTTTAGAGCCGGAGGCGCGCAGGGGGGGCAGCCTCGACGTGTTTTATATGGATTTTTCACTTTTTGTGTGGAAAATAAGAAAAAATATTACCTACATGTAGAGTGTTAGAGGTTTAAGGGTTTTATAAAGGGTGTCGAAATTTTCATTATTTTTGCGATTGGACACACCGTTTTCGAGATATAAGCAAAAGAAAAAAAAAATATTCGGTACTGTTTTTTCATCTGAAGTCGAGGTGTTTGTGTGAATTTTAGTTCATGATAACCAATTTTATTCCACATGTTTTTAGTCACGATAAAAAAATAGTCATATTTAGTTAGAAAATCTAAATTTTAGGTTAAAAACGTCAAATTCAGAATAGCAAAATTGCTTTTTTCACTAAATGAAAATCTCAGTTCCATCTTAGTGCTGTCAAATTAAAATCTAGTTAAGTTGTGTCACTTTAGTCTATTTCAGAATGGGAAATCGATTGCCCATTCTGAAATAGATTAAAGTGACACAACTTAACTATATTTTAGTTTGACAGCACTAAGATGGCACTGAGATATTAGTTTAGTGAAAATGGCAATTTTGCTATTCTGAATTTGACGTTTTTAACCTAAAATTTAGATTTTCTAACTAAATATGACTATTTTTAATCGCGACTAAAAACATGTGGAATAAAATTGGTTGTCATGAACTAAAATTCACACCAACACCTCGACTTCAGATGAAAAAACAGTACTGAATTTTTTTTTCTTTTGCTTATATCTCGAAAACGGTGTGTCCAATCGCAAAAATAATGAAAATTTCGACACCCTTTATAGAACCCTTAAACCCCTAACACTCTACAAGTAGGTAATATTTTTTCTTATTTTCCACACAAAAAGTGAAAAATCCATATAAAACAGGTCGAGGCTGCCCCCCCTACGCGCCTCCGTCTCTAAAAAGATTCACGTGGTTAGGTATCACGTGTGGAGTCGCGGTTGTCAAATTCGATTTAGATGTGTCAAAATTATTTTTAAATTTAGAGAATTTATTTTGCAGAATAGCTTTGAGATTCTCATAGTCAAAAATAAGGAATTTTAGTGATAGTTTAGTTAGTTTAGTTCGGTGTACAAGAGAATCGGCACCCATGTCTAACTAAATATGACTTTTTTTAATCGCGATTAAAAAGGTGCGGAATAAAATTAGTTATCTTGAACTAAAATTCACACCAACACCTCGCTTCAGGTGCAAAAAACAGTACTGTATCTTTTTTTTTTCTTTTGCATATATCTCGAAAACGGTGTGTCCAATCGCAAAAATAATGAGAATTTCGATCCCCTTTATAAGACCCTTAAACCCCTGACACTCTACATGTAGGTAATATTTTTTCTTATTTTCCTTACAAAAAGTAAAAATTCTATATAAAACGTCAAGGCTGCCCCCTGTGCGCCTCCAGCTCTAAAAAAAATTCACGGGGTAGGGCAAATAAGTACCACGTGGACTCGCGATTGTCAAATATAATTTTAGTGTGTCAAAATATATTTAAATTTAATTTAGAAAATTTTTGTTGCAGAATAGCTTCAAGATTTTCATAGCCAAAAGTAAGGAATTTTAGTGATAGTTTAGTAAGTTTAGTTCGGTATACAAGAGAATCGGCACCATATTGCCATCTTAGTGCTGTCAAAATAAAATATATTCTAAAATTATTTCACGATAGGAAGTCATCGTTTGACAGGAATGAACGAAACTTTGGTGATTTTTTGTCTAGTTTTGAGGCATTAATTTGTGACAAGAGAATTGGCACCAGTATCCATAAAGGGATCTGAGACACTTGCGCGAAAGACATTTTCGCGAAAGACACTTGCGCGAACCCACTTGCGCGAAAAAGTTGTGGAAATGAGATTTCTTCATAACATCACGCCATCAATTTCAAAGGGCCCAACACTTTGAAATTGATAGCGTGATGTTATGAAGAAATGTGAAAATTTTCGCAGCCGCCATCTTAGATTTACGTTTTGACATCAAAATCTGCTTTAGAATCCTCAAAAACTATGAAAAAGACACCTATGACGAAAAATCTGAATATTGTCACAGCCGCCATCTTGGATTTATATTTTGACCTCACTATCAGCTTTAGCATCCTCGAAAACTATGAAAACGATACCCATGACGAAATATTTTTAAATATTCGCAGCCGTCATCTTGGATCTTTATTTTGACTTAAAGTAGTCTTCAGTAGCGTTAAAGAACTTCGTTCCAAAAATACTTCACTTATTGCTACAACAGCATATCGGCGCGGGCATATCGGTGACGCGAACCCATAACTTTTTCCCCTACCAAAAATCATTCAAAACTATGAAATCTAAAGTCAAAATATAACTAGTGAACCCAGCAGGCAGATGTTGTCCTGCGACAACAGTGCCACGCGAGTCCAACTATAGTTATGAACCATCCAAGTTACACAAAAAGAATTAAAAAAAAAAACATCTAAATCAGTCAAGCCGTTTAGGATAAGAAGAATTACGAACACACGTACACCGGTATTTTATTTATTGCCAGGCATGCAAAATTTTAATGTTCTTCAAAAACAAGCAAAGTACTTTAAAATAAAATGCGGATCAAAATGTGGTAGTCGACGTACAATTTCTGGAATATGTTAACATCGGACACGTACGTGCGTGTGTGCGTGCTGCGACGCAAAGTGATACGTCCTCACGCTGGGAAGGCCCGTTCGCTACTGACGGAATAGATTTTCCGCGATCGTTTATATAGTTCACTTTGCCATTTATTTACGTAATGAAGTAATTGTTTATTTATAAAATAAAATTTAGATTCTATTAAACAATTAACTTAAAATTAATATATAATTTTTAAAATTTCTTAAGAGTGTTTCTAAGTATTAGAAAAAAATATTTATTTGGCTTGAAGTTTTGAGAAAGTTACGTTATTTCAACATTTTTTTTCTGCTATATTTTGTATGAAAGTTGAAAAAAGTGGTTCCCCTATGTACAAGTAGACCATATAATGATGTTGATGATATTTTTTAATTTTCAACATCAAAAGCAGTTTCTTCTAACGAAACGATCAAACGTCAGTCTCGCGTCATTTTTTGGAAAACTTGTTGCGAATTTTAGTGATTTCCCACGAATCCTTAATTTATTTCAAAAATCCCTTTCCCCTATGTACAAGACGAAAAATTGGACTTTTCAAATCACAAATAATTTTGTTTAAATTCTCGTCCCCTTTCTCACAACGAATAAACAAAATTGATCAAAATCAGTGATTTCGTGCGGTGCGGCGGCACGGAGCCTTAAACATCTGATAAACTTATCTATATCATTCTATAGCATCCTACCGTGCCACAGAATACTAGTTAATTAAACATCGTAAAACGTCGAACCGCAGTGTCACAGGATGTTTCAAGAGAATTTATTTAGTCTGTAGCTTCTTTAGCAATGTTTTATAAATATAAATAGACTGATATATGCGTGGGATCTTAGATAACGGAACAGAGTATTTCCTCTTTGCTTGATTTCTTTTTCAATAGATAGATTGATAAAAGATAAACTTAACTGGGACTAAAAGATATGCTACAATTCTAATACTATGATATATATATATATATATATAGAGGAATAGACGTAAGTACTGTATTGTTTCATACAAAAATAAAAAGTAAGATTGGGAAGTCAAATTAAAAACTGAAACTGAAAAACCGCAGCGTCCCCCTCCCTCCCCCACATAAGCCAGGCGCCTCAAACGTAACTAAGGTAAACTTTTCTATATATATCCTAATCCGCCTATATCCGAGATACCAATAGCGTTCGCTAGGCGTTGACATTCGCTAAAACCTCCTCCAATACGGGTGTGTCCGGGTTAGGTTTATCCGTTATCCGTGAGATTAGGCGCTCTCTGTCTGACGGGGCGGGGTCGGGGCACGCCCACCGGTCGATGCGGCCCACCGGCGCTCGCCTCATTGTTCCGTTATCTATCCGAGACGCAGCACGCTCATCCGCCGCTCGTCACAGATAAGCGGCTTGGTGACGTCACACCACCGCTACCTCCACTATGATTCTTCTCCTCTCACGTCACTAACTTAGTTGCGATTGCGACACACCAGACTATCTATTATGCCGCTTGTCTATCTGTTATGCTATTGTTGGTCTTGCAGCGCTAGTAATAGCGGCTGTTATTGCGTGGCTGTGGATGAGAAGTTAAAAACAAGATTTTCCTCGTGATGCCGTAATAAGACTGAGTAATTTCTTAGCGGAGTATTCGCTTTAATAATATCTTTTGTAATCACCTTGATATCGTATCTAGTTGTATCTTCAATCTATATCCACATAGACTCAGCAGAGAATATAGATTCTATTATTAATTTAACGGTTATTATAATGCATTATTTCACTCACCTTGAATTTATTTATCAGCTTGACTTTAATTAAGTTTTCTCTCCTCTAGTGGGATCATTTATAGAGAATCGGCAGATGACCCTTTCTGCTTATAACAATAATGATTCCTTTATTGTCAGCCAAAGGTCCATAGATAAAATACACAAAATATTCTTATAAAATAATAATCTAATATGTTTTTATTAAAAACATTAATCTATATAACTAAGTAGTACGTTGAGTCGGCGACGTATTGCGCTGAGTCGAGGTGTCATGTAGCCTATGCTGTCGCTTATGAAGTCTATGCTGTAATCAATAACCTACCAAGCGTGGTGATTATATCAAAAATCAGGAGTGACTTTCAGACTGTCCAACTAAAAACTTTGGATACGAATTTAAAATAGCTTCAAAAACGTCCCAGTTGGCACAAAGTTTCGCCTACAAAACGTACTAATGAAACCGATTGATATCGCTCCGTATAAGGAAGCCAGGCCGCTCAGAATCTTAATAAGGTACAGAGCACAATCATGAATTATTAGCTCCATGACAGACATGTGATGTTTCCATTGACTTTGAACTGATGATGCATGTTCGGGGTCAACTGATACTGTTCTGATTTGCAATAAATGAAAGAATTAGTTTGAAAGATATAGAGATAATACTACATTTCTAAAATTGCAATGGGTAGGTAGGTAGCCACTGGTTGTGCCGAATTGAGTCCAATTGATTCAATTGCCTGTTGTTTTTGTGATCAGCTAGTCACAGCAGCTGATAGGTACGTTATGGCGGATTTACTGTTCAGGTTTTTAGAAACCCAAATTAAAACGCATCTCATGTATCACTGAATATTTTGTTGCTTTAGAGAAACCGGTAAATACAATTTTGATCTTGTATTTTAAATGCCAGAGAGTTAATTAATGCAGGCGTTTGT
Source organism: Agrochola lychnidis (assembly GCA_963680765.1). Lineage (NCBI taxonomy): Eukaryota > Metazoa > Arthropoda > Insecta > Lepidoptera > Noctuidae > Agrochola > Agrochola lychnidis. Next base: position 9,220,610 of record OY796849.1, on the reverse strand, counting down.
AGGTATATAATAATTTATTCATGTTATAAAAACTATGTTAGTAAATAAAATAACTCAAGAACTATGAATCCTTAGCCTGGCCCATAAACTGTTAGGGTTTAAGGTTGGACACTAAAAGATAGACCGTTCTAAGGATTTCAATTTCAATAATACATTTATTATCCTTTTCTTAATATTGGAAGGTGTATTTTACAGTATTATGTGAGACATTTGATCCCACACAAGGCTAAAAGTATAGTTCAGTCACTATGAAAAAGTAAGGATTTCATCAAGTGGTATGGAAAAAATATTATTTATCAGTTAGAAAGATAAAGACGATAGTGTTGAAATAGGATCGATTTTTTTTTTGCTATACTTCAATATACCTGAAAATGATCAATCTCAATCATTGGCACACCACTCTTTAAAAGAAATCTACAGTGTTTGATAAGACAACAGCTTCACTCGATCTCTACATAACCTCTATACTCCCCAACGTAAGTAGGACACGAGTGTTAATCTACCCGTGCTCATTCCGTGAGACAGTACGCCGAGGGGTGGGAGGTGAGGGGGTGAGAGGCTCCCCCCTCGGCTTTATCGCGAACTGCCGATGAAGATCAGACATGCTGATGTAGATTGTAGCTGGTTGATTGAAGACGGTGCTGTGTTTATGGGAGATAATGGGAGATATCTTTGTTATGAAGTAGATAGCTATAATATTTCAAAGTTTTACCATATGAATCCAGTGATGCTTTTTATGTAAATTTGCGTAAACGTAAGAACATTTTAATACTTTGTGGAGGAAGGAAGTGAGATTTTGAAGATTGAAGATTTTTGCTGTACAGAATTGGTATGGACTAATAGAAAAGAATTAGAGAAAAATACATTTTGCGTCGGCCCCAAATAAATTAGTTTAACAGTTTATGTACACACATATAAACAAACAAGAAGAAACAGAAAAATACGTACAACGTTGATGTTTTTTTCTAAAGAAATCTCTTCCAGCATACCTGCGATAGGAAAGTAGTTAAAGAGATGTAGACAACGTGTATAAGAGTAGAAAAGAAAACAGAATAGTTCATAAAACAAAAACTTAACTATTCACTAATTTAAATATAAACATACAATAATAGGAACAATAGAATAATGTTGAGTCAAGGGCACTGAGCAACGAAGAAAATGAATAAGTATGTTTCATGGTTAAGATTGTTCTGATGGATCATGATCACTATTGCTAACTGCTTCTGCCATAAGACAGAAATATGTATGTGAATTAAGGTTGCACTATAGACGACGGCGGCGGCTAGAACTCGTTGGTGGCGCGGCTAATATGCATGCTATTTAGTATAGTTATTTATTTATTTAGTGAAACAGACGATGATTTATTACGAAAACGAGCAACGAAAATTTCATTTCACCTTTAGGCGTATAGATACGTATTTTGGAAAAAACTACTTAAGGTATCTACTAAAAATAAAATAATTTGAACTTTTGAATTAATTATTTATCCCTGTACGATTTCTTTTTTGCCATTTTCATTCTAAATTTATGTCATTTATTTACGCCCAAAGATTAGTTAAAATTAGTGTTGAAATATGGAAGATTCGACTCTCAGAACTTTCAAACCAATACTTTTTGCCCAATTTTGTTTCCATATAGGGCTAGATATAGATAGTGCAATTCACGAAGACGCGCCTCACTTCGCTCCGCGCGGTACTCTAGTACGGCTCTAGAATGATCTAGAATAGGCTGAACTCTAGTTCAGCTTACAGTACAGTAATCGCGGAATGGGGTGCGTCTTCGTGGATTGCACTATCTATAATGACAAGACAAATTGATAGAAGTTTTAGTTTTGAACGTACACTGTCAAACAGACGAGTAATCACCATACTACGTTTGTATGGAAGAATGACCGACTAGTGTACCCTTAAAGAGCGATCAAAAATTTACGTATAATTTCTTAATTAAATTCATCGCGTCGAAGAGTGATACTGATGACACTTTAAAGTGTTCATCACATCGCAGCTCTATTTTCGAAACTATCGGTCAAACTGAAACGAAAGAGGAATCAGGCGGGATCATTGTAATATTGCAAGGTCTATAATATCGAGAGATACAATATTATGCGATGTCTTCGGTACCCGGTGGTGGCAGATCGCATCGTGCCCCAACATTTAACGCCAAGTAATCGCATAATCATCAATAATCCTTAAGTCACACAAAAAGTATCGCAAGAAATGGATTTCAATCATGATACAATGACCAATTCTTTGAAAAAACCCCCAAAGCATAATCAACTCTATCATCTACAAGACAGAATTCAATGTACCTTTTCTATCTTTAGAAATGTTGCAACCCGCTGCGAATCAGGGATCAGTATTGAGTAAAAAAATAAACAGATTTTGGGATTATAATTAATGAAATGTCACTTGATTTCTGACTTTTACTCAGGTACCTGAAGTTTATAAGATGGATTTTAGAGATTCCGACAGTTAAATTTCAAAAATTGCCAAGATATTATTATGAAGTGTTACTGATGCAATTTCTAAATGACTTGAGACACTAATCGCAATGAAGATGGCGTCATACGCAAAATTGGAAACAGCTAATATGCACTCTAATAGCACCATGAATATAAGAATACCTACTATAATTATGATGATGGTTCCATTAAATATTTGAGATCAAACGGTAAACACTTTGAAACTCAAGCTTCTGAATGTTGAGTACCTAAAGAACAACTTAATCATAGGCATAAAAACTTTGGGATAGGTAAATAAGTAGTAAGTAAGTATAAGAATTTTATCAACCATCATCATTTTAGCCGAAAGACGTCCACTGCTGGACATGGGCCTCCCCCAAGCACCGCCACTTCGACCGATTCTGTGCTTTCCGCATCCAGCGGATTCCTGCGGTGTTCACAAGGACATCGGTCCATCTTGTGGGAGGCTTTCCAACGCTGTCGCCACTCCAGAACCTTTCGGCCCCATCGGCCATCAGTTTTGTATATAAGAATGTAGTATAACTTGAGTTCCTCAAGGAAGCTAAACTATGTCATGGGCACAATATAGGTACAGTTGGCCTTGCAAGATATACAAACGTGAGAATAAATTTAATGCTATGCTTCATGCTTGGTCTATAGGAAACCTAAGAACTAATGCAAAAACCATTCAAAATAAAATAATCATAGGAAAAACAGGACTGAATTCATATAAAAGTATGTTGCATTTGCATATTTGAATGCTCCTTGGTGCGTGACAGTATAAAACACTGTTGACGATAAGTATTTATAACACTGTTTGAATAATAATCATAAATAAATTTCATTGGCTCTAATCATTTTCAACCATTTTATCAATGCTTGAGAAATTTTCCATGTAGTCACAAATCAATTCTTCAACTGTTCTGAAACTAAACATTATAAAAGCTACATACAGACATGTATGTAGTACACTATACGTAGGTATAGCTTTTATAGTGTTCGTAGTTTAGCATACAATTTACGGAATATACCTTACACCAAGAAAAAGTTATAAAATCTTTACAGTAAACCAAACGAACAACTAAACAGCTGAATTCTTATAATCCCAAAAGCAAAGTTTTAGATTCTCAAATAATTTGAACGTTACAAAATCCATCGGACATCGGTTAAACATCCGAGACCAATCCGAAGATCGACGGCCGATCCAAAAACTCAGTATAGAATGCGACGAATTTGACAAGTCACCGATTTTTTATCTCAAGCACAGATTATCTGGTCTCCTTACCCCACTCGATCAATCTTATCGAGGCAACTATGACATGCTGTAATCAAAAACATCCTAATCACCAAAGTATTACAATTACAATTTTGAACCTTATTATGGTAAGTAAGGGTCTATATTTGAAGTGAAATGGTTGAATGGATGGAGATGCTAAGGTCGGAGTCGGCGGATCATCGCCGGATTCCGGGAAATTCGGCCCGCGTGAATACCTGCCTGTACAAGTAAGACTGACTACTACAAAGTTATAGATATGGCAAATATAATCCAATAGATTTTATTTAATGAAGACTATTTTTAATTTTTGTAAGTTAATGTTGGGTGTGGCAAAAACAACATGAAAGTAGAATAAATGCTGTGGAAATGCGTTCCTTGCGAAGCATGTGTGGTCTGACTGTGAATGATAAGCTGAGGAATGATGTGATAAGACAGCGGTGTGATTTAAAAGAAAATGTAGTGACAAAAATTGAAAAGGGTAGGCTGAGATGGTTTGGGCATGTTGAGAGGATGAATGAAAGGCGACTAACAAAATGTATTTACAAGGCTGATGTAAAGGGAAAGGCCGGGCGGGGACGCCCTGGGAGGACATATACTGACCTTATTGGTGATGTTCTTCAGAAAGGCCAGGTGCGTAGTACTCGCAACCGGCGTGCGTGTATGACCAGATGTATGAACGTAAACGAGGCAAAAGGACTATGTAAGGATCGTAGCAGGTGGCATTCTGTAGTTTCTGCCTACCCCCATGGGAAGAAGGCGTGAGTTTATGTATGTATGTATTTTTAATTCCCAACGCTCAACGGTTTTTAAATCCGCGTAGGTGTAAAATTCACACTACTTAGTGCGAATTTATACCCTTCTTTGGATTTACTAGTGGTATAGGCAATCTAAGAGAACTTAATATAGCGATCAATAACAACTATTGAATAATGTCATATATGCTGTACAGTTGCTCTTCATTAGTTAAATCGTTTAACACAACTGGTATAAATGACAGTAACTTAATTACTACGCCTTGTTAAAAGCACTGCACTTGGCAATGAGAAGTAATTGATGATAGAGACAGATTATGACAGTCAAGCACACAGACATAGCCCTTTACTGTAATCATCGATGGCTGTGTAAGTACTTACTAAAGTACTAAGTAGGCACTTGACTATACCAAAACACATAATTAATCACCTCTTAGTAAAGATTCTGTAAACAAAACTTAATCTACACAGCCTGAAGAATTGCCAAACTTAAGTGGCAGTGGACAGGACAGATTGCTCGCAGAACAGATGGCCGATGGAGCCGAAAGGTTCTGGAGTGTAGACCGCGTACCGGAAGACGTGGAAGACCTCCCACAAGGTGGACCGATGACCTGGTGAAGGCCATCGGAATCCAGTGAATGCGAGAAGCACAGAACCGGTCGACTCGGAGGTGCTTGGGGGAGGCCTATGTATAGCAGTGAACGTCTTTCGGCTGAAATGATGATGTATAATAAAAAATAAAAATAAAATTGATTCAGGCATGACCTCTTCGCGACTAGCGCTCGGTGTGGCAACACGCCGTGTTCGGGTTTGTGACAAGTCAATCGTTATCCTGAGGATGCCTCGTTGAGAGGTGAAACACGTGTCTATTACTTACATGGTTTTTTATGGCTCTTTAGGAACAGTTAAGCGGAACAAGTTACTAAATATAATAACGTCTATTGTATTTTTTTTAAACAAAACTACATATGAAAAAGAAAATATCTGTCTATGATAGAGATCAGAAGAGTGAAAACTAGAGCCTAGCTAGACTATAACTAATTTAACACTGTATTAAATAAATTCAAAACCAATGCCAAACGAAATATCACAGCGGTACCTCAGACCAAATAAAACGAAGACACCGCGCTGTCAACACGTGACGTGAAACCGGTTTCGTAAACATGTGTGCAGTTAGTGAGGTTTCGTTTGATTGTAAACGTGTGCGTGTGAGCGTGTATGCACAGAGCGGAGGTGTAGTTTTAGCATGCTTCACTGTATTGTTCGCAGCGCTCTATCTTAGTTTATTATTTGGTCTGAGAGCGATACCTAGTTACGCGTCGACTGTTTCGTCAACTCCCAACAAAATCGAACGCCTGCCGCGTCTAACCGTACATTAGTCTTCAACAATATGACTTGCTATTTGCCCACCGGCCTGTTATTGTTGACCCTACTTCTTGCATTTAAACAAATAATCTAGCAACGTGCGAATATAACAGAATTAATACCTACCTGCATCATTTCATTGGTCAAGTGTTCCAAGAAGATGTGTCCTTTTAAAGCAAGCATCGATTAATTATGACGATTCTGCTATCGATTGATCGTCGAGATAATCTCGGTTAAAAGAAGCCGATGTTTTAATTTTTTTCCAACTAAATTAATAAATATGAGTTTATCTGAGGGAATCGTGTGAAAATAAGCTGATTTAGCTTCGGTTAGTGTGCGGTTGGTTTCATGACTATTTTAATTTTAAACATCAAGACTATTTCCTTGTTACGAATGTCTTAATTAATTTAACTTTTACCCCGGGTTTTTTGCTAGGATTTTGCTTTTGCTTAGTGATTGGCAGTGCCTCCAATCAATCCGCCTAGCCTTTTCCCAACTATGTTGGGGTCAGCTTCCAGTCTAACCGGATGCAGCCAAATACCAGTATTTTACATGGAGCGACTGCCTATCTGACCTCCACAACCCAGTAACTAGGTAATACGATACGCCTTGGTAAGACTGGATGTCAGACTTCCAAATATCCACGAATGATAGCCGGGACCAACGGTTTAACGTGTTTTCCCGAGGCACGGAGGAGTCTCGGTATGTAGAAATGGTCACCATCCACGGATCAACCCCGGCAAGCGTAGCTTAACCTGATGGATCGAACCATGCGGCTGTTAGTACTAAGCCATGAGCTCCTCTACTGAGCCATGAGCTGCCTACTTCTTTGTAAAACAAAGATAAATGGTTCAATCCAATTGGACTGGAAGCAGGTGCCGACAGAAGTGAAAACTTGAACAAGATTGCCCTAGTGGAAGAAAAATACTTGTATAGAACATTGGTCCGTAACCTTATCTAAATAAAGAACATAATCGCGTTTATAAAAAAATACTTCCAAAACCTTTAAGGTACAAATACTTGCATAGAAAATTGCGTTTACAAAAATGAGGTGTCGGTAATGTTGTCGCGAGTTCAATTGTTTTTTCCTATCTCAAAAATGCCCAATGCACCTAAAGAAGTTTTCACTGCAATAAAATGCTAGATTCGTTAAAAATAAATTAAAATATGTTCATGTTTGGAAAGTCGTCTTTGTGCCTAAGCAATTCATTGAATTTCTCAGAAGACTATGGACTCATTAACATTATCGGTTTCGATATCCCAGAAGGCTGATTTGGAAACGATGCATCCCACCAAAAACATTTTCATGTAAAATGTTGCCAAGACGAGACTATAAGGCTTGCACTGTCAAAAAGTTATCATATCTCATGTAGAGCCAAACTTCTAACTCTACACGCCCTAACTGTACTAACTTCTAACTTCACAAACTCTTCACCTTAGTCAAAATTGGCTTGGCCGTTTCCGTCGTCGTCGATTTATTGGTGGGGGCGTGTAGAGTTAGAAGCTTGGCTCTACATGAGAAATAATTAAGTAAATGAATGAATAATTAACTATTGTATAACAAAAAAGTAATGAACAGTGAATACATTTTTCACCTTACGCCCATGTGATGGTAGCCATCCATCCCCTAATTTGAAGGGTGGGTGGTGATTTACTAAAAATCCTGAAATATGTATTTTATTATTTATAACAAGGAGTCCCTATATCAATTTTCAGACCTCTAGCATCAAAATTTGCGGAAGTCTCATACAAACTTCCATCCCCTAGTTTAAGTGATTGGGGGGTAAAAGTTCCAAGTAATTTTTTTTTTCTGTAGGGCCTCTCATAGTTGGCCTCTGAGGCCAAGACTATTTAACCGATCAATCCTGTCGCTGCCTTAAGCTGCTACACTCAAAGCCTCCAGCCAGAGCACACATAAAACTAAGCTAAAAAGCTAGGGTAAACGCTCGCTAAGGGCACCCCCTGTGGGGTACGAGCCTCGGCTTAGGGCGTTCACCGGAGGGAGGACATCAAAAGATGAGACAGACTGGTTTGTTGTTTGTGTACTAATGCTAGCTTACATACCAAATTTCAGCTTTCTAGAACTGCAAGAAGTACCCTAAGAATTTTGATGATCATCAGTGAGTGAGTCAGTGACGAAATCGTTTTTTTCTTTATATCAATAAAATCTAAAGTATAAGAGCTATGCAATTGAAACTTTATATATATGTTTAATAAGTCCACTATTGACATTATATCCCGAGAATTTTGTTTATCTGGTATAATCCTAACCCAAGTTATGAGGGTTCAAAAAAGCGACGAAACGCTTCGAGAGAAGGCGTAATTGCCATTGCGCTTGGCTTGGCTCGTCTTGGCGGAGGCACTACCGTGCCCTGAGATATCAAAACAGGGCCCGTCCGGGATTTGAACCCGGGACCTCTCACACCCAAAGCGAGAATCATACCACTAGACCAACGAGCCGCTTGTCTTTTATTTCAAACTAGTACAAACGTTAAATACATCGTTAATAAACACTTGTGCAAACTTAACTATTTCGTGACGTCACACTGTCATAAATATCTAGGCATGAACTATAAAATAACTGAATAGTTCAAGCGGCTCGTTGGTCTAGTGGTATGATTCTCGCTTTGGGTGTGAGAGGTCCCGGGTTCAAATCCCGGACGGGCCCTTTTTTACCCTTCCAATTGCTGAAAATTCTCACCATCAAACATTCTTCGACATTCAGTTGCATTTCAGGTTGAAATACTCAAGTCAACAGAAAAATAAATATCCAAACATGTTTCGACGAAGCCTCAACAAAATCACATCTGTATATACTGTCGAAAAAGAAAACCGTACATCTAATTTTTTCTTTTCTATTTGCAATACATTTCTCCTAATTCACTTTATTACGCCTCATTCGTCGTATCTCACATACAAATTGTGTTTAAACGGAACTTTATTATTTTCCAAAGCGGAACGGGCCGCAGATGTTGGGTCTCAAATAATTTCCAGATACCATGTTATGGGTATGAACTGATACGCTCGCAATAAGAATGTATGTACTGTGTTTTACTTACTCGGAGAGAGATGGGGAATACGCGACACGTTTGTAAGGACTTTTAGACTGTACGATTGTTGAGACTTTATCATATTCAAATTTCGCCTGGGCATTGTAGAAGTGCGGTTGGAATTTCGCAACTATTGCTGATAAATTAGCTAGACATGCTGGCTTTTGGAAGGGGCAACTAGAATCATTCTATTTTCTTGTTAATTTTGGACGTAAAAACGTGCCTCTTATGTGTCTATTTGAAATAAAAGATTTGACTTTGACTTTTGACTTTCCGTTTCTATCGTGGCAGAAGTCATCCCTGCATTCTCGCTACGTGGTTCCTGACAAAAACACGTCTCTGATGTTTTCCTGTAGTGGTTCTTAAAAGCGATAAAAGGATATTATGACGATAAATTTATTTGATGATGAATCAAAGAATCAAAGGTTAAGCTACTCTTGCCGCGGTCGGTTCGTGGATAGGTGATCATCCATTACATATCGAGACTTTCTGCGACTCCAGTACTCCGTGTCTCAGAAAGCACATTAAGCCGTTGATCCTAACTGTCATTCGTAGATCTTTGACAGTCGTTACGGGTATTCAGAAACCCAAAAGTTTGACAACCAGTCTTAAAGCGTAGTAACTGAATTATGGAGGTCAGATAGGCAGTAGTACCATGTAATATACTGGTATTCCGCTGAATCCAGTTAGGCTGAAAGCTGACCCCAGCGTATTTCGGAAAAGGCTAAGCAGTAGCAGATTGATTGATTGATTTACACACATAACATAACATCACGCCTTGTTTCTCCGAAGGGTTGGGCAGAGGTGTCCCTGTAGCAGGTACACCCACATTTCGCCAGTTATGTTTAAGTCCCATGTAATAGGGGGCGAGCCTATTGCCCATAGAATTTAAGAACATATGTACCTATATTCTTGCAAATAAATATATCATTCATTCATTCATTCATTCATTAACCGGGCACAAATCCAGACTTCGAACTGCTACTGAGAAATTTCAGATTTAAAAACCCAATAACACTTTGCCCGACCCGGGTATCGAACCCAGGACCTCATGCTCAGCAATAGCGCTTGCGACCGCTAGACCAACGAGGATTTATGTGATGATAATTATTATTGAAGCCCAGAAATCCAGATCTCTCATCCAACTAATGTCTGTAAAAGGTTTTGCGCGTCGAATCGTAGGATCTAAATACCATCTGTAAACATTCGTTTTATACACAAATGAATTGAATAGATACTTTTCCAACGTTTATGCTGATATTTTTCTGCAATATTTATACTTGGTAGGATAATACTTAATTGAAACTTCGTATAGTATGTATCTATCTATGCTACCCTTTATAATTTAAGTACCTACTACAGTAAAATGAACTTGGAAGTTACTGTTGTCAATAGTAGATATTATGATAAAGTACCTGGGCGACCGAGCTCTGCTCTGGAGAAAATAGAGAATGCTCATTTAATATTATAAACTCAAACTCAAAGCATTTATTTCAATTAAACCATTTATAGGCACTTTTGAACTGTCAAAGAATCGGTCAGTTAGTCAGAAAGTTGAAGCTAGTTGCCCATTCCAAAACGTAGATCTCTATGGAGAAGAACGGGCAAGAAACTCCAAGGCCACTCTTTTAAATATAGATATTACAAAATTCTGGGTACATTATTCTGGTTGCTTCTATATGTGAGAACAACGTACAAAAAATAATTAAAACAATTGAAAAATATAAGATTAAAAATAAGCCCTGGCAGATAAGAGATGACCAGTCTCAACTGACGGCGCCCGTTCACGAACATGACGCGTGGATCAGCACCATCCAGCTCAACCATTTTGTAGGGAACCGAATGATCCAACACACTCGCCACCATCAGCGAGACATTTTAGTGAGCTTGACAATCTCTCAACTGTCATGCTCTTTCAAGTCAACATACGTCTTAATAACATAATAAACGGCTCCATGGTACTCACATTTACAAAAAATCAAAAATGCTTCTAATTTATACAAAACTATAGTTTGCAATATATTTAAGAAATTAATGGAATTTTACTACCAAAAAGTAAGAAAATCATTATTATCTATTAGGAAAGTTCATACTAATCCATATATAGTACTTACTTATTCCATGGTGCCATGATAGTTGGTACTTACTAATTCCATGCTGCCATGTCATTATTCAAACTTGTTCCAAACTTTGGGCGCCCGAGCTCTGCACGGGTGAAAATACGGACAAAACGAATTTTCCCAGATATGAGACCTAGCTAGATCGATTTTACAACCCTATATTGCAACTTTCATCAAAATCGTTAGAGCCGATTTCGAGAACATGAGTACAAATATATATATAAATTTTACTCGTTTATAATATAATATTACTCGTATAGGATAATAATACGATACCTGCCTCGTTAGTCTAGTGGTCGCAAGTGCTACTGTTGAGCATGAGGTCCCGGATTGGATTCCCGGGTTGGGTAAAGTGTTATTGGTTTTCCATCTGGAATTTCTCAGTGGCAGCCCGGAGTCCAGATTTGTGCCCGGTTGATGGATGAATAGGCTCGCCCGCTATTACATGGGACTTAAACATAACTGGCGAAATGTGGGTGTACTATACATACACCTCTGCCTAACCCTTCGGGGAAATACCAGCGTGATGTTATGTATGTTAATATTACGATAATTATTTGTCTCGTTTCGTCTACTCTAATTTACATGAGAGAAAAAGAGATGCACAACATTTCAATGCATCAATCGTGACTCATGAAGTCATAATAGTAAAGTAATTAAAAGTGAATCTTAATTACCTTTTTCAACACGACATTTATTTAACTACAGACACATAATTGTTTCATTAGTTCATACAAGCGGCTCGTTGGTCTAGTGGTATGATTCTCGCTTTGGGTGCGAGAGGCCCCGGGTTCAAATCCCGGACGAGCCCATCTTTTGGATGTTAGTTGATAGGTAAATAGTTTAAAAAAAAGTTGTAATCCAAAGACATCTCCGGGCAAGACATTTAGATAGTTTTCGCGATATACCAGCACTGTTCTTTTTTTAACTAAAAAATTAATACGAGTTCTGTTTAATAATTCTTAAAAATATTAAATTAATCATGACTACTTTCCAATTTAAACTTTAATAAGTTTTTTACTAGAAGCTGCTGAGTCCATTCATCTAAGAGTATCTGGGCGACCGAGCTCTGCTCGGGTGAAAATAGAGAAAACAAATTTTCCCAGAAATGAGACCTAGCTAGATCGATTTTTCACTCCGTAAACCCCTATATTGCACCTTTCATCGAAATCGTTAGAGCCGATTTCGAGAACGTGAGTACAAATATTGCTCGTTTAAAAGTATAGGTTATTTAGGATAATAATACGATGGCTGTCTCGTTAGTCTAGTGGTCGCAAATGGTTCGATTCCCGGATCGGGTAAAATGTTATTGGGTTATCCATCTGGAATTTCTCAGTAGCAGCCCGGAGTCTGAATTTGTGCCCGATTGATGACAATAGGCTCGCCTCCTATTACATGGGACTTAAACATAACTGGCGAAATGTGGGTGTATTAGGTACACCTTTGCCTAACCCTTCGCGGAAATACAGGCGTGATGTTTATGTATGTTAATATGACGATAATTATTTGTCTCGTTTCGTCTACATGAGAGAAAAAAAGATGCATAACATTTCAATGCATCAGTCGTGACTCATGAAGCCATAATAGTAAAGTTAATAAAAATGTACCATAATTGCCTTTTCCAACACGACATTTATTTAACTTACAGACACATAATTGTTTCATTAGTTCTTACAAGCGGCTCGTTGGTCTAGTGGTATGATTCTCGCTTTGGGTGCGAGAGGCCCCGGGTTCAAATCCCGGACGAGCCCATCTTTTGGATGTTAGTACATATATGTATAGGTAAATAGAAAAAAAAAGTTGGAATCTAAAGACATCTCCGGGCAAGACATTTAGATAGTTTTCGCGATATACCAGCACTGTTATTTTTTTAACTAAGAAATTAATACTAGTTCTGCTTAAAAAATCTTATTTTTTTTTTAAATTAAATTAATCATGATTACTTTCCAATTTAAACTTTAATAAATTTTTTACTAGAAGCTGCTGAGTCCATTCATCTAAGAGTACCTTTTTTTTGGTTGGGAAATTATCAAATAACTTCTCCCGCTCTGAGTGGAGCGGGAAGGCGTGTCAGACTCTTACTGACTAAAACCCACCCGTGTTCCTTTAGTTGCCAAGTTGCCGGGGGCCTTTCGGCCCTTATTCGCAGCCCAGGCAGGCATTGGCCCTAGCGGACCTCGTCAGTTCTGCTGACATCTCTTTGAGGCGCGCGTGGAACACAACGCGCCGTCGACCTGGGCTTGGTCCTTATGGGACGGCGAGCTACCCATTGCTCACCGTCCGCAAGCCCGCGCCTACGGTAGCCGGAAATTTGCCTGTGATTCCCGACGCCCAGGACGTCTCCTCCTGCGGCGGTTAGGGGAGCGAGAGCGCAAAATTTGCCTCTCCCTCACGCGTTCCGCCTCCTCCTTCGCGAGCATTACTGCTTCGCAGAAGGAGGTGACGGCCTCCCAATTCCTCTCGCTCCGTACCATGGCCCGAATCAGGGCCGAACGCGAGAGATCACCGTCGCCGATCTAAGAGAGTACCTGGGCGACCGAGCTCTGCTCGGGTGAAAATAGAGAAAACAAATTTTCCCAGATGTGAGACCTAGCTAGATCGATTTTTCGCCCCCGTAAACCCCTATGTTTCAACTTTTATTGAAATCGTTAGAGCCGATTTCGAGAACGTGAGTGCAATTAAATATTTATACATATATATACAGATATTGCTCGTTTACTAGTATAGGATAATAATACGATGCCTGCCTCGTTAGTCTAGTGGTTGCAAGTGCTGCTGCTGAGCATGAGGTCCCGGGTTCGATTCCCGGGTCGGGCAAAGTGTTATTGGGTTTTCCATCTGGAATTTCTCAGTAGCAGCCCGGAGTCCGATTACTGGCAATAGGCTCGCCCCTATTATATGGGACTTAAACACAACTGGCAAAATATGGGTGTACTAAAGGTACATCTCTGCCTAACCTTTCGGGGAAATAAAGGCGTGATGTTATATATTATGTTAATATTACGATAATTATTTGTCTCGTTTCGTCTATTATAATTTTCATGAGAGAAAAAGAGATGCATAACATTTCAATGCATCAGTCGTGACTCATGAAGACAGAATAGTAAAGTAATTAAAAGTGAATGTTAATTACCATTTTCAATACGACATTTATGTAACTACAGACACTTATTTGTTTCATAATTTCATACAAGCGGCTCGTTGGTCTAGTGGTATTATTCTCGCTTTGGGTGCGAGAGGCCCCGGGTTCAAATCCCGGACGAGCCCATCTTTTGGATGTTAGTAGATAGGTAAATAGTAAAAAAAAAAGTTGTAATCTAAAGACATCTCCGAGCAAGACATTTAGATAGTTTTCGTGATATATCAGCACTGTTCTTTTTGAACTAAGAAATTAATACGAGTTCTGTTCAATAATTCTTAAAATTATTAAATTAATCATGATTACTAATTTAAACTTTAGTGAGTTTTTTTAATAGAAGCTGCTGAGTCCATTTATCTAAAAGTACCTGGGCGACCGAGCACTGCTCGGGTGAAAATAGAGAAAATGAATTTTCCCAGAAATGTGTAGGTCTCATTTCTGGGAAAATTCGTTTTCTCTATTTTCTAAAGGTTAGGGAAGGTTAAAGGCTTGTGGATGAAGTCGCGAGCAGAAGCTAGTATGTAATACTGTCGAACCTGGATAAGCGAGAGTTCAAGGGACCGCGATCTCTTTTTCGCTTATATAAGGTTCTCACTATTATAGAGGGGTTAAAATGACGGGACCTGGCAATTACTTTCATTTATAGAGTTATCTCGCTACCCAGTTCTCACTTACCCAGGTTTGACTGATATACAAATATTACTCATTTAATAATGTAAGATTCCTCTCTGTATTTGGGCACACTTCTCTATCAAATCTTTCATTTGCAAACCACTGCAAAGGCACTGTGTAGGTCCTACCTTCATATTATTCCAAATGATGAATGAATGATCAAGACAGGTATTTAAAAAGAAAACAGTTTTTTTAACAAAAAAGCCTCAAACAGAACCGTTCAAACCAAGGATCACACAGAGCTCAATTAACATCGCAAGATCTTCCGTCGATTGATCAGCAAACGTCCTCAAAGGAAATAATCTGTGTTGGGGGTGCATTATAAAATATAAATATCGTCGTTAGCAAATCATTAGCCGGTACATTTTTCCTCTGAAGGATCGCTCCGTTTCCTATCAATCGGAATAAACAGAGGACGCTAAAATGGCGCCTCATGACTTTGTAGAGTACTTACCTCGCGTTTACACTAAGGTATAAAACATGTATTCTCCATGTTGTGTCTAACGTTTTCGTTTATCTTTTATAAATAAAACAATTGTAAAGATTAGTTGTATACAAAACATATAGAGAATTTGTCAAAAATGTCGTGTCTGAAACATGTTTTATATGTATGACACATGTTTTACCTATATGTATTGTATATGTAAGACAAACACAAGTATCAAAACTTGTATATGGATGTAAACGAATGGTTATAGCGCGACTATTGTATGCTATGTAAACCTTTTTCGTGCTACTTTAGCAATGACAAAAACGAATTTTCCTGACATATTTAATGTCAGTAAAATGGACTAGTTCAGTTAATTCTAACTGGACTCTGATCGTCAAATAAATTTTGAAAGATATTAATGGCTTTTTATTGCAATACAATTCCTAAAAACGAAATTTTTCTAAAAGTTAAGTTTTGCTCAGTTAAATGTACGTAGTGCAATGACTACGTACACACTTTGAAAGTATAAATAAGGCTCCACCTTCATGATAAATGAAGCAAAACAGAGCCCATCCGGGATTTGAACCCGGGACCTCTCACACCCAAAGCGAGAATCATACCACTAGACCAACGAGCCGCTTGAACAGTCAAGTTTTTTCATAGTTCTTGTTCAAATGTTAGTAATATTGTGACGTCACGAAATAGTTTAGTTTGCACAAGTGTTAACAATAATGATCAACCTAAAGTTTGTACTGGTTTTGAATTAAAACACAAGCGGCTCGTTGGTCTAGAGGTATGATTCTCGCTTCGGGTGTGAGAGGTCCCGGGTTCAAATCCCGGACGGGCCCTGTTTTGCTTCACTTATCATGTAGGTTGAGCCCTGTTTAGACTGACAAAAAAGAAGGTGTTAAAAGAAGCCTTTGTTTGCCACTAATTATATTTAAGAATTTTTAAATCAGAACAATGAGGGTGAGTGCTGTCAATTCTTTGTACCCATAACATAAGGCAGCATTTTCATCGGATGGAAACGCGTGGTCATAGCGATATTTAGCAATGACAGAAGAATCTATCGTAAAATACAGTTTGAAATTTTGAAAGATATTAATGGATTGTTATCGCAATGCAATTCGGAAAAACCTCACTTTTCTAAAAGTTTTTACTCAGTTAAATGTACGTAGTACAATGACTACGTACATACTTTGCAAGTATAAACGGATAATTTTAATTTTCAATTAGGTAAAACCAGAAAAAAACGCGAATTGCCACCGAGCAACATTTTAGCGCTCGCCCTATAACGACCAAATCTTAGGGGTGATACATCCGTGCCCTAACACAAAACGTATACAAAAGTCATAATATACAGAGATAAACGTACTTCATAAACATTTGAAATGAAAATATGTCGAGGGAAAACATGATGTGAAGTTGACTAAACCCATTCAGACCAAAATCGATATATTCAAAGTAGTTTAAAACTCGTAGTATTTTCCTGAGTTAAACCATGTTTTGTATAATAACCATGTAGACGGCACTTAGAAGGCTCTTATATATTTTTATTGATATTACTTTATTATTTCTTTACGAACCTTCTAAGTCTCATGGATGGCAAAACAGAAAAATAAAAAATATGAAGAACTTTAAGCACTTCAACGTGAATAAATAAAACTCCAAAAACGTAATAAGCAAGACTGGATAGGGCTGGTACGCTAACTTAGCGTACCAGCCCTATCCAGTCTTGCTCATTTTGTCAGCTGACAGACGGTCCTTTAGCAGTTATATTGCGATTAATATACCGATACACGAGCGGGGAGGCAGATAATTTAATAACCAACGCACTTCGATCAATGGAGAATGACCTCGTGATTTCTAAGCATTATTGCCCGTTATTCTTTTTCAAATACAATTTTAGTATAGTTGTAGGTGCATACTGTATTTCTTGTCCCTGTGGAATCATCGCATTTCCGAATACAAACGAATGCTGATTTCCTTCAAGTATTAGATTTATCTTGTATAATAATTTGAATTCAGAACTAAGTACTTTATTGTTGTTTTGTTTTGATTTTCGTGTGAACTATATAGAGCTGTAAAACTATTTTCCTATCTGTCATGCCTGCGACTTTAGCAGCTTTCCTATCATTTTTAAATAAGTTACATTAAGTTAAAAGAGTACTAACAACTCTATATACTTCCAAGTCAATTGAGAGCGTCCTGTCAGCAGCAAGTGCCGGCAACTAATAGAAATCCGGCGCCTGACGAAACACGAGGTTTGCCGAGGGACATTAAGAACATAGTTGTAGGTACTGTACTTATGTACCTATTTCGATTTAAAATGATTAAAATGCTGCCTTATATTATAGGCATAAAGAATTGACAGCACTCACCCGCATTGTTCTGATTTAGAAATTCCAAAATATAAGCATCAATTAAGGAATTAGTGGCAGACAAAGGCTTCTTATAACACCTTCTTTTTCGTCAGTCTATACAGGGCTCAACCTACATGATAAGTGAAGCAAAACAGGGCCCGTCCGGGATTTGAACCCGGGACCTCTCACACCCAAAGCGAGAATCATACCACTAGACCAACGAGCCGCTTGAACAGTCAAGTTTTTTCATAGTTCTTGTTCAAATGTTAGTAATATTGTGACGTCACGAAATAGTTTAGTTTGCACAAGTGTTAACAATAATGATCAACCTAAAGTTTGTACTGGTTTTGAATTAAAACACAAGCGGCTCGTTGGTCTAGAGGTATGATTCTCGCTTCGGGTGTGAGAGGTCCCGGGTTCAAATCCCGGACGGGCCCTGATTTGCTTCACTTATCATGTAGGTTGAGCCCTGTTTAGACTGACGAAAAAGAAGGTGTTAAAAGAAGCCTTTGTCTGTCAATAATTCCTTAATGAATGCCTATATTTTGGAATTTCTTAGTCACAACAATGAGGGTGTGTGCTGTCAATTCTTTGTACCCATAACATAAGGCAGCATTTTCATCGGATGGAAACGCGTGGTTATAGCGCTTGTATTGTATGCTATGCAAACTGTTTTCATGCTACTTTAGCAATTTCAGAAGAATCTATTTCTATCGTAAAATACAGTTTGAAATTTTGAAAGATATTAATGGCTTGTTTTCGCAATGCAATTCGGAAAAACCTTATTTTTCTAAAAGGTTTTGCTCAGTTAAATGTACGTAGTGCAATGACTACGTACATACTTTGCAAGTATTAACGGATAATTTTAATTTTCAATTAGGTAAAACCCGAATAAAAACGCGAATCGCCACCGAGCAACATTTTAGCGCCCGCCCTATAACGACCAAATCTTAGGGATGATACATCCGTGCCCTAACACAAAACGTATACAAAAGTCATAATATACAGAGATAAACGAACTTCATAAACATTTAAAATGAGAATATGCCGAGGGAAAACATGATGTGAAGTTAACTGAACCCATTCAGACCAAAATCGATAAATTCAAAGTAGTTTAAACTACTTTGAATTTATCGATTTACCTGTAGTATTTTCCTGAGTTAGACCATGTTTTGAATAATAACCATGTAGGCGGCGCCTAGAAGACTCTTATATTTTTTAATTGATATTAGTTTATTTACGTTATTATTACTTTATGAACTTTCAAGTCTCAGGGATTACAAAAAATAAATAAAAAAACTATGTAGAACTCTAAGCACTTCAACGTGAATAAATAAAATTCCAAAAACGTAACGAACTTAGCGTACCAGCCCTTCCCAATATTGCTCATTTTGTCATCTGACAGTCCCTTAGCAGTTATATTGCGATTAATATACCGATACACGAGCGGGGAGGCAGATCATTTAATAACCAACGCACTTCGATCAATGGAGAATGACCTCATCATTTCTAAGCATTATTGCCCGTTATTCTTTTCCAAATACAATTTTAGTATAACAACTATACTGTATTTCTATTTTCTTAATGTCCCTCGGGAATCATCGCATTTCCGAATAGAAACGAATGCTAATTTCTATGTCCATCAATTACTAGATTTATCTTGAAAAATAATTTGAATTCAGAACTAAGTACTTTATTGTTGTTTTATTTTGATTTTCATGTGAACTATATAGGTTAAACTATTTTCCTATCTGGCATGCCTGCGACTTTAGCAGCTTTCCTACCATTTTTAAAATAAATTACATTAAGTTAAAAAAGTATTAAGAACTCTATAAACTTCCAAGTCGATTAAGAGCGTCCTGTCTGCAGCAAGTACAAAGGGCCAGGGTTGTAACGGATGTCATATAACGGATGAGGATGCGGATGAGGATAATGAGATAATCGGGTTTGAGGATGCGGATGAGGATACGGATATTGGAAAATTCCTTATCGAGGATGTGGATGAGGGTGCGGGTGCGAATGTAGTACAAAAATAGCCCTTGTTTTTTATAGGACCTATTTATATTTGTATTATAGGTAATCATTTGGTAGGTTACCGTAGTGTAATTCGCTTGCAAAAAAACTTGACATGTGACACCACAGTCGTGCCACCACTGCCGCGTGCAGCCGATCGTCTGTCATAGGACAAGGACATTGCGAATTCAGTCAATAGGAACGCATAACTCACATATCGGCCCGCCCATTTAGCTCGGCGCGAGTTTTAAAAAATTCACTATTTGTGCGAACAACGTAGGTTCACATCCCCATAGAAATTATGAGGGTGCGGATGAGGATGCGGAGCTTTTAAAATCAAAAGTTGAGGATGCGGATGTTTTGCGGATATCAAAATTTATGCGGATGCTCCTCAGTTGCGGATGCGGATACGGATATCCGTTACATCCCTGCAAAGGGCAACTGTTAGAAATCCGATGACTGACGAAACACGAGGTTTGCCGAGGGCCATCAAGAACATAGTTGTAGGTACTGTACTTATGACACCTATTTCGATTTAAAGTGAAGAAAATGCTGCCTTATATTATAGGTATAAAGAATTGACAGCACTCACCCGCATTGTTCTGATTTAGAAATTCCAAAATATAGGCATCAATTAAGGAATTAGTGGCAGACAAAAGCTTCTTATAACACCTTCTTTTTCGTCAGTCTAAAAAAGGCTCCACCTTCGTGATAAATGAAGCAAAATAGGGCCCGTCCGGGATTTGAACCCAGGACCTCTCACACCCAAAGCGAGAATCATACCACTAGACCAACGAGCCGCTTGAACAGTCAAGTTTTTTCATAGTTCTTGTTCAAATGTTAATAATATTGTGACGTTACGAAATAGTTGAGTTTGCACAAGTGTTAACAATAATGATCAACTTAACGTTTATACTGGTTTTGAATTAAAACACAAGCGGCTCGTTGGTCTAGAGGTATGATTCTCGCTTCGGGTGTGAGAGGTCCCGGGTTCAAATCCCGGACGGGCCCTGTTTTGCTTCACTTATCATGTAAGTTGAGCCCTATTTAGACTGACAAAAAAGAAGGTGTTAAAAGAAGCCTTTGTCAGCCACTAATTACTTAATTAATGCCTATTTTTTGGAATTTTTAAATCAGAACAATGAGGGTGAGTGCTGTCAATTCTTTGTACCCATAATATAAGGCAGCATTTTCATCGGATGGAAACGCGTGGTTATAGCGATATTTAGCAATGAAATTGAGTTATCATAGCATAAGTTTCAAACAAATGATTAAAAGAATTGAAAGCACAAACCTAGATAATTATTCTACAATGGTTTTGCTATTAGGTAATAGTACTGGTATTACCAGAAAGGACATAGTGGATGGTGTGGACACGTTATTAAAGTTAAATATAGGAAAGGTACTGTTGTGTGCTTTACCTTACTCTGATACTTTATCAGATTACGAAAATAATTATATTTATAAGTTGAATAGTACTATTCACAGGCTGACATGTTGTCATAGTGACAAATTATTGTATTTTGACACTAACAAGTTTGTTAGTGGTTTTAAGTTAACTCAGAGAACTTTATCTCTGTCTTGGGAATGTAGACATATGATTGCTATGTTGATAGCACATAATATTAATGAGGTTATAGCTAATATAACAAATTGTAGTATTAGTGACGAGTCTGTGTTGTCTAGTTATACTAACAACATAGTAATTAATTCTGAATCATCTTGTTGTACGAAGGAGGATCCACCTACAATTCCAACGTCTTTGGAGGCCACTACCAGTCAGATAGAGTATTCTCTTCCTGCTGGAACTCATACGGGCATTCTAGACTCTTCAGTTGTAGTTGTGGAGTTCACTCCGGATAACTTTTTAAACTAGTTAGTAAGACAACAGAAGAGAATAATAAAAAGGTATCTTCTGGCAATATTTTACATAATAATAATAAAAAACCAAAGGGGGGGCAACATACTTTAAAATTATTCAATCAAAATATCCAAGGTTGCTCTTCCAAATTACTGGAAATAGAATTGTTTTTAGAAATTACCAAGTTTGATGTCATTTGTTTAACAGAACATTGGTTAAAAGATCATCAAGTAATGTCAATTAACTATGAAAATTATTGTGTAGTTAGCCATTTCAGCCGAAAACGTATGATACATGGCGGGTCATTAATATTAGTAAAAAAATTTATTCAATCGAAAGAATGAAAAGACATCATAGGACTGTCTATTGAACACACCATTGAATTGTCCTGTGTTGAGCTTGATAAGCATGTTATAGTATGCGTATACAGACCTCCAAGTTACCAGAATCTACCTATATTTGATTCTGTAATGGAAGATGTACTAAAGAAACTTAGTGCTAGTAGTAAGTCAATAATCATATGTGGTGATTTTAATATTAATTTAATAGAAAATAACTCGAACACTATCATCTATCACTATTAAGTCTTTTTAGGTCATTTGATTTGTCAAGTGTTTTTATTGAACCAACCCGAGTGACAGCTTCTTCTGCCACTTGTATAGATAATATATTTTGTAATTGTGATTATTTACATAAACAAATTGTAAATAAGTTGCCATCTGATCACAGTGGACAAACAATAACATTTTGCACCTACATGCCTTTACAAAAAATTCAAATAAGGTTTAGGTCAATTACATGTAAAAATTTAGAGAAATTAGATAATTCTTTGGCAAGTAAATTATGTGTTCAGAGTTTTAATAATATTTTTGACCCTAATGAGTTTTACGCCGAGTTCTTTTCACTATTAAACAAGCAATTTATTGACACTTTTCCACTAAAGACTAAAACTATTTACACAAAGTTCTTATTTAGTGACTGGGCCACTCCAGGTATTCGTAAAAGCAGGGAAAAACTTTTTGAACTTTATGGCCTAAAGCAACATATAAATAGTACAAGCTTTCATCAGTATGTCGCAAAATATTCTAAAACTTTTAAAAGTGTGTGTAAAATAGCTAAAGCTCTTTACATTAGCAATAAAATAAAATCAGCTGATGATAAAATAAAAACTACCTGGCAAATAATAAATAATGAAACAGGTAGGAAAAAACAGCGTAATACTGAATTAAATTTAGAGACTGCACATGGCCCCATCAACTCAGATGTAGAATTAGCTCAGGAATTTGAAAACTTTTTTGCTAATGTTCCTCTTGAAACTACCGAAAATTTAAATTCATCACCCGCGCTTTCTGCCGCCTTACTTAGAAATAATGTAAAGGCATGCCCTTTAGAGTTTAGGTTTCAGCATACAAACCCCCAGGCTGTTATAAAAGCTTTTAAAGATCTTAAAATTAAATCAACAGAAGATCTATGGGGAATGTCTGTAAAAGTCTGTAAATCTATCATCGAAACCATTGCGCCCTATTTAGCTTTCATATTTAACACCAGTGTAGACCAAGGAGTCTTTCCGGATCTCATGAAACTCAGTAAAGTAGTTCCTTTGTTCAACTCCGGTGATAGTAAGGAACCCAACAATTATAGGCCCGTGTCAATTCTGCCAGTTCTCAGTAAAGTATTTGAAAAGTTGATGCTTAATCAAATGTTACGTCACTTTAATTAAAATTCCATCTTTCTTGAACAACAGTACGGTTTCACCAAATGGCGTTGTACCACTGACGCCGGTGTCACCCTAATAAAGAACATTTTTAATGCCTGGGAAGAAGCACAAGATGCCATTGGAATCTTTTGCGACCTCTCGAAGGCGTTCGATTGCGTAAACCATGAAACACTTTTGCTGAAACTAGAACACTATGGGATTAGGAATACAGCTCTTGATTTACTAAGATCATACCTAAAAGATAGAAAGATTAAAGTTCAAGTGAACGGCGTAAACTCGTTGGGGTCTGAAATGCCAATGGGTGTTCCTCAAGGTTCGATATTGGGTCCATTCCTCTTTTTAGTTTACATTAACGATTTACCCCAATTACTTCAAAATCAACCGAAGATGGTGTTATTTGCTGATGACACATCATTGATCTTTAAAATAGATCGACGGTCACAAAATCTTGACGACGTGAATAACTCTATTCTTCAGGTCCAAGATTGGTTTACGGTAAATAATTTGGTACTAAATGAGAAAAAAACTAAATGCATTAGATTTAAATTACCGAATGTTAGAAGTAGCGAATGTGACATCATATTGAATGGAGAAAAACTGGAATTTATTCATCAAACAGTTTTCCTAGGAATCACGCTAGACGAGAAATTACAATGGGGACCTCATATAACATCTCTTGCGGGGCGGCTAAGCTCGGCCGCTTATGCTGTTAGAAAGATAAGACAGTTAACAGATATAGAAACTGCGCTTTTGGTATATTTTAGCTACTTTCACAGCATTATGTCATATAGCATTTTACTGTGGGGTCGGGCTGCTGACATTGAATCCATCTTTATTTTACAAAAGAGGGCTGTCAGAGCCATTTATAATCTATGTCGTCGCGAATCTCTCAGGGAACTATTTAAAAAGATTAATATTATGACGGTACCTTGCCAATTCATCTATGAAAATATTATGAATGTAAGGAAAAATCCGCATCTTTTTAAGAAAGAAAATAAGTGAAAGACATAATTTTAATACTAGAAATAAAGATAAAATAGATCAACCATTTTTCAGGTTATCCAAAGTACAAACATCTTTTATGGGGTACTGTGTTAAAT
The DNA here is from genome assembly GCA_963680765.1 of Agrochola lychnidis. Lineage (NCBI taxonomy): Eukaryota > Metazoa > Arthropoda > Insecta > Lepidoptera > Noctuidae > Agrochola > Agrochola lychnidis. The sequence goes on along the minus strand of OY796849.1, from coordinate 9,196,291 downwards.
GTTACAACAAAATACCTTGTGATATATTACAGTTAACTGAAAGAAAATTTAAAACTCACATTAAAAGTACTCTTTGTAAACAAGCATATTACAAATTAGAGGATTATATTCTAGATAAGAATGCTTGAAAGCATGCTGATCTAGCTCCATAGGACAATTTAGAGTCTAGACAAAATCAAACTGGTTGGTAATTTAATTATTTTTTTACATTCTGTGATTACTCACACACTGACTAATTAGTATCACTTGTAATTTTTTTAGGAATATCGTATAGGTACCTAATTTTACAATGCTTGTAAATATGTGAACACCATGTATCCATTACATAATTATTATTTTTTCTGTCATTGCTTCATTTTTAATTACCTATTGTAGTATGGTAATATTATTCCAGGTGCATCGTCTTCACATATAATTATATAATCAATGTATACAAAATATTGTAAAACATTTTAAAAGAGTAACGGTGGAGTTTCTTGCCCATTCTTCTCCATACGAAAACTACCTTTTGGAAGGGGCGACTAGAATCAATTCTATTTTTTGTTTTTGACGTTCAAAAGTGCCTTTTTGTGCCTAATTGAAATAAATTATTTGACTTTGACTTTGACAGAAGAATCTATACTGAAATACAGTTTGAAATTTTGAAAGATATTAATGGCTTGTTATCGCAATGCAATTCGGAAAAACTTTATTTTTCTAAAAGTTTTTGCTCAGTTAAATGTACGTAGTACAATGACTACGTACATACTTTGCAAGTATAAACAGATAATTTTAATTTTCAATTAGGTAAAACCAGAAAAAAAAGCGAATCGCCACCGAGCAACATTTTAGCGCTTGCCCTATAACGACCAAATCTTAGGGGTGATACATCTGTGCCCTAACACAAAACGTATACAAAAGTCATAATATACAGAGATAAACGTACTTCATAAACATTTGAAATGAGAATATGCCGAAGGAAAACATGATGTGAAGTTAACTGAACCCATTCAGACCAAAATCGATATATTCAAAGTAGTTTAAAACTCGTAGTATTTTCCTGAGTTAGACCATGTTTTGTATAATAACCATGTAGGCGGCGCTTAGAAGGCTCTTATATTTTTATTGATATTGCTTTATTATTTCTTTACGAACCTTCTAAGTCTCATGGATTGCAAAACAGAAAAATAAAAACTATGAAGAACTCTAAGCACTACAACGTGAATAAATAAAACTCCAAAAACGTAACGAACTTAGCGTACCAGCCCTATCCAGTCTTGCTCATTTTGTCAGCTGACAGACGGTCCCTTAGCAGTTATATTGCGATTAATATACCGACACACGAGCGGGGAGGCAGATAATTTAATAACCAACGCTATCCGATCAATGGAAAATGACCTCGTGATTTCTAAGCATTATTGCCCGTTATTATTTTTCAAAGACAATTTTAGTATAGTTGTAGGTGCATACTGTATTTCTTGTCCCTGGGGAATCATCGCATTTCCGAATACAAACGAATGCTGATTTCCTTCAAGTATTAGATTTATCTTGTATAATAATTAGAATTCAGAACTAAGTACTTTTATTGTTGTTTTATTTTGATTTTCGTGTGAACTAGATAGAGTTTTAAAACTATTTTCCTGTCTGTCATGCCTGCGACTTTAGCAGCTTTCCTATCATTTTTAAATAAACTACATTAAGTTAAAAGAGTATTAACAACTCTATATATTTCCAAGTCGATTGAGAGCGTCCTGACTGCAGCAAGTGCAAAGGGCAACTAATAGATATTCGGCGACTGATGAAATACGAGGTTTGCACGAGGGACATTAAGAACATAGTTGTAGGTACTGTACCTATGTACCTATTTCGATTTAAAGTGATGAAAATGCTGCCTTATATTATAGGTATAAAGAATTGACAGCACTCACCCGCATCGTTCTGATTTAGAAATTCCAAAATATAAGCATCAATTAAGGAATTAGTGGCAGACAAAGGCTTCTTATAGGTAAACACCTTCTTTTTCGTCAGTCTAAATAAGGCTCCACCTTCGTGATAAATGAAGCAAAATAGGGCCCGTCCGGGATTTGAACCCGGGACCTCTCACACCCAAAGCGAGAATCATACCACTAGACCAACGAGCCGCTTGAACAGTCAAGTTTTTTCATAGTTCTTGTTCAAATGTTAATAATGGTGTGACGTTACGAAATAGTTTAGTTTGCACAAGTGTTAACAATAATGATCAACCTAACGTTTGTACTGGTTTTGAATTAAAACACAAGCGGCTCGTTGGTCTAGAGGTATGATTCTCGCTTCGGGTGTGAGAGGTCCCGGGTTCAAATCCCGGACGGGCCCTGTTTTGCTTCACTTATCATGTAGGTTGAGCCCTGTTTAGACTGACAAAAAAGAAGGTGTTAAAAGAAGCCTTTGTCTGCCACTAATTACTACATTAATGCCTATATTTAGGATTTTTTAAATCAGAACAATGAGGGTGAGTGCTGTGAATTCTTTGTACCCATAACATAAGGCAGCATTTTCATCGGATGGAAAGGCGTGGTTATAGCGATATTTAGCAATGACAGAAGAATCTATCGTAAAATACAGTTTGAAATTTTTAAAGATATTAATGGCTTGTTATCGCAATGCAATTCGGAAAAAACTTATTTTTCTAAAAGTTTTTGCTCAGTTAAATGTACGTAGTGCAATGACGACGTACATACTTTGCAAGTATAAACGGATAATTTTAATTTTCAATTAAGTAAAAACAGAATAAAAACGCGAATCGCCACCGAGCAACATTTTAGCGCTCGCCCTATAACGACCAAATCTTAGGGGTGATACATCTGTGCCCTAACACAAAACGTATACAAAAGTCATAATATACAGAGATAAACGTACTTCATAATCATTTGAAATAAAAATATGCCGAGGGAAAACATGATGTGAAGTTAACTGAACCCATTCAGACCAAAATCGACATATTCAAAGTAGTTTAAAACCCGTAGTATTTTCCTATGTTTTGTATAATAACCATGTAGGCGGCGCCTAGCAGGCTCTTATATTTTTTAATTGATGTTACTTTATTTACATTTTTATTACTTTATGAACCTTCAAGTCTCAGGGATTGCAAAAAATAAATAAAAAAACTATGTAGAACTCTAAGTACTTCAACGTGAATAAATAAAACTCCAAAAACGTAACGAACTTAGCGTACCAGCCCTGCACAGTATTGCTCATTTTGTCATCTGACAGTCCCTTAGCTGTTATATTGCGATTAATATACCGATACACGAGCGGGGAGGCAGATAATTTAATAACCAACGAACTTCGATCAATGGAGAATGACCTCATGATTTCTTAGAATTATTGCACGTTATTCTTTTCCAAATACAATTTTAGTATAGTTGTGGGTACATACTGTATTTCTATTTTCTTAATGTCCCACGGGAGTCATCGCATTTCCGAATAGAAACGAATGCTAATTTCCATGTCCATCAATTATTTGATTTATCTTATCTAATAATTTGAATTCAGAACTAAGTACTTTATTGTTGTTTTGTTTTGATTTTCATGTGAACCAAATACAACTGTAAAACTATTTTCCTATCTGTCGTGCCTGCGACTTTAGCAGCTTTCCTATCATTTTTAAATAAGTTACATTAAGTTAAAAGAGTATTAACAACTCTATATACTTCCAAGTCGATTGAGAGCGTCCTGTCTGCAGCAAGTGCAAAGGGCAACTAATAGAAATCCGATGACTGACGAAACACGAGGTTTGCCGAGGGACATTAAGAACATAGTTGTAGGTACTGTACTTATGTACCTATTTCGATTTAAAATGATTAAAATGCTGCCTTATATTATAGGCATAAAGAATTGACAGCACTCACCCGCATTGTTCTGATTTAGAAATTCCAAAATATAAGCATCAATTAAGGAATTAGTGGCAGACAAAGGCTTCTTATAACACCTTCTTTTTCGTCAGTCTATACAGGGCTCAACCTACATGATAAGTGAAGCAAAACAGGGCCCGTCCGGGATTTGAACCCGGGACCTCTCACACCCAAAGCGAGAATCATACCACTAGACCAACGAGCCGCTTGAACAGTCAAGTTTTTTCATAGTTCTTGTTCAAATGTTAGTAATATTGTGACGTCACGAAATAGTTTAGTTTGCACAAGTGTTAACAATAATGATCAACCTAAAGTTTGTACTGGTTTTGAATTAAAACACAAGCGGCTCGTTGGTCTAGAGGTATGATTCTCGCTTCGGGTGTGAGAGGTCCCGGGTTCAAATCCCGGACGGGCCCTGATTTGCTTCACTTATCATGTAGGTTGAGCCCTGTTTAGACTGACGAAAAAGAAGGTGTTAAAAGAAGCCTTTGTCTGTCAATAATTCCTTAATGAATGCCTATATTTTGGAATTTCTTAGTCACAACAATGAGGGTGTGTGCTGTCAATTCTTTGTACCCATAACATAAGGCAGCATTTTCATCGGATGGAAACGCGTGGTTATAGCGCTTGTATTGTATGCTATGCAAACTGTTTTCATGCTACTTTAGCAATTTCAGAAGAATCTATTTCTATCGTAAAATACAGTTTGAAATTTTGAAAGATATTAATGGCTTGTTTTCGCAATGCAATTCGGAAAAACCTTATTTTTCTAAAAGGTTTTGCTCAGTTAAATGTACGTAGTGCAATGACTACGTACATACTTTGCAAGTATTAACGGATAATTTTAATTTTCAATTAGGTAAAACCCGAATAAAAACGCGAATCGCCACCGAGCAACATTTTAGCGCCCGCCCTATAACGACCAAATCTTAGGGATGATACATCCGTGCCCTAACACAAAACGTATACAAAAGTCATAATATACAGAGATAAACGAACTTCATAAACATTTAAAATGAGAATATGCCGAGGGAAAACATGATGTGAAGTTAACTGAACCCATTCAGACCAAAATCGATAAATTCAAAGTAGTTTAAACTACTTTGAATTTATCGATTTACCTGTAGTATTTTCCTGAGTTAGACCATGTTTTGAATAATAACCATGTAGGCGGCGCCTAGAAGACTCTTATATTTTTTAATTGATATTAGTTTATTTACGTTATTATTACTTTATGAACTTTCAAGTCTCAGGGATTACAAAAAATAAATAAAAAAACTATGTAGAACTCTAAGCACTTCAACGTGAATAAATAAAATTCCAAAAACGTAACGAACTTAGCGTACCAGCCCTTCCCAATATTGCTCATTTTGTCATCTGACAGTCCCTTAGCAGTTATATTGCGATTAATATACCGATACACGAGCGGGGAGGCAGATCATTTAATAACCAACGCACTTCGATCAATGGAGAATGACCTCATCATTTCTAAGCATTATTGCCCGTTATTCTTTTCCAAATACAATTTTAGTATAACAACTATACTGTATTTCTATTTTCTTAATGTCCCTCGGGAATCATCGCATTTCCGAATAGAAACGAATGCTAATTTCTATGTCCATCAATTACTAGATTTATCTTGAAAAATAATTTGAATTCAGAACTAAGTACTTTATTGTTGTTTTATTTTGATTTTCATGTGAACTATATAGGTTAAACTATTTTCCTATCTGTCATGCCTGCGACTTTAGCAGCTTTCCTACCATTTTTAAAATAAATTACATTAAGTTAAAAAAGTATTAAGAACTCTATAAACTTCCAAGTCGATTAAGAGCGTCCTGTCTGCAGCAAGTACAAAGGGCCAGGGTTGTAACGGATGTCATATAACGGATGAGGATGCGGATGAGGATAATGAGATAATCGGGTTTGAGGATGCGGATGAGGATACGGATATTGGAAAATTCCTTATCGAGGATGTGGATGAGGGTGCGGGTGCGAATGTAGTACAAAAATAGCCCTTGTTTTTTATAGGACCTATTTATATTTGTATTATAGGTAATCATTTGGTAGGTTACCGTAGTGTAATTCGCTTGCAAAAAAACTTGACATGTGACACCACAGTCGTGCCACCACTGCCGCGTGCAGCCGATCGTCTGTCATAGGACAAGGACATTGCGAATTCAGTCAATAGGAACGCATAACTCACATATCGGCCCGCCCATTTAGCTCGGCGCGAGTTTTAAAAAATTCACTATTTGTGCGAACAACGTAGGTTCACATCCCCATAGAAATTATGAGGGTGCGGATGAGGATGCGGAGCTTTTAAAATCAAAAGTTGAGGATGCGGATGTTTTGCGGATATCAAAATTTATGCGGATGCTCCTCAGTTGCGGATGCGGATACGGATATCCGTTACATCCCTGCAAAGGGCAACTGTTAGAAATCCGATGACTGACGAAACACGAGGTTTGCCGAGGGCCATCAAGAACATAGTTGTAGGTACTGTACTTATGACACCTATTTCGATTTAAAGTGAAGAAAATGCTGCCTTATATTATAGGTATAAAGAATTGACAGCACTCACCCGCATTGTTCTGATTTAGAAATTCCAAAATATAGGCATCAATTAAGGAATTAGTGGCAGACAAAAGCTTCTTATAACACCTTCTTTTTCGTCAGTCTAAAAAAGGCTCCACCTTCGTGATAAATGAAGCAAAATAGGGCCCGTCCGGGATTTGAACCCAGGACCTCTCACACCCAAAGCGAGAATCATACCACTAGACCAACGAGCCGCTTGAACAGTCAAGTTTTTTCATAGTTCTTGTTCAAATGTTAATAATATTGTGACGTTACGAAATAGTTGAGTTTGCACAAGTGTTAACAATAATGATCAACTTAACGTTTATACTGGTTTTGAATTAAAACACAAGCGGCTCGTTGGTCTAGAGGTATGATTCTCGCTTCGGGTGTGAGAGGTCCCGGGTTCAAATCCCGGACGGGCCCTGTTTTGCTTCACTTATCATGTAAGTTGAGCCCTATTTAGACTGACAAAAAAGAAGGTGTTAAAAGAAGCCTTTGTCAGCCACTAATTACTTAATTAATGCCTATTTTTTGGAATTTTTAAATCAGAACAATGAGGGTGAGTGCTGTCAATTCTTTGTACCCATAATATAAGGCAGCATTTTCATCGGATGGAAACGCGTGGTTATAGCGATATTTAGCAATGAAATTGAGTTATCATAGCATAAGTTTCAAACAAATGATTAAAAGAATTGAAAGCACAAACCTAGATAATTATTCTACAATGGTTTTGCTATTAGGTAATAGTACTGGTATTACCAGAAAGGACATAGTGGATGGTGTGGACACGTTATTAAAGTTAAATATAGGAAAGGTACTGTTGTGTGCTTTACCTTACTCTGATACTTTATCAGATTACGAAAATAATTATATTTATAAGTTGAATAGTACTATTCACAGGCTGACATGTTGTCATAGTGACAAATTATTGTATTTTGACACTAACAAGTTTGTTAGTGGTTTTAAGTTAACTCAGAGAACTTTATCTCTGTCTTGGGAATGTAGACATATGATTGCTATGTTGATAGCACATAATATTAATGAGGTTATAGCTAATATAACAAATTGTAGTATTAGTGACGAGTCTGTGTTGTCTAGTTATACTAACAACATAGTAATTAATTCTGAATCATCTTGTTGTACGAAGGAGGATCCACCTACAATTCCAACGTCTTTGGAGGCCACTACCAGTCAGATAGAGTATTCTCTTCCTGCTGGAACTCATACGGGCATTCTAGACTCTTCAGTTGTAGTTGTGGAGTTCACTCCGGATAACTTTTTAAACTAGTTAGTAAGACAACAGAAGAGAATAATAAAAAGGTATCTTCTGGCAATATTTTACATAATAATAATAAAAAACCAAAGGGGGGGCAACATACTTTAAAATTATTCAATCAAAATATCCAAGGTTGCTCTTCCAAATTACTGGAAATAGAATTGTTTTTAGAAATTACCAAGTTTGATGTCATTTGTTTAACAGAACATTGGTTAAAAGATCATCAAGTAATGTCAATTAACTATGAAAATTATTGTGTAGTTAGCCATTTCAGCCGAAAACGTATGATACATGGCGGGTCATTAATATTAGTAAAAAAATTTATTCAATCGAAAGAATGAAAAGACATCATAGGACTGTCTATTGAACACACCATTGAATTGTCCTGTGTTGAGCTTGATAAGCATGTTATAGTATGCGTATACAGACCTCCAAGTTACCAGAATCTACCTATATTTGATTCTGTAATGGAAGATGTACTAAAGAAACTTAGTGCTAGTAGTAAGTCAATAATCATATGTGGTGATTTTAATATTAATTTAATAGAAAATAACTCGAACACTATCATCTATCACTATTAAGTCTTTTTAGGTCATTTGATTTGTCAAGTGTTTTTATTGAACCAACCCGAGTGACAGCTTCTTCTGCCACTTGTATAGATAATATATTTTGTAATTGTGATTATTTACATAAACAAATTGTAAATAAGTTGCCATCTGATCACAGTGGACAAACAATAACATTTTGCACCTACATGCCTTTACAAAAAATTCAAATAAGGTTTAGGTCAATTACATGTAAAAATTTAGAGAAATTAGATAATTCTTTGGCAAGTAAATTATGTGTTCAGAGTTTTAATAATATTTTTGACCCTAATGAGTTTTACGCCGAGTTCTTTTCACTATTAAACAAGCAATTTATTGACACTTTTCCACTAAAGACTAAAACTATTTACACAAAGTTCTTATTTAGTGACTGGGCCACTCCAGGTATTCGTAAAAGCAGGGAAAAACTTTTTGAACTTTATGGCCTAAAGCAACATATAAATAGTACAAGCTTTCATCAGTATGTCGCAAAATATTCTAAAACTTTTAAAAGTGTGTGTAAAATAGCTAAAGCTCTTTACATTAGCAATAAAATAAAATCAGCTGATGATAAAATAAAAACTACCTGGCAAATAATAAATAATGAAACAGGTAGGAAAAAACAGCGTAATACTGAATTAAATTTAGAGACTGCACATGGCCCCATCAACTCAGATGTAGAATTAGCTCAGGAATTTGAAAACTTTTTTGCTAATGTTCCTCTTGAAACTACCGAAAATTTAAATTCATCACCCGCGCTTTCTGCCGCCTTACTTAGAAATAATGTAAAGGCATGCCCTTTAGAGTTTAGGTTTCAGCATACAAACCCCCAGGCTGTTATAAAAGCTTTTAAAGATCTTAAAATTAAATCAACAGAAGATCTATGGGGAATGTCTGTAAAAGTCTGTAAATCTATCATCGAAACCATTGCGCCCTATTTAGCTTTCATATTTAACACCAGTGTAGACCAAGGAGTCTTTCCGGATCTCATGAAACTCAGTAAAGTAGTTCCTTTGTTCAACTCCGGTGATAGTAAGGAACCCAACAATTATAGGCCCGTGTCAATTCTGCCAGTTCTCAGTAAAGTATTTGAAAAGTTGATGCTTAATCAAATGTTACGTCACTTTAATTAAAATTCCATCTTTCTTGAACAACAGTACGGTTTCACCAAATGGCGTTGTACCACTGACGCCGGTGTCACCCTAATAAAGAACATTTTTAATGCCTGGGAAGAAGCACAAGATGCCATTGGAATCTTTTGCGACCTCTCGAAGGCGTTCGATTGCGTAAACCATGAAACACTTTTGCTGAAACTAGAACACTATGGGATTAGGAATACAGCTCTTGATTTACTAAGATCATACCTAAAAGATAGAAAGATTAAAGTTCAAGTGAACGGCGTAAACTCGTTGGGGTCTGAAATGCCAATGGGTGTTCCTCAAGGTTCGATATTGGGTCCATTCCTCTTTTTAGTTTACATTAACGATTTACCCCAATTACTTCAAAATCAACCGAAGATGGTGTTATTTGCTGATGACACATCATTGATCTTTAAAATAGATCGACGGTCACAAAATCTTGACGACGTGAATAACTCTATTCTTCAGGTCCAAGATTGGTTTACGGTAAATAATTTGGTACTAAATGAGAAAAAAACTAAATGCATTAGATTTAAATTACCGAATGTTAGAAGTAGCGAATGTGACATCATATTGAATGGAGAAAAACTGGAATTTATTCATCAAACAGTTTTCCTAGGAATCACGCTAGACGAGAAATTACAATGGGGACCTCATATAACATCTCTTGCGGGGCGGCTAAGCTCGGCCGCTTATGCTGTTAGAAAGATAAGACAGTTAACAGATATAGAAACTGCGCTTTTGGTATATTTTAGCTACTTTCACAGCATTATGTCATATAGCATTTTACTGTGGGGTCGGGCTGCTGACATTGAATCCATCTTTATTTTACAAAAGAGGGCTGTCAGAGCCATTTATAATCTATGTCGTCGCGAATCTCTCAGGGAACTATTTAAAAAGATTAATATTATGACGGTACCTTGCCAATTCATCTATGAAAATATTATGAATGTAAGGAAAAATCCGCATCTTTTTAAGAAAGAAAATAAGTGAAAGACATAATTTTAATACTAGAAATAAAGATAAAATAGATCAACCATTTTTCAGGTTATCCAAAGTACAAACATCTTTTATGGGGTACTGTGTTAAATGTTACAACAAAATACCTTGTGATATATTACAGTTAACTGAAAGAAAATTTAAAACTCACATTAAAAGTACTCTTTGTAAACAAGCATATTACAAATTAGAGGATTATATTCTAGATAAGAATGCTTGAAAGCATGCTGATCTAGCTCCATAGGACAATTTAGAGTCTAGACAAAATCAAACTGGTTGGTAATTTAATTATTTTTTTACATTCTGTGATTACTCACACACTGACTAATTAGTATCACTTGTAATTTTTTTAGGAATATCGTATAGGTACCTAATTTTACAATGCTTGTAAATATGTGAACACCATGTATCCATTACATAATTATTATTTTTTCTGTCATTGCTTCATTTTTAATTACCTATTGTAGTATGGTAATATTATTCCAGGTGCATCGTCTTCACATATAATTATATAATCAATGTATACAAAATATTGTAAAACATTTTAAAAGAGTAACGGTGGAGTTTCTTGCCCATTCTTCTCCATACGAAAACTACCTTTTGGAAGGGGCGACTAGAATCAATTCTATTTTTTGTTTTTGACGTTCAAAAGTGCCTTTTTGTGCCTAATTGAAATAAATTATTTGACTTTGACTTTGACAGAAGAATCTATACTGAAATACAGTTTGAAATTTTGAAAGATATTAATGGCTTGTTATCGCAATGCAATTCGGAAAAACTTTATTTTTCTAAAAGTTTTTGCTCAGTTAAATGTACGTAGTACAATGACTACGTACATACTTTGCAAGTATAAACAGATAATTTTAATTTTCAATTAGGTAAAACCAGAAAAAAAAGCGAATCGCCACCGAGCAACATTTTAGCGCTTGCCCTATAACGACCAAATCTTAGGGGTGATACATCTGTGCCCTAACACAAAACGTATACAAAAGTCATAATATACAGAGATAAACGTACTTCATAAACATTTGAAATGAGAATATGCCGAAGGAAAACATGATGTGAAGTTAACTGAACCCATTCAGACCAAAATCGATATATTCAAAGTAGTTTAAAACTCGTAGTATTTTCCTGAGTTAGACCATGTTTTGTATAATAACCATGTAGGCGGCGCTTAGAAGGCTCTTATATTTTTATTGATATTGCTTTATTATTTCTTTACGAACCTTCTAAGTCTCATGGATTGCAAAACAGAAAAATAAAAACTATGAAGAACTCTAAGCACTACAACGTGAATAAATAAAACTCCAAAAACGTAACGAACTTAGCGTACCAGCCCTATCCAGTCTTGCTCATTTTGTCAGCTGACAGACGGTCCCTTAGCAGTTATATTGCGATTAATATACCGACACACGAGCGGGGAGGCAGATAATTTAATAACCAACGCTATCCGATCAATGGAAAATGACCTCGTGATTTCTAAGCATTATTGCCCGTTATTATTTTTCAAAGACAATTTTAGTATAGTTGTAGGTGCATACTGTATTTCTTGTCCCTGGGGAATCATCGCATTTCCGAATACAAACGAATGCTGATTTCCTTCAAGTATTAGATTTATCTTGTATAATAATTAGAATTCAGAACTAAGTACTTTTATTGTTGTTTTATTTTGATTTTCGTGTGAACTAGATAGAGTTTTAAAACTATTTTCCTGTCTGTCATGCCTGCGACTTTAGCAGCTTTCCTATCATTTTTAAATAAACTACATTAAGTTAAAAGAGTATTAACAACTCTATATATTTCCAAGTCGATTGAGAGCGTCCTGACTGCAGCAAGTGCAAAGGGCAACTAATAGATATTCGGCGACTGATGAAATACGAGGTTTGCACGAGGGACATTAAGAACATAGTTGTAGGTACTGTACCTATGTACCTATTTCGATTTAAAGTGATGAAAATGCTGCCTTATATTATAGGTATAAAGAATTGACAGCACTCACCCGCATCGTTCTGATTTAGAAATTCCAAAATATAAGCATCAATTAAGGAATTAGTGGCAGACAAAGGCTTCTTATAGGTAAACACCTTCTTTTTCGTCAGTCTAAATAAGGCTCCACCTTCGTGATAAATGAAGCAAAATAGGGCCCGTCCGGGATTTGAACCCGGGACCTCTCACACCCAAAGCGAGAATCATACCACTAGACCAACGAGCCGCTTGAACAGTCAAGTTTTTTCATAGTTCTTGTTCAAATGTTAATAATGGTGTGACGTTACGAAATAGTTTAGTTTGCACAAGTGTTAACAATAATGATCAACCTAACGTTTGTACTGGTTTTGAATTAAAACACAAGCGGCTCGTTGGTCTAGAGGTATGATTCTCGCTTCGGGTGTGAGAGGTCCCGGGTTCAAATCCCGGACGGGCCCTGTTTTGCTTCACTTATCATGTAGGTTGAGCCCTGTTTAGACTGACAAAAAAGAAGGTGTTAAAAGAAGCCTTTGTCTGCCACTAATTACTACATTAATGCCTATATTTAGGATTTTTTAAATCAGAACAATGAGGGTGAGTGCTGTGAATTCTTTGTACCCATAACATAAGGCAGCATTTTCATCGGATGGAAAGGCGTGGTTATAGCGATATTTAGCAATGACAGAAGAATCTATCGTAAAATACAGTTTGAAATTTTTAAAGATATTAATGGCTTGTTATCGCAATGCAATTCGGAAAAAACTTATTTTTCTAAAAGTTTTTGCTCAGTTAAATGTACGTAGTGCAATGACGACGTACATACTTTGCAAGTATAAACGGATAATTTTAATTTTCAATTAAGTAAAAACAGAATAAAAACGCGAATCGCCACCGAGCAACATTTTAGCGCTCGCCCTATAACGACCAAATCTTAGGGGTGATACATCTGTGCCCTAACACAAAACGTATACAAAAGTCATAATATACAGAGATAAACGTACTTCATAATCATTTGAAATAAAAATATGCCGAGGGAAAACATGATGTGAAGTTAACTGAACCCATTCAGACCAAAATCGACATATTCAAAGTAGTTTAAAACCCGTAGTATTTTCCTATGTTTTGTATAATAACCATGTAGGCGGCGCCTAGCAGGCTCTTATATTTTTTAATTGATGTTACTTTATTTACATTTTTATTACTTTATGAACCTTCAAGTCTCAGGGATTGCAAAAAATAAATAAAAAAACTATGTAGAACTCTAAGTACTTCAACGTGAATAAATAAAACTCCAAAAACGTAACGAACTTAGCGTACCAGCCCTGCACAGTATTGCTCATTTTGTCATCTGACAGTCCCTTAGCTGTTATATTGCGATTAATATACCGATACACGAGCGGGGAGGCAGATAATTTAATAACCAACGAACTTCGATCAATGGAGAATGACCTCATGATTTCTTAGAATTATTGCACGTTATTCTTTTCCAAATACAATTTTAGTATAGTTGTGGGTACATACTGTATTTCTATTTTCTTAATGTCCCACGGGAGTCATCGCATTTCCGAATAGAAACGAATGCTAATTTCCATGTCCATCAATTATTTGATTTATCTTATCTAATAATTTGAATTCAGAACTAAGTACTTTATTGTTGTTTTGTTTTGATTTTCATGTGAACCAAATACAACTGTAAAACTATTTTCCTATCTGTCGTGCCTGCGACTTTAGCAGCTTTCCTATCATTTTTAAATAAGTTACATTAAGTTAAAAGAGTATTAACAACTCTATATACTTCCAAGTCGATTGAGAGCGTCCTGTCTGCAGCAAGTGCAAAGGGCAACTAATAGAAATCCGATGACTGACGAAACACGAGGTTTGCACGAGGGACATTAAAGAACATAGTTGTAGGTACTGTACTTATGCACCTATTTCGATTTAAAGTGATGAAAATGCTGCCTTATATTATAGGTACAAAGAATTGACAGCACTCACCCTCATTGTTCTTATTTAGAAATTCCAAAATATAGGCATTAATTAAGGAATTAGTGACAGACAAAGGCTTCTTTTAACACCTTCTTTTTCGTCAGTCTAAACAGGGCTCAACCTACATGATAAATGAAGCAAAACAGGGCCCGTCCGGGATTTGAACTCGGGACCTCTCACACCCAAAGCGAGAATCATACCACTAGACCAACGAGCCGCTTGAATAGTCAAGTTTTTTCATAGTTCTTGTTCAAATGTTAATAATATTGTGACGTCACGAAATAGTTGAGTTTGCACAAGTGTTAACAATAATGATCAACTAAACGTTTGTACTGGTTTTGAATTAAAACACAAGCGGCTCGTTGGTCTAGAGGTATGATTCTCGCTTTGGGTGTGAGAGGTCCCGGGTTCAAATCCCGGACGGGCCCTGTTTTGTTGGGGGGCAATCTATTTACTTCCCACAATTGTAATCTCCGCGCCAGTCCGAAAATTTATAACCTCAAGTTTAAAACGTTCCGTTCGCGAAGTCGGTGGACATTTGAATGTTTTAACATTACTTAGGGGGTACTTCATTTTGTTCGAGGGAACTGGAATCATCTTAATGCCGGTAATTATACGGATTCAACGAATTACTCGGTCATAAGTAAACAAACGGAATGCCCTATTTACAATCGTAAATTTTAGAGTCAACTCTGAGCAAAAACAAGTAAGAGGCTACACCTAAGCTTTGAATTAAAATGTTACACTTTCTTGTTCAAATAAATTAAGTCTTAATTCATTTGGTTTTTCTTGCGAAGTCAATGAAATGTTCATAAAAGCAGTGCGGTATCGTTTCAGTATACAAAACATAGATACTATATCAATCAACCATTTTTCAGATTATCTAAAATACATACTTACATCTTTTAAGGGGTACTGTGTTGAATGTTACAACAAAATATCTTGTAACATATTTAATTAAATGAAAGAAAATTTAAAACTCATATTATAAGTACACTTTGTCATCATCATCTGCCTAGCCTTTTCCCAACTATGTTGGGGTCGGCTTCCAGTCTAACCGGATGCAGCTGAATACTAGTATTTTACATGGAGCGACTGCCTATCGGACCTCCACAACCCAGTTACTGGGTAATACGATACCCCTTGGTAAGACTGGTTGTCAGACTTTCCGGTTTCTGACGACCCGTAACAACTGTCAAAGATCTACAAATGACAGCCGGGACCAACGGCTTAACGTGCTTTCCGAGGCACGGAGGGGTCTTGGTATGTAAAGATGGTCACCCATCCACGGATCAACCACGGCAAACGTAGCTTAACCTGATAAATCGACCCGTGCGGCTGTCATTACGCAAAAAAAAAAAAAAAAAAAAAAAAAAAAAAAAAAAAAAAAAAAAAAAAAAAAAAAAAAAAAAAATTACTTCGCCACAAGTAAAACACAGTACACTTTGTACTTTGTTTTTTTTTTTTTTTTCACTTTGTAAACAAGCATATTACAAATTAGAGGATTATATCCAAGATAAGAGTGCTTGGAAACATGCTGGTCTTGCTCCATAGGGCAATTTAGAATCAAGACAAAATCAAACTGGTTGCTAATTTAATTGTAAAATTTATTATTTTTTGTTTTACATTCTTTGATTACTTCCTTACACATTGACTTATTAATTATAAAATTTTAGGAAAATCGTCTTCTTTTTACAATGTTTGTAAATATGTGAGCACCATGTATCTATCACATAATTAAATTATCTGTCGTTGCTTCATTTTTAATTCTTTTTACGTATTGTGGTATAGACATTTTATTCTAGGCGCATCGTCTTCACATATAATTATTTAACTAATGTAGGTACCTACACAAACTATTGTAAAACATTTTAAAAGAGTAACAGTGGAGTTTCTTGCCCATTCTTCTCCATATGAAAACTACCTTTTGGAAGGGGCGACTAGAATCAATTCTATTATCTTGTAAATTTTGACGTTCAAAAATGCCATACATAGGCCTATTTGAAATAAATGATTTGACTTTGAGTTTATACCGCACTACTGCTTACTGACCAATGATGAAATTGAAAGCAGTGCGGTTTCGTTTCGGTATACCGAGCATACCTTTTATACCGAAACGATACCGCACCGACCAATGATTGAACGGCCTAAACTAACCCTTTCACCAAATCGATTCTGGTTATCATTGATGATAACTGAGTTGAGGTCTTCAATAAATCATACCTATTACTTTGGTACCTACTTTTCCCAAAATATTAAACACGAAGTAACAAACTCAATGAATCAATTAATACAGAAATCAAAACCACCCTTCATTTCAATAAAAACGTAAGTAACAAAAAGAAAATCTCGTTATGAATATTTCATTACGTTTCTAAGCACTAAGATTTATAGATTGTTGACATTAAAAATTGTAATTAAAAATAACATCAATCAGGGGATGACGGGTGGCTACACTCACAATGGATGCATAAGCCTCGTAATTTCTGTGGTCTTTAGAAAAAAAGCTTCTGAAAAAACTGCTGGCTGCCCCAAATAATGACAGCTAGGCATTGTCACAGTTATACGAATAAAATGAGGTATAATCTGGTAAATGTTCTTTTTATTTTGTCCTTTAGACAAATGTCAGATATTTTCCTAGGAAACAATCTGATTCTGAATGCAGATAACATTTTGTTACCTACCTCTGCTTCTCCACAAGCAGAGGTATCAAAATTTTATCTGTTCACACATTTAATCTACACCTGTGAAAAGTTGAATTTTCCGAGATTACAAGTGTAACAACCAGACTCCATAGATTTTGGTAAGAATTGTATTTAGACCAGCATGGTATTAGCATAATATGGGTCTACCTTTTATGGTAAAACTTTTTATTTCTTAATATTATTTTGCAAAACAACGGATAGCATAATCTTCAATTCGTAGAAAATTGTTTGGCATACACTCATTTATCATACATTCAAAACTCATGATTTTGTAAGTCAGAATCATCTTTTGGCATACATTTCATATCCATATTAATTAAAAAGTAGATTCATCAAATTTTCCAAATGCCTTTTTTCACCTAAAACAGTTAAAAACATCAAATTCAGTGTTATAATTTATATCTAGCGATATTTCAAATATCCATACAGTAATATTGCCAAATTAATCAAAACAGTTAAATATTTGATAGCTATCGGCGTCAGTGGGAAAATTACCCAAAAGGCTGGCAGCGTTGCCATGTCGGATGGCAATGCTGATTCTTTGACCTAAAAATTGGCCAGCCCTCTGGTCACGTGAAGAGTCGACCAACCGCTTGGCGATATCCCGAAAAACTCGATGAGCACTCGGACCCCACGGCCCTAGTGTTTCAACCCCAAACGGTTCAAAAATATAGCTACCAATAAGGTTGTTATTTGCGCCGTTTGAGGTTTTCTGCACATGCAGCAGCCGCCCCAGCACAGCCCGCCGTGATAGGAAGATAGGATGGCACGAAGGTGTCGACACAGTCATTACATTACTTGTAAATTATTAAAATTAATGTTATACAACACAAAGTAAATTGACAGAATTCACTTTATTATTGTGTATCAAGGTACGTTAGTAGATATACTTAAGCTCGTCAATATTTTTCTGATAAATTTATGAGTTTACTCTTAATATCTATAAATATTACAAAAACCTTTTGGCGAGTTCAAGATCAAGAACCAAAGTTCCTGTAAAAATAACATGCGTAGGAAGATAAGACCTTTATAAACCATTTGTTTTTCTTCTTCGGAAAAATACCCACAACATGTTCTATCCTATACTATTAAACGAACAATATTTGTAAATATATTTATATATGTTTGTACTCACGTTCTCGAAATCGGCTCTAACGATTTCGATGAAAGTTGCAATATAGGGGTTTACGGGAGCTAAAAATCGATCTAGCTAGGTCTCATATCTGCGGAAATTTGTTTTCTCCGTATTTTCACCCGTGCAGAGCCCGGACGCCTAAAGTTTAGAACAAGATATTGAATAATGACATGGTAGCATGGAATTAGTAAGTACCTACTATCATGGCAGCATGGAATAAGTAGGTACTATACATGAATTAGTATGAACTTTCCTATACTATTAAACGAGCATTCTCTATTTTCACTACGACTAATTCAAAATACAAGCTAAAATACATACTCCATAATATTAAACTTCTTGATAAAAAAGGCACAAGTGACTTAAAAGCCCCGCTGGCGGCTACCACTCCATGCTGGTGGTACTCAACATCACTAAGCAGCTATCTACAATATGCCAGGAGCGTGCCCTCAGCTTTTTCGGACATATTATGCGTTTACCTAAGCATGGTCTATCTAGAAAGGCTTATGATACTGGGAAGGAAAACGCGCTCAAGGCAGAGCACCGGTGAGATGGTCAGACGCGATCAAGAAGGCTATTGGAGGCAGCATTTACCGAGCGGGCCACACTGCAGAAGACCGCATTGCTTGGAGACGCGTCGTATGTTGTCGTGGTCCTCAGCTTTGAGAGAACGACGAAGAAGAAGAAGAAGACTCCCTTGCTGTCTGGCTAATAAGTAGTTCTACCATGGTACGATAGCCTTAAAGTCAGTCAGTAGTCTGACAACCCGTTTTCGACCAACAATTTTAAAGCTGGTAACTTTACTATAAGATCTTTAGGTAATGAGTAAAGCAAACATAGCCAAGTTCGTATTCCTACCAAATCTTTCCTAGTTCTCTTGACAGAGCGTCGCGATTTTGTCGCATTTAATTAATAAGAGGAACAAGGCAACTTAAACATAAACAGATCAAGTATCTAGCGTGAGCTGTACAGTGTACAATTTTGTCGTATTTACAGGAGTACCAGTGATGTAAACCTGAAGACTGAGATACGCGGAAAATAGACCGCGAGTTTAGCTTTTTTTTTTCTTTAACTTTAAAATCCAAACAAGAACCCTGCTCCTCCTTTAATGAATTTGAGCAACTCTACTTATTAAGCCAGTTTCCTAAAAGAAACTACAATAATAATTGTGTGTGAATTTGTAGTAAAACTCTTAAAAAGTTACAAGACGTTTAAGGTGGCTCCTCAATTCAGATGTACAAATTCACCTTAGAGCCGCCTTAGAACTTGAAAACTAGCTGACAGATATTTTTGAAAATTTGGTAGGATTTAGTACTTAGTACTTGTGTGTAATCTCTAAAAAAAAATGGGTTTTGTACGGCTGAATTTGAGATAGCTACAATGTTTTGATTTTCCATAAAGGGAAAACCCAATAGTAAAAACTTTTACTACAAATTCCAGGATCGGGCCTATAAAATCGGCTAATTTACTACGAAATATTGGTATGGACAATACAGGCACTAATAATTCAGCCAATTAAAGAAGAAATAATCTGATGTATCAAATTGAAAAGCATGATTGGACTCCATTTTCTGCTGATATACTTATCTCCTACAGTAAATTTAAAAATTGCTTTGTTGGTTGGTTTTCAAATGCTCCTGGACATTTAACGGACGACACCGCGCTTCTACCGACGACACTGTGAAAGTAGCGAAGTTTTGGACCAACAAGATCTGAAACACAGTCGTACCTGCAACACGAAGAAGAAGAACGGATGACAGTATGTTTCCTGTTCTGAAAATGTGTTCAGCGAGCTCTAAGCATATTTCAGACTAGCTTCTGCCCGCGACTTCGTCCGCGTGAAATTTCGGTCCCCGACCCACCGCGTCGCATACCCATCGCTCGCTCGCGCTATTACTTCGTTTTCGCTTCGCGTTCTTTCAGACTTTTCTTTTTTTGCTCGGCTCCTAATGGTCGTACCGTGATGTCTCATAGCCTTCTCATATAACCTTCCATTTTCAAATCCGAGTGGTGGTTCTAGAGATTACCCCCTACATACAAACTTTCAAACAAACAAATACCTCTTTATAATATTATTATTATTATAGAATACAACATGTAAAAAAACCCTCTCCGATCCGTGACTGTATATGTGGTAATTTTCAGGAAAAAAGAAAAATCTCTACATTTTTTTTTCTATTGGGAATTTTACCTGGTTATTACATGGGGTGCGGGGGGCCGTCGTTTAGCGGATGTCTACAATACCTGTTCAAAATTTACTAATTTTTAATGGATTTTGGGTAAATTTGGTACCAAAAATGTGAATTTTAAATAGCAATAACTTTTTATTAACAATTTTTTTTTTTACTTTTTTGTAATGTTATTGCAGTACTTACCTATGAGCCTTTTTCGGATCGGACAGGGTTTTTTTTACATATTGTAGAAGTATAGATATCGCTGTTCTCTCCACCAAGGCCTCACCAGAACGGCTGTGTAGCTTGTGAGCTAAATTGCTGGCGCTCCCTCTCGCGGCCGGCTAATGAAATAAGATCCCGGCTCGTCGATCGAGCTAAGGAATGGTGGAATTAAAACTACATAAATGAGCGGCCGCCACTCCAAATGGGAAATTTTACAGCGGCACAGTAAATTGTATACTTTGATACTCTGACGTTTACATTTTCTGAACTTGTTTGGTAGATCTTAAAGTTAGTTTTAAATACGGTCTTTAGAAAATCAAAACAGGGTATTTTTTCTATTTTTATCATTCATATCGATACTTATCACGTCCATGGAGCTCCACTACTTAGCTAAATTAAAATTTTACCTTGTATAAGTATCTCCCATACTTCAATAGTTTTTAATTATTATCGGAAATAAATAGGACTTTGTTTGCAAATTCCAAAACAATACTATAGCCCCATGACTTGGTAGTGGTCGCTCATTTCGCTAGGAAACTACGCTTGCCGAGGTTGGTCCATGGATGGGTGACCATTTTTACATACTCTCGGTATGTAAAGATGCTCCTCCGTGCCTGGGAAAGCACGTTAAGCTGTTGGTCTCGGCTGTCATTTGTAGATCTTTGACAGTTGTTACGGGTCGTCAGAAGCCCGAAAGTCTGACAACCAGTCTAACCAAGGGGTATCGTATTACCTAGTTACTGGGTTGTGGAGGTCAGATAGGCAGTCGCTCCATGTAAAATACTGGTATTCAGCTGCATCCAGTTAGACTGGAAGCCGACCCTAACATAGTTGGGAAAAGGCTAGGCAGATTGATAAGTATCTTCCATACTTCAATAGTTTTTAATTATTATCGGAAATAAATAGGACTTTGTTTGCAAATTCCAAAACAATATTCACTAGTCCCATGACTTGGTTGTGATTGCTCATTTCTCTAGGAAACTACGCTTGCCGGGGTTGGTTGGATGGGTGGCCATCTTTTAATACCGAGACTCCTCCGTGCCTCGGAAAGCACGTTAAGCAGTTGGTCCCGGCTGTCATTTGTAGATCTTTGACAGTTGTCACGGGTCGTCAGAAGCCCGAAAGTCTAACAACCAGTCTTACCAAGGGGTATCGTTTTACCTAGTTACTGGGTTGTGGAGGTCAGATAGACAGTCGCTCCATATAAAATACTGGTATTCAGCTGCATCCGGTTAGGTTAGGTTAGGTAGCTGACCCCATCATAGTTGGGAAAAGATTAGGCAGATTTATAAGTATATTCAATAGTTTGTAATTTGTAATAGTTTGAAAATCCAAAACAATTGTCACGAGCCACATGAGTTGGTACAGATTGCTTAGTCTGCTGAAATATTCTGCTATATCTATCTACAAGATCAGTTCGGCAAAACAGGGCCCGTCCGGGATTTGAACCCGGGACCTCTCACACCCAAAGCGAGAATCATACCACTAGACCAACGAGCCGCTTGATGGTGGTAGTAATTTGATACTTATTTCATAGTTGCTAATGACAGTGTGACGTCACGAAATAGTTAAGTTTGCACAAGTGTTTACTGACGATCAACTTAACGTTTGTACTGGTTTTGAAATAAAAGACAAGCGGCTCGTTGGTCTAGTGGTATGATTCTCGCTTTGGGTGTGAGAGGTCCCGGGTTCAAATCCCGGACGGGCCCTTTTTTATGTTTTTTGGTGGGAAGTTATCAAATAACTTCTCCCGCTCTGGGCGGAGCGGGAGGGCGTGTCAGACTCTTACTGACTAAAACCCATCCGTGTTCCTTCAATTGCCATGTTGCCGGGGGCCACGATCTCCCTTTCGGACTTCTTCGCAACCCCGGCAGGCATCGGCCCTAGCGGCCCCCGTCAGTTCTGCTGACATCTCTTTGAGGCGCACATGGAACACAATGCGCCATCGACCCAGGCCTGGTCCTTATCGGACGGCGAGCTACGCCCGAGCCTACGGTGGCCGGAAATCGGCTTGCGATTCCCGACGCCCAGGACGAGTCCTGCGGTGGTTAGGGGCGCGAAATTTGCCTCTCCCTCACGCGTTCTGCCTCTTCCTTAGCGAGCATTATTGCTTCGCAAAAGGAGGTGACTGCCTCCCATTTCCTCTCGCTCCGTACCATGGCCTGAACCAGGGCTGGACGCGAGAGATCACCGCCGCTGATCGCCTCCACGAGGACACGGCGATGCTCCGCCCAAGCTGGGCAGACCTCCACCGTATGCTCTACCGTATCCTCCGGGCGATCCACACAATGGTGACACCCGGGCGTTGCCTCCCGCCTTATCCTGAACAGGAACCTCCCAAAAACAACCGTGTCCGGTGAGGACCTGCGTCAAGTAGAAGGTGAGGACACCGTGGCGTCTCTCTAGCCACTTCTCAAAGCGGGAACTTATCGCCGCAATTGTGGCGTGCCCATCCCCGCGGGCCTTGTTTTAAAGATCGATACTATACCTAACCTAACTAGTTCAACAAAACAAAGACTAAACTTCCACAAAACAAGGAGTGAAATTACCTTAAAGATAGTGCTACTTACTAAGTACTGAAAATAGTATCAACATTTTGTAGATTTTTTTTCAAATAGTAGGTATAAGTAAAAGAGCGATATCATTTAGGTACGATTTTCCTGTAAATTTAAGAGCAAGCAACATGAAAAACGAACCAGATTTTTTTATTAATGTACCTACATAGACATCTTGAATAGAATTCATACTCCTCGATTCATAGATCTTCCATGGAAATACCTATCTACGTAGGTAATAGATAAATTGTAGGAACACACACAAACGTGTATTGATCTCCTTGAGATGCCTACAATAAAAATAAATATAATTATCATTGTGAAGTCTCCTTCCTGGAACTTTAGATGAAAGTGAGGGCTTAAGACGCCCTTTCAAAGAAGTCATCTGGCGCTTGATTGATGGCACTGCGCAGATTTATTATGTTAATTCGATGCCATTACGAAAAACTCCTCTAATGAAGCGATCGTTTTTTTATGATTTCACAATGAAATAATGTCATTAAATAGAATAGATTGTTGTACGTGCTTCGAAATCACTGTTTCAGAAAACAGGGGAAGCTTTTATGCAGCAATTTTCTCAGAAATGACGATTAAAATCTAAAAACAATTTAAAAAATATGGATATGAACCAAATCAAATCTTCAAATCAAAACCAGTCAATCATCATCATCATCATCAGCCTATAATGTTCCCACTGTTGGGACACAGGCCTCCTCTCTGTGAGAGGGAGTGGGCCGTAATCCACCACGCGGGCCCAGTGCGGGTTGGTAGATGTCACATGTCTTCGAATTTTCGGTTCTAGGACATGCCGGTTTCCTCACGATGTTTTCCTTCACCGTTTTGAGAGCAGTGGTGATGAAATAATTTACACAAAGTAAAGCGCCTGTCTGGGTTCGAACCGACGACCTACAACTCGTAAGTCGCGGCCGTTACCACTGGGCCACCACTGCTCTTCCAGTCAATATCTAATGTTAATTAATCCAGTCTTTTTCAGTCTCATTTGACACTCGTTCGACAAAGAACAAGCAAATGATCGCACTTGTCTTGTAAAGCAAATTGTTGCTAGAAATAAATCAAACAATCAGATAAATCCACTAAAGTCTACAATAACTACCTCTCTATCACTAATCGCTATTATTTTATATATTTTTGAAGTGAAAACTTCCTCAGGCGCGTTGGGCATTTTTGAGATGGAAAAAAACAGTTGAACTCGTGACACCGTTACCGACACCTCCGATTAACAAAACAACAGCTGCGTACAGTTACAGCTGCCTTAACTGACCATGGGTCATTTAATAAACACCTCTTTGTCATAGGAATCACAGACAGTCCGCTGTGCAGAGCTTGCATGGAGGATGACGAGATAGCAGCTCATGTGCTGTTAAACTGCCCAGTGGTCGCCACATACAGGGCAAAGTACTTCGGTAACCCAGGAACCCTACGTGATATTGTCAGTGACACCAAGGCGTTGCTGGCCTTCTTTGAGGAGCTGGGGTGAATCGAATAACAGATTTTCCCACCCGTACGCAAAATACGCGCTTTGACGTGGAGTTGCGGATACCAGCCCGTATTACCTATTATTTACCGACACTCCATTTTTGTAAACGCGATTGTGCTCTTTATTTATATTACGCTACGGATCAATGTTCTATGCAAGTATTTTTACTTTAAAGGTTTCGAAAGTATTTTTTTTAATTGTTTTTAATTTAATTTCACTTCTGTCAGCACTCCTGGAGTGCCACTGATTTTTGTTTTCCCATCACCACCATTCGCTATATTCCAGCTATTTTTCGACTTAGTTCATAATAAATTTTGTTTCGCATGTCCACGATTTCGAACTACACACAAGGGGTCGAGCATCGCAACGCCAATCCTCCATACAATAAGGCAGGCTGTGGGCAAGTTTACAATGGCGGCTGACGTACGTATCGGCTGTCAACACCTTTGTGTTGACTACAACTGGCTTGTGGGTTAGACAGTGCCTATGTCCCTAATAGATAGTTGGCTAACCACTTTGTAGTGTCCTTTCATAGGACACTACAAGCTTTGTTAATAAGTTTTTGCAATCACATCATTCAATTCGTAGCCCATCAAATCTAGTTTTAGTAATAGTAATTTATTTCCAAAACTTCAGTACACGTAACGTGTCGACCCCTGACAGGGGTCGAGGTTTCTCCAGTTACATGGATCAACCTGAGAAAATTTAGACTAAATATAATTTACAGTGATTTTAAAAATAATTAAGAGAAAAATAAAATAAAATAATTAGGTACAAAAATAAACTAAATAAGTACAAAAATAAATAAAATAAGTACAAAAATAAATAAAATAAGTACAAAAATAAATAAAATAAGTACTAAATTAAGTAAAATATGTACTTAAATAAATAAAATAAGTACTAGTTGTCTTGCCATTTTGTAGTGTCATTTCATAGGAAGAAAGCCTTGTAAATAAGTTTTTGCCTCATAATTCAATTCGAAGACCATCAACTCTACTACTCGCTCTGACAAATGTTTTGGCAAAAAATTAGATGAGTCGCGGACACTTCTGATCTCATATATTTTCTGTAGAAAAACTGTTGCAATAGTGTGCTACTCATCCGATAGTCGGACCCTCCGGTAAGGGTCGCAGCCAACTGTTGCATGCCAGAAATCGATAAAAATAACTATATCAATACCCACTTTGATGAGTCCAAGTTACGAGGCCTACCAGACTCTGTGAAACAGTCGTCATTTTCCGTCTATAGTAGAATTTTTCATAAAACCGCATATGAAAAGCAGTTAAAAAAGCGGATGTGTGCTAATAAACAACCACACGATAGAATTGAATTTTACTACCGGAGCCGAGTAAACACGATACAGCGTCACCGACCCGAGCGTGACGGTTCAATTTCATTCGCAGTTCATAAAGAGCATAGACCTAGTAGATTGTAGATTTATTGACCATTTTCTATATTGTTAAGTACATAGTACTTGTTGAAAGGCCTACACTGTCCTCCCATACCTATTAACACTGCTATTTGGATGTAATAGCCAATTATTTTTAAAAGAGTAACCGTGAAGTTTCTTGCCGGCTCTTCTCCATAGGAAGCGATCAATCGGAACCGTGCACCTAGCTTCTGACGTTTCATAAGTGCCCATGTAGGTTTATGTGAAATAAAATATTTTGATATTGATTTCAAGCGTAAAGTACGACTAGAAAATTTTTCACTTCATAAACAATTTTTTTATAAATTTGATTAAAGAGACAAAGTGTAGTTACGTAAGGTAAACAGAGGACCAGACGACGCTAAACAATGTCAGCCAAATTACATCAAGGAACCCAATGAACAGGTAGACGATACACGTTACTACTCCAGGCATCCGTCGCAAAAACTCGATAAATAACATTATTAGCGGCACAGTCGCGTATTATTGAATCAACATCAACCCTCGCCCACCTCACAATTACTTGGTGCCTTGCCTCCAAATCATTTTAACCCTTGCCCGGCCGAGATAAGTTTATTTTGAGCCGGTTGAGTGCCGTTGTTCGTCATTCGTTTAAGTGCTTCTTTTGTGACGACATTCCAGTGCGCCTCTCCCAATTAACCCGGTGGAAGCTCAAAAATTAAGTTAAATACTCCGACTTTGCTGGCGGTGTTTACTTATTGGCAATCGACGTGGTAGCAATAACTTCGTAAATTAAAACTCTGCTGGGACTAATGTGCTCTCTCAGTTTTTAAGGCTGCCGAGACGGTTGATTTCGTCGTTTTGTATTAAATAAGTACAGACGATAAAATCGATACTCTTTCAGAATACGAAGAACTTGGGTAACAGTATCAGAAAAATTACATATCCAGTTGACAAAATTATGCTCTATTTGTAAATAAATATACCTGTTATGTACCTATGTTGTTCCCAAACACCTTCAGAAAATGAAAAACATGGTGAGAAAATCTTGGCTTCATGATCTGAAATTGTCAACGCAGTAAGGAAATATGTTGACATACGGTCGTTTTTTCTTTAGACAGTTACAGGCCGATAACATTATACCAATTTTTTGTAGTCAAAACCATAATTTCAAGGGTTAACACTCCTAGAATAAACTGAAAGTTTTTCTTTAAACCGATAAAAATGAACACCACTCGATCACTCGTCACAGTAAATCAAACAAAGAAAATAATCCCAATTTCACAGTTACAACACATTGCCAATAACAATTTCCCAGCATGCCTACTTGTCAAACGTACTTACAACATAGTGTATGTTGTAACAGCATGTCTAAGTTGTAAAACTAATGCCGAGCGTGTAAACTTAGCTTACCGACACTATAAGTAGCCACATATTTCATACAGGCTCAGCTACCTGCGCCTAAAACAATCAAACAGCCACTTAAACAACGTGTACAAACAACTACAAGTTACAAACACGCTTAGGTTTAACTAAATACCAAGTTCGGCTTAAGTAAGATAAGTTAGGCGCGGATACGCCATGTTTGTTGTACTTAAGCACAGGTGGAACGTACTTAGCGATTGTTTATGAAACGTTATGTGAAGATTTTCCGTGGTCTGATTTTGTAGTAACAATTTTCATTGCTGTGAACAAATTTATCGGGCTTCTGACTATTTATGGGATGAACAAAATCAGAGGTATATCGTGGTCTTAGAAGATCGAAGCACGGAAACGTGTGACGAATTGTCATCCATCCAGGGGCTGGCCATGGGGTCACAACAAAATTGAGCCATAGGTTTACTTCCGTATGAAATTGTCATTCCAATATGGCGCTGACAACAACCGAAAGAAGAGCAAACTTAGACAGCAACAGGGTAAAAATAAGGAAAGATCTATGACCAGCAGTAGAACTAGTAGCCTTTGATAAGCTACATTATTATTTACCAACACGTTACCGAATTTAACACGGAACTGTAATTTCACTGACACAACATACAATTTAACGATTGACATATATATACAAATATATAGTTGTAGCACACCAAACATCTTCGTTCGTAAATTATGCGATGGCACTCGACTAATCCGCGGAATAAATTAATAGTACATTAAACATCAATCCGGAATGCGCATTAATAAGTTTATACAGAACACCGGGCGATTCGTGTTCAATGGAGCCACCCCAGCCGCCCGCAATTTATTTAAGAATGTTATGTAAATTTTGAACACAAGTCTTTGATCGTCCGCATCAAAAGTCCAAGCAAAAAACTTCCACTAGAGCGGAGAAAAAACGAGAGGAGCTTAAGAAAAATAATGATTTAATCTTACTTTTCGCTGTCTCGCATATAAAAGCGTCGGCGGCGGGTGGCGTGGGCGGAGGGCGCGAGAATCGGTTTTAATCTTTGCTTTGTAAAGGTGATTATGAAGGATTATAGGTTTGCAAGTATGGCTGAAATTTCGCGGCTGAAGAGGCGGCCCCTTCGACTCATTTATGCCATATTTTTTGGGCGCAGGTGGGGTTGCGGTCGCCCCCCCTCGGATACTTTACAACTTTTCCTTATTCTAGAGCCGTTCAAAGGAAAGGCTTTATTACGTTTTGTTTTGTCTTCGCCGATTGACGTTTGTAGTGTTACTTTTGGATGAGCTGTGGTCTCGATTTAGGTGGCCACAATTTTGACCGAAACTGTGTTAGGAGTTTGCAGGACGAAACTTTGTTATGTAGAAGTAAAAAACTTTCCCTAGTTACAGAATTATGAAACTTACACTTTTATCATAAATAAGGTCTCTCTACTCTGTCAACATTATATTTTATTTATTGATTGAATCGCGTTATACGCCACTTTCAAAAATGTATTAATAATAATAATAACCCCACCGCCGTATCTCTACGTTGACGTCGTGGTGGGGCTTGCGCGCTCCGAACTCTAGGCCTGTGCCGGTAGAGTTTACTTTGTCGGAACGGGTCTGGGATGAGGAGCCAGACCAAGAGAGATACCAAAACCCGCAGGGCAGCATGTGGCGAGCTGTTGGGCAGTAGTGATCCCACGGACCTTATCTCCCAGGAGAAGTCTTGTTCCTCACCTCTGGCTTGCCTTTATTGGCCGACTGGAGTGAACACTGACGAGGAACGGCGCTCCCGCCTCATTCTTGCCTTAATTGGCCGGCTTGAGTGGAGATTCGCAAGAGCAAACGTGCTCGGAGGAAGGAAGTATTCCAGTAAGATGCTGGTAGGGATCTTGACCGTACTTCCGGGATTTTCTTGATAGCCGTGGAATACCTTTCCACTCCTCATAAGCACCTCAGGACGTGTTGCCCCCTTGTCGCTACGACACTATGTGCTAGCGACCGTTTTCGGGGGCCCATTATTGAGTGTGCAAGTCACCCCCTGCCATTTTATCCGTGTGCATATAAAACATAGATCAAGCAGGGGCCATAGTCCTTCCATAGTAGTCCACTTTAGCAACCCAAACCCATAGTCCGATATCTTTGTTTCCATATCTTACAATAGTCCCACACCAACCGGGGGTTGTCCTTGGCTGCACTTGCATAGTGCGAACAGGGATAATCGTCGGTTGGTACCTCATTTCATTAAAAACGTCTAAGGGGCCTCTGCAAGTTGGCTTCAGCCCCTCGTACGCCTTCCAAAGGTCCGGGACCCCTGGGTCCCGAGAAATGTCAAAGACGTATAATAATAATCACCCCACCGCCGTATCTCTACGTTGACGTCGTGGTGGCGCTTGCGCGGGCCGGTACAGTTTACTTTGCCAGAACGGGTCTGGGATGAGGAGCCAGACCAAGAGAGATACCAAAACCCGCAGGGCAGCATGTGGCGAGCTGTTAGGGAGTAGTGATCCCACGGACCTTATCTCCCAGGAGAAGTCTTGTTCCTCACCTCTGGCTTGCCTTTATTGGCCGACTGGAGTGAACACTGACGAGGAACGGAGCTCCCACTTCATTCTTGCCTTTATTGGCCGCCTCAAGTGGAGATTCGCAAGAGCAAACGTGCTCGGAGGAAGGAAGTATTCCAGTAAGACGCTGATAGGGACCTTGACCGTACTTCCGGGATTGTCCTGATAGCCGTGGACCTCTCCACTCCTTATAAGCACCTCAGGACATGTTGCCCCCTTGTCGCTACGACACTTTGTGCTAGCGACCGTTTTCGGGGGCCCATTATTGAGTGTGCAAGTCACCCCCTACCATTTTATCCGTGTACATATACATTGATTAGGCAGGGGCCATAGTCCTTCTATAGTTCCAGGTTACCAGTCAACTTAAGCCACCCAAACCCATAGTCCAATAGATTTGTTTCTATATTCTGCAATAGTCCTACACCAACCGGGGGTTGTCTTTGGGTGCACTTGCATAGTGCATACTGGGATAATCGTCGGTTGGTGCCTCATTCCATATAAAATTGTCTAAGGGGCCTCTGCGAATTGGCTTCGGCCCCTCGTACGCCTTCTAAAAGCCCGGGACCGTAAGATCCCGAGATATTTAAATATGTATAAAAATAATAATCACTTTATTATCAGGCAACTAAGGCCCATAAATAGAATACACAAAATAATCTTATACAATAATAAACTAATACATATTAATAACCTTATATATGTATCTATGACTGTACACGTAATGTTGACGCCGTCATGTAGCGCTGCGTGGTGTCGCGTAACCGCCCTCTAAAACGTCGAAATACGACACCTTTCGGCCAAAAGTCCTATTTCAGGCAGATCTGTAGATGGTGGGTTGGAACTCGTACCGCGAATGACTTAAAGTTGATGTTGTGGCTCGATTCCAACCTTTCAATCCTCAGAGTCCATTTGGTCTTCACTTTCAAATACTGTACGACTTCCTCATTTGTAGTGGATTGATGCAGACGCGAAACCACCCTGAACCCTATTTAAACTACTAAATATCAGCTGTTAATCGCACTTACAAACATTTTTTCCATAAATAATATGTATGACAGCTATAAGGTGACTATGAAAACCACACATATTCAAACCACAACACTTAAAAGCGTTTTCAATTTAGCACACTTTATATGTATTGCCTACTGTAACGAAACAAGAAAAAGGTAAGTACATACCTACACTTGACAGCGTTTTCATTCGCTAGATCCGAGGCAGCGAAGCGGGACAGCGTGCAGTTTTGTCATTTTTCATTACGTGACCAGATCAGGTTTGTCATTTGAAGCGACGGCGATCTCCACCGGTATAGCCTTTAGCCAACTTCTTACAAAACATCACAACTTGATACCTACCTTGTAAAGTAAACTAGATCTAATTATAATCAGCTAAGGTGTAAACTTCCCCGTGCATAGTTAGAGTTAAGATCTTTTAAGTCGGAGCGAATGATTGAGTAAAGCTTCTCTTGTTAGATGAAGAGTGGTGCCTGTGTAAGACTTGGACTGTTACTATGAATACGTAAACGTTGGATGAAGCCACGTCTAGATGCAAAGACTTTAAATTTTATAGTCTTTTCCACTGAACAACATTTTCATGCGAACATCTTTACGTGCTACGACGCTACGAGTGTTCAGTGAGCTCGTATCGCGTATCGAGATTTAAATTGTTTTCATATTTGAATCAAAAATCTTTCATGTTTCACGTTTACGATAAATAGAGATACTTTTCTTCACACATATCTAGATAATGCGATTATAAATTAATAAAATTACCCTATAGAAATCAGGCATAAGTAGACGGATACTTATGTAACGGCTGACTTAATTATATTGCCTGATCTCCGCGGGGCGGAGGCGGGGGGCGTCTCATCTCAATCGCAAATCGGCCATCTTGCGCCCCCGAGATCGCCGCCCGCACCCCCCGCCACCCCCTCGTCCATTATACTTTTTAAGCTCCAATCTCGTTCATTTAAACGGTTGGCTTTAGATGGCAATCGCATTTTTCCACTGCAGGTCACGTCTCGACCCGTCTCCCGACTCGAGGGCTTAAATCAACAAAAGAAAATAATAAGATTCGTTCAAATTAAAAGTGTAATGTCGCGAAAGTGCGCGGCGCGGGCGGTTCTTAATCCCACCGCTCCTCTTCATTAGGCGGGCGCCGCTAAGGCCTCGGGAAACGCTTAAAAACGTCGCCAAGAATTTTTCTTTATTCATAACGGAGATTAAGAGAAATGCAAATGAAGCGAGGCGTCGGGGGCTACTTAGCTGTGTCAACAACGTTTCGAGAACTCGGCGGTGAATCGGAGTTTTTTTCCGCTCCAGCGGCCGCGGCACGTGGCGTCTGTGTTGGTTTGTTGTGTTTAGATAGACTCGTGCCTTCACGTAATTGTTATTGATACCTTAAAAGTATTGCTATCATGTAGAACTTTATCATTTTCTGATCGATTGAAGCACTTACTGAATCATGGCACTTAAAAAAAAATGATTTTGTGGTTTTATGAAACCACGGTAAAAGTGAAACTTTACACGGTCAGCTGCTGCGAACTATAGGCGCCGCCATATTGGCCTTGGCTGCTCTGACGAGCGCCTTTCATTTTATCCCTATTCCGCGGCCGACCGTCACGCGACATGCAACACACAGACGAAAAAGTTTGAGACGATGTAATAAAAGTTTCACTTTAAAATTGGGCTTATTTACCTTTCACTATAAGTACCTACCCCATTATACTTGCATACCTACCTATAATAGTTAATCGAGTTTTCTCGTGCTACAGAAACGTACCTATGTTCTTAAATATGAATAGACATATGCACGTGCGTTTTTTCATGAAAAAAAAAATATATTTTGTCACAGAAACGCATGCATGAAAAAGCCAAGTTAGTGAAAAAATTATGAGCCATGAACCTAATTGTTATTTACACGAGTTCCCATCACCCAACCTCCAAAACTAGACCAACAAACCTCAAATTCGAAATTAGCATCTAAACAATCGCAAGATCACTTAAGACAAAACATCTTACTGAAACAAAGGACATCGATTATAATAGCTCGGAGTAAGTGGCTATTGTAAGGAATCGAGTTATTTCGTCGATGGCGGGTAGTATCGATCGGGTGGCTCATTTATTTGTTCATCCGGCCTCAACGTTTATGCTGGTCGCAACTCTTTCGCGGCCGCGGACTTAGTACTCTAGTGATGTGACTGGCACTTGTAAATTGTAATACTTATCGATGTTTCTGAAAACAAACGAATACAAGTTAACAGAAAATTTCAATAGAACCCATCATGGATACTTTCAGTCTGGAGGAGCTTGCAGTTTGTATCAGAATCTAGATGACTTATTCTAAAAGAAGGTCCTCAGCACATGGAGGCGGGCCCAGGGATTCTCGTTAGACGGTGCAATGAAATGAAATTGTTTATTCTGTAAATGGGATATCGGAATCACTTACACGTCATATAAAAAATAAAATATCAAAAATAAGCTAGATGAATTCGGCGTTTCCTATCTGACTACTCTGAGAAGAAAGGCCGAAACAAACTCAGAGGTCGCAGTCTCTTATAAAGTCCAGACATAATCTTGGTCAGGCCATATGAGGACCATGTAGATTAGTGGCTGAAAAGGTCTTTTGAGGAAAGAACCAGCAAGCAAGCATTATTTATTTATTTATTTATAGTTAATTAAAACGGCACAACACCAATTACATTAATTAACATAGAAACAATTACAATCTTGACATTAATTTAATTTAAAACTAACATGGAACAGTGGACTCCCTAGCATACTTTCTCTCACAGAACACCAGACATATACGCATAATTTTACTCCATTCATCCGCAAACACATCACATTCAGGGTTGGCAGTCAGAAGGGCATTTAGCATCTTTAGGGTACGACAGACTGGGGATTCGGCTCTGGCTACAGTTTTGCATGACAGTTGCGCAAACAAATTGTGTCGGCGGCTCTGACGGTGTCCAATGTATTTGTCGGGCGCAAATAATCGGCAGAAAAGGCCATGGAGCTCTGGACAGTCGATACGTCCCCGTAAGGTCTTACAGGCTACCGTGAGCTGATCAAGACCGCTTCTTACCTCCAACGAGTTAAAGCCTAACATCCCTAAAAGATAGTTGGTAGGGTACATGTACGGAAAGAAATGGTATAAACCTTTGGAAGAGGCATCTTAGGAATGTTTTCTGAACCTTTTCCAGCATCAGTGTTTGGGTCGCGGTATAGGGGTGCCAAACACAGGCACTGGACTCGAGTTTGCTTCGAACCAGAGCAATGTACAACAGCCTAA
This sequence comes from Agrochola lychnidis, assembly GCA_963680765.1. Classification (NCBI taxonomy): domain Eukaryota; kingdom Metazoa; phylum Arthropoda; class Insecta; order Lepidoptera; family Noctuidae; genus Agrochola; species Agrochola lychnidis. The sequence goes on along the minus strand of OY796849.1, from coordinate 9,161,974 downwards.
TAGCATTTGAATTGCGAAAGTCACGCGCATTTCTCAAAACAAATCCCAAGCGCCTGAAAGCTTCCCTCGCAAGGGCAGAAACGTGATCTTTAAAAGTCAGACAGCGGTCGAAAGTCACTCCCAAGTCCTTTATGTTGGTGACACGAGTGATTACTTCACCTCCCAAATTATAGTCATAATGGATTGATCGTAACCCCCTACCGTATGTCATGACGTAGCACTTGTCAGTAAACGTGGAGCTCAACTCAGAACTTAAGGAGCTCAACTACAAGAAAGTCAACTGCGGAACCCTTTAAAAAATGGGTTCACATAACATGAAGTCAACATTCTGCATCTAGAAGTATAATGGCATGTACTATGGAGTACGTAAGTCTATACCAAGTAATTGAGTTAAAATTTAGTTAAATAATATAAATACCTACAACAGTATTCACGTGTCTAAAGTACTTGTCTTTGACCTTTAAACTTGCGTAGGCATAGAAATTCAAGTCAAAGTTTTCTTGGAAGTTGTGGGGAGGAAGATTCATGATTATGTGATACTGTTTGTAGCAGTTTAAAAGGAAAAAACACGGTAGCCTTTGAAAAGCGTCCCCCACAAGTTCAGTATGCTGTCAGCTGCAAAACCTGAAAACAAAATGTTTTAATAACTAACCAATCAGGCAGAATTTAAAGAGGCCTTATTTATGCATCTTTAAAAAACAAATGGATGTTTATGTGATAGATGGGTTAACTTAGAGTCCACACCACCACTAGTCCATTTGACGTGGCGCTAGTGTCTATGTCATTGAAACAAATTGCATAACAAAAAATTTTGTTCCACAATTTTCCACCGGACTTCAGTGATGGCAGAGACTCCAGTTACTAAAACGCTACGGTACTGATTAATTTGAGCAGACCAATATAAATATGAGAAACCAGAATAACACAAACAAGTTTATCGATAAAAAACACAATACACAGAAGCACAACACTATAACCCGCTCAACAACGCAGAGTGTATTTTTATTCGGAATTTATATCTCGCTTCGAATCCCACATTATTGTCTCCCAGCATTTATTTTGTGATGGGCATTAAAACAAACCCCTTTTTCTTGTAGACGATTTCATTTTAGCTGGGTTTAGGAAATTTAGAGCCGGTCTTTAGAGCTCCGATATTGCGAGCCGTGGTGGGCGGAATAATTAATTTAGTCTATTATTATTCCCTTTTCTCTAAAGATAACGTTGGATATAAAGTGTTGCGATCTAAAATTAATAGGCTGGTTTATTTTAGAGTTTTGTAGGCCGGACTGTGACTTGTTTAAGATAGGTGGGTGTGTCTCTCTATTTGAGTGTAATTTTGTTCTGAATTTACTGCTTAAATCTGTAGGCTTCGACTGTAATACATAATGGGCCTACCAATCCTCATCATTTCAGCTGAAAGACGTCCACTGCTAGACACAGGCCTCCCCCAAGCACCACCACTTCGACCAGTTTTGTGCTTCTCGCATCCAGCGGATTCCTCCGGCCTTCAAAAGGTCATCAGTCCATCTTGTGGGAGCCCTTCCAACGCTAGGTCTTCCGGTACGCGGTCACCACTTCAGAACCAGCCCCATCGGCCATCTGTTCTGCGAGCAATGTGCCCTGCCCACTAATAACTGCAATAAATTAATGATCAAGGAGATATATTATTTTCATAATCACCACAACTGGCATTTACATACCTATTGGTAGATAGCTAGATTGTGGTTGTTAGAACTGTAATTGGAAACGATATAGAATGCAGAAAAGTGAGTGAATTTGTAATATGCAATGTCGGGTAGGTACTCCGCAGCTAAACTAAAGCCTTTACTAAGTCTTAGTGCAGACTTAATGAAACACCTGAGCTTTATACCTACCTACCTAGCTAGTTAAATAGTTCCCCTACAGCTTCACCTGATCCTGAGAATTACTAAATAAACTTTAATTTCAATTCTCTGCTTTATTCATGACCAGAATCAACGCTATCTGCAATTCTTCACTCCTATTAGGAAACAGTAGTACCTAGGTACAGTCGACTTCGTTATAGCTTTACATGCACATCATAAACTAAACTTACTAGTACAAGAACATTTGGCAAATCTCAATTATGCAGACTCGGAAAAACTACTGGAAATTTTAAAATAAAATTTATATCTACCTACTCTAAATCTCTTCCTTTACCAAATTAATAATACTTTATCCACTTTATTAATATTATTCGTTAATTTATTTAAACGTAGTATATCTTACATAATCTAATTTTAAAATAATATACCCAAATAGTTACTGTTTAAGTAATTGAAAATATTATGTCTTCTTTTTAATTTAGCTTCTAATAAATGTATTGTTGTCTTCTTTTTAAATGATTGTTGTAAATTGATGGCCTGAAACATAGGTTTTCATAAATCTAGATCAGGCTGGTCTACATTACAGTTAGAATTAAATTTTCCTCGATTTTAATTAATGTAAATCATAATTTTACTTTACAGATGATTTATTTTTAAGCTATTGCATAGCTTTTATCGCGGGGTTTGAGCGCGGCGACCGAATCAAGAAATTCCGTAACGAAAATCAAACCTAACACCCCCCACTCCGCCTACCATGTAATGACGGTTCCTATGACAACGTGATGTTGTCATGGGAAACGTGTTGTTGTCATGGGAACGTAATTTTTGTTTTATGTCATCGCGTCATCATCCCAAGTGTAGCGTTGACAAATAGGAAGTATGGAGGTTACAAATGCTATGCAATAGCTTTACCGCGGCAGTCCCCGAGTGCCACACGTTTTTTTATTTTTTATTAAATGACCGATTAGGACAGTGACATTCTTTCAGCGTGACCGATCATGAAAAGTAAATAATGTATTGGATTGACATAGTCTACCGAAAAGCCTATGTCAATCTTGTTGAAAGTCGTTTGAGAACACTTTGAAGATATACGAAACGCTTTGAAACCTAATATTGTCACTTGTCTAGTCAATAAGGGCAATTCGTCTATGTGTAGTTTCAACTTAACTGTGCTCGGCTCCTAAAAGTCGTAGCGTGATATTCCACAGCATATAACCTTCCTCAAAAATTGGGCTATCTAATGCAAAAAGTTTTTTTTTTTTCAAATCCGACTTGTAGTTCCAGAGATTACCCCCTACATACAAACTTACAAACAAAAAAAAATTACCTCTTTATAATATTAGTATAGAAAATATAGAAGTATAGATATAGATTTTTGCCTAAAGTGGTAAAATAATGATCACGAGGTTGACTTTACTTTGACCCAGCATGCTTATTGGGAACAGTATTTGTATTTTCTTAATGTCCGTCGGGTATCATCGCATTTCCGAATACAAACGAATGCTAATTTCTAGTGATGCAACGAATACTACTTTTACGAATACGAATATCAAACCTACTATTCGGCGAATACGAATACGAATACGAATATCTCGCCATGGTAATAAAAGACTAATAGTCTAGTACTACATAGACGCAGTCATTACTAACGTTCGTCTAAGTTACTTAGGACTTACTATCCTACCTTTTGTTCATACAAAAGAAATACAGACAAATATAACTACTTACTTGGTAATTTATCAAAGTGTTTCCATATGTCACTGATCTCGTTTACGAGAAGAAATTTTCTATTCAACTTCAACTTCTTTCATTTCGCAGCAGCCTCAGAAAATAAAAATAAACATGTGTGCGAATTCACACGTGGTAGAAGTGAAACCTTCAAAAATTTTGGCTTCAAGAAAACGAAAAAGAAAAAAAAACATGTATGACAGAATTGTTTCTCTTTAAAAGTTCTAAAAAAAGTCCGCAACAGCATACATCACGCTTTTATCAGTAAAAGTAGAACTTTAAAACGTTAGGTAAAAGTACTGGGTCTTATAATCTTATATCACGCCCTTCCCCCTCATGCACATCATAAATGCGCGCGCAGTACTTAATCATTATTTTGCTGCGATGTTATTTTAAAACTGCGATATCTCCTAAGATATTCATTGAAATCGAATGATGTAAAGGGCAATTTTGTTTTGAATTAAATACTTGTGATGAATAATGTATTTATTTGGATAAGAATTAATATCATGTTTAAAAAAACACCTTCGCAAATAATGCATTATTTTAGAACAATTTTGGTTAGCATAAAAAAGGTTATAGTGAGCCAACCTTAAAAGATAGACATAATATATGCTGGCGCGGACTTTTTTTTAGAACTTTTAAAGGAGAATTCTGTCTGTACATGATTTTTGCGAAACTTTAACCGTTTACGCAGCGGAAGCTCTCAAAAGGAAAAATAAAACCCCCCGATTTTGAAACATTCTTCATTGGTGCTCAGCTCCTATTAGTCTTAGCGTGATGATGTATAGCCTATAGCCTTCCTCAATAAATGGGCTATCTAACACTAAAATATTTTTTTAAATCGGACCATTAGTTCCTGAGATTAGCGTGTTCAAGCAAGCTTTAGAGAACCACAAACATAAGAATCACTGTATATTGCTTCCTATCTCATTTTCTCCCACGTTAAATCTTATGAATTTATGTTTGTCTCTTTTTACTGTCGCTTTTTCGTTTCATCGACTTTCAAATCACAACGATACTAAAGAAGTTTTCATCACTTCAATAAAACAATATTTTCTTGCTTGACTTGTGCTTTCGACTGACAAATGAAATGAAAGGAATGAATGAATCAATCAATCCATGGTTCGTATTGATAGGAAAACTCCCGGGCCGCGGCACTGTATAAACTATGGCCCGGGAGTCCCCCGTCGCGTCGTCGTTGCGGTTAAGGCCCTTGCACACGTCGTATTTTTACGTGCCGACAACGCGCGTTTTCCAAGTCGGCCAGTAATTAGATTTACGTACAAACATATTAATTTTTAAATATTCGTATTAGTATTCGTATTAGTATTCGTATTAGTATTCGCCGAATACGAATATTCGGTAAATGTCTACTATTCGGCGAATACGAATATTCGTATTCGTATTCGTTGCATCACTACTAATTTCCATGTCCATCAATTATTAGATTTATCGTGTATAATAATTTGAATTCAGAACGAAGTACTTTATTGTTATTTTGTTTTGATTTCCGTGTGAACTATAGGTATAGAGCTGTAAAACTATTTTCCTATCTATCGTGCCTGCGTTTTTCCTCCCATTTTTTTAATAAATTACATTCAGTTAAAAGAGTATTAACAACTCTTTATACTTCCAAGTCGATTGAGAGCGTCCGGTCTGCACTAAGTGCAAAGGGCAACTGATAGAAATCCGACAACTGACGAAACACGAAATTTGTCGAGGGACATTAAGAAAATAGAAATACAGTATATCAAGTTAGATTAGGATAGTCTAATACTGAAGCTGAAACCTTCATTTATTTGCCCAGTACGTCGGTCAAGGGTATATTTGAGCAAGACGCTGTCTGAAGTGGGGTCACGCTCGGGGTAGGGTCGCAGGGCATTTAATATTGAGGACGGTATACATTATTATAATTATGACAACCTGAATATCAACGACATTTTCTAAGTTGAGAAGATTTTTTTTTTTTAACCGACCGAGTGTGTGTCGGACTACGCACAATGAAGGGTTCCGCAGTTGAGATGAACTTTTCCCAAGAACAAACTTAACATTGTAATTGAAAAACATGTTCTCCCATACATTCCAACTGGAATAAAGTAAAGAGCCATACTACGTATTTTTTTTAAACATTTCAGGTCCAGCAGTTTCGGAGATAGATAAGGAGGGAATGGTCAATTTTCATCGAATTTCTTAAATATCTTTAAAAGTCTTTTTTTTTAAATATGATATAAAAATATATTTAAGATTCTCGCAACAAGCCCTTTCATTTGATATGTCACACAGTACTGTTTGCAAAACTTTTTTTTTAAATTTTCTTGTTGCCCCCCAAAAGTGACCCCTACCTTCAATTTTTTTTTTTTTACGTTATACGTTTCTTGTTTGGGTCACAGAAATACATATGTGTACCAAATTTTAACTTAATCGGTCTATTAGATTCGGAGCAAATTGGCTGTGACAGACGGACAGACAGACACACGAGTGATGAGTACGGAACCCTAATTAGAGAGATCTAAGATGGCTTCTTTGAAACTTTAACGAAATCAAAGGTCCTTACAATTACATAGTTGTATTCTCATTCACTGCTTTTCTTAGGTCCCATTTATGGGTACCTACTACCTACACGAAATGTTTACTTACTCTATACGAGATAAATTATCTCCTCTCACTAACTGAATACAGCCAATGCCCCAAACAAATAATAAAATAAAATATACATTTACTGTTAAGGGCAAACGGCAGACAGTAATTAAGCTAATACACGTAATAATTTTTGTGTGGCAAGCTCTCGTGGAATCAAAGCGAGCGTCCACATTTGTTTGCACACTCGTTCATATCCCGCACCACTGAAATCGCATATCCCTCGGGTATATTAATGTGGACACGGCTTCTACTTTATTTGGTAACACCAGCCTTTTATTTAGTTCCACTGCAGGGTACTAATATGCTTGATACATAATACATACGTAGAATGTAAACGTCGTCACACACTTTGAAGATAATCCTACTGTAATGTGAAAGTTTGTGTGTTAGGATGTTTATTACTCAATTACGCAAAAATGGCTGAACGGATTTGGATGAAATTTGGCACACAGATAGTTTATAACCTGGATACTTTTTATTCCGGTAGTACGTTCCCGTGGGATAATTTTCGGCATCCACGCGGGCGAAAGCTAGTATAAAATATATATTATCTTTGACATATCGCTCACCGTACTATTTAATGAACCAACATAGTGAAGATAACATATAAGTATTTCAAAGCGAATTAAATTTTAAAGCGCTTAAAGCATCTTTAAGCGCTTTAATATATATTATCTTCAATATGTGTGATGAGCGTGATCCACGCCTTCTCAATGAGTGTGTCCAAGCAGATTCAAACTACATCACGAGTAAGCTTTTCTTGAAATGTTTTCCTTCACGGTCGGACACTAGACAGATAGTGCAGTATTCAATAATTCCTTAAAATTATTAAAAAAATATGAACTTGATTTTTTTTTAAATACATAGAAAAAATCAAGATTCGAACTGACCAAATGGGTGTCTTAGGCCTAGCCCGCACTGCGAAATCTTACCGCGCTATTGAATTCGCGCGGTATACATTAAATGTACGGAATTGCAACGAGCGCAAATTTTAAATCGCCAGTGTGTGTAAATACATAAGATACCACGTGATACAGAATAGCGATAAAAATTTCGCGCGATTTTTTTTATCACAGTGCGTCAAACTCAACGCGCAAGGCATGCTACACGCGAACGCACATTTTTAAAGTGAAACTTTTATTACATCGTCTCAAAAATTTTCGTCTGTGTCTTGCATGTCGCGTGACGGTCGGCCGCGGAGTAGGGATAAAGTGAAAGGCGCTCGTCAGAGCAGCCAAAGCCAATATGGCGGAGCCTATAGAAGTTTCACTTTTACCGTGGTTTCATAAACCACACAATCCTTTTTTTTGACACGACTTACGATGTAAAATTGGCAAAAAAAAACGCCAACATTAGCAATGCCAATTATTATTGTTTTAAATACCTTGTATTTAAAATAATAATAATTGGCAAATCGTGTAATTTATCGGTTACTGCAGATAATTCAACACTTCTTGAACTTTCATCTGTTATGTTTTAATTAGCAACGGCTCCTCCACACTATCAAACCCATAGTATCCCAAGCTTAATTTGATTAGCGACCACAAGCTGCGGAGTGCGCTCTCGATGGCCAGTCAACTTTGCCCACGAATTTGTATCAAGTGTTATTCGTATTTACATAGCGAGCATATTCATTACATTATGGCGAGTGATGGACAGACAGGTAGGTATTATTTTTATGGCATAAGTAATAAATTTAAGGAACGATATCTACTATTATACCTAATTATTTTTTGTGGGTTTTCCCATCGGTCAAAATTACGAAAATTTCTACAAACTTTCATTCCCTATTTAAACCCTAAAGGGGATGAATTTTCAAATATCTTTCATAAGTGCTCACTTTCGACAAATAAAGAGCTCTTATGTAAAATTTCATGTTTCTAGATTCAGTGGATTTTTATTAAGTAGATAAAAAATTAGACCTACCTGATAAAATGCGCTGTTCTATGCATGGAATTATAATAGTCAATTATGGGATTTCCAATAGCAAGTTAATGCACATCCTTTTTAAGACTAAGATTTTCTTTTTATTGGCAAATAGCAATAGATTCTTACACTTCGGCTTTTTTCTTTACAATTAATTAATTCTTAAACTTTTCAGGTACTGAATTCATTGCCTTCATATTACTAATATGGGCTCGTAGCGACGCGGGCGTAGCTACATCCGCTACGAAATGTAGGTACACACGGCTACACATCGAGCTATACATTTCTATACTCCATTTGAAATAAGATTAGACATTTAAACAAACCTTTTATACAGTCCATTCAACCCAAATTGACTTCTATACCGTAGGCATAAGGATGGCATTAAAAGCAGAAAAGTGATTACAATACCAATTGTTTACTGCAGCTGCCATTTGTCATGCCACCATCGCAATAGAAGTCAAAATCGGTTGAACGGACTGTAAAAAGGTTTAATTAAATGTCTAATCTTATTTCAAATGGAGTATAGTATCTATAAGCTGACCTCGCATTGTACGAAAATCCTTTACAATGCGAGATCAGCTTAAACTAGAAATGTATAGCTTGATGTGTAGCCGTGTGTGCGTACAGTCAGCAACCAAAGTCGATTACAACTTCGGTTTTTTAAATCTTATTTATTGAACAAGATGTTTAATTAAAATCGGAACAGAAGTAAAATTTAAAGAATATTATTAACTCTTAGAAAGTTTTTGTGTCAATTTTGATGATTTATGTAAAAGTGACAATGTTATTGGATTTCCGTTGCTGACCGTACCACCCTTTGGCAAATGGTGTAACACCGTTAAACATAAATTAATCTGAATCGACTGTGAGTGGCACATAATTTTGTATCTACCTAGTTACCTACACGGATTCCTGATTGCAGATCATAACAGCATGATCCAAAAGTGGTTTAATCTAGGTGAAAGGTGCATGTTAGAACTGCAGTGCTGTCCTTATGACCCTCTACTAGTCTACTCTGATGGGTACACAATTATTAAGTACCTAGTACCAACTTAAAAAGAGTGTTGGGTTTAATATTTAGGTAAGTACCTATTTATTTTTGTTATTTTATAGTTGGTACATTTATTTTACCGATTTATGCAAATAAACTTTGAATTAAATCAAAAACACATTGAAACAACTGCATTATCCGAATCTAAAATATTTTCAATTTTTATCACAAGTACAACATTTCATACGCTAAATGTTTTTTATACAGAACATCATAATGTGAGACTTATAGTGACATCTATCACCAAACCTAGTAAACGCAACAACTGCAATTACTGCCATCTATGAATTAGATGATACAACTGGTTGGCAACGCAACTCATGAAAGTGAAACGCACCACATAGAAACGTGACGTTCCACCGAAAACGTTGTTGTCAAAGTAGTACGTATATTGGCCGATAGATGGCAATCGATGACTTAGTGTTAAAAAAAAATTGTTTTTTTTTTTTGTTATTATTTTATTCCATTTCTTGTTATTACAACTTTTTTAGTAACACCTTAAATGTAATATTAATTTTATTTACCTAGGTAAGTTACATGGGTAGGTACTGCTGTGATTGGGCATGAGTCGTGAATCGTGATGCGAATAATTATTAATTGTTTAAATTAACGTTTGCTAATTAACTTACATAACTCAGGTAAGTACATTCTTTCAAGGATTGTTTTTTTAAGATTGTTTTATTTTAAGTATAAGTGCTTGGGCAGAATTACTAAGCATATTTTTATTTTATTAGGTATGTAGGTACTTGATTATAAGTTTTCTCTAACAGAAAAAAGGATCTTCAGAAAACAACTATTAATAAACAAACTTAGTTACTCTTGAAAATACGATGCACTCACGTCATTTATAAAAAGGCCACGGAGTCACGTTGTCCATCCAACAGCTGACCGTGGCAACGGACGCTTAACCTCGAAGGTAGATCGACCTTCTCTCTTGACTATGACGAGCCCCCCGTTTGCTTACATAAACTTAAATTAATATTGCAAAATAACTGACCTATAGTTTAGACCAGACGAATACTCAACCTACCTACCTGCTGCAAATCGCCTGTTGGTCTTAACTGACTAATAGGGATGATCCCTGGGTCAAAAAAAAAAGAAATGCTATTTGGTCCGTCAGTCAGATAATAAAAAATATTAGACACGTTTATTTTTGCTTCATCATATTAATAAAAAATTACTTAGATTAAACGCATTAAACTTGGGGAGTGGGGGTCGCTACGTCACAAGTAAGTATAAAATTAATCTAAAATCGTGACGTCATGGCAAATTATAACTCATTGTATCGCCGTAATCTTTTGATAACAAAAAAAAAGAAATAGTAAATAAAATAAACAATAAATAAAAATCGTTTATTGGGAACAAAAACAAAATACATACACAGACAAAAATGGTAAACGATGATAGCTGCAATAGTTAAAACTGTGGTGCAGTTACCAACGCCCGACTCCTAGTGAGAGGGTAGGTTGTTCCAAGACGAATACATAACAAAGGTATTTTAATAAATGTTTTAAAGTAAACACGTGTCTAATATTTTGTAATAGGTAATCTACAAGACGGACAATAAAAATATTTTTAGATTGATCGAAGTAAACCTAGGTAAAAATGTTGACAATGACGAACATGGCAATATTTGATAGCAATAATTCCTAGTGGTTTTTGGTCCATTCATCTAATGGACCTTCCAAAATGAACCCTAAGGCCCAAATTAATTGATTTCATACATATTCATTATTTCCCCGACTCCTAAGACTTGTCACTGTATCTCTCAAAGTCTCAATAGACCGTTATCTAAAATTAATAAAACTATCTAAGGTTAATTTGAATTACACAATAATTAGCATTACTTATTTTAAAATCAGTGAACTTGCAACAAGAGCAACGAGTGTGACCTCTTAGTCATGATGATGATGATAACGTCATGGCAAAAAGAAAAAAACAAGTAAAGTGTGCAAAAACCGCTTCTAACCGGCGAACTACAAATATTTGTTCAGAGATGACATTACAAATTAAATAATCGATCATTTAAAAGCACCAGACAAAACCGGTTTTAGTTTTTAGTGATAGCAGTAACCGGTTAAGTGTAGCCTATTTACGGCTGCTAAGTGCTCCATGACCTGCGCCGCTGCGCGTGATTGACTATATCTTTTGACACTGGGCTATCGGTTTTCTGGTTTGGACTGAATTTTGTTGTTCACATGATACTGTGTACCTACATTTAACTCATGCCTTCATCCCGTGGATGTATAGTCAACTTCGTAAAAAATTACTTCAGCGCTTTTAACAACAGTCCTCAGAAAATTGCAACTTCACTATACTCCATAGGTTTAGGTAGTTAAAAAAAGGTAAACAAATCGTAAAAAGGGTTTTTATAGATGACACTTTCTTGTTAAAAAAACAATAAAACCAAATTAAATTTATTTTAGTGTTTATCTATAGTTTCCTCTTTTATTAATGTATGTTAAACTTTATCGTTTATTCTTCACTACTTTTCGTAGATGTAACTGCTTGAGCACAATTTTTTTTGTCTGATTTATAATATTTTGTAATCTGTCTATTGTAAAGAGCCCAATTTCTAAACGTCAACGAAATATAACGTTGCTAAATTGAAGAGTTCAACTGTGACGTAGCATAACAACTGAAGTGACAGGTATTACGTTTAGTCGGTTACTTGACAGCTGTCTCGTCACGTGGTATTTTTTGTTTACCGATTTTTAACTACCTAAACCTATGGAGTATAGGGTTGAAAGTATTGAAATGTCACATAGACAAATAGAACTTGTCGTTGTATGACGTGCAAGTGATATTCAACCTTATGGTAGTAAAAATATGATATGTAACATCTGACATCTTGGCTGACAGTGCCAACATCTTGGAAAATGGATTGATACCATCTGACGACCAACTCTAACACCGCGCGCGCTCATTGGTCAAATTAAATAGCGCGCGCTTCCCCGACTTCTTGTTACACACTTCCGTCCCTTTTCACGAAATCATTCCCACAGATTGCTGGAAAGCGAGAGTAAAAAGATCTTACAAATACACATAAAAAATTACGAAGTCGGCTATACCTGCACACATCACAATGTGAATGATTTTGAAGGATATTGCTAATCCATTGCTTCATAAGTTCGAAAAATTTGTCTGCTCAATAACGTAAATAACGCAATGAATGTTGTTGAACTGTCAAAATGAAAGCCATTGCTACTGTTACAATTACCCCGCTGGGCCGCTACTGGGAGAAACAACAGGGGCCGTACCCACTACGACGTGTTAAAGCCATCATTGTTCTAGTGTGAGAGAGAGATGGAGCTATACAGCATAAATAGCACTATCTCATTTACACAGCGGAACAATAATGGCTTTAACACGTCACAGTACGGCCCCAGAACGGCTCATGCTACGATCCTTTCATGCTCCTTCCGCTTCATCAGCTTCATCCACGTTCATTCTAGATCCATAACTATCATAAATCTGCTGGTTGCTAGTACGCATCTGAACAAGTTTCTTGTTCAGTAACAACAGTCCCGTACCTTTCGATTTTGTGAGATTTCATCAGAACCTGACGATGGTTAAAAGAATGTTTGCGGTACATGTAATTCACATCCTCCATACATCGAAGTACCATCGTGGAAACCCATAACTAACCACTTTGAAAACAAAATCCCGTGCACACGATAACCGCATCTGTTACCGCCCCGGTTCTACAGCGGCCGAGTGCTGTAAGCAAGAATAGTCCTTATGGTGGTTAGTTATGGCTTTCCGCGATAGTACCTACTTGCGTACCTAGTACCTACATCATCGAGCAATGACCGATGTACTGTACCTAACCATTCACTGAATAGAAACGGTTATGGCACTGATACTAACATCCTGTTACCATCACTTACAATATTGCATAATTACTTGGGGTGGATCAGCAAAAACTCACATGCTAAAATTGGAGCGTGCCCAAAGGGCACTCTTGAAAGTTGAATGGTGGTTACCCAACCGCTTTCCTAGCATCGATCTTTATAAAACATGTACCTACGGTTCTCTCTGTTCGCAAATTATTTATCCTTAATCTTGTTATATGACAGTGACCTTGAGTGGTTAGCTTGCGTGTTCTGTACTGAGCTCACGCAACGCGTCGTACGTCCAGCCAGTAATAGGAATCGCCCATCAAGGAGCGCTGTCCCAAATTTGACGCATTATTAATTTATTACACGTAAAACAAAAAGTATTTTAATAAAACACGTATACTAAAAGATCAGTAATTTAATTATCTTTAAAATGGTGGAGTTTTCAGAAAAATACACTTGATGGATTTTGCGTCATTCTCAGTTTTTTATCCGCGTTAGACATAACTTTACAAATTAATTTCACTATGTAATATAAACATAATCAAAAATATGCCTATATTAAAATATTAAAAAAATGCTTTTTTCCAAATCACTAACACTACTTGTTCAGACATCATCTTCAGTATAAAATCATTAAAAGTCAGCTATCGTCCCCTTAACTACACACTCTCAAACTCCCTACGCTCCGTGCAAAATTGTCTCCCAACGACGTAAATATACTGTTTGTCCCTCCATCCGCACAAATTGTCGTTCGGCCCAACGTAGTTTCCCTTTCCTCAGTGGCTACGTCTATAACAAGGTTAATAAAATTTTAAATATACACCCAATATGCAGATCTGAATGTAAAAAAACCGGCCAAGTGCGTGGCGGACCACGCACAATGAAGGGTTCCGTAGTTGGGATGAATTTATCCCAAAAACAAACTTAACTTTGTAGTTGAAAAATATGTTCTCCCATACGGAATGTATGGGAAAACATGTTTTTGCAACTGCAAAGTTAAGTTGGTCGATTATTACTCGTTAACCTGTAGAGCCTACTTAGCTGTGATAGTTTTCCTTTTAATTTCGTTATATCAGCTACTGTTGTGATTTTTTTTACACACCCAAAACCAACCATTTAGCCGGCAGGGGGGGGGGGACACTTGACTCTAACAAAAATTAGCACTTTAAAGCTTAATATTTCGCAAACGAATCCCTGAATTCAAAAATGGTTCGCGAAAACTTCCAATATTTTTGAAGGACCTTTCCAATGATACCCCTCACCATGGGGTAAAAAAATAAACATTACCACTTTACGTGTATGAGAGGTACCCTAAAAAAAATGTTTTTCATAATTTTGTTTTACCACTTTGTCGGCGTAATTAATATGTATACCTATGCCAAATTACAACTTTCTAGTACTAAGGGTCTCGGAGCTAGACCGCGGACAGACAGACAGACGGACATGACGAAACTATAAGGGTTCCTCGTTTACTACGGAACCCTAAAAAACTGTTACGAAATGGCTATTTGAATTAGATTATGCAGAGACTGAACATTTACTAAATATTTTAAAATAATTTCGCCTTCCGGGAATATGCACGATCCTTTCATGCTCCTTCCGCTTCATCAGCTTCATCCACGTTCATTCTAGATCCATAACTATCATAAATCTGCTGGTTGCTAGTACGCATCTGAACAAGTTTCTTGTTCAGTAACAACAGTCCCGTACCTTTCGATTTTGTGAGATTTCATCAGAACCTGACGATGGTTAAAAGAATGTTTGCGGTACATGTAATTCACATCCTCCATACATCGAAGTACCATCGTGGAAACCCATAACTAACCACTTTGAAAACAAAATCCCGTGCACACGATAACCGCATCTGTTACCGCCCCGGTTCTACAGCGGCCGAGTGCTGTAAGCAAGAATAGTCCTTATGGTGGTTAGTTATGGCTTTCCGCGATAGTACCTACTTGCGTACCTAGTACCTACATCATCGAGCAATGACCGATGTACTGTACCTAACCATTCACTGAATAGAAACGGTTATGGCACTGATACTAACATCCTGTTACCATCACTTACAATATTGCATAATTACTTGGGGTGGATCAGCAAAAACTCACATGCTAAAATTGGAGCGTGCCCAAAGGGCACTCTTGAAAGTTGAATGGTGGTTACCCAACCGCTTTCCTAGCATCGATCTTTATAAAACATGTACCTACGGTTCTCTCTGTTCGCAAATTATTTATCCTTAATCTTGTTATATGACAGTGACCTTGAGTGGTTAGCTTGCGTGTTCTGTACTGAGCTCACGCAACGCGTCGTACGTCCAGCCAGTAATAGGAATCGCCCATCAAGGAGCGCTGTCCCAAATTTGACGCATTATTAATTTATTACACGTAAAACAAAAAGTATTTTAATAAAACACGTATACTAAAAGATCAGTAATTTAATTATCTTTAAAATGGTGGAGTTTTCAGAAAAATACACTTGATGGATTTTGCGTCATTCTCAGTTTTTTATCCGCGTTAGACATAACTTTACAAATTAATTTCACTATGTAATATAAACATAATCAAAAATATGCCTATATTAAAATATTAAAAAAATGCTTTTTTCCAAATCACTAACACTACTTGTTCAGACATCATCTTCAGTATAAAATCATTAAAAGTCAGCTATCGTCCCCTTAACTACACACTCTCAAACTCCCTACGCTCCGTGCAAAATTGTCTCCCAACGACGTAAATATACTGTTTGTCCCTCCATCCGCACAAATTGTCGTTCGGCCCAACGTAGTTTCCCTTTCCTCAGTGGCTACGTCTATAACAAGGTTAATAAAATTTTAAATATACACCCAATATGCAGATCTGAATGTAAAAAAACCGGCCAAGTGCGTGGCGGACCACGCACAATGAAGGGTTCCGTAGTTGGGATGAATTTATCTTTTATCGCGTTTCACCTTGTTAACCACACACAGACACACACACACTCTCGGGAAAGTAGGTGCTCGCGCACAGTGCTCTTCGTGGGGGCTGGGCGCTAGGACTTACATTGCACTCACGGACACACAACCTCCAAAGACACACATAGCTAGCACATCTTTTGTTTTTTAAATTAATTTCCCCTCCTCTCATTACTTGGAGCTTTTTCAATATTGTATGTAAGTGCAATTGAATGTTGTAATTTTAAGAGTGTGAGCCTGGAGATCTGTCATACAGGTCCCGAACCCAGTATAGACTCCAGCTCTCACAAAGGTTTGAATCTGCCTGTAACCTATATACCATGTACCGAATTTGTGCCTTTTTGAGAGAAATAAAATTACTATTACTATTACCAGCCACTTTCACAGTATTAGCAGATAGGAAGAGGCTGCTGTGATCCTGTTCCATTTAGGGTTACCATCCGTCCGGATTTGTCCGGACATGTCCGGACTTTGTCCGGCTCTTTAATTTGTCCGGATTTTTTGGCTTAGATGGAATACGAGTAATAAAACTTATTTAAGTAATACCAAATATATAGTATTCTCATTCATCTAAAACAAAATATCAAACAATAAGTAAGTAATTGGATTTTGTGACTAAAATGTCCGGACTTTTATTGAAATGTCAGGCTTTTTGTCAGGACTTTTCAAATTTCTAAGTGGTAATAGTTTCATTATCTTCTCATTTCACTTATTTGCCTTCACCATCATAGAAACAAGACTGATTGATTCTGTTTTGGTAAATAAAGTTAGCGATTCATACGAATATGAACCTTATAGGTAGGTATGTAATTCATGTACCTAGTTAATGTCCATATTCGTAAGAGACACTTACTTAAAGTCCCCGTCACGAGAAGCTATAAATTTTGTAAACACACATTCAGGGGTTTGCAATCTTTGGGTACCTTACAATAAAATAAAAACAGTTTTGTACTATTTTTTACAGGGATATAATTATATTAACACACACATCTAATTACAAACAAACAATATAACCTAATCCGCGAAAACACCACAAACAAACAGACGCATTCGAAACTCGAAAGACAGCAGAGACAACATCAGCGTGAACGTACTTCAAAATCGTGGCTCAAATGTTTACGTTCCATGAATCAGATGCGTTCCAGTACCACAAAACCTTAGACGACAGCGCTTTATATCGCTAAAATATAACCCGATCAAGTGAAATTGCTCATTAGTTTCGTATAACACGTACGTTACTTTGACTTCATTGAATTTGGGATTATTCGTTGTTGATTAAATTGTCGCTACGTAACTTGGTAGAAGTTCTTTATTTACAAAAATTATAGCTTCTCGTGACGGGGACTTTAGCAAAGTCAAAGAGCGGTATATGAATCTTGTCCCTATTCAGTGCCTGAAACAACATGACAAAACAACACTGAGTATTCATTCACACATTTTGTTTACAATGTATCTTTCCTTTCCTTAAACGTCCGTGGATGTAGTGTCGGTAAACAAACACGGTAAGTACGAAAATCACAAGTTTTGCACCAAACACTTTAGGTGACGTACGGTGAAAGACTTGCACTCGATCTTTGTTAAAACAAAACTTACCAAGGTACACCTAGTTTGATATAACCATAAAAAATTCTTCGAATTCCCAGATTTTTAACCGACTTCAAAAAAAGGAGGAGGTTCTCAGTTCGTCGGAATATTTTTTTTTTAAATAACCGACGGAAAATTTCAACGCAAGGGGTTTCAGAATCATGTACTGAATCCATGGTTTCAGTTTTCGCGTCGATGTCCCTGCCACCCTGTATTATAGCACCAGTACCCTAATTGCGTAATACACGATCAATCACAATTAGTTTCGATATAAAAAAACTTTTTTACAAAAAATACAACCGACTTCCAAACTACAAAGTGAAAAATAACTTTAATTTCGGAAGTGGGTGTCAAAAACTTAAATACTGATCCAAAGACACCGACTTCCGAAATTAAAGTAATTTTTCACTTTGTAGTTTGGAAGTCGGTTGTATTTTTTGTAAAGAAGTTCTTTTTTCACTTTTTAGCGGGTTGATTTGTAATTTATCTAAGTTATGCCAGCCTTATGTCAACTGCTCATCAAAAATGCCCAAATCGCTATAGCGCCTGCCTTTAATATTTGAAGAATTCCCTCGATTTCTAATCTCCTCAACAACGCAACGCAACGCAATGAATGTTGTTGAACTGTCAAATATTAAATGAAACAAATTAGGCATAATTGTTTACGAAAATAAGTTACGCAATTAGAGTACAGGTGTCCATTGTATGTTGATCAGATGCTTACAACACTAGGGGCCATGGGGTCCGAGTGCTCATCAAATATTTCGGGACATCGCCAAGCGGTTGGTCGACTCTTCACGTTAACAAAGGTATGGCCAATTTTTAGGCCAAAGAATCAGCATTGTTATCCACCGTGGCAACGCTACCAGCCTTTTGGGCACTTTTCCCGCTGACAACGATGCGGACGAATTTTTTGATGCCCAATGAGCTCTTCCCTTTATTTTATTTTTTCCTTTACATACTTATACATAATAGTTAGTTGTATATATGTCACCGTAAGATTGTGAGGACCGTCAGTTTATAATCTGTCGGAATTATTTCCGTTAGATTATAAACCGTCGAAAAATTGTAAACTGGGTGAAATGGGTTAGGTTAGGTTAGAACTGTGACCAACCGCGCGCGAGCCGAGCGAGCGAAGCGAGCGGTGCCGCGGTAGCGGCCGGCGAGCGCTACTTCCAAGTTGCTTGCAGCCAGGCAGGCTATTTAAAATTAGCGCAAGGCGCGTTACGTCGCAAGCAAGTTTGATACCAGTTCACAATTTGTCGGTTTCCCATGGAAAGATTATAAACTAGCGAAAAATAATGCGTTACATTGTAAATGGTCCATTGCAGTTCACAATTTTTCGACAGTTTATAATTTAACGGAAATAATACCGATAGATTATAAACTAACGAAGTTCATAATTATACGGTGACATATACATAATTTACTTAATGTATATTCCAATATTAAGATTGAAATAAAAGTAAAAAATACTTTAATATATCTTCCAGTCTACTTCAAAAAATTTACTGCGTGTCTTGTGTGTCCGTTCACTCTGCTATCATTATTAAGGAAGCCATATCACAGCGAATCAATCGGAATCGTTCACAACACGACGTACACACGATCACCTTGTCGATGTCGACGACTTTTATTTCAAGCCTACATACATTGTTATTGCATTATACTATCGCTGCAATGTTTTTCAATGTTTGTAGAGCGAAAATTGTGTCGAGCTATCTATCGTTCGTCGATCAAAAGCTTCGGCGACCAATCGTTTGTCGCGAAAACAATCAGTCGCACTAATGTCTTTTACTTGTACTGCTTTTCCACTATTTCTTGAAAAGCGTTTAGATAGTAAGGGCCGAGTCCCACCGGAATGGCAGCGGCGAGCAGCGGCCGGCTGCGACGCCTAGTGGTGGTTAATAAAATGTATAGCGCCAAAACATAACACGATATGTGTACAAAGCATCTAGCGTTTGTTAGATCGACTATGACTTCGCGCTAGAAATATATTACTTCAACAAACTAAACGTTTAAAAGTCTAAACGTGCACAGCGGAGCCAGAATGGGATAGCAATAAAGTTTTATAGTCTGGCACAGCGCGTCGGGTGAACTCGGGCGGCAGTCGGCCCGCGCCGTCTGTTATTTTGCAAAATAAATTCTCTTAATTTATAAATAATTTTGATACAAGTAAATCGAATTTGACAATCGCGACTCCACACGTGATACTAACCACGTGAATCTTTTTAGAGCCAGAGGCGCGCAGGGGGGCGGCCTCGACGTGTTTTATATGGATATTTTCACTTTTTGTATGGAAAATAAGAAAAAATATTATATTATATTACATGTAGAGTGTAAGGGGTTTAAAAGTTTTATAAAGGGGGTCGAAATTTTCATTATCTTTGCGATTGGACACACCGTTTTCGAGATATAAGCAAAAGAAAAAAAAGAAATAGTACTGTTTTGCACCTGAAGTCCGACGTGTTTGTGTGAATTTAAAGTTCATGACAACCAATTTTATTCCACACGTTTTTTTTTTTTGTAAATCGCGATTATAGTCAGATTTAGTTGGACAATCAAAATTTTTACACTTTTCACATAAATGTTCATTGATTTCTAACGCTTCATGCGAAAAATATTATATTCTTTCGTGTACAGCGCGTTGTGAGATAACATTCACCGCGCAACATTAAGTCCATCTAGTGTGTTGGCAAATAAAATGACAACGTCTCTGCGTTGAGACTGTGGACGAGTTTTGTAACAACGTGTTATAATGATAGCGTATAAAATAACGCGCTAGAAAAATATATTTCATAGTCTATAAACACGTCTATAGTTTCTAGCGGATTTGAACATCACTAGGACGCCAGCCGACAAGAAGCGCGTGCCGCGCGACCACTCGCGTCGCCGCGGGCGGCCTCGCGACCTTTTCAAGGTTTTCAAGCGATACTGGTGTTTTAAATATGTAGATAAAGTTTAAAATTATTTCAAACTGAAAGTGCTCGCCGCGTCGCTGCCATTCCAGTGTGACTCGGCCCTTAAAGCTTAATTTGGCGAAAATAAATTATAAGTTAAATAATCATAATCACAGTTTTATCAAACTCAACAACAACAACATTAATTAAATTCAGGAAAAGAAAATCATTTTGAACCAAGTTGGGGTGGAAGGAGTCCAAAATTGTTCCTTTCGTCGAAGCAAGTAACCAAATGATTGATTGATTTATTAATTATCTGTGTCCAACTGACAACTAAATCACTATTCACGGACATATCTTCATTTACCAACCATTGACTATTGATTCTACTTCCGGAAATGATTTGTATTAGCGGAATCCCATTATGAAACACCTAGCCTTGCCTCGGCTTGCTTTGTGAGAACATAACTTGAGTTAGGCACTTCAAGTCCTCATTAATCACCTTACTATTGATGTGAGACATCTAATGCGGCGGGTCAGATCGGCTGTTGGCGTGGCGATGCGGCGACGCGGGTCCGTGGCTTAGGCCCCCAGTGGTCGAGGCACCTGTGGCCGATGCCCCCGATTCGATTAATTTAATTCAAAGCAATTTTTAATCAAATGTACTGTCAGGCATAAAAATGTTTTACAAAAATAATAAATGTATATTGATTGTAAGTATATGTATAATATTAAATCATAATTATATTTATAACACAGAAATGCGATCTATTCTCTCTGCTATTTGATAGATAACTTTTGTTTAGCAAGGAAAAATGCTTTATTATTATGGTGAAACACTTTTCTCATCTACTGTACTAAGTGAAAAAGCACAAAAATAAAAAGATATTAAATCAATCGAATCGGGGGCGTCGGCCACAGGTGCCTCGACCACTGGGGGCCTAAGCCACGGACCCGGCGACGCGGCCAACAGCCAAACGAAAATATAAAGTTTTTTTTTATCGGAATATTTTTGTATTAATTATATATTTTTTTTTGCCATTTTTTTATTTCTTTAAACCATCCTTGCATGCATATTTTTTACACAAAATAGTTTCGATGTTTACCATCTGCCAGGCGTGCCGCGACGGCTCATTTTTATTTTTTACTAGCTGCGCCCCGCGGTTTCACCCGCAGAAGTCTCGATCCCATGGGAATATCGGGATAAAAAGCATTCTATGTGTTAATCCAGGTTATAAACTATCTGTGTGCCAAATTTCATCCAAATCCGTTCAGTAGTTTTTGCGTGAAGAAGAGACAAACATACACACACACTCACAAACTTTCGCCTTTATAATATTAGTGTGACTAGCTTTTGCCCGCGGCTTCGCCCGCGTGGATGTCGGAAAATATCCCACGGGAACATACTACCGAGATTTCATACCTAATAACAGAGGAAAAGGTCATTGACTCTTACCGCTGCGCCCGCGTTGCTACGCGTAATTTTGAAACTGTGTTATCTTTTAAACTATTAATTTAAATGATATAATTCGAAGGCACATTTTAATCTAAATTGAATGCCCAATTTAAATAACATTTTTTTTTTTTCGATAAGGATTAATACTATACCGGTCAAAAAAGCTTCGGAAATACCAATTAAATTTTTATCAAATTCTGAAAGATGAAAATGGTTATTGTGGGTCATCCTTAGAAGATAGACATATGCCATCGCAGACTTTTTTGTTGAACTTTATAAGATGAACAATACTGTAGAACATAAATTTGATGTATCTTTTCCGGTTAACGCAGCGCACGCCAGTAAAGCTCCCAGTCGGCATAATTTTTTCCGACTTCTTCAACAATAATCGTTATATTTCAGCCAATTTACACAAAACTTTAATGAATTATACACTAAAACCTTCCGTATTCACTCCGTCCATTGGTGAAAATCGTTTGAAAATCCGTTTGGTAGTTTTTGAGTTTATCGCGTTCAGACAGACAGACAGACGCGGCGGGGGACTGTTTTATAATATGTAAGGATAAGGATTAATAGATATAAAATAGCTAGATGGACAGACGATGGCTGGGCAGACTGGATGCTGAAGGCGGACGACAGGGGGTTGTGGTGCAGCCTGTGAGAGGCCTATGTTCAGCAGTGGATTGCGATAGGCTGAGTTGATTGATTGGGATATAAAATAAAATGACTAAAATTTACGTTATTCGCATAAGTATTTATTTGTAAGCTTTTAAGTATGTAAATTAGCATCCTCTTATTTACTCGATTATAAAAATCGTCACAGTAATATAAAATCATAAAGCTAGATTACTAAAAGAATCACACAATCTAAAAAGCTCCACCTGATCAAACAAAAAAGCTTACCTACTCACAAATAAATTGAGATTACTAAATAAAATTAAGTTCAATAGCCTTGTATCGACATTATTTTACACACATCGTGACGATCTTTATAATATAGTGATGTAAGTAATCAAATACCTACATAATACCTAGTTATCTACTTCTATCAAAGTTTATGTTGCGTGAAGATAAATAGCAAAAAGCAACTAGTGAATTATTCTTTTCATTCGTGATTTTTTTCATTATGTATTCTTAATGATGCTAATAGACTTTTAATAAAATCTAATAATGCACAAGATTGAACTTACAACTAACATAACATAACATCACAAATGTATACTTCGAAGGGTTAAGCAGGGGGCACCACATTTCGACAGTTATGTTTGAGTCCCATGTAATAGGAGGCGAGCCTATTGCCATCAACCACAGTATAAATATGGACAGTACAGAAACTACGTAGTAAACGTTCAAAACGGCACACTCACACAGACGCGCTCATTGACGAGACCCCAAGCGATTGTCGTGGCAGTCGCGGTGCTGTCAGTTGCGGGTAGGGTTACCATTTCGAAATTTGAAAAGTCCTGACAAAAAGCCACATTTGCAAAAAAGTCCGGATATTTAACTTTTTAATCTTATTTTTTCAATAAAAATTAATCTTTTTTAAAGAAAATCCCCTTTAATCGAAAAGTCCGGACAAATGAGAAGGACGGACATAGTCCGGACGGGAGGCCAAAAAGCCGGACATGACCGGACAAATCCGGACGGATGGTAACCGTAGTTGCGGATACTGTGTCGAGACGAGTGATATGGACCGTGGGTAATTATTTCAACAAATAGGCCTAATTTAACCTAGTACACAACACACAGCTACACATCAAGCTATACATTTCCAGTATAAGCTGACCTTGCATTGTACGGAAATCATATACAATGCGAGATCAGCATAAACTGGAATTGTATAGCTTGATGTGTAGCCGTGTGAACTATCCATATTTATTTTGGGCATCAACCTGGCGCAAATACAGACTCCGGGCTGCTACTGAGAAATTCCAGAAGGAAAAACCCAATAACACTACCCGACCCGGGAATCGTACTCTCATGCTCAGCAGGGGTGCTTGACGAACGAGGCAGTACACTTACAACTACAACGAGCAAGAGAACTTACAACTTCATCATCATATTAGCTATCTGGTTAAAATACTCGTATACTGCAGAACATAACGTGAACTTCGTGTACAATACATATGTAGTGTCTGTGTATGGGGTATGTAAGGAACTCTTCAGAGTAAACACAGCTCTCACGATAATAATTCAGTTTATTATTTTTATGAACAATAAAGGATTTAAAATAATGCGCGGCGCGAGCGAGTTTATATTCCTGCCTGCCTTGGCGGGTTGTTTAGCGCGAAGTGCCGAGGGCGCGCGAGGGGCGCATCAAGAGCGCGGGGTGGAGGCGGCGAGTTTAGCCGCTAGCCACAAGTTCGGCAAACTTCGTTGTTCCTCGGAGATATTATGTTGGCAGAGCGGCCGAACTGTAGGTATAGGCTACATCACTCCCCCGCTGAGACCGGTTCACGGTCGATAGTGAGAAAGGTATCGCGGGAATCTGACGGTTCTTCCGCTTCTTGTGGTGGTTTCCGGCTGCGGTGGTGGCGATGCTGGCGATAAAGCTGATTGTGGTAGTGATGGTGGTTGTGGTAAGGGTGGTGTTTTTGAGCCATTATTGTTGTTAGCCATATAGGCAGGTTTTAGCCTATCAATGGTTACGGTTGTGTGTTTCCCTTGGACGTCTATTGTAAAGGTTTTTGATCCTCTGTCTATGACTTGATGTGGACCAGAATAAGGTGATTCTAATGACTTCTTCAGAGGTCCTTTCCGCAGGAAGACGTGAGTGGCTGTATTAAGGTCTTTAGGTACGTAAAACATTTTCTCACCATGGCCGGAAGTTGATGCAGGTGACAGTCTCGAAATATGTTTTCTTAGCCGTGCTGCGAAGTCTGCTTCATCCATGATGTTGTGTGTTACTGGTTTCATGAACTCACCAGGTAATCGGAGTGGCTCGCCGTACACTAGTTCAGCTGAAGAGGCTTGTAGATCATCTTTCCAGGCGCTTCTCATACCCAGGAGAACAAGAGGAAGTACCTCCGACCATTGCGCGTTGTTGTGGCACATTATCGCAGCTTTCAGCTGTCTGTGCATTCTCTCCACTAGGCCGTTGCACTGAGGGTGATAAGCTGTCGTGGGGCAATGGTATGCGCCTATGATTGACGAGATGCTCTGGAACAGCTGCGAGTCAAATTGTTTTCCTCGGTCAGTGGTACAACTACGACATAACCATTGATTACGTAACCGTTCTGTTACCATAAAACAGTTGTTTAAACAAACCGCGTTTTTTTTTTCAGTTCACCATTCATTTCTAACCAACGATTAAATAACCAAGCGTTTTTGAATGAGTGAGTCGAAAATGACCGAATGATCGAATGTTTTAACATTATTTTGTGAATTTTTAATTTCAACTTCAATCAAATGTCATTGTCAAACTCTGTGATCAAACTATTCACAAAATTTAACGTCCTGTTGTGTCAGTTTTCTTTTGAATATCTAATATCAGTGATTATGGAAGTTAAACGCAAACGTACGCTAAATTTCACCAGTGACGAGAAATCAGTACTTACGGAACTCGTACCGTGAAACCTGGTAACTTTGTCACTTTACGGTAGGTAAAAAAGTTTGAAAAAGTTTTTCTTAAAAAATTTCTATGATGTTATAAAAAGCAACCAGTGAGATATGTAGTAAATTTTATGCATTATTGAAACACAATCTTATATCTATTGTTTTCTCATTCTATAGTGATATTTTAGTCCAAAAACCTTTTATGGCAAAGTCAACTATCACTTGTGGTAAGATTGCCATCCCAAAATTTAGAAAAAATTTAAAGAGTTACCATATAAAATCACAGTCATCATTACCGCATGCTTGGTCACAGTAAAAATATACTACAGTTGTATAATATTTTACACTGGTAATTGATTTTCCAAAATGTGGCAAATTCACCCGCCTTGTTTCGATTTTTTCAAATAAAATAGAAATAACTGTCAGGGTTGCATCAGAAAAATTAGGGGTAGGTAAGTAGGAAAAAAACTAAATAACTATATTTTAGTTTCTTTTTTGTGACAGCTCTAGCCTCTAAAAAAATATGGCAAAGTCGACATTACTAAAACTTTGCATTGGGTTGGTATATTTGCCAACAGTGATTTCTTAGGTTAAATTGGTTAAAGAGACGTAAATTATCATGGTTTTAATTAAAGAATATCATTAAGAACATGGTATTAAAGTTTGACTTATCTACACAAAGTATATCCCACTTATTTTCATTAAAGTTTTGGAGCTCTAAGTTACTCACAGTTAGCGCGGGAAAAAAGTAACCGCCAAAAAATGACAGTTCTATGAGAGCTGGGTTGTATTATACAATAAAATGTTGCCAATCAAATATTCTAATTTGATTTAAGGGTATTACAAACGTTAAAAAAAATACAGTTTTGACGTAACAAATTATTTTGCCTCGTAAGCCGGTATATGGCAAATTAAACAACCTTTGGCAAAGTTGCCAGGTTTCACGGTAATAATGTACAGAGACTTGATAGAAAATAAAAAAGTTAGACTCTGGATCGCACTCCGTGTGTCAATTTGATATCGTTTATTTTTTTTATTTTTGTGATTTACTAACACAATTCCTAAGTACATACTAACACAAATATGGATGATTCTGTAACGGATAGTCTGAAATAAAGTTATTATAATTATATTTCTATCAGGGCGTTGTCGTAGAACAAAGACAATAGTCCTTTATGGAACTTGATTACACCTCTATACTCTTGCATTTTTGCAATGTAAACTTAGGTAGCATTATAAAATGGGATACTTATAATAATAGTCCTCCTGCCTGAATTTCGATCATGGCGGTCAATCTCAGCAGCGATTAGCCATCGACGAGAGAGATAATACGATAAATTGCCTAGGTAAAAAAATAGAAATTTTATTTAGTCCGTCTTGCCGATAATAAAAAAATATTAGACACATACTTTTTGCTTTATCATATTAATCAAAAACAACTTAGAAAACACGCATTTAAGTTGGGTAGTTGGGGCTCGTTACGAAGGCGTGACGTCATGCCACATTTTAACTCAATGTCGTAATCTTTTGATTACGTCAAAAAACAAAAAATATATGTTTAATATTTTTAAATAATCTACAAGACGGACAAAAAAGTTTTTGGACACCGGCCTATTATAGTGTACAGTGTGTGCGCAGACACAGGTGCACTCTCGCTTCCCTCACTCTCATAGTCCGATGGGACGGCAATACGACACGACCGCCGAGAGATGGGGCGCAGGACCAACGGCTTAACGTGCTTTCCGATGCATGCACACCGCCAACTTCCAAACTCCAGGTTTCTTAGTAAAAAAAAAAAAAATGAGGAAAACAAAAAGGGGAATGGGATGATGAATGCAATGGAACTACCATGAATCCTATCGATAGTCGGGTACAGCAAAGTATATGAGAGAAAAAAGAAACTGGCACTCCGTGAGTGCCGGCAGAAGTGAAAACTTGAAAAAGATCGCCTTGGTGGAAGAAAAATACTTGTATAGAACATTAGTCCTTAACCTTATCTAAATAAAGAGCACAAACGCTTTTACAAAAAAAAAAAACTTCCAAAACCTTTAAAGTAAAAATATTTGCATAGAACATTGATCCGTAACGTTATATAAATAAAGAACACAATCGTGTTTACAAAAATGAGGTGTCGGTAACGGTGTCGCGAGTTCAATTGTTAAATATAAAAAAGTTTTCATATTAAAAAGATAGATCGAACAAGACTGCTGTGCTTCTTATCGGAAGGTTTATAATAAGCTACGTGATATCTTTGACGAGAAATGAACTACCTAGGCCCTAGAATGACATCATCTAGATAACGATATTATCGAATAACAAATGAATATGTAGGTACTTACATATTATTATTTTTATTGGAATACAATATCCCCCTATGAAGTAATAATAGCTGATAGCGATAACTTGCTCAGCAACTGTGATGATAAGGAGGTTTGCCTGCTGCTTATCATGAACTTAAGTAAGGTTAGGTATAACATGCAAATATAGTATATGTATAAGTAGTCGACCACCTATTATGCCACCTATCCCTGCAGTAGTAGGTACAGTAGATATAGTCAAACGTTTTGAGGTAACAATTTGACATTGACAGCCAGAGCCATGATGCCGTAGCAGTGTCTATAGTTATCGAGTTGCTGAGAATCGAGATGAACGGCATGCGTTTGGAGAGGCCTATGTCGAGCAGTGAACTTCTGCATAGCTATTCACATCCATTCGATACGCTTCCGTGCCGAATCGAACACCAATCAATGTTTTTTTTTAACCACAACGGGAAAGCTCTTGGCCTGCATCTCACCTGATGGTAAGTGATGATCAGGCTGAAGGTGAAAGCGAGCTTCACCCGGAATCCTCAACCATAGATGAACTGGCTAACCTCTAACTGCCGAAACACAACAATGCTGATAACATTGTTGTTATGGCGACAGGCTTAGATAAGATGGTAGTAACTAGCCAGGCGGACTTAGAACAAGCCCTACCACCAACCAAACCAAGCAGAAAATTTTGCCCTGACTCCACCAAAGGGGAGATGTCCGAAGCGGAGACGAGAAGAGATTTTTTTCAGCTAGGGTGTATCCACCGAAGCTGTGCGGAGATGTGTACTAGCTAGACTGGGGCGGAGATGTGTGCTTGCTAGAGCGGAGATGTGTGCTGGCTAGAGTGGGACTGAGCTGCGTCCGGCGAGCGAAATTACGGCACGGCTCATTGCACGCCGCTCATATTATATCTCTTCTCGTCTCCGCTGCGCGCCGTCACCAGCGAGGCATAGCTCACATCTCCGCTTCGGTCGCGCCATATAAATATGAAACATCTCCGCTCAGTGGTCTCCACTGAAGCTGAGTGGAGACGAAATGTCTGAATAACGAAATTCTATTGGTCGTTTAAAACACATCTCTCCTCTCAACTAGTCTCCGCTTTGATGGAGTCCGGGCCTTACGGTCAAGTGAGGGAGGCTCTATGATAATGATAATATTAGAAGATAACAAAAGATAAACGAGTGTTCAATCTCACTAAACTATACTTTGCAATGTGGTACGATTTTAACACCTAAGCATATCTAGAGCGGTTCAAAACATTTTCTTGGCATAGTTTTCAACCGTGACCTGCGCCATTGTACGAAACGGTGTACACGTGTCCAAAGAATTCAATACATAGTTGCTATTTAAATGTATAGAAATAGTTCGACTGTTGGTATTAAAACCGGTTTATCCTAGCAAAAATATTTATTACTAGCTTCGCGACTTCGTCCGCGTGCCTATAACTTCCCTCAAGAATTGGAATATCCAATGCAAAAAGAATTTTTCAAATTGTCGGATTTGAAAAATTATTTTTGCAGTTAGGGTAGTTTCAGAAACTACCCCCTACATACAAACAAACAAATTTTACCTTTTTATAATATTATATACGATATAAGTAGAATATACGTACTAAATTATATGCAGCAGGGTTCTCGATTTAACTACAAGAGCGAATTTAAATGTACTGAACGCGATCAGCAGATTTAAAAAACGAGTTTAAGTCATCATCTGTTACGACGCCTCATTGAGGTGGATAACAATTAAAATTCTATTGTGTCTCGTTAATGACAGTTGAAAAGTTAAGAGGTGTCAATATTTCAAAGCAAATAATGACACTGACAGCTCTTAAACGTGGTTTATGTGCTGATCGCGTTCAGTTTCATTCGTGACATTTGCCCTAGTAACGAATTACAGATATTTATTAGATACCCACTTGATCTACAATCTAGCAGAAACGGTTGGCGCTATAAGCAATCTGTGTTTGCGGAATGTTTCCGTGGAAAATGTAGATACATGTAAACAAACAACAAAATTGATAAAAAGCTTATAATTATGCATTACATGAGATAAATAATACGTTGCGATAATAATTTCTTGAGATAGGGCTTCAGCATATTATTTTCAGAAGTTCTACTGACTCCTAGGATTACTGACTCCTCCTTCAGGTTATTCAAACATTGTATGATTACGTTCAAATAGTGTTTTATTTGTATTTTACGGCTGTAAAGGTAAATGGAGGAAAATTTACTTTTACAATATTACTGCATTTTATAGGTTTCTCAGTTTGCTCTTTCTCCTACGGCTACGGTACAAACTGACAAAGTTAATATTATAAATATATTTAAATCGTGCTGATTTAAATTACAAAACATGTTTTAATATCGGCCATAATGGCAAAATCCCAAATTCCTAGTCGATCTCTAGTTCACATTAGATAAGATAACCTACTGAATTATTTCGCTATTAGACTTTTGCAATGATGATGAAAACCTCCATTAGATTTTCATCATCACTCTTTGAACTTTGTGGTGACTTGGTCCTACGGCAAAACCCTACATCTTCTATCTGCATGTCTGTTAAATACTCTTACAACATTAAAATCACCAACCCACTGACTCCAATTTCGACTGACGAATAGAACAGAACCTACAGTCAACGTCCCATTTTTGCCAAAAATATACCTACCGACGCATATTCTTTGTTAAAAGTCTTTGTTTGACACTGTACAATGAAACACTACACATTAACAAACAATGCACGGGAGCAATAACACACTAGAAAGTATTTCAATCGGCATCATAATACTTGTCATTACGCATTGCTTTGTCGGCTATAATTATATTATCTGTTCCATTCAACTCGTTAAAGAAGATCATCTTACTATACTGGCCCGGGTAATTGCCTATGCAAATAACATCACATGATTATTATGGGGATAACGCAAGAGCACTGAATAGATAATACAACAGAGAGAGATCAAGCTAGAGTTCTACTTTCTGTAAGGGTCGGCCCGAGCACACTGCCCTGAGGTACACCGTGGTTAATACTAGCATAACGGATGTACTTGTCCCCCATCCATGCGGACCTTTTATGTGCGATATGTCAGCTAAGACTGAAACCACTCGAGAGTACACCTCGCCTCACCAAACGCTTCTATCTTTTAAGTAGATTGTGCCTAGACACCGTATCAAAGCCTTTTGCCAGTAAACTTTTAGTAACTACGAATTCAACTAAGTTAGTACCTGCGTCCACCGTTGACCTGTGCTTGCGAAAGCCATATTGATTCTCTGATATCTAACCGATCTTATTCAGGAAGCTGATGAATTTATGATTCATAATCTTCTCCTGAATTAATTTGAATAAGTATGTGAGTAAGCGTACGCGTGTCGTCTTAGTATCTCCTCACACTTATTGACGCGGAAAAACGCGAGTGAAATTCCATCGAGCTTTTTCGCCCGAATACGTACCTGGCTTTACCGGCACGTGTATGTAAGAGTTGGAAGTGTATGTATCGCCATCATCACGCATAAATAACTGAGCTATGTGAATGACAGCAAAATTGCCGAAGCTAAATCTCTGTTGGATTTCTAAGCATGTGCATGCAACGTGTTTTACAGTACTTATCTCAAATGTTCACATGACACATGACGCACAGTGGGTGTGTCGTCCATGCGATCTAGGCGTGACATGCTACACTGATAACCTGGGCAACCTGACCCCCAACGAATTAACAACATATTGACTTGACAACAGCCAGCCCTGACAGTTACTTCTTTAGGCAATACAAATATTTTTTTGCGTAAGTAAGTAATTGAATGTGTCTCTGTGCGAATTTGTGCGAGATATTTATAAATAATCTTCTCAGCACATATTGGTGTCGGACTCATTGTTCTTCAACCCATTTAATTAAGTTAGTAACAGGGAAACGATGAGGAAATAAGGAAACTGTAAAAAAGAAATGTATCTACTGCGGCCAACAAAACTTCTCATGACGCATTACCGAGCTATGGTTTGCGTAAAAAAACCGCAGAAAATAATATAGTCACGACACGAACCACTAAGGTGGTAAGAGAATTTTATTACTCAGTAGAGCCAGACTATACTTACCCAGAAAAAAGTTGTACACAAGGACCAAAATTTTAAGAAAGGTACTTGGAAATGAGGAAAAGATTATCTATCGCGTTTGACAGGAAAGTCTGCCTAAATGCGTCAGATGGATCTACGTTTTCAGTCACACTCATCATTGGTCACATTTTGTTATGAGCATCATAATGTTACATATCGCACGCGTGAGGCGTAATGGATGCAAATAATAAATAGATTTACGACGTCAGTAGCTAGCCAAACAGTCTAGCGACACACTAATCCAAGCTTTATTACTAAAGAGGACAGTGCTCGTTTTAGCATCACGACACATTTGTTATGTTTAGCAGATTCCGATAAATCTATAAAAACATAATCTGATGCAACTTTTAACTCTAAAACTATGAATCGAATAATATTTTGATTTATGGTCGTCGATGTGACGTGCAGGAAATGTTTTTGTTTTCTGCCTTTTTTAAAATGACGAGGGTCGGAAAATTAACATTGAAAGCATTATTATTCGCTTTGTTTTTGTAATTATTCGTATGTGCATTACTATTAATATTTTCAGGTAACAATAAAGTGCTGATGACCCTGTAAGCAAATGTCGATCCGATTTGATTACAAAGAAAAATATATAGACTTAGGCACTTGGGTAAAGATATCTAATTGTTAAATATTTTAATACAAATTTTGTGGTTTGTCTTATGAATGCAAACAAATCTAAACAGTTTTTGGCCAACAACACTGCTAAAAAACATGTTATTAGTCATTCTTCCAGTTAGTTCTCTAGCAACGCCAAAAATGATACGACCTTATCGCATCGTTCGACGTTCAAATGTTTTCAAGTGACCAATCACAGAAATATGCGTAGATTTGACGTGACGGTTATTTTTAACAGGAAATAAAGCGGGGTAATTGATGACAGTTGGTCGCAATGGGATGCATTTTGACAGTTCACTAACGTTCATTGGATTATTTACGTTGTTGAGCAGACGAATTTTTTAAACCTATGAAACAATATATTAGCAATATCCTTCAAAACTCTCGGATGTGTGACTCTGTGATTAAAACTGTGTTACACAATATGGTGCTGGTTCTACAAAAAATAAGTTTTACAGGAACTTGGCTTGAAGTGGTTGATTAAAGTTGAGACTTTAAAGTTATTTTTTTAAAGTCAAGCACATTGTTGATTTTAAGTAATTTTCTAATGATTCAATTTCTCATAGCCGACTCATTCTTCATAAATTTCATTCACTCGTATTCTTCAATGACCTATAAAACATGAGTGATAAAATGATGATTAATTCTATGAAGTATGAAATAGGTAAACAGGTATATAAGACAATAGGTGTTTCATGGTGTAATTAAAAGGTTTAAAGACTTTTTAGCACTGTTTATTTATTTAAATTACCAGAGTTTGTTTAAGTACTTAGGTAATTGTTTTTTATGTATCTACACCTACCCACAACATGAGTATCAAAACAGAGTTTCATCATCTCTCATCCTTTCAGGGAAATTCTTTAGGATTTTCCCGAACGCAAAAAAGGTAAAATAAAAAAAATACTTACCTGGTCGACAAAGGCCTTCAGTACTTATTATGCCAATGGCTGCCAGCCAGCATCAACACGCCACCTGTAAGACCCATACATCACGTTAAGGTTTAACTAGCCATTGAACTTTAGAAGCGCGTGTCAATGATTGGCCAATTATTAATTAATTATACTAAATCGAGCGTGTACACAATGGCCCAACATTCTAAACAACTTTGACGTTTATCGAAGGGACATCTCTAACTGTCAAGCGTGGCCCCCTAAACGAATCGAGCAATGGAAGCTTAAAAATCGATTCCGCGCTGAAACTAAATTGATGACAAACGTTCATAAAGAAACCATGTGGCGCTTATTTCGCCGTAAAAGTATCTACGTCATATGGATTGCTGCATACCTAGCGATAATGTGTTTATGTACCTACTATCTATTCTATGCGCCAGCAACACCTAGCTGCCTACTTATGTTTGCAATGCACTTTCAAGATCTCTCGTGCGACACAAATAGATGCAGCGGGTGAGCGGACTGTTTGACGTCTAATATTTAGTTAGGACGAGATGACGAGAGTTCAATTCCTGCACTAACTCTAAAAAAAGTTTTCACTTTTTTATTGATCACATACACAAAGAGCCAGGTGCCCAGGTGGTAACTGTGTGCACTGTATGATCACTGGAAGTTTGCAATACTTATTAATCAAGGTTTGTCGTATCTTAGGTCTAAAATATACAAAACAAAAAATCTATTTAACAGGCAGGTCTGATCTCGCATAGTATAAGATTTCTGTACGTTGAGAGGTCAGCTTATATAGGTAAGTACTGGAAATGTTTAGCTTTATATGTAGCCGTGCGTAGGTGACTATTTAAAAAGACCTGTCAAAAAGGTTAGAAATTCGTTGCTCCCAGTTGGTTAATTTTACATTATGTAAATGTAGATAGCATAATTAATGCGAAATCAATGGATAGGTAAGGTACATACCTAGGTATTTATTTATCATGAATATTCCAACGTTTAAAATACCTTTATGTACGTAAGTAAATAAGGACAATCAATTCAACACTTAGCATACAATAAGTTAAGTATATTCTAAGGACCTTTCACCTTATTTACTGAAAGAAAGTAGGTACCCATGTTTATTCAGTGTTTTGTAACCATGTTGTTGAAAAAACCTCATTTAAATAAATAAAGCACATTTTATTTCAAGAGTTATTGGAGATTAAATAATAACAAAGCCAATAGCAGAAAGTATTAAAGAAAAATAATAATTATGTCGTTGTAGAATGAACAAGCATTTTATTTTATGAATGAGCATCTCTCGGACCAAATTTTAAAATACCCGCGGAAAGCACCAAACTATCAAACCAATGAAAAAAAGACCGAGGCTCAGACCAACCAATCACTGGCTCTGTATGTGGTGTGACTTCTTGTGGGACGCGCCCGACCGACCGGAGTATACTCAAGTAGATACTGTTTTCATGACAGAAACATGGTCTCAAATGTGTGCCAAAACAACAGAACTATTTATTTCATTAGTAGTGTTTAATAACATCGATTAAATTCATATCATTAGTTAGTTATTCCATAATACCTACACTGATAAAATTCAAAGTTCGCTTCCCCCGCATCGTATGATCGTGTCATATAAATACGAGCGCGCTCCCCACCTCTAGCAAAACGTCAAACCTCTCCGTAGCGTGCGGGTGCTTATTTGTTGGAGATCGTCAGTTTTATTCAGTTCGCGTTGTTTCGCAAGCCGCGTAAACGTCAATTTTATAGTGACATCACAAAAAATTGGGGCGTGTGTGTTCAGTGATATTTAAATATTGTTAAATAACACGAGAAAATGTCTTTCAACACAGATATATCGAGCAAATTGGAGAATAGCAGGTACGGCAAAGTGTTGATTTACAATTTTATTTTACCGTGACCGATGGGCACGGCTTGGAGCATGCCCCTTGCATGTGGCCCTGTGCCCTTTCATCTATGCGTCCGTGAGACCGTGATGCATTCTGGAATTTGGGTGACGCTAACGTTTCAAATTAGTGCGTGGCAGCATTAAACATCGTACGGAAAGGATTTTTGATATGGTTGCGCTCTTGGCCACCTTTCACATTGCTGACGAATCATTTCTCAACAAATTCCAGAATACGCCACTGTGCTGCTGACCGGTGGTATTGTGTGGTATTTCCGAGAGCAGTTAGACGCTAATAGTTTCATCGATGAGGTTATCCTGTGTTCTGGGCGTGCGCGGTGTCTGAGTATGACTCAGAAAATATTGAAGTGACTTCATTTGATATTATCATAGTTTGCATTTGATATCTGTTGCCATCAAGGCTCTGACACAACTAGTTGAGTATGTTAGCATCGAACTTGTAACCATATGCTATGTATTATTCAAGGCTCAGGTCATGCCAAATTCTTGAGCCTCATGTTTTATTCAGCATCAGCAAATTAAGTACCTGTTATGTCACCAAAGTATGTTATGTACCATAAAGTCACACTGCTTTGATTTTAATAAATATAATAAAAGGCAAAGGCTTGGCTGTAGCTTGCATATAGGTTTTAACATTTATGGATTAAAATAAATGGTCTTGAATACTTATTATACTATTAACCTTGTATTTATAAATTAATTCTCATTTTATTTATAACTTTAGAATGTTTGAAAGGCCCACCATAATCACACAGTATAACCTCCATTTTGGAAATACCCTGTCAGCAGTTCCAACCATATTGTTTCCTCTTTTGAATTTAAAACTGTATCCTGTTATGTACTGGCAACTAATTATACAAGGAATTTCATCATACTTAGGTATATCTTATTGGATTCAGAATCAAATTTAAATTATTTTAAATGACCAATTATGCAAAACTGGGTAATAATAACACCTCTGTTATAAGTGAAAACACCAGTTTGAGTGACCAGTTTTCTGAATATGTGATAAAAATGTGAATCATTTGTACAAATGATGAAATGATGTAATATGTAAACAGTTGTTATTAACTTGTATACTACAGTTCCCATTCATCCCATTCATAATTGAAAGAAGCCATTTGGTGATTCTCCTGAAGCGCTGTTGAATAATTGTGACTGTTGAATGTCTTCTCCCACTCAGTAAAAGTTTATTGTTGTCTGTTACTTTCATGAGATAACAATTTTTTATGCTTATTAAAATGGTTCATTTGAACTGAAATAGCCAAATTGATGTAACAAGTCATTTTTTATTATTTTGGAAATGGTTCTATTGTTAGTTTCCAAATGTCTGACAATGTTTACAATAAAATTACTGGTGGGTAGGCAAGAAATGTAAACCATTTACCTTAACTGATATTACTTTCAAACTCAACAAATTCTGCAATAAAAATAGCATTTTTATAGTTTTTCATAATGTTGTATATTAAATAGACATGAGTATTATCATAATACCTTCCTACCTATAATAATAATAATCAGTCATGAACTCATGAGTTTCACAAAATATCCAAGAATCTATCTACATTGATGACGTGCTACATAAATATGTTTTTCATGATATAAGCAATTCTTAGCCAAATAAATTATTATTTAATCATAAGGCTTGAGTTAAGTACCATATTTGTCACAATTTTGAACTTAGTAGTGAG
Source organism: Agrochola lychnidis (assembly GCA_963680765.1). Classification (NCBI taxonomy): domain Eukaryota; kingdom Metazoa; phylum Arthropoda; class Insecta; order Lepidoptera; family Noctuidae; genus Agrochola; species Agrochola lychnidis. The sequence goes on along the minus strand of OY796849.1, from coordinate 9,124,944 downwards.
AAGGGCCATGGCAATTCTTAGGTGGGTGCCCCTAAGACGACCCACTGACCGTACCTTTACAATAATAATATCACCATCCTATTATTGTCCCACTGCAGAGCAAACACCTCTTCTCATACCTTTTCCAATTATTATCATATTTTTACAAGTTGTGGTAATAATGAATATGTTGCTAATAAAATCTTTGCCATTGTTACAGGAACACCCTGCGCAAAATTGCCCGCCACGATGACACAGAGTTCTCAAAGCAGAGCATACTGAATGACATGGAGAAGTTCGTCAAAATGGTGAACGTCATGGACGAGACGGTGCTCGTGCCCAGCCGGCTGATGAACTTGCCACAGGAAGGTGACGATGACCCGTTCAACATGTTCGCCATGCTGAACGATTTGAAGACTGAGCTGCTCTGGTCGAGTGGGGACACAGAGGAGCATGTGGAGCGCGGAAGGCGGGTGTCGGACCTCAGTGACACGGAGAGTGACGCGTCGAGTGCGGCGGGAGACTCTGGTATCGAGGGAGAGGACGAACGGGAGTCGGCCGCGCGGGCAGCGGCCGCGTGTCGGCGGCACCTCCGCGGCCTGCGCCGCTCCCTCCGCTCGCTGACGGCCGCCGCGGCGCACCTCACGAGATCCTACCAAGAAGAAGTCGGCGCACCGGTTTAGGGCACATACCTACATAATATTCCTGTGATTGATTGAAGCCTGTCCTGCACGTGCTGTACATATTGAGTAAGCGGGCCGAACTGTACATATAGGTTATGGGCCCGGCGTGTAAGGGATTCTCAGTAAGTTAAAGGTTATTTAATAAATTAAATTTTTAATTATTTCTTAGTTTCTTTTTCATGCAACCTTTGAATTGCCTCACATGATGAACAATAGACACAATCACGCACACACACACATACATACCAAACCGTTCAGTTAAATTAGAAGCACACAGAATATTAATAGATTTCTCATCAGTTTCATAGGTACCGAACAGGGTGTAAAAACAAATACTTATAAACTCATATTTTTTACTTAAAGTAAAAACAAGTTAGGTGCCTACCTAATATTCGTATTTTTGCTGTCGTCATATTATTCTGGTTATAACAATTTCAACGGTATTGAAACTATTAACTCCTCGAGGTCATGCAAGGTCGTCTTTAACTGTCCAGATACTAAAATAACCAAAGGATGTCCTATTGAAAAGGCCATCACCATGGAGAGAGCTCATTTCACTTCAATAATCTTCATTTTAATAATGGTGAACCCAGGACTATATCGATAAAAAAATTACAACTCGTAAAACCTGAGTTCTCTATAAAAAAACCATTTCGTGTAGACTTACGATATGCAGGAATGCTGGATCGTAAATATTTGCGTGTACAAAACTATCGCATAACTTTTAGGGCAAATGCGCCCTTGAACTGAATAAAATGGCTTGCTCTGCTAGAAATCGATTTCGAGTTGGCTCGATACGTCTGCAGTGTCTCGACTTAGCACGGAACGAGGCGAAGCCGTGGGATCAACCCACATTCTGTCTCGACAACTAAGTAACTATATAATATCTATGAATGACATAATCTACCAACATTCCTTGTCTGTAAAGCTGTTATAGAAGAATACATTGATAATCTAAAGAGACAATAATACAGAATCATCACAATTTGATTGCTGATAGTCTCAATCTGAAACTCTTTAACACTTAGCAGACATAGTAACAGCCTCTAGAATTAATCTACCCTTGAAACTTAGTCTGCGTTTGTTTGCCATTTGACATGGTATAGGTACTTATATCCAATTAGAAGTCGGCAATAAATGCCTCGGTTTCTTTTAAATGGTTACAGTCAGGATATTGCAAATTGTTCGGAGTGTTCGAACGGTAAAAGAGTATTATGCTATGCGTCCGCTTTTACCATTTTAACTACTAGCATGAAACCACAAATAAAATCTAGAAAAGATAATATTCAGGAATGAAACGCGGGCTCTGCGGTCCCTTCTAAAGCGATCAATACAGAGTTTCCACCCCATGTCTGAAAAGGGGAGAGAATTTACAAGAATCGTGTCCTGAATTATTATAACGATACACCACAGAAAGTGTTACAAAAGTTTCAAGAACGGCAGTTATCTCTGTAAGATAAAACAACTGATAAGCTGTCTGTGTCGTGCTCAATCGTATCTCGTCACACATTTCGCATCAATTATGAAGGTGAAGCAACCAAATCGTCTGACAATATTACAAGACAAATACAAAGAGCATTTGGAACAAAAACATTCCAATGTAAATACAAAGAAATGGAAATAAATGTTAATGATTAAAGAAGGCGAGACTACATAATTAACATAGTCTTACCCAGAAACGTTAAATCCCTGGAATATGTGACTCAAAGTATGACAAAGAAATCTGGCGAAAGCCAAATATAATTGGGATGAAATATCATGTTCTCATTTAGATACGATGAGGATGACACACCATGCAATGAGAAATTTTGAGTTACACAGACATTATAACATTATTTTTCTCATTTCTAAAGTCCCATAATAATTTGGGTTCTCATCAAATTCAGGTAGAGAGTCGATTCGGGGTGATCCTTGCAAGATGCAAGGAATATGAATAAAAAACGGGGTGTTTGTTAACACCCCGTTTTCTGTGTCCTGGAAAAGAATCACAACTGTCTATACTTTCAAATTAGTTTGTTCAATATTATTAATAATAAAGTAATGGAGAAGGAGGAGAAGAATATCATCAAGGCTCAAAATAAAAACGCTCTAAAACGATATATGTGTGAACTGTAAAGAAAGGTCAAAGTCCCAGTGTTTTGTTTGGTTTGAGCTAAAGAGGCTCGCCGTGTTGACACAGCAATGATGCAAACCCGCTGATGTAAACTTCATTCGACTGCCTTCCTTCTGCAGAATTGACATTTACGTCAACAGGGCAAAGAGAATGAAAACAAACTAGCGTTTCTTGGATTCGAGCCGGTTTATAAAAAGCCTATTTATGAAAAGCCTATCTCAGGCTACGATTTGTCAAATTTCATGACGAACGCATCAATGTTTAGGCGTTATGGATCAATTTTCAATATTATATGGAGATGTGTTATCTAATACCTTTAAACGAGCAATTCTTGTATATAGATATGTATATAATCTGAATCTCGGAAACGGCTCCAACGATTTTCGTGAAATTTAGTATGCAGGGGGTTTCGGGGGCGATAAATCGATCTAGCTAGGTTTCATTTTTAGAAAACGTTAAAAAAAACTGAGCAAAGCTCAGTCATCCAGATATTATATATACTCAAATAACAACTTCTACACATTATTATCTAATCTAATCTAACTAGCCTGTATTGTCCCACTGCAGAGCAAAGGCCTCCCTCTCCCTTTTCCACACAACTCTGTCCATTGCTAGTTTCGGCCAGTCCTTTCGGTAGGAGTCAAGCTCGTCCCGCCATCTTCGTCTTGGCCTGCCGCGATGTCGTCGTGCGTTTAGTGGGACCCAATCAGTAGTTCTTTTAGCCCATTTGTCATCTGACATGCGGCAGACATGTCCGGCCCAGTCCCACTTAAGCTTAGCGGCTTTCTGAGTAGGTAACGTCCACACATACGTACGTGTACACATTATTATAGACAATTTCAACTGCAACCTACTGCAACATCGACCAAACGATTTATAACGAATCTAGTAGACTAGCAATAGCCTGGCCTTGTGAAATAAGAGATTGCATACATGATTTTGACCGGCTGTTGGCTAATTTCATCTAATTTACATTAGATTATTTAGCAGACACAGTCGAACTGGTACCTACATTGCTGTAGGTCTATCAACACTCAGTCACTCAACTGAACAGAGTTTTTAAATTGTGATCTAAGCGAGTTATAGTAGTATGGATTTTCTGCAATTTTCAAACAATGTAATGGGCACTAAATTGTCTCTTTACATTTAATCGGTCTAAATCTGCAGTGCTTATTCTGTTAAAATCTCACCGTGAACGCTAAGGTGAAGTGAGCTGTCATTCCACCATATACTAGGGATTGACACTATTGACAACTCACTTTCAAGCTCACTTCACCTAAGCGTTCACGGTGAGATTTTACAGAATAGCACTGCTGAACTAAACTGACTAAAATTCATTAATTCTTTTTCCCCTAATAAAAAACTGTTTTTTTTTTTATTTTATTAACACCTGGGGGCCTACCACCAACTCAAAAACAATATTATTTTAATATTACTTCAGTGGGAGAAAGAGATGGAACTATACGTCCTGTAGAGCTTCATCTCTTTCCCACACTGAAGTAATATTAAAATAATACTGCTTTATGAGCTTGTGGTAGGCCTCCTGCTTGGAAACTCCGAAAGTTAGACAGAAACCAGTAGACATTGTCGGTGCACACGTCAAAATATAACATAATTTAATTCTTAACCCATAAATGCCCGCGTAATAAAATTTGGTGCGATGCGGGCAACTTTTTCAAGGGTAACTCAATTACTTTTCAGATGAAATTAAAATTACTGCCGTATTTAAACAGTTATTGTTGTTAAAAAAACGAAATAGGTGCATAATGTAAGATAAATACGTATTGCACGGAAATTGTTAAGGTAAACTTCGGTTTATCGGTCAATGTCGAATTAATTGAAACGTTTGACGTAAACCGTACTTTCCCACTTACGAAAACATAGTATTCTTTACTAATATAGTAGTACTATATCAAAACATGAAGGATTTGTCGCAGGTAAGTTGAGGTAAGTACTTAACCAATTCTGAATGTCACGAGTCACAAGGACGTTTCGTTGAAATCGGCTATTCTTTATTCTATTGCTGTATATTTATGAAATGGTGGGCGTCGAACGGGCTACAATGTCAAGTGTACGAGGAAAACTTTGGATAACCAGACCAATGCTAAATAGTAAACATAATCAGATTCTTAGGAAACAAGCTGGGCATATAAGTACGTTGCAGTAGTGAAAGAATACTGAGCTAGACTAATAGGTGCGCCAGTCTACAGAATTAGCAGCAATTTGCGATTCAAACCTGCAAAGTTTCCGTATGTCGGCCTTCGACGGCTGAGGTTTACGCAATGCAGCGGTGTACGTTGCATGCGATACGAGTCCTCGACTCCTTGTATCGACTGTCGAGCCGGTTCAAGATGAAATGTACAACGCAACATAGATAATTGAGACGACATTTAATAAAAAGTTGGAGCTTCTAACTAAACCCGAAAGATTCTTGCAGAGAGAAATGCAACCAATTTCTTTCGTTTTGGTCTCCCTCCGTCCATCCCATCCGCAGTGCATGCTTTGCCTTGGACTGGAAAGATCTGGTTAAACTTGTTTGGCCATTAGTAAAAAGTTGTAAGTAGACGCATTTTACAACCAACTTGAATGTACAACGAAACCTTGTTTCGGAATAATAAGTCTCCCCACTCTCGGTGAAACGAAATCACATTAAATACCACATCGTACCACCTACCCACTTTATCTCATCGTTAAACTGTTCTTGATAATTAACTGATAAAATTGCTACGCTTAACGAAACAGTTAAAATTACACGTAGTTATAAGAGTAGGTAGGTATTTTGTACTTGGTGATTATTGTCTCGAAAATTCGCTTAATTCGTATAAGTGGGCACTTCATTGGTACTTGAAAAATGTTTGCAGATTGGTCAAACTCAAATAACCAGTAGACAGTTGCGACACCGGCGCGGCGCTGCTATAAAAACGTAGTGTGTTTATTATGTAGATTAGATGTAATTTTTTCTGATATGTAGCAGGCTTCACTGTCGGCATTGTGACGTAAGCTGACGTCAGGGCGTTGGGCTTCGCGAATGTTCTAGAGAGCTAAGCGACGTCAGATGGCGGTCAGCCGGGCTTGACATGCGCAGTAGTCGTCACAAGCGGTGCGCAACTCGCGGTGCGCGGCGGCCGGTCGCAAGTCTCGCACACACGCACCGGCCGGCTCTGAGGGGGTTAGGTTAACCTGCTAACCTTTGTCACGATAAACTAGAGCAATGTACTGGGACTGTCTAGGCTGACGCCGGTCATAGTAATTACTGGCTATAGGATGGAACTGGGCGGACATTTATGTGACTTTACTTCAGTGTTTTCACAAGACTGGAAAAACAGTTTCGTGGCTTTTATTATACTGAACACGGGACTGTAAAAATGAGAGAACATAAATATTATCAGCAGAGCTGCTTGTCATGTCATAGTACAGTCAACCGCCATCGGTGGTAACAATTTGACATTGACTACGCCTTTATGTCGTTGCAGTAAGGGTTATTTTCGTAGTGCTAGTGTTACCACTGATCTACAGTTGACTACGATTTCATGAAGATTTGAGTAGCGGATCTACCTAGCTTGCTTGGCTAAGTAATAATAGCCGCACGGGTCGTACGTTCAGGTTAAGCTACGCTTACCGCGGTTAGTCCGTGGATGGGCGACCATCTTTACATACCAAGACCCCTCCGTGCCTCGGCAAGCATCGTTAAGCCATTGGTCCCGGCTCTCATTCGTAGATCTTTGACAGTCGTTACGGGTGGTCAGAAGCCTAAAATCTGACAACCAGTCTTACCAAGGCTGCCGTCCTTACGAAAAGTGCAATAACTCGAGTTTTGCGCCGAATTGAGATAAGTACATATTCGGAATTTGCAGAACGAGATCTACATATATTCCTTTTGGACACTTTTTACGTATCTATGACGAAGCCGGTTTACCTTGTATAGCTGTATAGTGTTGGAGATACAAACAAAACAAACATAAAATCTTTACCCGCGTTTTTCTCGAAATCAGATTTAATCTAGTTATTGCACTTTTTGTAAGGACGGCAGAAGGGGTATCGTATTACCCAGTTACTGGGTTGTGGAGGTCAGATAGGCAGTCGCTTCATGTAAAATACTGATATTCAGCTACATCCGGTTAGACTGGAAGCCGACCCCAACATAGTTTGGAAAAGGCTAGGCAGATTTATTGATCTTACCTATCTACATGGGTATAGTCTAGCCCATAGATTGTTTTTTATATTTATACTAGGGGACCCGACAGACGTTGTCCTGTCCGAATAGCGCCACCTACCGGGTTCAATTGTATTTTCAAACCATCCAGGGACCCACTCAAATATACACACAAAATTTCATCAAAATTGGTTCAGCTGTTTAGGAGGAGTTAGGTGACAAACACACGTACGGAAGAATTTATAGTATTTAAAAGAAGATGGTCTAGCGTTATAGTCGTCGGCCTGTCATCGACTTAAAGAATTTCGTATGTTCACAGTGTTGCACTTACCTCGCTATTTACACCCGCTCCGTAGGTAAATAGTTCGTGACTGTAAGAGGTACTTCACCGGGTACTTAATATTTACGCAAGAACGTTGGTTTTGGTAACATTTGTATGAATAATTTATTTTGAAACTCTGTTTTATTTATATTTTCCTCGTCCATTTCGCATTGTATAAGTGTATGTAGGTATAAGGAAATCTGTCTATAATTTTAGAACTGCCTAAACATAACAGCATAATCGGTCTATAATGTTCCCACTGCTGGGACACAGGCCTCCTCTCTGTGAGAGGGAGTGGGCCGTAATCCACCACGCGGGCCCAGTCCCGGTTGATACTTATATGTCACATGTCTTCGAATTTGTGGTTCTAGGACATGCCGGTTTCCTCACGATGTCTTCCTTCACCGTTTTGAGAGCAGTGGTGATGAAATAATTAAAGTACACAAAATATAGCACCTGTCAGGGTTACTACCTACAACTCGTAAGTCGCGACCGTTACTGCTGGGCCACCACTGATCTCTACCAAACAGTACAAATTGTGATTTTTTGTAATTAGCACCTCTTTTTTTGGTGGGAAATTATCAACTATTTTCTCCTGCTCTGAGGGCGTATCAGACTCTTACTAACTGAAACCCACCCGTCTTCCTTCAGTTGCCATGTTGCCAGGGGCCACGGTGTCCCTTTCGAAATCCTTTTCCTCAACGGCCACGGTATCCTTTTCCACAACCCCGGCGAGGTATTGTATTTTAGCCACTGAGCGTTGTTGGGGTGCATCCAAAGATTCTATATCTGTGGCAAGGCAAGGCTAGATACACGTAAGTACCTTTCAACCCTGCCAGTGCTACCAAACGCACTTACTGACTATTATTTTTACCACGGCCTTGATTTATGCTCGTATACCTTGTACACACGGCTACACATCAAGCTATATCTACATTTCCAGTATAAGCTGACCTCGCATTGTACGGAAATCCTATGCAATGCGAGATCAGCATGTTTGCTGACGCGCATATAGATGATTTCTCTGCAATTTATGCGAAAGAAAAGCGCTTCACTCTGGAAAAATGTGCGGGGGAGTAGCAACAGTATCCTGAAAATGATAGCAGATAGGTTGGACGCGGCTGTATTCAAACGATTCATCAATCTGCATGTGAGAGGTGCGGGTTGATGAATCGAAATTATATTTTCGCTTTTACTTCTGTAACTACTTACCTACTTTTTAAGCTTTTTTAACTAACACTATGGGCCTTGGTTGTCTGTGAATAAAATATTTTTATTTATTTATTATAAACTGGACATGTATAGCTTGATGTGTAGCCGTGTGTACCCCTAGTAAAAAAAAGTATTACGGGTGCACTGTCCATTAGTGCCAATACCCCATTGATCCAACGGTATACCTACTACCTACCTAGATAGGTAATGTAGTTGCAATTGCACTCAAGAGAGATGTAGCTCTTTCTTATCTATACTCCGTTTGAAATAAGATTAGACATTTAAACAAACCTATTTTACAGTCCGTTCAACCGATTTTGACTTTTATACCGTTGGCATAAGGATTGCATTAAAAGCAAAAAAGTTCTTACAATACCAACTACTCACTGCAGCTCGCATTTGTCATGCCAGCAACGCAATAGAAGTCAAAATTGGTTGAACGGACTTTAAAAAGGTTTATTCTTATTTCAAATGGAGTATAGGAAACAACAACACATAGGTACGTACATAATCATAAATTAAATTTTATTAGATAGACAGCATGGTTACTTGCCACTGTTATTGCTGTACTTGTTATGTTACCACTTAGTTATTTTCCTAGCGTTAAGTATCACAGCAAGATTATTATTATCAAGCACTAAACACTTATTAAAACAGGTTGCAGTAGCATGAAGTACCTACTTGTTAGGTTATTCACAGACTGAAAATAGAATTACAAACATCTTGGTGCAAAAAATTACCATAACAATTTTTTTTAAACCGTGTATTTTATTTATACACGGTTTTTAAATTTTTGAACATAATAAATCCTGGCAAAAAAAACTTACCAACGCGTAACACATAAAATGACAATTGATCGCATAGGGTTGCATTTTGACAGTTCAGCTACGTACATTGCGTTATTTACGTTGTTGAGCAGACAAATTTTTCAAACCTGTGAAGCAATGGATTAGCAATCAGGCTCCCGAAGAAAAACGCGACGCGACGGCTAGAAGAACACCGGTAGAACAATTGACGTGAAGTTTTTATAAAAATTGTTCGATCAGTACCCTAATTGCGTAACTTATTTTCGTAAACAATTTTGCCTAATTTGTTTCATTTGACAGTTCAACAACATTCATTGCGTTATTTACGCTGCTGAGCAGATTTTTTTTTCCAACTTATGAAGCAATGGATTAGCAATCTGTTTCAAATCGAAACAAATTGTGATTGTGTTGCATTACGCAATTAGGGTACCGAGTAGCGTCGCGTTTGTCTGCGGGGCCTATATCCTTCAAAACTCTCGGATTGTGATTGTTCGACTGTGTAGTATTCCGGCAAAGAGTACGCAACTCTTGTAGCCTCTCACGTCCTTCTCATGGATGTCTTTCAAGTCAATGAGTAGGTATCATAGAAATATAAAAAACCCACGGTATAGTCGCTTTACCACGATTGACAACAATTGTCAGTAACTTGAAACTTCACTAAGGTTTCAGGGCGGATTTCACCAATGAAGCTGAACGCGATCAGCACTTCTAAACCGCGTTCAGGAGCTGCCGGTGTCGTCATTGTTGTGGAATATTGACACTGACAGCTCTTGATCGCAGTTTTGATTGTGCTGATCGCATTCAGTTTCATTGGTGAAATTAGCACTTAAAGTTGAAACTATCTGTCACATAGACAAATACAACTCGTTATTTTATGACTTGCAAGTGACATTCAACCTTAGCGGTTCTAAAGGGATTCTATTGTCGCCTTAACATCTAACACAGCAAAATCTTTCTATGGAATGGAATTAGCAATGATATGGATAGGAAAGAACTGAATTCAGAGATGACAGTAAATAGATACATAAGTAAGGAATAAAAAACGCGCTGATGCCAAGATGGAGGATGATGATGAGATGGAATTAGCCATCACTACTGAAAATTTTGAATTCTTAGTTGATGAATTGGTGTTTCTGACCTTTTATTTTGCGGTCAGACGACCTTTTATTGACGTTTCTGGGCATTTTACCTCAACAGAGATTGTTTAAAAAATAAAACAAAAGAAAGGATCATGGGCAAAATTGTATGAAGCCTGGTACTCGGCCCAATAGCCATAATATATATATCATTGGAAAGGTCTTTTTACAAGGATTAATGATAACTGAGTCGCTTGTCTCCATTTGCTGTCGGAACGGAGTTATTTTGTGTTAAGTATTTAATACATTTTTTTTTTGTTTTTGTTTGATTTTGTTAAGATAATGGTGATATTATATCGTTGTCTTGTATAGAATCATGTGCGTGTTGATTAATTGGTACTAAAATGAATAAACAATTAGGAAAAAAAGAAAAAAATATGAAAAACTAAGAAACTTTATTTATTTTTTTAAACAGGATTATCAATAATGACATCGTTGAGGAACGCTGCAGGAGCAGTGAAGCCTTCATGTCTGGCATACCCTAGATACCACACAATTGAAACTATATGAGCACAAGTGCCGACTGTTCGTCGTCCGGTCAAACACGTGCAGTAATAATTGCATAAAATGTTATGGATATTGGTTTCATTTTCATTAACATTGTTTTTTACCAATACATAACAATAATATGTTCTTGACCGTACGTGACGCGACTGTATGCGTCCACGTAAAAGCCAAGCATCTTCGTTTATGCCATATTCATTTAAATCTTGGAGTGTGCTTTCTCTGTATATTTCTAAAATATATAGTCCATTTGATAAATGCTCGTTGCAGTAGGATCGCGCTAGCTTCAGTTGATAGGTGCCCAAAGAAAGTAAAATAATCTGTTCCTCCGTCAGTAGTGGGAAGTTCTGTATTTCATGACTTTCTATTCTTTGAAAATCCGCTCTTCTGCTATTCAAACGGTTTCTTTCTACATAATCATAAAGTAGATTCGGGGAATCTATTCTCTCCCTGATTATGTTTAGGAAGGCCTCTGCGTGAATGTTATCATCTATGGGTATGTGGAAGTTATTTAACATAGCTGCGGCGATTTTAAAATCAATGAACATTTTTGGTAGTGTTTTATTAAAATATTTTTGCCGCAAAAGCTTGAAATCTCGTTTGAACCTCCCGTTCACCACTTCCACTACCCACCGGCATATTGTAACTGAACGAGCTTTATTACCTTGCGCAGTAGTTAGCTGTGTCTCCCATGTATCTTTAGATGGCGGAACGTAGGATTCATACCCATATGCTTCGATAGCATCTAAGCTGTCCCGGAAGCCGCGATCTAATATGAAGACATCGTTCGTTTGAAGAAAGCAATGTAATGGGTTTTCTCCATAATTCATTATGTCGCTCATGATGTTCGCATCGGTCTTAGTGGCAGCGTATGGTCCCAAAACATCAATTATATAGCCATTGGTACACACAAGTAAAAACGGCTTCAGCAAGTTCTGGAACTTATGCAGGCTATAAGATAGACGCTGGAACAAAAAGTTCGAGCTTTTATTGATATATATATAAGTTCCATCGCATATCACGATAGCTTTACTGTTGTCTTCATTGCCAAATAACCCTCTTGGTATAGTGAGGTTCTTTTCTAAAACGTCGTTTCTATTCATATGGTCCACTCCCAAGTGTAATATTACATATTCATTTATGAGGCATTCGCGCACAATAGTTAAAAAACGTTCCAGCTTTCTTCGTGACATATTAAATAATGTCGCTAGTCTTTCATCTGAGTCTCCGGTACGTAGTTTTGTCAGATATATGCCTAACGCAGTTCGAGGCTCCTTGCACCTCTCACTTAGTGAGGGTGTTTGTTGTAATATGGAATCATACTGTTCGCAGTTGCGTCCTGTCCAAAAGTGCATATCCTCGTTGGTTAAAGCACCTCTCGTGTTGAAATCTAGCCTAGGTCCACGATGTAAAGCCATTCTCAACATGTCACAAACGTCACTAAACTGGTGTGCATTGAAGTTATGTGTGACATTGCAGAATTGAGGCAGCTCTTCCCAAGCATTGCTCTCAAGGTGTTGTCCACATACTCTAGCACCGTCAGGAATATATAACTTATATTCACAGAAAATGTGAATCTTGATCGTTTCTGGTATTCGATGGCGGGTTACGTTTTGGCAAGTGTTAAAGATACAATGCCCTGAAGTGTTTGGAGCTCGAATGTAGTCTGGAATCTGAAGCTCTCGTACATTCTGTTCTACTTCTGGTATGACAGGTGGTCTTCCTATAACGTTGTCAATTCTCTGCCAACATCGGTGACACACACTTCGTGTGTTGTTGAACTCTACCTGAAAATAGTAAAATACGATCTTGTTGATGTTATGTTGTATTTTTATGAAAACATTTAAAACAATGCGGTCTCTATGTATTCAAGTCTAAAGTCATGGCATACTGTATTATTTTCACATTTTAAGTAATGCAAGTAAAAAAATATCTTATGTATAGCCGAAGCGACAGCTTAGTGAATAGATAACAATAGCAAACGCACAATAAGTGGTCAGAGAAGTGTTTTAATAATAAGAACTATAAACGTACGAACTGAGTCATAAAAGGATCTAAGGATTGTGAGAAAGCCGCACAAGTAATGTTTTATATAAAGAAATGCCGCTCGGACGCAGGTGGCTGGGGCTGGACGTGTTTTTTTTTTTTTCTATGTAGCGAACATCTTTAGCCGCGGACCATACAGCCGCTCTACATCGAAAATAAACACGTGCAGTTGGTAGTCTGCAGCTCGGTCTGAAAACGCACTTTTATACACAAAACTAGGGCAATTCAATAAGACCTGTAAGTGAGACCAAGAAGTCCGATTTAAATGATTTATGGCTCAGTTCGCACATTTGTAATGGCTCAAGTATAAAAATATAACAGACAATAATAATACTAACAAACCGCTTCTTAAAAGAAAAACTGAAGCTGGTGAAGTGCGATATAGTTTAATGAAGTACTAACCTCCAAAACGGCGTGTTCTCGTATATATGCCACAAACTCGGGGCGCATTCTTGGAAGATCATCAGTTAAAACATGCTGTTGGTATCTAGCATGATGTAGGCCTCGCCGACACATCACACAGTTGTGATGTTCTTCCATAACGATGTTCCAAAACGATAAGTACAACAATAGTCCCACAACACTAGCCAAGATAAACAATTATAGCGGGTAACAATGTCCAAAAGGGGCGCCGGGGTCAGTGATGAAAACGTATAAGAAAATACTAGGTAGAATAAATAGCTGTGGAACGTCGTCTCACGCACAGAACGATACAACGACTAATGAAATATGACGCGGCACAAGAGGCTGTCCACTGGCAACGCGTACCACCCACCCCACCCCGCAACTGGTTCTCTATCCCGAGGTCTATAGTCACCGTAGTAAAAAAAACAGAAATCTTAAATGTAATACTACTTTTTATGTTAAAAAACATATTTTCAAAAATCATCACCATTATCATATCATATCACGATATATTATGCATGAATAGTAACACAATACATTTCTCGTTTTAAATAATGTTGTTTTACGTTGTTATTTTTCGTATTTTCCACCATGATAGGTATGTAATATTATCGTATTTGCAATTATGATATCAACTAAAACTGGAACTTTGGGGGCTTCCCGCGGTTTTCGGACAAGGATTTGGGACAAGTCGCCATAGTAAATATTTTTCCTGATTGAAAGACCTATTCAAGGACACCACAATGATTGCTATTGGAGCGAGTACCAAAATGCCCATTCTCCAAGCATAGGTAACAAAGTATTATTTTAATTAGTTGCCCATTAAAGCATTGTGCATTAAAACACTGTGCAATAAATTACTTCCTACTTAGTCCTTATCTACGTAAACTCACGTTGTACTTCTATTTATACCTCGCTAGTGATAATTTTGTTTACTTTCCTCGTATTTTGGCTAAAAATATATAATTGCGTAATTATTCTTAGCGCTCATCAATAACAATGGTGCCGATTCCCTTGTTCACAAACTAAACTAAATTTAAATTCAGTGCATCTTTTTCTTTCTATTTCATTAAGAAAAGGACAGAACATAAATTTTAGTTTAGTCCTGTCAAATTAATCAGCGCTTGACGTAAATTGACGTAATTTTAGTAGGCAAGTTTTTAATCGCGTCTAAACTTGTATGGAGTAGTGACAGGCGCTGATTAGTTTGACAGGACTAAACTAAAATTCATGTTCTGTCCTTTTCTTAATGAAATAGAAAGAAAAAGATGCACTGAATTTAAATTTAGTTTAGTTTGTGAACAAGGGAATCAGCACCATTATCGACAAACTAATATCTGCAGATAGTAATTTAATGTTGATTACCAATTTCCTTGTTCAAAATTGGTACTAACTTAATGAAACTTGACTTGACGAAATGTTTTTTTTTGAAGACAATTATAAATAGTATAGTGATAATTTAAATTTTTTAATGATGATTTTTAATGATACTTAATTTTTTAATGATAATTTTTGAATATTTTTAACGTTTTTACTGTTTTACTACTTATTTATTCTTTTTTGTGGGTATTTTGCCTGAATTAAAACACCATTTATTTTTTATTTTTATTTTTAATTATGAATTAAAATAACCTCACACTACTTACTGCTAATTTCAAATTGAACACTGAACGCGATCAGCACATCTAAACCGTGTTCAAGAGCTGTCAGTGTCAATATTTCACAGAAAATAATGGCACCCACAGCCCTACGTGGTTTATGTGCTGCTCGCGTTCAGTTTCATTGGTCAAATTCGCTTAAGCTCTTCTATAAATCCTCACAGAAGACCTTTATCGTCATTATTTAATTTTTAAAGTTCTAAGGGCGAATGTCACCAATGAAACTGAACGCGATCAGCGCATCTAAACCGCGTATAATAGCTGTCAGTGTCATCTTAGTTGTGGATTGAATTCTGTATTACTAAATATATAACTTACTAACTACTTAACTAATAATACAATTGTTACGTTAAACGACCAGTGCTCTTCCTCCTCTCTCCTACTTGAACTATGCTGTGCCCGACAGGGTCCATAATTGTGACTAATATAATTATTTCTCTACCAACTATATACATTATGGTACGCAATAAAGAATTTGAGATTTGAGATTTGGGAATATTGACACCGACAGCTCTTGAAGGCGGTTTTGATGTGCTGATCGCGTTCAGTTTCATCGGTGAAATTTGCCTTTGGAACTTTAAAAATTAAATACGAAAACGGATTATTTTTCAAACATGCAAACAAGCATACGTTTGTTTGTATGTTTGAAAAATATTCCGTCAGCAAATACTGTATTGTTTTTCGGAATTTTCAGTATTTTATTCGGTCGTTTCTTTATTTGTATTCGCATAAGTTGTCGGAAAATTTGTATTTATAGCAGTAAATTTCATATTTTGAGTATGCACATATTTATTTATTTTTCCGGGGCGTTTATTACTACCCCTTTTTATCCCGATATTACCACGGAATCGAGACTTATACGGGTGAAACCGCGGGACGCAGCTAAGTAACAGTATAAAACGAGAAGGAGGTAAATCTACATTTGCTTTACTTACATTTGCTGATGTACAGACGCCAGCACATCAAGCTCCCCGAAACTGTCAAATTTTTCCAATCAACTTTGAACCTTACATTTCAGCGATAAAGTTGAAAATCTATTAAATAAATTTGACAGATTGTAGTAGCTTGATGTGCTGGCGTCTGTACATGCCAACTCATAATGCATTATTTGCCCAAGTCTATCCGCACTACAGTTCAAACGCCTAGAATTTCCGTCTAGCACTCGCCGTTAAAAGGACCTATTTGTTTTCCAAAAATGATCTTAACTGTGTAGCCTAGATTTTAGGATAAACTTCTGATGTCATTTAGTACAGCAATGTCATTGATGGATGACACTGATTCATTGCGTTTATATTGCACGTTAGTGGTTTTATGGTTGGTTATACCGCTATCTGATCCGACCGCCACGGAAGCTCAAGTTAACAACCGCAACTCGCAAGTTTATTTAAAATACCTAATGTAGGTAATATTCTTGGGAAAACCTTAATAGTTCCTAATCTACAAGTTTATATATTTTATCCCCCTTTTATATTATTTATAAGAAGCTGTGGTCGCTAAAGCTACTGTTGGTTAATTCGTTGTCCCCGGCGAATTAAATGGTAATGTGCTACTACGATAGTTTTAAGGTTATTGCATAAGGTTAAGAGGTCCGATTACACTCTGTCAATTTTTTCATTCATTTCCTACGGTTATTTTAGAAGTTACAAGATTTTAAGGTGTATTGTTATGAATTTAAAAAATCACTTTTCTTTTGATTTTTAAACAATTCCGCTATGTAGGTATATAACTCATCATCTGTTACGACGCCTCATTGAGGTGGATAACAATTAAAATTATATTGTGTCTCGTTAATGACAGTTGAAAGGATAATAAGATTTTCACCACTTTTTTTTATTTTTCCCGTAAAATTTGGTTTTTACGATTACCATTTTATTCGCCGGGGACAGCGAATTGATTCAGACGTGACCTTGCGGAAATCCATTATAAAATAAAACAACAACAATAAAAAAAAATAGATCAACAAAAAAATATAATAATAAATATATCAACATCTATTTATTGTATTTTTTTAAAGCTACTTTTTCCTAAAAGAGCGGTGGCCGCCACACGTCTGCGATTTACCGGCGAATGACGTCACTGAAACGTTAGGTATTTATGAAAGTAAGTTGGTGTGTTTTCCTCTTCGATCAACAATTGATCGAAGGTTTTCCTAGACAACGTTTTTTGACACCGTAAAGTGACCCCGCTGCCATCATTTTCTTGACCGTTGTCACTGCGGACGATATGTGGGCTGTGGCGGCTCTATGGTATTCTAGAAAACCGTACCGCTTTACAGTCCGGCCATCGAGTGAATGCGCTCCTGACATCTGTCAGTTGGACAATTTCTAGTAGTAATAAGGATCAAAATCGCAAAACACTTATTCGTTAAAATGAAACTGACAGATGTCAATAGAACGCATTCTCTTGACGGCCGAACTGTAGTCCATTATTTTCAATTATGAAACGGTCTCGTCAAGCCTATCTTACGTATTATTATCTTAGAATAAATCAAATAAAAACTTCAACTAAGTAGGTAAGAAGCAGCTGTTAACATTCCTACGTACCTACATAGCCTATTTGTAATTATTGCGCGTTTTCTTTGTTTGACGACGAAGTTAATTAAATTCAGGTTTTTGTTGTTTATTAGAACAAGTTTCCTCATTGGTTTAATAAGAAAAAAAATCATCTGCGTAATGACTTTCATCTCGCGAAAAGTAAATAATGTCAACCATGCGTAAATGATTTATGTAGGTACACAGTTCGCATTTAATGGGTTAAATGTCAAATAGAGACGTGTGGAAAACTCAAGAGGATAGTTTTGCGAAACTGAGGGTTTGTTATCAGATTTATCCTTTCAATTGTCATTAACGAGACACAATAGAATTTTAATTGTTATCCACCTCAATGAGGCGTTGTAACAGTTAATGAGATAAGCGATATCGCTGGCGCGCTCGGTAGCGATACTGGTCCAAAGTGACTAACCAGAAGGCGAACCAGCACGCTTAGTATGACCACAATAGAAACAGGTTTTGTCGACGGAAGAATAGACAAAATGACAGATTGTGATTGTTTATCTGTCATTTTGTCTATTCTTCCGTCGTAAACCCGTAGTAAACCCGTATCTATAGTTGTCATGCTACGCGTGCAGGGTGCCTACACCCATATTTTGCCAGTTATGTTTAAGTCCCATGTAATATGGGGCGAGTCTATTGCCATGAACCGGGCACAAATCCAGTATTGTATTTTCAACTTTTTCTTTAGGGCTGGTTAGCTAGGCAGGCTGCAGATTGTAGACCACTTCCTATTTTGTTAAGTACTTGGTACTTGTTGATAGGCCTACACTGTCCCCTCATACCTATTAACACTGTAATTTGAAAACATTGTAAAACCAATTATTTTTAAAAGAGTAACCGTGGAGTTGCTTGCCGGCTCTTCTCCATAAGAAACGACCAATTGGAACCGTGCACCTAGCTTCTGACGTTTCATAAGTGCCCATGTATGTTTTTGTTTTTTTAATTTTAAGTTTAAATAAAAGAACACCTTATTCTTTGTTAAGCATAAAAGTACCTACCTAATATATTTTGTCTAATTCAATAGAGACACGTTCTTGCATCACTTAGTGGACCGCCAAGTCAGAGGAGATTGTAAAATAAATGATAAACTTAACATATTTATGTTAAGTGAGCAAATAATGATGCAAATCTTTACAAGATGTAATAACCAGTTAGGTTATGAGCTATAAATAACAGAGTTGTTAACCAGATCCTGCGTGAACTTGATTTCTTATCGGACTGTATACTAGATACATGACGGATACCCATAATTAGAAGAACTGTCACTGGCCATAAAACGAGAATAGTCCTCTTTATGGTGTCCTGTTATTTCACCGAAAATAAATTTATCTGCTCTCATAGCGTAATATTCGAATTATAAACTTCAAAACGAGTTTATTTATATTGACATATTTTATAAACACAATACCGAAATTTGAAAATAGAACCATATTATAACACTTTTTCTTTAACAAAATAATGCTATAATAGTAGTTTATGAAACCGTTGCATAATGAGGGGTATTAAAACATGAGTGTGTGTTTAATAGTATCACACGTGTGTTTTAATACCTGGTTATGTGCAGTTTCATACCCTACTTTATCTACTCTCATACATTAGGATTGAACCTAATACTAAATAAAATATCAAAGTTAAAGATCAAGTATCCCACGAAATTCAGTACAACAAAACAAATGAATGGCGTCTGCACCAGCACTTCACCGCACATGCGTGCAGCGGGTGCTGCGGTCCCCCGCTTAAACGTTCCATTACAAAAATTTATGGAAACTTCTTGATGATATTAACTTTTTGGATTAGCCCTGTATCGTTATAGAAACAAATTGTCTTATCTACACCCATGCTATAAAACCTCTATAAAAGTTTCAGAAGCAGTTAGCTTATTGCCGTCGTTAAAAGAGCCAGTGTCATAGTAACCATTACCTCATCCCAATGAGTGATACAATGTTGTACTAAATTTCATTTCGCAACTCGTTTCAACGTTCAAGCGGGGGACAGCAGCACCCGCTGCACGCATGTGTGTGTGATGTATTGCTGCAGGCGACGTACATACGTGCAGTTGTACTGAATTTCGTGGGAATTTCTTTATTCTTGATCTTGAATTACAAACACCCTATGGTTTCATGGGTGTAGATAAAGTATTATATACAATTGTTATAATTAGGTATTAATAATATAATACCCCTTATTATAAACAGTTGCATAAATAACTATTACAAATCACTTGACAAGTACTACTTACTTAACGATTGGCAAAAATATGCAGCGGCAGCGGCAGCGGCCGGCAAGTGGAGTTTCTTGCCGGCCCTTCTCCATAGGAAAAGACCAATTGGAACTGTGCACCTAGCTTCTGACGTTTCGTGCCCATGTAGGTTTGTAGGTTTATGTGTTTATTTATAGGTAAGTAATTTTTTTTTTTTTTTGGTTTGTAGAATTCGTCTGCACAATGAACGTGGCTGATCTATCAAAATGGAAGACATTGCGATTAATTGTCATTTTATACTGTGTTACGCAATCAGGAACTGCGTGTAGAACCAAAAGAAAAATAAAATGAATGGTGACATCTGTTATCCCTAAGGGTAGTTGATTCGATCTTCGATCAATTAAATAGGGTAGGGTAGTAGGTACATTATCTACCTATCTACCCAATGCACGCGATGGGATACACCTACTTGCGATTCTAATAATTGAATATTTGGTCTCCGGGGCTTGAATTTCAAGGTAAGTACTATTATTTATTTATTAATAAAAGTTTACCAACAGCTTCTGTATACAGGCTGACTTATAATTTGACGTATTCCTTCCAGAATGTGGTATTGTGACCCATTTGCAACAATTAAGCACCCCATAAAGCCTATGCGAAAATTCATGGGATTCGAGAAAACCCAATTTTTATGTATTTTTGAAAATTTCCCAGAATTCGTCACTAAATGTCACTTTTCTCCAAACTCTCAAATTGAATGGCATTCGTTACTATTTCATTGAATATATAATTCTTTAACAAACCTTTCGATGTAACCAAATTTTCTAAAACAGCAATCAAGGAAAAAGTTTATTAATCATTTTCAAATATCATCTACGTACATGAACTTTGACACCAGTAGTGCTATTCTGTAAAAATCTCACCGTGATAGAAGTGAGCTGCCAATAGTGTCAATCCTTAGCAACTGACAGCTCACTCCACGCTCACTTCACCTAAGATAACACGGTGAGGTGGTTACAGAATAGCACAACTGTTATCTCAAAATTTTACTATTAAAGACATCTTCATTTAACCAGCTACCAAACGAGGTGTAGAAGTTTAAAAAAATATTAAGAGGTGCCGATGAAACAGTCGATAATGCTGGCAAAAGTCGAATTTACAATTTGTTGAAATAACAAAATTAAAAATGTGTGATGATAATCGGATTAATTAACTGGTTTGTGCCATCCTACAACTTTCTAACTTCCTAGCAATCCATCACACGTTAGGCACCCAAGTATTCATGACCATGTCACCAAGTCGGGAAGCGGCTTTTGAGTTTTTAGCAGGCCTCACGGTCTACTCACTGGTCGGGTTCAATTGTTCTAAAAATACATAAAAAATTATGTTTTCTCGAATCCCATGAATTTTCGCTTAGGCTTAATGGGGTGCTTAACTGTTGCAAATGGGTCACCACGTCCTGGAAAGAATACGTCAAATTACAAGACACCCTGTGACCCCTTTAATAAGTACTTATGGGTAACGTACCTTTAAGGCTGAAAAGGCTGTTCTTAATTTATTAAATATAAAAGCTTTATTACACAATCAATGAGTATCTAGACGACAAGTTATAATTTTTTGACATTTAAATTTTTTGTTCGATATTTTTAATTTGTTAATTAATTAAATGATTATTAAAAAATGAATTTTAATGTTTTTATGTGATTTAATGTATTGTATGATAATTGAATGAAATAACAATGAGTAATGTTTTTAAGTATCTATTAATTTCTAATTGTTAATGTAAATGTTTTGTTTAATTTATTACTAATTAATTTATAATCAGAATATTTGTGCGCCGTTGACGGCAAGACATAGCGTTCATTTTAATTATTATTAACATCTGTACTTTTTTTGTTTACCTATGTTCTACAAATAAAAATATTTGAATTTGAATTTGAATAAGTATAGGTTACATTAAAATTTGCCTTGGACTTACACAGTCTCCAATTACAGGTTAACCAGTACCCTAATTGCGTAACTTATTTTCGTAAACGATTATGATTAGTTTGTTTCATTTTGACAGTTCAACAACATTCATTGCGTTATTTACGTTGCCGAGCAGATTTTTTTTTCCAACTTATGAAGTAATAATGGATTAGCAACCTGTTTCAAATCGAAAAAAAATGTGATTGATCGTGTATTACGCAATTAGGATACAATTATTTTTTTTAAATCTACATCCTATTAGGTCTTTAACTTTTCACTAATTATAACACACATTCAATCACAATCCGAGTGTTTTTGAAGGATATTGCTAATCCATTGCTTCACGGGTTTGAAAAATTCGTCCGCTCAACAACGTAAATAACGCAATGAACTTGGCTGACCTGTCAAAATGAAACCCATTGTAATAAATTCTCATTTTATCTGTGTTACGAATTGCCGCACAGGTGATGATAAGCCAAGCTCAAAAACTCATTTAGGTAGGCATTCAAAATGATTTTAAAAAGAACCGGTTATTCCAATGAACTTCAAATAAAAACAGCATCCAAAACGGATCCAAATGTTGCTAGGGAAAAAAATGGCGACACTAATTCCTTAGCAACAGTGCCTATAGCTATCAACATTTGCGAGACTTTATTTATAGTATCAAAATACTACATAATTACATACCTGACAACTACTACTAAAAATAATTTACGGTTTTAGGTATCGAATGACGTTAATATTGGTGCAATAAAAAATAATCGTAAGACCATAGTGTCATATTAACATATATAAAATTGTCATTAACTATTGGGTTAACGACCGTGAGCTGTTTGACTGGCTCCAGGTGCCAGGTGGGTAGGGTGATGTAACGTTAGATTTATTGTGACTTTAGTTAACTTTGTTTAATAGACCTCTTGATTAAGAGGGCGTATAACGGTACAATAGCGCCACTTCTTTAAAAAATATTACAAGAAGCAACAAAATTCAACAATATAGATCGTATTTTGTTGCTTCGTGTCTCAATAAGAAACGTGAACGCAAGAGGACTGAACTCCTCTTGCTCAAAAAGTCCGTCATTGTACCAGAGCGGGGAAAAAGTAGCATAATATCTTCCTCTAGGGGAAAAAGTAAGTAATTTTTGTCTGTAACCAACGAGCTTACAAAAACGAAAAAGTCTTAATTTTATGTAAAACTAGCTTTTTACTACAACATACCGAGATAAAAAGTTTCCTTAAAAATTCAGATTGAATATTTTTTTAAATAAAATAAACTATTTAATAATGTATTGGATTATTTTACTTTCTCCCAATCGTAGTGAAAAGTAGAGTGTATTACATGGCGCTAAAACTCATAATCGCTAAAACTCATAACTCGGTTTCTATTTACTCCCTCGCTAAAGCTTAGGAGTGAAACTACCTCGTTAGAATGGGTTATTTTAGCCCCTCGTATAACAATCTACTATTATAAAAGGTATTAGAAAATTCTAGACACATTTACTGAAGTTCCTTATTAGCCGTTATTCAAAAAATTTTCTCAGTCACGAGATAATATTTTTTTAAAGGAGTGACGCTAGTCTACCGCTGTACGCCCTCTTAATAATGCAGTGATGACGGTGAATTATGGTAATTCGATATTCACGAATTTCGATACTTATAGCAAATTCGGTAGCACAAATGCACAATACTTAAAAACGTCACCTAGAATGTGCAATTTAAATAACTGAAACCCTTTAAGGGGTCATTATACTCATCATTATGAATAACTTTTTCTATGGGAACCACAATAAAATCGCAAAAAAAAGCAGCTGCTCTATACATTTATGTAGGAAACAGCTGTTTTTTTTTTCGTTACTTCAAGGTTGGTCCCAAAGTAAAAGTTGTTAATAAATAATGAGTATAATGACCCCTTAAGTGGTTTTTAGTTATTTAAATTACACATTATTTATGAGTAGTGCGTTTTACATTTAATTATCACCAACTTAGAAGGTCCAAGAATTTTAAAAACGCTTTTTAAAACAAACATAATTATTCGCGAAGAAAAAAACAAAGTATGAACTGCACAGTGCAAATAATGCAGTGAGTTGTGTTAAATACTAAAATAAATAATGACGCTTACAAAGGTCGTAATTATTTTTTTAATGCGCTTTCCACGCGGCCATGTCGTGAACTTGTGATAATAATTATAATTATTAGTAAAAAAATGTGTACGTACCTAAGTCAAAATTTCCATTTCAATTAATTAGAGAGCAATTAACATATACGTAGGTATTAGTTTATCAATAAATAATCTAGACAATGAGAAAATTACCTTTTACTGTAGTTTTTAAATAAAGTTTCTTGTAACACCTACATGCCAATTAAAAATCTAGGTTAACATAAACTCAATTATAATTTTTGAGAAAAATAATCAAGCTATTTGAAAGATGCCTACTTAATTCTCCTACCTAAATTAAATCACTCCAACTTTATTTATCTTAATCTTTCATAGAAAAAAAAACCGCCGGTAAAACCTAAATATAATTTAATTCCTTACAAATAAGGATCTGAAAGCAGGTTTGGTAAGCTGTTTGGGAATTCCTATTCGGCTCGCTAAGATCTAAGTTTGGGCGTTATTTCACGTCACTAGGTATAACTGGCTACGGGGCATGTAGCTGAATAACTAGTTTCGAGTCACACATAAACACGTGATTTTTGTAACTAGTTACATCACAATGCAGTGATCGAATGAAAAGTATTTGAAAAATAACTAGGTATTTACTAAAATCACTAGTTTTCAAAACCGGTGACGCCTTCGAAGTCACTAGTTACGTTACGTTTCGCAAAAATCACGTAACAACCCACCCCCTACTAAGATCTGTTAACAGGTTTGGTAAGCTGTTTGGGAATTCCTACTCGGCTCGCTGGATGCCTGAAAAACAAAGGCCTGAATAACGAAAACTGGTGCCAACTTTGTCTGTTTCAGTAATGTTTTCAGTATTTACATACTTTTCAAAATGTCTTGCGGATGACGCTCTTTTAATCGTGAGATCTTCTTTGTAAACAGATGAAGATGACGTAAACGTACTCACAAAAAATTACAATTAAATCCTTAGCATTAGAATTTCACATCATCTAAAAAAAGCTTTGCATACAACAGTGCGTCATTTTACGCGTCGCGTCCGCTTCGTCCGATAAAGAGCGATCAAAAGCTCTCCGAACGATGCAGCCGCAATGCAACGATGCGAGGAAAATTTCCAAGACTCGAGTGTGCATCGAACGCGTTTTTACGACATGCAAGCCGCTTCTACCAGTACCAAGTATCCAGTGTATCTTGGCCTTTAGTGGCAGCGCTGATTGCGAAGATAAATCTAAACAGGGCATCATTATTCGATAGCTTTAATTCAGTTTTCACATTTCACCACCTGTCAAGATATAGTGGCGGTTGCAGAGTAGTGAAGATCTTTATAAAGTTATATATAGTAACACTATTGAGACAATGAAACAACATTCGGTATACTAGCTTTCTAAACTTCAATAAATGTGTAGTTTTCTTTGATCTGTAGTTTATAAGGCAGAATTTATGGCTTGACAGATCGTTTTAAAGACTTGCGTGTTTCTATAATGATAGTCAATTACTTAGAAACGTTTATGTATTCAGAAAAAAACCGTAGATATTTTTAGAGCTGGGAGAATCCAAAGAACGCGTGATTTATCTACTACACACCCATATCTAATTCGGGATCTACTTTCTGAGAAAAAAATGTAAACATTCATTAGGAACTTCAAATTCATACTCCTGCCTGATTTTTATTACAAGCTTTGATTTTTAACACGCTTTTATTAGGTCGACCTGTATGTAACTATGTAATGGAATCTAATTTAACAAATTTAACCATCTTCCAAGGGTCGTAGCGTATTGAAAATTGGCAGCTGTATGTAGTTCTGATGACAATACAATAATATGGTACTGTCGAACTGATCTGATGATGGAGCCGAAAGATATGAACTGAAACTTCATGATGGAAAATCGCATCATAGCTGTTTTGGATTTCTTAGAAAAGTCTTGTAATGAACTTTGACCACGATTAGGTTTCAAGGTCTGATGATGAAGCGGGAAGATAGGCACTGGCATTCCATGATGGAATATCGTATCGTAGTCGTGTTTGTACTTATGAGAAAGGCCCCGTAATGGACTTTGAACACGATCAGGTTTCAAGCGTGTTTTTCTAGTGTTTTTTAAACTTAATTTGCCTTGTTAGTTAGTTAGAAAATCTTGCAAGCTGAATTAAAACCACTTCCTCTTATCCTACGGAGTTGAAGTTTTACACGTTGGTTCAGTTTCGATGACAATGCATTTTTTATGATGACATGATATGACAGCCAGGATTGACTCCAGACGAAGGAACTCCACAACAGTTTACGGAACAGACACGAAATTTAATATAGGTACGCATTCAATTATAATAGCTCGTTTTAAAGTTCACCGTAACCTGGCTGCTGCACCCAGGATTGGCTCCAGACCAGGGAACTCTTCAACGGTCAACAGTACAGACATGAAATTTTAAATACGCATTTAATGTTGATAGTCCGTTCTGAAAAAGTTTTATTTTGTATTTTTAGTTCATTAAAAGCTTGTTTTTAAAAAGGTTTTTACTTCAATTTTTTGTAGATAGCACACGTTCTTTTGACGATTCATCTTCTGAAATTCGAGCGAATACGCGATCGTCGATCGTCGAAATCGTCGAAAACCGGAGAGCGCACGGCACGACAACGCGTTCAAGTTCACCGAACAAAAAATTACATATTATATGGACGCGACGATAGCTTTTATATGTATAAGACGCGGCCTTTTTTTTTTGGGTGGGAAATCATCAAATAACTTCTCCCGCTCTGGGCGGAGCGGGAGGGCGTGTCAGACTCTTACTGACTAAAACCCACCCGTGTTCCTTCAGTTGCCGTGTTGCCAGGGGGGCCACGATTTCCCCATCGGTTTTCTTCGAACCCCCAGCAGGCATTGGCCCTAGCGGACCCCGTCAATTCTGCTGACATCTCTTTGAGGCGCGCGTGGAACACAACGCGCCGTCGACCCGGGCTTGGTCCTTATCGGACGACGAGCCACCCATTGCTCACCGTCCGCAAGCCCGCGCCTACGGTGGCCGGAAATCTGCCTGTGATTCCCGACGCCCAGGGCGTCTCCTCCTGCGGCGGTTAGGAGCGCGAGGGCGCGAAATTTGCCTCTCCCTCACGCGCTCCATCTCCTCCTTCGCGAGCATTACTGCTTCGCAGAAGGCAGTGACGGCCTCCCATTTCCTCTCGCTCCGTAGCATGGCCCGAATCAGGGCCGGACGCGAGAGGTCACCGCCGCCGATCGCTTCCACGAGGACACGGCGATGCCCTGCCCAAGCCAGGCAGATCTCCACCGTATGCTCCACCGTGTCCTCCGGGCGATCCACACAGTGATGACACCCGGGCGTTTCCTCCCGCTTTATACTGAACAGGTACCTCCCGAAACAGCCGTGTCCGGTGAGCACCTGTGTCAGGCGGAAGGTGAGGACGCCGTGGCGCCTCTCTAGCCACTCCTCAAAGAGGGGTCTTATCGCCGCAATTGTGGCGTGCCCATATAAGACGCGGCCTAGACTCTCCATAAAATTAATCATGAAACACGAATTTCGTTCAGCCATCAAAGACATGCTAAAAAGAATTTCCGCGAAAAATATGGACCAGGCATAATCTCCACGCAAACTCCACCGAGCGAGCGAAGCGAGCGTGCCGCAGCAGCGGCCGCCGAGCGCCAGATCTCCTTTATTGTTCGTGAATCTTTTGGGTTAGATGAGGTTATAGGTAACAGTATGATGTTTCCTGATATTTACTTATTCATTACATGGCATACAATTTTGGCTGAAAATGAGTAAATATGATAATTAGGTCAACTGAACGTTATATAAATAGAGCATTATACAAATTGAAAATTACTTATATTAAGTGAACGTTATACTGAACGTTATTAGATCAAAAGAAGGTTACTTAAGTATATGAAATTTAACATTAGATCATATGAAATTAAATTATTTGTTTTTATAGCATATGAAAATTATATCATGTGAACGTTATTTCAAGTGATATTAAACTATCTGTTATTATGTCATATATTACACACCCGTGCGCTCTGGTCGTGTTCGAGCACGGAACTAAACGTCGTAAGTCTCAATTCTTATTTCGTTCATAAATAAGTAACAACTGATATAGAGAAAAAATATCTTATATTTATTTGGATAATAAACTATATTTTCTTATTGTCAATAATTATTTTAGACATAAAAGCCGAGTAATCTTATTTTTGTTTCAAATAATTTTTAAAAAGACATGATGTTTGAATAAAAAATGAATCGAGCAAATGTTCCAATTACATAACTGTCTTAAGTATATTCGGAAAGAAAAAGATCTAATAAATCATACTAAAGTTCCATTTTGATTGTATCTATGCGTGACTTTTTCAGAATATGAATGCAAATTAACATACAATTTAGGGAGCCTCCTCTTAATATGATATGGTTACGTCGATTCAGATATATTTTTACTCATCGGTGACGAATATCGTTTACCAACAAAATACAAACAAGCTACATCCAAACACAATGTTATAATAATATACTTAAATAAAACGAACTTCCAGTTAAATGTATACAAAATTAACAGAGTAACGTTTATTTTTAGTTGGCTACCACTAAAATATTTTAGTGCAAGCTATTCTGAATACCATCATAATCAGACCAAATTAAAAACCAAAGATCCATCTTTATCAACGCTCTAGCGTTGCGCTGTGAACAGTGACGTGAAGCCAGTTTCGTAAACATATGTGCACTTATTGAGGTGTAGTTTGGTTGTAATTGTGTGCCTGTGAGCGTGTATGCTCAGAGTGGAGGTGTAGTTTTGGCATGCTTCACTTAATTGTTCGCAGCGCTCTGTCTTAGTTTTTCATTTGGTTTTAGCCATCATAATTATTAGATTAATGGATGCATGCAAGACATGGGCTTCCATTTGAATCTAAAAAGATAATGAGGCTAATGAGAGTCTGTTTTTGAAAGCTAGAATTTAGCAAAGTACGAATTTTTATCACGGTGTATGTTGTTCAATGAAAGTTTGGCAGCACTGAGACGTCAGGTTCTGTCAAAAGTGTCAAAGCGCCTATGTTTTTTTAGTCGTGACTGCATGATGAACGAATAGTTAAAGTCATTTCAGAAAATCCTCATTGAACAACATACACCGTGATAAAAAAAAAATCGTACTTTGCTAAATTCAGGCTTCCAAAAACTGACTCATTAGCATCGTTACCCTTTTACATCCACATGGAAGCCCATGTGTTGCTGACATTCATTTTTCAATAAAGATGAAAAAGAGACTTATTCCTATTTTTTAAATCTACATATTTTTCAAATAAAAATGAATCTACTTAGCCTTTTGTCAACTATGTTGGGGTCGGCTTCCAGCCTAACCGGATACAGTTGAATTAAATAAAAAAATGGAGCGACTGCCTATCTGACCTCCACAACCCAGTTACTGGGTATACGATACTTTTAAGTAAGACTGGTTATCAGACATTTGGACTTCTGACTAACCGTTACGACTGTCAAAGATCTACGAATGACAGCAAGGCCCGGGACCAAATACGTGCTTTCCGCAGCACGGTAGGGTCTCGATATGTAATGGATGGTCACCCATCCATAAACCGACCGCGGCAAACCCAGCTTAACCTTCAATCGACCCATGGGGCTGTTATTATTTAGCCACGCTTAAGATTTATTCACGTAAATATATTTTTATAGAATATTTAACGCAATATTTCTCAAAAGAATGGGCAGTAAAATACGCAGTAAAGCAAAAACTATAAACTAACGAATAACAATAAAAAAACACATTGAAAACATTGCGAAAATAAAACATGGAAATCTTCATCAACATTTACATACAATGGAAGTTTTTAGAGCTACCTACTCAAAATGTAAACTATCCAAGTTTACATTTTGAGTAGGTACCTCTAAAAACTAGGTATAGAAATAATACCTAGGTATATTAAATTGTTTAATAATATACAGGGTGTTTGGCAGAACGTTGAACATACGAAAATGGTGGATAGGTGGGGTCATCTGCTACTTACTCAGCCCTAATTTATTTGGCCCTGGCGCGGCGCCCAGGATATTAAAAAAAATATTTTTTGCTTTCTTCTAGTTTCACAACTTTCTTAAGTTTAAAGTGTAATTTTTATTAAAAAAATGGGTAAAACAGGCATTTTTTTTTAAATCTTTAATATTGGCAGATTCTTATAACAGAAAGATGTAAAAAATACTTAAATCCTAATTTCAACCTGCATTAAAAAAAAAATATCCAGGAGGCCAGGGCCAAATAAATTAGGGTTGAGTTAGTAGCAGATGACTATGGTGGATAGTCATCTGCTACTAACTCAACCTTTTCGTATGTTTAACGTTCTGCCAAACACCCTGTAGAATTAGATTCATTTTATTTAATTTCAATTGTGTTTCAAATTACTAGAGTTAGAAATCTTTCATGATATGGTATGAGACATATGTTATGTTAGTATTTTTTTTGGAAATTCAACCCCTAATGGGGTTAAATAAGGGATGAAATTTTGTATGAAACTTCGTAAATTTTTAAAGTTGTTTGTTTGTTCTATCACCGTTTTTTGATAACTCATCCCGTAAGGCCCCTGAAGAAGAGAAGTTGCCGATAGGAAGTCCTATCGAGCACACAACTTGTGTCCTTATTTTAAATACCCATATTGCCAAAATCAAATCAATTATACTGACACTTTCGAGATTGCTATACAATACGTAAAAAAACCCTGTTCGATCCGAAAGGGGTACATAGCCTACTGCCAAAACGTAAAAAAATGATTTTTTATTTATTTAATTTTTTGGAAAACTTACAGCTAAACAGACACAATAAGTAATAGTTTAAACAAAATATGGCCAATTACAAATTTCTACATGTAGTTTAAAACTTAAATCATATGAACACAACAAAAAAAATTGACAATAAGACTATAGTAAGTGCGTGTCGGACCACGCACAATGAAGGGTTCCGTAGTTGGGATGAATTTATCCCAAAAACAAACTTAACTTTGTAGTTGAAAAATATGTTCTCCCATACGGAATGTATGGGAAAACATGTTTTTGCAACTGCAAAGTTAAGTTGGTCAATTATTACTCGTTAACCTGTAGAGCCTACTTAGCTGTGATAGTTTTCCTTTTAATTTCGTTATATAAACTACTGTTGTGATTTTTTTCACACACCCAAAACCAACCATTTAGCCGGCGGGGGGGACACACACTTGACTCTAACAAAAATTAGCACTTTAAAGCTTAATATTTCGCAAACGAATCCCTGAATCCAAAAATGGTTTTCACAAACTCACAATATTTTTGAAGGACCTTTTCAATGATACCCCTCACCATGGGGTAAAAAAGTAAAAAAATAAACATCATCATACACTTTACGTGTATGAGAGGTACCCTAAAAAAAAAATGTTTTTCATAATTTTGTTTTACCACTTTGTCGGCGTAATTAATATGTATACCTATGCCAAATTACAGCTTTTTAGTACTAAGGGTCTCGGAGCTAGACCGCGGACAGACAGACAGACAGACGGACATGATGAAACTATAAGGGTTCCTTGTTTACTACTGAACCCTAAAAAAGACTATTTACGCTCGAAGAAGCCATTAGATCAAATTTTCTTCAATTTAGCAACACTAGTATTGAAAATGTCGATATCAGCTTCCTGGCAGGTTGCGTTGTACAAGCGACTGGCTCTCATCATGTACGAGTTCCATCTGTACGTACTGGGGTAAAAAAATAAAAATGTTATTGCTATTTAAAATTCACATATTTTTTTTTCCAAAATTACCCCAAACCAATTGAAAACTAGCAAATTTTCAAGAAGGGTCTTAAGTTATTATGACTTGTAGACACCGGCTAAACGACGCGACGGCCGCCCGTGCCCCATGTAAAAATTCCCCATTGAAAAAAAATGAGGCAATATTTTTTTTTCTTTTTTCCTGAACAACCACACAAATAGACTCCCAGTACGATACTTAACAATACCCTCAGTTGTTTAAGTTAAATTGGTACTAAAAACTAGTGATGCAACGAATACGAATATTCGTATTCGCCGAATAGTAGACATTTACCAAATATTCGTATTGGGCGAATACTAATACGAATATTTCAAAATTAATATGTTTGTACGCAAATCTAATTACTGGCAGACTTGGAAAACGCGCGTCGTCGGCACGTAAAAATACGACGTGTGCAAGGGCCTTAACCGCAACGACGACGCGACGGGGGACTCCCTGGCCATAGTTTATACAGTGCCGCGACCCGGGAGTTTTCCTATCATTACGAACCATGGACTGATTGATTCAATCATTCCTTTCATTTCATTTGTCAGTCGAAAGTACAAGTCAAGCAAGAGAGTATTGTTTTATTTATTTTCTGAGGTTGCTGCGAAGTGAAAGGAGTTGAAGTTGAATAGAAAATGTCTTCTCGTAAACGAGATCAAAGTGATATATGGAAACACTTCGATAAATTACCAAATAAGTAGTTATATGGTCTGTATTTCTTTTGTATGAACAAAAGGTAGGATAGTAAGTCCTAAGTAACTTAGACAAACGTTAGTAATAGCTGCGTCTATGTAGTACTAGACTATTAGTCTTTTATTACCATGGCGAGATATTCGTATTCGTATTCGTAAAAGTAGTATTCGTTGCATCACTACTAAAAACCAAAAACGATAATATGCTACTTGCTTATCCTCAAACATAATCCCTAAACAACTTGGCTTCTATAACCATGTGCTCAATTTTCTTATCATCGATCTATTGTTCAGCCTTCCTTTCTTTAAACCCAATTAGGGGTCCCGCAGACAGGCGCGACGCGACGGTTGACGTGATTCTGGTAGAACAATTTCCATGATGTTTTCATGTAAATTGTTCTACTAGAGTCGCGTCGTGCCTTTCTGCGGGAGGTTTTATGGTCTAAAATAAAATAGATACGTGTAGGACTTTTAGCCACGCTATTTATTATTTACGCTGACAATAGAGTGAATCAGGACAATATCCTACGCGGTCAGCTCTGAGGTCGTGTGTGGTCGTGAACTCTTTAAACTATGTCGTGTTGTGTACTTATTTTTACAATTCATTGTTTGCCTATAATTCAATCTTTAGCGTTGCTGTCAGTACATTCATTCGTATCGTATTCGTGAACAAAGGGGATAATATAAATGAGTAAGTAACAACTTATAACTAACTAATTAATTAATAGAAATAACAGAATTATATACTAACTTAACTAGAACTATTAACAAACTAAAATATAGCAGCGAAAATTTAAACTTCGGTTATAATTGTACGGATACTATGTCTTTGATAGGTAACTGGCGAGAGCTGGGTGTACTATAGGTTCACCTCTGCCTAACCCTTCGGGGAACACAGGCGTAATTATTCTAAGAAATGTTTCTCGTCGTTCTGGAAAGGTACTAAAAAGCTCAATGTCTCTCCAAGCTTACCAGTTAGAGTGGAGGGTGAGAGTGACCACACTGGGATAGCTAATCTATTTAAAGAGCAGTTTATTGTGAGCTCACCTCTTGAGTCTGAGTCTTATCAATCAGGAACACCCTTTAAGTTTACGTGTACAAAAATAAAAGCAGTCATTAAACGTATGAAGCGGGAAAAGTCTCCTGGCCATGATGGACTCAGCATTGAGCATCTCCAAAATGCTGGTGTGCACTTGCCAAGAGTATTAACCATGTTTTTAAATCTTTGTGTGGGCCATTCTTACCTTCCACAGGAGATGCTCGATACGTTAGTTGTACCTATTGTAAAGAATCGGACGGGAGACATAGCTGACAAAGGGAACCATTGAACTATTTTAGTGGGTCAATATCAGACCCATATAAACTGAAATGTGGTGTGAGGCAGGGGGGTCTGACTTCCCCAAGAATATTTAATATTTATATTAACAACTTGCTTGTAGAGCTCAGCAGCACTCATGTCGGTTGCCATGTAGACGGAGTTAGTTTAAATAATTTAAGTTACGCAGACGATATGGTGCTGCTGAGCCCCACAATCGGGGAATCAGAAAGTTACTCACTATGTGTGAAAGATACGCTGAACAGCATGGGATCAAGTATAATCCCACAAAAAGTGAGTAATTGGTTTTTAGAGGAAGAAATAAATGTCCCTCAAATGTCCCACCCGTAGAACTGAACGGTTTACCCTTGAACAGGGTGTCACAATTTAAATATTTGGGCCATATTGTTACCGAGGATTTAAAAGATGACTTAGATATGGAAAGGGAGCGTAGGGCGCTGGCTGTGAGGGGAAACATGCTAGCACGCAGGTTTGCTGGTTATTCAGCACCGGTTAAAATAACACTTTTTAAGGTGTTTTATCAAATATTTTACACCAGCAGTCTGTGGGCTAATCATACCCAAAAAGCAGACAGCGCACTGCGCATTCAATATAATAACGCCTTCAGGGCGCTGTTGAGGCTTCCACCTTACTGTAGTGCGTCAGGGATGTTCGCGGATGCGCCACTGACGATTATTTCGCGATCATGCGCAAAAAAGTGGCATCAGTGATACGCAGATTGAGGGGAAGCGGCAATAGCATTCTGAAGGTATTTTCAGAAAGGCTGGAAGGGCCTACAATGGATACATTTATCAAATTGCATGTCAGACATGGGACTTGATGAATCTTCCTCCTCTAATCTTGGCTGTATTTGTATTGTATATTTGTGTTTTTATTTTTGTACTCATGTGTGTCTAAGTGTTACTACTAACATAGTTTTTAAGTTTGTACTGATTACTAACACGCTATGGGCTGTCGACGCCTGAAAATAAACGATTTTTATTTATTTATTTTTTATTATGTCTATGTTACTATGCCTTTCGACCAAGCTTAGCTTGCTTAGCTTTTCGTGTTCATTATTCTAGCGTATGGCACTCGTGGGTTTCAGCTCAAAATCAGCGTCACCAACACGGGTGGGTTTTAGTCAGTAAGAGTCTGACACGGCCCCCCGCCCAGAGCGGGATAAGTTATGTGATAATTCTGTACCTTCAGTGAAAAGTGATATAACTGAAAAATCATGATTTTGAGAAAATTAATGCTAAAGTTTTAAAAAAATCTGACTCTTTGTCTACTTCACTAAAATGAGTACTGATTACTGACATTGGTAAACAATATCTTAGAGCACGATTTAGTGTAAGAAGAAACAGATTAATTTGTATAGTTTTTTATAATTTAAAAATAAATCCAGTTATATCATCTAACACAACATATGTTAAAGTCGTTTTATGTGTAAACTAATTTAAAATGACTTGAACCATTTTACACATTATTTATTGGTTGGTGTTGGATGATTATGTGTAGGTACCTAAATATATCAGTTTGTACTAATTGACATAGATCGCGTAATAAGAGTCACATACATTTGTATTAATATACATTAAGGTACTTGAAATATTTGTTCAGTTCACATTGATATTATTTAAAATGTATTTTATTACACATTAATAAATGTGAAAAATGCTTAGTTAGAGCACTTTACACCAAAATAAGCTTGCTCAATTTTAATCTTAGAGGGGTACCGATTAGACCAAAAAATTGTTTTTTTTTTACTTTTAAACTTAGTGTAAGAATATTAAAACTGATATAGGTCAAGATATATCACTTTTCACTGAAGGTACAGAATTATTTACCACCAAAAAAAAAGGTGGTACACTTTGTGTTGTCATCTGACATTGTGTGTTGTCTGCTGAGCTGAGGCTTTTTTGGCATTATAATTATTGTTTTCTGTTTTTATAGTTTTAAGGTGTATTTAGATATTTTTCTGTTGTAGGGTAGACCGGGGACAATTTAAACAGGTCATGATTACAACAACTTAAATTTCTCGAAAACCATGATAACAACGTGTGTGACGCGTCGTTTGTTGCTTTGTCGCCCATGTTCGGTTTTGTGTTTAGTACGGCTTGAGCGAGAAAGCGACGCAGTTGAGCACAGGACGCCTCGACGAATTTCGCGCCAAAAACTAAGTATTCACGATTTTTTAATTTTTGTTATTTACCTATCTAAATCTTGTTGTTTGACAGTTTTTCTTATTTTGGAGTATTGTTTATCTATTTAAGAGTGTTTTTATTACTGCTGATTAATGATAAAGTCAATATAAATCAAAATATTAAGTATTGAAGTAGAAGATGTGAGATGGGTGCGTTTGAAACAACTTGTCTGTGGACGTTTGAAACGTTTCAAACGTCCCCGCATATTCCGCATTTTTACCCGACTGCACAGAACAAAGTTGTGTTTTCAGCACCATCTTTTCCTTCACCAAGCCTTTCCATAACTTCACAATCAAGTTTTGCTGTAGAACTTGATCCTCTTGATGTTAGCAACTACAAAAACCAACCTTCAACAAGTAATTTTTTACCAGAATGCATCAGACCATTTCCTAAAGCACTACCCAGAAAAACTGCAAGAAACGCAACTAAAAGGAAACCTACTGGTTACACAGATACTCCGGAGAAAAAAAACGTCAAAATAAAAACCGAAGAAAGGGACAGAAAAAGAAATACCACCAAGATAAAGAAAAACATAAATATGGAAGAAAAGAAAAAGAAGAACAAAACTACCAAAAATAAAAATAAATCATCAAAAAGAACCCCAAAGACTTCTAGCTCAGAAGATAAAGATACTGACACAGAAATTCCGCAATCTTCCGAGTCTGGTGTCCTTGTGTTGTAATGGAGATTAGTTTTTTTGAATACATACCTACATATGTTTGACTAGTTTTAAGGTATAATTTCAAAAATATATTTTAAGTTTTAAGAGCCAAATATTGGCTAAATTGATTGATCTTCTCTGACATTAAATTTCACAAGAAGAGTCAAACCTATATATATGGGTCAATAAACGATTGTTATGATTGAAACATTTTTATGATTGAAACATTGTCATGATTGAAACATTGTTATGATTGAAACAAGCTGTTTTGTATGAAATCGGATTACCTTTTCTCTCTCCCATGCAAGTGCCACTACAGCGTAATAAGATATTAAGTCTTTCAATAATGTGAAATAGTATTCAATAGCACAAATTAGAGCACTAAAATTACATAAACAAGAGAGATTTTTAGTTGTTTATGTTGAAGATGTTTTTACATTTGTAATTTTCGAAATATTAATATTACGATGACAGACTTGTCACGATCTCAATAAATAATTTAGTGGTAAGTTAAATTGTTAAGACTGATTAAATACCTACAGTAGTTCCTAAAATATTTTCAGTGTTTCAATTATCCCTACATATTGTTTCAACCGTCCTTGGGATGGGGTCAATAGAACCACTCTGCCCGATCTACTTTAATATGTGATTGTAGGTTAACTATTCGAAATTGAGATATAGATTATGTTTAATTTAGGAACTAGATAACGACCCTTTCAACGATATAAATACGAGGGATGTGGGTACTATAGATACTTCACTGCACACGTTTTAAGTAAAATTGTTTCAGTTGTCCCCGGTCTACCCTAATACCAATAAACGCATTTTACTTTCTTTCCTTTCATACTTTTTTATTTCATCTCTCAAATGCTCTAAAACATATCATCACACCTTGCCCGGAAGGGTTCCGCAAAGGTGTACCTATAGTACACCCACATTTCACCAGTTATGTTTAAGTCCCGTGTTATAGGGGGCTAATTGCTCTATCATACCTACATTTATTTACAAGAAAGAAATAAGGAATTCATAATTGTATGCAGTCGTTTCAAGTGTCATAATTCTTATACTTACATACGCTGATATCGATAATCCACGGCGATAATGACCAGTACGAACCAGACTTGTACGAAACAAACAAAGAGCAAAGTTGCTAAGGATTAAAAGGTTAACTTCTAGGGACCCGCCGCCGCCGGGAATAAATTCACTAAATGATTGTGAGAACCGCATAAAACAAAATCCATTGGGTAGTTTAGAAGATCCAAGCGGTCACACAGACATGTACTTACTATGTTCTATGTTATAGGGTTTGGTTTCCGCACTTAGTCCGTAAAGTGAACCATTGTGCGTGGGCCATGGCGGCCGTTTGGTGGTTATTCCAACCAGCCCACCTCCCTCCAGAAGCTAATTAAATCTCCTGGTCTGTTCAGAACATCTGTGTAGGATCTGGGTGACCCGAGGGTTTCTGTTCTAATCTGGGTGACGCCTGTGCATTCAAAGAGCACGTGCGCTACGGTTTCCTCAGCCTTCATGCACGCCCTGCACAGAGGACTGTCCGTTATGCCTATTGTGTGGAAGTGTTTGTTTAGCGAGCAATGTCCCGTGATAGTCCCCGTCACCAGGCGCAGGCCGTTCCTGTCCAAGCGTAATAAGCGCCTGGTTAGCCTGCTATCTAAGGATGGCATAGCTTCCTTAGACTGCCTGCAGCCCGGTGTCGAGGTCCACCAGTTCCCCGCTTGTGTGTGGGTGAACTCCTGTAGCCACCTGCGTATTTGATTGAAGGGGATGGGTACGATAGGCTCGGGTCCACATGCTGCTGTGCCGGATCCTCGTCTAGCAGACATGTACTATCGAAGAAACGCAAATCTGTACACTGTAAGGACTATTCTTGCTTGCAGCGCTCGGCCGCTGTATTAACGCTTATCTACGAAAAAAAGGGTCGTGTGCACGGGATTTTGTTCTCAAAATGCTTAGATATGCGTTACCCCGATGGTACGCGAAAAGCTACTTTGTTTTATAATTTATTATGTAAATACAGGGTTAAATCAAAAAAGCTAGCAAAACTGCAGACGTGATGGGTATCGATATCGAACGACGATAAAATAAAAACAAAATAGATTTAATATTTTTGGGGGGTCAAGTCTTGTAGTGTTGTTACTTGAAGTATGAGTTGAGAAAATCTGTTTTGTTATGTTTTATCGTGTTTAGATATCGATACCCATCTCGTCAGTAAAGTTCACACAAAAAAAACTGCTTTTTAAACTGACATTTCAAATAACTTCTTTAACTGCGGTCGATGACCCTATAAAAAAACCATCATAAAATTAATTTATTTTTAACCGACTTCCAAAAGGAGGTTCTCAATTCGACAGTATGTGTTTTTTTATTTTTTGTATGTTTTTTACGCGATTACTCCGCCAATTATGAATTGATTTTGATGATGCTTTTTTTGTTTGGTAGGTCATACTTCAGAGGTGGCTTCATATAAATTTTATTAACTTTGCTTGGGTAGTTTTTGAGTTAGCTTCAATAATACGGTTTTTTCCCACTTAGTACGTGGATGATATGATAAATTCCTGTCACTGTATTCGAATTTGTGTGGGGTAGGTACCACAACAAAAAGTGAAAAATGAAAACTTTTTACTAAAACAAAAACAACCGACTTCTAAAAAAACACTACAATGTGAAGTCGGTAATTTCGGAAGTCGGTGTCTTTGGTTTTGAATTTTCGTTTTTTGCTACCGACTTCCGAAATTAAAGTTATTTTTCACGTTGTAGTGTTTTTTTTTTTGGAAGCCGGTTGTTTTTTTTTTTTGTTTTATCATGTTAAGATATCGATACACATCACGTGGGCGGAGTTTCGCTAGGTAGCTAATGTAATTGACCCTATAGATATGGCGTTGAAGATACCACCAAAAAGCAACAATAAATTAAAACTTCTAGTAAGCACGTTTATCCACTGGCTGTGGTAAGTCCGTATATCTCGATCTACAATATTACCCACTTGGTTCCTAACGTAGACAGATATATCTTACTTACTTTCCTTTGTTACTAGCATCTGGCCTTCACTTTCACGTTGAAATAGGTTTCTCATCGTGATTTAGCGAAACCTTTCCCAATAGAACTCTTACAAAATAATAGAATTTCGCATTTCATTTCTAGCTAGACTAATAATTTAAAATATGTTGATATTTTAATACTTATTGGCGTAAATTACAGATGAAATGTAGGTACGTACTTAACTTAGTTAATTGATTCAGCCGTAACCTTGCGGAAATCCATTATAAAATACAATAGACGTGGATATATTTAGTTACCTATTTCGCTTAACTATTCCTAAAGAGTCATAAAAAACCGTGAAAGAAATCGACACGTGTTTCACCTCTAAAAGAGGCATCCTCAGGATGACGATTGACTTGTCGCGAACCCGAACACGACGTGTTGCCACGCCGAGCGCCGGACGCAGAGAAAACGCGGCGCGAAACCCTAGTCAATCGTCATTCTGAGGATGCCTCGTTGAGAGGTGAAACACGTGTCGATTTCTTACGAGTTTTTTACGATTCTTTAGGAATAGTTAAGCGGAATAGGTTACTAAATATCGCCGCCCCCGCAGAATAAACGCGCAAGTGTAAAATTGAGATGATGTATTTTGACCTATAATACATAATGAATATTGATTAACATCAAAAGCACCGCAATAGCACTTACGCGTTTATTCTGCGGGGGCGGCGATATATTTACGTCTATTGTATTTCTAACGTAATTTTTTTTTTTGGTTCTTGAACTGCATTGGCTGTTGCTAGTTTAGGTACTGTAGTCTGTATGTGTACTTAACTGTACAAATGCAAAGCTTACTCTGCATGGCCGGTAACAAAGGGGCATTACACTTTCATGTTCAACCTGGGGGTTTTCCCTCTAGGACAGCCAAATCGATATGTGTAGGAACTTGTGTAGTACCTACGTGTGCCAGAGCACTCTATTTTGGCGGATTATCGTTTTATAATCTCCCAATCGCGACCATATGTTTGATAATGCAGCTATAATTCGTTTAGTTTATTGTCAAGAGGATTTGCAATCAAATTAAACCATTTGTAGATAATGATTGTATCGAGGCGGGCGAGTGACATTTAAATTAAAAGGTTATTTAGAGGTGTATCTATTGTGTTTAGTGCAAATGTACTTAGACGGGCCACTGTTCGTTAGAATGACAAGTTAAGTAGCATGGTCGCACAGAGGCCCTAGACCATTGCACAGTAGTCGGCAAACCGCGGCTCGCCAGCCACCATGTGGCTCTTTGGGTTATAGAGTGCGGCTCTGTACAAATGTCCATGAGTGCAAGAGTAGATAGAGATACGCGCGGGGGTCGGGGTTCCGGTCGACCGACCGCGGCGGCCGAAGATGCCTGCATCATATTATTATCCTCCGATATGATGATGATGGTGAAGGCATCATACTTCTTAGCAAGTTAATTTTAGGAAGCGTTGTGGAGAGAAAGAGGATGGAAGTTTTATGGATTAAGAAAAGTGTTTTGGGACAGTTTGGACACACAGAAAGGATTGGCTCTCATAAGAAATCTTAGTTGTTATAGTATTGATATTTGGCTCTATTGACTAATGCTAGACAAAGTGACATTCTATCAGCGATAACGATGGCACAGGCGATGACGATAATGGAAAATACAAAAATGTGTGGGACTGACATAATTTACCGAAAACCTTATGTCAAATCCATTGAAAGTCGTAGAAATACGAAACGCTTTGAAAGCGATTACCACTTGTCTAGACCTTCAGGTCATGTATCTCCGGCTTTACGAATACGGTTGGCTATAATCGCCGGCAGCTTTACTTCTCAGAGGAAACGTTAAGCGACCAACACAAGAGAGCTAAATTGCGACATCTGCTTAGCCATGCCGGCAGCGCTGCATTGCCAGGAACTGCTAATGATAATATCTACTGAACGTGCAGTAAACTCAAACTGTACGCCGGTGGTAAGTGGTAAGACTGTGACCTTCAGCTGGCCCAGCGTAGTACGGAGTTAGGGTTGCCAGGGGTCCGGCTTTTTACTATAGTGTCCGGCTAAATACAAGTCCGTCCTGTCCGGATTTTTGTTAGGCTTTTCGTCAACCTCGCTCCGACGCAACTCACGCAGACACGCCAAGCATGACTTGCGATAGTAAGAAAAAAAATGTGATTCATATAATTAAGAGTAGAGTAAGTCTCAAATGAATAACAGTAATAAATACACAAAAAAAATATCTTTCTTTTCTTTTAAAAACCAGTATGTCAGTCAGGCTTTCAGGGCAATATGTCCGGCTAAATATGAATCTGTGTCCGACTTTTCTATTTTAGGGCCTAGCAACCCTTTATGGAGTTTCAAATGCGAGGCAAGCATAAACTGGTTTAAATGTACCACTGACATGCGCCATACTGTATTGTATCTATCTATCAACAAATATGTCGAAGGCATTTATTATTATTACCCAGCAGTAAATTGCTAGAATAAAGCGAGTTATAAAAGTACATTTGTATATAATCAGGTGTTTTATGCATGCTATAATATAGTTCAGGTGCATTAGATTCATGGCTGCACGTGGAAAAGTTAGGCTAAGCGTATGCTGAGACGCAGGTGACGCAGGTTCACGCAGCGCAGGGCAGAGCAGATTTTGTAATGCATTAACGTACTGACAACTGCATACGCTGCGGCGCAGGCACGTGCGACGCAGACATGTGTTTGACCTGCTCTGCGTCTCGTTGTAGAGCCAGCACAGATTTTTGCGCGACGCCTGCAGATCGTCACTTGTTTTTACCACTGATTCATAATTTTGGTTGTACAAGCTAGGACGCGAATGTGTCTGTGTAGCTGCATCGCAGCATATGCTCGCAGCCTATGTCTGCCTCGCCTGCCCTATCCTGCAAAATCTGTACCTACTGTGCTGTGCTGCGTCACCTGCGTCTCAGCATACGCTTAGCCTTATTGTGAAACAGTTATCAGTCAATGTCACTGTTGTTAATAACTGGCGAAATGTGGGTACTATAGGTACACCTCTGCCTAACCCTTAGGCGATTAAAGGCGTGATGTTATGGTATGGTATTACCATAGTATAAAGAGAGGAAGTAAGTTATCTTCATAGAAACGCACCGCGCGCGGCTTGTATGTGTGCGTGGCTTGTATCTATGCGTCGCCGCACGCACACTTAACAAAATCTCGGCTGTTTTAGAGTGCGCCAGTCGGGGCTAAGGGCGAGGCCACAACACTGCGTTGCGGCGTCGCATCGTAAAAATCTACGACGCCGCACAACAAATTATACGCGCATTGTATTGCTGTGCGACGTCGTTTTTGCGATACGACGCCGCAACGCAGTGTTGTGGCCTCACCCTAACGCCACAAGGTTTGCACGTCGCGGCTTTTTGGCACTGCTAAATGTATGAAAAATGAGTGATAATCGCAGGAGAAATTATTGCTGTGCGTTTGGGTGTCTAAATAATTCATCGATTCCAAAGTTGTCTCTGTTCAGATTACCTATTGAACAGAAAAGGTAACCAAGTCGCATATAATTTTTACTTGATGATGAGATACCTTCTTATTTTTTGTTGTGTTAGTTATCTATCAGACAGACGAAGTAGGCAGGCCTACTTTCCCACTAAAATGTATTAGGTACCTACTTTTGATCTGTCAATTGATATGCCGCTAATGCTCTCTCTTGATATGCCCGATTTATCAGTATTGTAGGTATAGTAAAGTAACTAAGTACTTACAGTTATAAAATCATAATTTCAAATATTTGACGAATTGTGAATCAATCAGCCATTTTCTAGGCACTGAATTAAAATTTAAGTAGTTAAAAGTGACAACCCTGAGACAGGCAAGTATGGTAGGCAATTATATCGCGAATTGGGCCTGAGATAGCCTACTTGAACTCTTTATACTATGGTATTACGGCCGAACCCAATAACCTATTTTCAGTAAAAGACAGATCACTATTGATGGTAGACAGTATAATAGGCCTGTGTCCAAAATTTTTTTTGTCCGTCTTTTAGATTATAAAAAAATATTGAACACGTATTTTTCTTTTTTGACGTAATCAAAAGATTACGACGATAAATTGAGTTAAAATGTGGCATGACGTCACGCCTTGCTAGATTTAATACTGCGTTGTGACGTAGCGAGCCCCCACTTCTCAACTTTAATGCGTGTTTTCTAAGTTATTTTTTATTAATATGATAAAGCAAAAAATACGTGCCTAATATTTTTTTATTATCAGAAAGATGGACTAAATAGAATTTCTTTTTTTTACCTAGGCAGCTATCCTATTTTATCTGTCATTGAATGTTGTCCCACAATTTCGTAAGGTCCTTATTCTCTGACAGATTATTGTGACGTTTAAACCATAGATAGATAGGCTTTTCTATCTCCGGTATGCCAAAACTGGTGATAGATAGGTTATTGGGTTCGGCCGTAAGTCAACTAAATAGATCAAAGTTAACCTCTGTGGATATCTCAAAATCAAATACAAATAATTTATTTTCTCTTCACAAACAATGGCATCTCATAAAGGTACGCGTGGAGGATTATTTAACTTAGAAGTTTAGGAGGTCTACTCCCTAAGCACGAAACCCGTAGTTTCGGCCGAAGTTACGGGTGATTCCGACTCCGTATCGCCTACGGACATGAGTAATTAGTTTTTACCTAACAATGAATGACACCACGATTCAACAGTTGTCCCTACTCCGAATGTGTTTTTGCCCGTCCGAAAAAGTTAATTATTCGGGTGTAG
The DNA here is from genome assembly GCA_963680765.1 of Agrochola lychnidis. NCBI lineage: Eukaryota > Metazoa > Arthropoda > Insecta > Lepidoptera > Noctuidae > Agrochola > Agrochola lychnidis. The sequence continues at coordinate 9,080,663 of OY796849.1, read as the reverse complement.
GGTTCAATCCGAAGTTTCGAATTAAGAGGAGGTTTCCTAAATTGTATGTTAATTTGCATTAATATTCTGAAAAAGTCACGCACACAATCAAAATGGAACTTTAATATAGATTTGGATCTTTTTCTTTCCATATAAAAGACAGTTACGTAATTGGAACATTTTCGCTCGATTCATTTTTGTGTGATTTTTATACTTAGATCACTTTTTCTGGATCAGAATAACAGATTTACAATATGAATCGATTTGAAGGAAATTACCAATCCATTGCTTCTCATATACGAAAAATTTGTCTGCTCAGCAACGTAAATAACGTAATAAATATTGTTGAACTGTCAAAATGAAACAGATTGCGATTGATCGTGTGTTACGTAATTAGGGTGCAAGAATTTGATCTTTTATTTGGACACCGGATTCTCCCAGAAACTGATAAAGAAGGACAAATTTCCTGCAACAAACGAATTCGGAAAAATGATTTGAGTTCTACCAGTTCTAGTGGAGTCCCTTATACTCTACTAGAACTGGTAGAACTCAAATCATTTTAAATTTTGTTGTTTTTCCGAATGACAAGCACCCTAAGTCGTAGGCAAAGTTGTAGGTAAAATTCACAACTTTGCTAGTGGCGTGGCTAGGTAACCATAACCATTACCATGCGCAATCAGACAGTCAACCATGCATAGACGATCAAGTATTTAAATTTTAAATAAGATGTATATAGGCACCTTTGCCATAATGTCTGGTACAAAGAGTTCACGGTCTTAAGATTTGCACGTGGAACCGTGTACTAATGATACCTTTGCGTTTTAATTGTTATTTACTGCTGTTTCTCTCGTATCTACCTACCTACTTGTACGAGTATCTAAGTGATTGGCACCCTTCATTATCTAATGCTGTCCATAGTTTGTGGATAGTTGTTACGTTAGTGGTCGTGTTCTGGGAAAAACAAGTCGATCGGATATTGGTGCCGATTCTCTTGTACACCGAACTAAACTAACTAAACTATCACTAAAATTCCTTACTTTTGACTATGAAAATCTCAAAGCTATTCTGCAAAATAAATTCTCTAAATTTAAAAATAATTTTGACACATCTAAATCGAATTTGACAATCGCGACTCCACACGTGATACTTAACCACGTGATCTTTTTAGAGCCGGAGGCGCGCAGGGGGGGGCAGCGTCGACGTGTTTTATATGGATTTTTCACTTTTTGTATGGAAAATAAGAAAAAATATTACCTACATGTAGAGTGTTAGGGGTTTAAGGGTTTTATAAAGGGTGTCGAAATTTTCATTATTTTTGCGATTGGACACACCGTTTTCGAGATACAAGCAAAAGAAAAAAAAAATATTGTACTGTTTTTTCATCTGAAGTCGAGGTGTTGGTGTGAATTTTAGTTCACGACAACCAATTTTATTCCACATGTTTTTAGTCGCGATTAAAAATAGTCATATTTAGTTAGAAAATCTAAATATTAGGTTAAAAACGTCAAATTCAGAATAGCAAAATTGCCATTTTCACTAAACTAATATCTCAGTGCCATCTTAGTGCTGTCAAACTAAAATTTAGTTAAGTTGTGTCGCTTTAGTCTATTTCAGAATGGGAAATCGTCGTTTGACAGGAATAAACTAAATTTTAGTGATTTTTAGTTTAGTTTAGAGGCATTTGTGACAAGAGAATCGGCACCATTGACGAACTAATAATAATAATCCTCCAGACCGCCAAATTTCGGCCATGGCGGCAAGTCTCAGCGCATACTGGCCTTCGGCGCTGGAGATATTATAGTGCCCAAGAGTGTGCGCAGACACAGGTGCACTCTCTTCCCTCACTCTCATAGTCCGATGGGACGGCAATCCGACACGACCGGAGAGAGATCAGGCGCAGGGCCAACCGCTTAACGTGATTTCCGAGGCACAGGGGGGTAACACACCGCCAACTTCTAAACTCCGGGCTGTTAGCCGACGCACGGACGTAATAAAATCGCGGCAATTTTTTATCATGCACTGGATTTTCAACGCTTTGCTCCACGCCGAGAGTTGAAAATCTAACAGTGTGTTTTTTCAACGTGCTGGGCGCTGGGACGAGAGTGCGTCCCAGCGCGTTGGATTCTCAACGCTCGGATTAACATCGAGAGTTGAAAATCCAGTGCGCGATAAAATCCCGCAGTGATTTTATTACGTCCGTGCGAACGTCGGCTTACTGAGAAATTCTATTTACTATTATATAGTGAGCGTGACAAAGTTCTAACTTTCTATTGAAGCTGACAATCACTATGACAGGACAGAACAACCATAGACAGAACGCTGGCGCCAGCGCCGGCACCAGATAAGTGGAACAAAGTTCGAAAACCTAATGGTTTAACCAGGGTCATCGACCTAGTACCACCATCGGTCGTGGATTCTGTCACATATTGACATTCAAAAGTGCCATACAAGGGCCTATTTGAAATAAATGATATCTGTAATTGCTTTATTTTTAATTCTTTTTACCTACTGTGATGTAATAATTTTATTCTAGATGCATTGTCTTCACATATTATTATATTATTTACGAAATATTGCAAAGCATTTTTAAAAGAGTAACGTTGGAGTTTCTTGCCCATTCTACTACATACGAAACTACCTTTTGTAAAGGGCAACTAGAATCAAATATATATTTTTTGTAAATTTTGACGTTCAAAATTGTCTTTTTGTGCCTATTTAAAATAAATGATTTGACTTTGACTTTTTCACCAACCGTTGCATTATTGAACGAAGTGATCCATAGATTCAAGTGTGCAATGTATCAACTGAACCGATTTCTAGCATAATAAAATTACAGTAACCCAATCGTGCAAACATACCTAATACCGTTTCTAAAAATATTACTTATACCGACGCATAGTAATTTTTGCAACAAATAATTTAATTACTCACATAAATAAGGTCTAAAAAACTGTAAATAAGTAACAATAAAAAGTAAAAACTAATTAATTATCCAATTAAAAAAATGCACACGAAAAAATACTGACAATTAAAACCTTGCGTCAAATTATTGGCAAAGTTTAACTTTTGAAATCTACATTCCAAGTAGGTAATAAAAGTTTTAAATTCACTAACTGACAGACAGACAACGCACAGCTTAAACCACTGGACCTAGAAGCATGAAATTTTGCACAAGAGTTTCGTAATAACAAAAGTAACCAATAGGAAGGATTTTTGAAAATTCATCCCCTGAAGGGGTTAAATTGGTGACTTAAGTTTGTATGGAAGTTCATCATTTCGCCGATGGGATTCCATCATCCCATCGGGCACACGGCTTGTAAATGTAGACGACTATATACCTACATAGCGTACCGGAAGACGTAGCGTTGGAAGGCCCCCCACAAGATGGACCGATGACCTTGTGAAGGCCGCAGGAATCCGCTGGATGCGGAAAGCACAGAACCGGTCGAAGTGGCGGTGCTTGGGGGAGGCTTATGTCCAACAGTGGACGTCTTTCGGCTGAAATGATGATGATGATGATATACCTACATATACATAGCTACTCATCATCTGCCTAGCTTTTAACCCAATTATTTTTGGGGTCGGCTTCCAGTCTAACCGGATGCAGCTGAATACCCATTCTTTCTTATCTCATACCAATATAAGAAAATTCATAGGTAATCATAATCAACCTATAATGTTCCCACTGCTGGGACACAGGCCTCCTCTCGGTGAGAGGGAGTGGGCTATAATCCACCACGCGGGCCCAGTGCGTGTTGGTAGATATCACATGTCTTCGAATTTTTGGTTCTAGGACATGCCGGTTTCCTCACGATGTTTTCCTTCACCGTTTTGTAAGCAGTAGTGATGAAATGATGAAATTATTTACAAGAACTAAAGCGCCTGCCTGTGTTCGAACCCATGACATACAACTTATAATTCGGGGCCGTTACCACTGGGCTACCACTGCTCTACTGGCATGGTGATAATAGTGATAATAAAGGACATTGTTCGGCGTCCATACATCATTCGTCTAAGAACCAACAGAGACGTGAATTTACTTTCCGTGTTCTAAATAATGCATATATTCGATTGAATTTAAATTAAAATCACGGACACTGCTGAAAATTGTAAAAAATCTAAAACACTATCGGATTTTGGGGTTATAATTAGGCCAATAGAAACATCAACTTAGCGTTTATTAGTGAAAATACATTGGATTTTATCTTCAAACGTTTCATTACGTATTTATGTACTATTAGTGTAGTCAGAACCATTCTTTCTTTATACTAATTTATTTGTAGTTAGTAGATGTTATGAAAATATACTCTATCAAATGTCAACGTGTCAGTGTCGACGTTGCTCGTTTCACACAGCGCTTTCAATATCTTTATTCTGTTTGTGTAACTAAAAAACTTATTCATAGATCAAGCGCTGAGAGACCTTATTCAAAACATCTATACTCCGTTTGAAATAAGATTAGACATTTAAACAAACCTTTTTTACAGTCCGTTCAACCGATTTTGACTTCTATACCGTAGGCATAAGGATGGCATTAAAAGCAAAAAAAGTGGTTACAAACCAACTGTTTACTGCAGCTGTCATTTGTCATGCCGCCATCGCAATAGAAGTCAAAATCGGTTGAGCGGACTGTAAAAAAGGTTTAGTTAAATGTCTAATCTTATTTCAAACGGAATATAGTCAAACTGAAACAAAAAATAATGACGCTAGGGAATAAGACCGAAGTGAATTACTGTGTTCGTTCTATTGTTATAAGTGTAATGTAAAATATTAAAAAAAAACTAGTGATTATTATAAAGGTTTCATACGTGTTGATTCACAGGCAATTTTTTAACAATTTCCTTTGGAGGTACTTTTAACTACTATTTCACTTAAACTGCTTACTTTAGCGACCTATATAATTTCCTATAGGTGACTCTCCCACGCTGGTTCAGTACGTAAACAACCAAAGCTTAGCGTGTCCCCCAATACTTTAGGGAGTTAATGTACGATAAAACCCAGTATCAGTTGCTATCTTTATGCTATCAGTTGAGGGAATTACTTATTATTAATATTGTATAAATTATTATGAACGATTTTCCCTGTCACTATCAACATTCGCGAAGAACTAAGTATTATTAATATTTTAGGTACCTGTTTCAAGCCGCTTGGGTGAAAACGTGATAATACATAATGTCTATTATGTAGGTATGCATTTACACGTTTTGGCAACATATGTTTGTATTTACCTGACCAAGATTATGTCTACTGTGACCTCTGAGCTTTTATTTCTATTTTTCTTCTCACAGTAATCGGATAGGAAACCGGACCGCAGATGGATTTAAAACATTCTTTATTTTTATCGTGCATAAGTTTTTTTTTTTTACCAATTTATAGAAATTAATATAATTTATCATCATTAAACACACATACTACAGTGTCTCAAGACGAAAGTCTTTGACCAGTGCGTGTTGCCAGTGATGACCTATGGTACTGAAACGTGGTCGCTCACAATGGGTCTTATCGGAAGGCTAAAAGTCACCCAAAGGGCAATGGAGAGGGCTATGCTTGGACTTTCCCTACGTGATCGAACCAGAAATGAAGAGATCCGCAAGAGAACCAAAGTAACCGACACAGCCCGAAGAATTGCCAAACTTAAGTGGCAATGGGCAGGGCCCATTGCTTGTAGAACGGATGGCCGATGGGGCTGAAAGGTTCTGGAGTGGCGACCGCGTATCGGAAGACGTAGCGTTGGAAGGCCTCCCACAAGATGGACCGATGACCTTGTTAAGACCGCAGGAATCCGCTGGATGCGGAAAGCACAGAATCGGTCGAAGTGGTGGTGCTTTGGGGAGGCCTATGTCCAGCAGTGGACGTTGTTCGGCTGAAATGATGATGATCATCATTTATCTGCAGAGGGGGTTTCGTACACCCCTGAAAAATTACGAAAGCTTGGGCTCTAGTTTCAAGTGACGTTTTAGGGGTTGCTACGTTCGGCTTCGCATCTCGTAGCGTTGTAGACTCGTAGCTAAATGAATTGCTAGGTAGGTACTTATGGGCGCATAGACTAGTATTGTTAGTTTTATTAATACCAACTTGACCTATAACACTATTAATAAAAAAGTCCTTGTTAGGTATATTTAAATTTTAATAAAATAATATTTAATACAATAATACTGAATGTCAATTATGACAGTAGTGTGATTTTTGTAAAAAAAAAACTAAAGTCCATTTATAACTAGAATTAAACATTTTTATCACACTAATGTAAGTTTGTCTCTTCTTCACGCTCAAACGGCTGGACCAATTTGGCACACAGATAGTTTATAACCTGGATTAACACATAGGCTTTTTATCCCGATATTCCCACAGGATTGAGACAAAACCGCGGGGCATTTAGTAATTGGACTTTTTCCGTCAGATTTGTTCATATACGAGTAGTTCTTTTAACAATGCGCAAATTTCGGCACCATTCGTGGGTTGTTTAAATGATACAGGCCATTATCTTAATCATATCCGATTGTAATGAATGAATAAAATAATACATTTCCAATTAGTCATAAAAGGTATTGCTCTATTTTTCCTTAAAAGATAAAAGGTTAGTAAATTCTAATTCCGTTTAATATCAAGTCTTAAAGATAAGAAGAGGAACACAAACAATAAATAGGTACAGTCAACCGCACCGCACTTTCATAGTGCAAGTGTTACCAGGTTGACTGTACCAACAACTTATAAAAGTAAAATGACGTATATTTATAATGTCTTAAGAGATAGTGTGAGATATGTGTGTGTGTGTGATGTGTGGGGGTGTAGTGTGTGTGAATGGTGTGTGATACATTGTGGCGTAAGCGCCACATTGTAATAAAACGATTAGGTACACCTTCACTACACGCGCTACGTATCTATGAGCCTTATTGATACAATATAGGAAATTATTCATTGCATAGGTATTTGAATCGATTTGCACATGATAATTATTGTAAGAAGCGTGCTATACAATGCGTGCAGAATAGTAGATTTACGTTCTGAGATAAACGATCGTGTATTTAAATGTTTTCGTATGTTGCATAATACGAGTAGTAGGTATAAGATAACTGCATCGAAAAAAAAGAGATAAATCAAGATAAATGTATTGTTTTATTTTATTGTATTGTTCTCTTTTTTTATGCACGTGTGTCTGTGACAATTAAACTTATTTTTCTTTCTTTCTTTTTTCTTTCATCGGTTGCGAGTGGAATCAAGGGTGAATTTATCATTCATCAGATTCGCTGGAATATCTGAAAATGGTGCCGCCTGTGACTGAGAACTTGTATGAAAATGTATCTTGTATCTATGGGCTATGTAAATATATGATGCAAAGTTTCCAAATATGGAAACAAATGTTTTTAGGAAGGATTACTTTAAATTCAGAGTTATACAACTTAAAAAAAAACCGCATTCAAATCGGTTCACCCGTTTAAAAGCTAGGGTGCCACGGACACACACACATAGCGGTGTGCACCGCGCGTGTGGGTAACTATAAGTTTCACCGCTATGTGTGTGTTTACACCCCTCTTTTTGCGTCGGGAGTTAAAAATGTCATAATTTTTCAATATGTTATTAGTTTATTAGTTATTTAGAAATCGACTTAATTTACACTTGAATAAAGTGTATATTTGTTTAAGTAGGAAAAATAGACATTGGAAATAAAGATTTGAAAATGGAATGCTTAGACTAAATAATTAGACTTAATAATTAGAATGACCGCTGTAAGTCATAAGTCATGAAGATTATCTCTGACCTTGCAGAGCAATATTTTCACGTGCTGCAATTAACTAGCCACGCCCCTGTCTGTATACATTTAAGTGCAATCTAGTAGGTAGCTATAGACAGGGTAATTAAATGTTCATTAAATTGACAAACTACGTTCATTTGCCGTTTTATAGCTATTTTATACAACTGTCAAGGAATGACAGTTGTGATTTGAATTTACTGGCATTTTAAGTTGGTAGTCAATTGGCTAATAAAGAAAGAGAGAAAGAGAGAGATATTTCTCGACGGCATGTGAAGCCAAGTCAGAGGCCCATGGGTGGTTTTAGGCGATTCGCACACTGCACCGCATCACGCAGCGTAGCGCGGGGCAGCAGATTTAACATTGTACCAGTTTGTATAGAAAACACAACCTGCGCGCGCGACGCAGTCCCGCGCACAGATTGTTTGCTATGGCCGCCCCGCACCCCGCTGCGTAATGCGGTGCAGTGTGCGAATCACCTTAAACTCTAGCACCATTTTAATCACTAATATAACCACACGAAAGGAAGAGGAGAAGATTGGCTAATCAATTAAGTAATTTCCCTAACGTTACCTACCTTACCTATTCAAAAATCATTCGCCCTTTTTTTTTGGGTGTAAATTATCAAAAAACTTCTCCCGCTCTGGGTGTAGCGGGAGGGCGTGTCAGACTCTTACTGACTAAAACCCACCCGTGTTCCTTCAGTTGCCATGTTGCCAGGGGCCACGGTATCCTTTTAGGACTTTTCCACAACCCCGGCAGAATCATTCGCTCTTGGTCTCGCAACAACTGAAATTATCGCATTGTTTTAAAACTGTTTCATAATTCCATACTTAGTGATGTAATAATAAATACTAGCTGCGATTACAACTTCCGACTGAAATGGGAGATAGTGTGTGTCTGTGTTATCTCCCTTGTGTTTTAATTAAAAATCTGTTACTATGGTGCTCGCAGATGTGATAATAGGTAGGTATTTATTTAGTAACGTAACGTACTATCGAGGTAATGCATATCTAACCAATTTGAAAACAAAACCCCGTGCACACGACCCTTTTTTTTCGTAGGTAAGCGTTACTAAAGCGGCTGAGTGCTGCAAGCAAGAATAGTCCTTACAGTGTACAGATACCTATGCGTTTCTTCGATAGTACCTATATCCATTCATGTAGTGTGTTATGTGCAACATTATAAACTATACTCCGTTTGAAATAAGATTAGATGTTTAAATAAACCTTTCTTACAGTCCGTTCAACCGATTTTGACTTCTATTGCGTTGGTGGCATGACAAATAGCAGCTGCAGTAAACAGTTGGTATTGTAACCACTTTTTTGCTTTTAATGCCATCCTTATGCCTACGGCATAGAAGTCAAAATCGGTTGAACGGGCTGTAAAAACAGTTTGTTTAAATGTCTAATCTTATTTCAAATGGAATATAGGTAGTTATAATATTGTGATAGTATCTATACTAATATTATAAAGAGGTAAAATTTATTTGTTTGTTTGTATGTAGGGGGTAATCTCCGGAACTGCCAGTCGGATTTGAAAAATAATTTATGCATTGGATAGCCCAATTCTTGAGTAGAATTTACTACTTAGTAGATAGGTACATACACCTACAAAGTAGTAAATTCTGCTTAATGGTCCTAAATAAATGAAATAGAAAAAAGAAAAAGGAACGAATCGCACTTAATCACGACATTCTATATCAAGAATAAATAATTCCTTCTGAAGAATATTTATTAGGCTGGTTAACTGTGTTTCAGGGTTGAAGGCATTGACATTGCTCACGGTTCGACCGGTTATCTTGAAAGAATCGCTCGCTTTTACATATCAGGCACTATAAATATCCACCTTCACGCTATTTCAGACTTTATTTAGCCAGTAAAATGGTATAAAATAGCCTTCTTATTTTGGTATTCACGAGTCAAAGTTATCAGTTGCTACTTTGCTTTGGTAACAAGCGTTGTTGACGTAGCATTTTTATTGTATTTTTGTATTAACAAAAGAAAAATTATCCTATCCTAACCAATATTATAAATGCGAAAGAGAGTATGTTTGTTACGCTTTTACGCTAAAACGGCTGACCGGATTTGGATGAAATTTGGCATATGGATAGACCATGACCTGGGTTAAGACATAGGATTCTTTTTTCCGAATATTCCCACGAGATCAAGACTTATGCGGGTGAAACCGCGGGGAGCAGCTAATTCAATATAATTATTACCTTTCGAGAATTCTTATCTACTCAGGCAAATTACTCGTAGACATCGTTATCAATTATACTCCGTTTGAAATAAGATTAGACATTTAACTAAACCTTTTTTACAGTCCGTTCAACCGATTTTGACTTCTATTGCGATGGCGGCATGACAAATGACAGCTGCAGTAAACAGTTGGTTTGTAACCACTTTTTTTGCTTTTAATGCCATCCTTATGCCCACGGTATAGAAGTCAAAATCGGTTGAACGTACTGTAAAAAAGGTTTGTTTAAATGTCTAATCTTATTTCAAACGGAGTATAAGTTAAACGAAATAAGACAACTTTACGACATCATAAAATTATTTTGGGACTACGTTGATAAACATTGTACAGTCACGCTACATAAAGCTGATAAAGTATTGATTACAAAATTGAGTTTTAAAAGGTACAATAAGGTAATTAAAATCGAAACTTGTGAACTCAAGTCCATTTAGCCTAATGGCCTTCTGGCCCAGATTTTCTAAAAGAAAGAAGCGTCATAATAAAAATGAGTCCATGATCTAATTACAATTGACTTCTTTTCCTGCTGCTGAAAATAATTCGATTGTTAACGTAGGTACTTATTGCGGGCACGGACGCGGGCGCCACATTACGTAACGCACCGCAGGCCGACCGGCGCACGCGCCACCAAACTTGAACTTTCAGACGAGTTACACCTTGAAGGTTTGCAATACAAGTGTTTTTGTTATTGTAATTAACAAGGAACATTAATTAGAAGTAGCTCAAACTGAAAAATTAAAATAAATAATTTACATAATAATTATCCAAAGTACATCTGACGCAGATTTTTATTATTTTCAGTTGTGAATATTATATGGTTGTTTGCATAATTATTTACTTATAATTTTCAGTTATTGTTAAAGGTATAAAAAATACTAAGGTAGGTACCTACTCAGTGGATTTTTTTTTACCGCATGAACCATTACTAAATGATTGTCTCGAATTAAAATATTTAAATCATTTCCACTGCCAGCTAAACAATAGCATCACGCCACATTCCATTGTCACATTAAATTGTAAAACAATAGAAACTCGATCTTTTAAACTATAGCCAAATAACCGAGGAATTTACTTCTAAATGCTCTCGCAGACAAACGCGACGCGACTCTGGTGGAACAATTTCTGTGAAAACTTGACGAAAATTGTTCTAAGATACCGGGTACCCTGTGTCCTTAATTCGGAACACGGAACAACTACTAACATTATCACCATTAAAGGAAGCTAGATAGCCATAAAAATTGCATACACATAACATTTAATTTGCCTATTGGCACTTGCTATCAGTGGGGCTAGCGCGAACGCACGGAGTAAACGTATTAACTTAAAATAAAAATACTCATGTCGCACATAAGATTTACTTAGTTTTAAGACTTTATTCATATCAATGCATAATCAGCCTACAATGTTCCCACTGCTGGGACACAGGCCTCCTCTCTGTGAGAGAGAGTGGGCCGTAATCTACCACGTGGGCCCAGTGCGGGTTGGTGGATGTCACACATCTTCGAATTTTTCATTCTAGGACATGTCGGTTTCCTCACGATGTTTTCCTTCACCGTTTTGAGAGCAGTGGTGATGAAATAATTTACACAAAGTAAAGCGCCTGTCTGGGGTCGAACCTACGACCTACAACTCGCGACGCGACTTGTAGGTTGTAGACCTACAATTTGCGGTCGTTACCACTGGGTCACTACTGCTCTATCATATCAATGGGTGATACGAATTGCGATTGTCGCAAAAAAAATCGATACAAAAAACGTTTGAATTTACGCAACGTTAACGTCGCGCGTTCGTGCTAGGGCCTCTAAATCAGTCGCGGAGCCACGGTCAAGTGGTTTTGTCAGCGTCCATCTTTGTTACAATTAAATACAATAGCTTCACTGACCATGGCGAATTGCTTCCGCGCATCGGATTCACAATATTTATACCTCATGTGACTTGATGAGTGCAGGTAGTGGTGGACAAGTTTTAAGACGCCAATATATGCCAGTGACCTTGAGTGGTTAGCTTGCGTGTTCTATGCCGAGCTCACACAATTCGTCATGCGTCCAGCCAGTAAAAGGACTCGTCCATCAAGGAGCGCTGTCCCAAATTAGACCCATTATTAATTTATTATACATAAATCAAAAGGTATTTTTATAAAACCCGTAAACTAAAATATAAATAATTAAATTATCTTTAAAATGGTGAAGGTTTCAGAAAAATACACTTGATAGTTTTGCGTGATTCTCAGTTTTTTATCCGCGTTAGACATAACTTTACAAATTAATTACACTATGTTATATAAACATTATCTAAAATATTCACAGATTAAGTTATTAAGAAAATGTTCTTATTTAACTTACATTTTTTTTTAATCATTAACACTACTCGTTTAGACGTAATCTTTAGTATAAAATCGTTAAAAGTCGCTTAGTATCGCCTTAAGGAAATACTATGGTGTTTGACTAGCTGACGTTACATACAGAGGTGATTAATCGTTGTAGTGGCAAGCAATTTGAGTAGGGATCTGTTCGTTCTGCTGGAGATCGCAAATATTCTGAGGACGGCCACTGTGGTACGGTCTATATTTCGTCTTTCACTGGCCCTGGATAGCCGTGAGGACCCTTTTTGCCAGCGATGGATGCTGATATTGTTATCTAAATTTAAATTTCTAAGATCGCGTGCAGTTTCAGGGTTCAATATGCATCCATAGCAGCACTGAATTGTCTCATCATAGTCAATCACAACATAATTTATTTATCATCAAACATAACGACTCTCATGTGACAATGCGCAAGCGCAATCAATTTCCTATTGTTCGAGCTCGAGGAAAATATCGATACGGTTAACGACAAGCATTAAATATTCACGAGTAAAGACCAAACATTCCGTTCATTAATTGTGAATAATTAACTAACTTTTATTTAATTATAATCATGTCAACAGGTCAAATAAATTATATTCTTCACGTGGTTTTCACGTCCAATTACAGAAATAAAGAATAAAAACATAGACAAAGGTGATAATAATAAGTAAATGATGCAAGTTGGTCTAATTTTTAACCCAAGATCATTCAGCATCGTGTGATTACTGCATGATATTTATAGCGGCGATAAAAAAAGATAATAATTTGACCTATCACAGTATTGAGAAGTCGCCATTGACAATTACACGCGAAGTTTGGGGACAAATACAATCTATTTTTAATTTAATCAGACCATTTAGTAAGATAAAGCTAACATTATGACACGTGTTAAAGTGCCGCCGAAGACTGACTGACACCAGCTGTGTGTCACAAGCTGTAGAGAGTTCTGATGGATTCTCATCAGACCTCAAGTCAGTGTCCGAGATGCTACGTCAAATTGCTTGTCACTGGCACGTGTCCAATCGAGCACCATCGCGCAAATATGGCCAGTGTAAGCGGCAATCGCTTGTGGACCACCTAGTAGTGGTAGCGATTAAACGATTGATAGTGGCACCTAGACTTCTCGGGACGGCCAATAGTTAGAGACACCACTAACACTAAATAATAATAGCCGCGCGGGTCGATCTTCAACATAAAGCAACCCTTGCCGAGGTTGATCCGTAGATAGGTGACCATCGATTACATACCCAGACTTCTCCGTGCCTTAGAAAGCACGTTAAGCAGTTGGTTCCGGCTATCATTCTTAGATCTTTGACAGTCGTTACAGGTAGTCAGAAGCCCGAAAGTTTGACAAACAATCTTGCCAAGGGGTATCGCGTTACCCAGTAACTGGGTTGTAGAGGCCAGATAGACAACCGCTCCATGTTAAATATTGGTACTCAGCTGTATCCGGTTAAATCGATTCCTGCGTAGGGCCACCGGTTCCCCCTGGTACGATAGGAACGAGAGTCTCCATTTCGACCTAAAGATTCCCACTATCCACCAATTCCTTAAACGCCTTTAACGCAAAGCGTTATTTTGACTCCGCGGCCAAACATCGCAACTCTCTGGTTGTCGAGGCCGCCAGTTATGTCCCAAGTAGGATTAGTCATACCCGCCGTCCAAGGCACATTCTCACCGACCCTGATGACCCCATAACCCTCCTCCAGGAGAGCAATAGGGAAACAAGCACAGTGTACAAACACAGACGCCTCCCGTCATTCCGACCCCGCCACCGAGGTCCTTTGCGATCGCGACCACCGCGTCCCCGAGTAAGTGATACTCCCCCCCGACCCTTGCTCGAAAACGAGGTGCCAGCAGTTGTTGCAGCTGTGCACGTAGCTTTAAATTCCCCGATTAATAATCATGATCAAAACTTTGATCCAGCCCGTCCCATCTTTGATGTCCTCCCTCCAGTAAACGCCCTAAGCCGAGGTTCGTACCCCACAGGGGTGCCCTTAGCGAGCGTTCACCTAGTTTTAATTAGCTTAGTTGAATAACCCCTGGCTGGAGGTTTTAAGTGTAGCAGCTTAAGGCATCCACATGATTGACCGGTTAAATAGTCATGGCCTAAGAGGTCAGCTATGAGATGTCCAACAGAAAAATAAAAAAATAAAGGTTAATAAAAAACTGTAACCCGACTACGGGAAAATAAAAATGATCTAAAAAGTACGAATCAAGCAAATATTTCAGACAGAAATCAAGACATAGGTACAAAAATGGTCCAGGTAAAGCCATGGTCGCATGCCTGTACCATTTTTTTACCTATGTCTTGATTTCTGTCTGAAATATTTGCTTGATTCGTACTTTTTAGATCATTTTTATTTTCCCGTAGACGGGTTACAGTTTTTTATTAAACTTTATTTTTTTATTTTATACTTTTCCGTTTTTACACTTGATAAACGTAAATAAGAGTAGAGTAATACAATAGTTCAGTAATTAACCTATTTTAAATTCCAATAGCAGTGCATAGTGCTTTGGACGAAACCATAGAGCGATTTATTTCGACGCCAACCGATATCGAGCTTCGAAGAAATCCAAAATATAAATATTTCGTTGTACTTGTTTTTCTTCATAAGAGTGGAATTACAAATCAGTACTACTTATTAAGATTTGATTAACTGCACGTTGGTAACATCTTGCGATACTACGTAGCGCAGTCTCACTTTTGCTTGTTTTTAACGATTTAAACATATTTGTTTACTTTGAAAATATAATATTATATACATATTTGTAATGTGCTCGTCACGACCTTTTGATACCAAACATGTCATGATCATTCCATTTTAATTTTTTTCGAGGTTAGAAATTTACGTGTAAAGTCCACCAAATTAAATTTAGGGTAAAATGATATAGCCTATGTCACCCGGACCATTATTACGAATCTATTGATACCTCATTCATCAAAATCGGTTTAGTAGTTTAGGCGCTACGGTGGAACACACGTAAAAACATACATACAAACATACATACATAGACTGCTAAAATCATAACCCTTCCTTTTGGCTTTGCCGTAGTCGGGTAAAAAAAAGCATCCGTTTAAACTGGAAGCCGACCTCAACATAGTTAGGAAAAGGCTAGGCAGTTGATAACAGGTTAGTTTTGATTCTTCGTAAATCGCTAATCAATACTACACCATCAAAACAAAGATGTATCATAATGCCGATAATTCCGATATGTACAAACTATCTACTCTTTATCTGTGACAAGTATCATGCTCGATGCATTACAATGCCACTTGGTCATCACATGGATACAATCGACATCATTGTCGTCAATATGGACAGAACAAATGTGTCGACGAACACTTATGTGACATTGCTTACAGGGATTTATTGCTGTGTCCACAGAGAGTTATTGACCTTTAATTATAAATTCATTTTGTTCTAGCTACCTTTATAGGAGTTCATTAGTGATCGTTAGGTCAAAGAGTATTAGACGACATTCCAGTTTACCAGTTGAGCATTCAATGCCGTGAATGTCCAATCCTTCCTCGTTTGATATAACTGCTATGTTTATACCAGATTTAGCGAAAGGATAATAATATATATTTAAATTAGTGTTTAGTTAAGTTTTAGTAATAGTTAAGTTTTATTTTATGTATTCTGTTTTCTCTTCTACTCTTACACACGCTGTCTACATCTCTTTAACTACTTTCCTATCGCAGTTATGCTGGAAGAGATTTCTTTAGAAATTAGCATCACCTTTGTACGTATTTTTCTGTTCCTTTCTTCTTATCTGTTTATATGTGTGTACATAAACTGTTAAATAAATATGGTAAATATGTGCGGAAAGGTTACAATTTCGCAAGTGAATAAAATAATTCAATACGGTAGTTGCCTAGGTAAAAAAAAGAAATTCTATTAAGTCCGTCTTTCAGATAATAAAAAAATATTAGACACGTATTGTTTGCTTTTTCATATTAATCAAAAATAACTTAGAAAACACGCATTAAAGTTGGGGAGTAAGGGCTCGCTACGTCACAACACAGTACTAAATCTAGCAAGGCGTGAAGTCATGCCACATTTTAACTCAATGTATTGCCGTAATCTTTTGATTACGTCAGAAAAGAAAAAAATACGTGTTCAATATTTTTTATAATCTACAAAACGGACAAAAACAAATTTTGTACACAGGCCTATTGTCGAGATATACCTAAACTTATTCAATGCAAAATATAATTATTCGGGGAATTCAAGCAATGATGAAACGGCAAATTATTGAACTTGTTATTTTGGTTTTAATAACAACATTTATAAACAAAATGCCTATAGTAAAAACCGAAGTTAATTGCGGAGGTAAATCCCCACCATCACTTAACGATTCGAATGACGTCATAAATGTAGTAAATGATGATATTATAAAATAATAATTAACATTAAATTTAGGTTCTATGTATAAATACCCCAAGGTTAATAAAAAAATCGCGATCAAAACAACTGATCTTATTATAATAGTTAATCTTGATATTGGGGTAACGCCCAAAACTGATAGTGATTCATGTGGTATTATGTGACTCACTCGATACGATTCAGATAATAAAATCGATATATGAGTATCAAACAATGAGTATAAAGATAATGCTGTTATCATAAAGCTGTGGAAGATAAATGACGCTTTTACAGGGTAAATAAACAGTTCGATTGTAGATTTTATAGATTTGATCCGGTAGTTACGTTCGATAAAAGATAAGTTAATTTACTGAATGACGATGTGACCCAATTTTAAGCTCATCAGTGTTGTCAAATTGCGGCAAGCACTTTTTCTTAATTTTACAGGATTTTAATGGCAGTCTTTTTGTCTGCAGATAAAAAAAAGCGGCCAAGTGCGAGTCGTACTCGCCCATGAAGGGTTCCGTAGCAGCAAGTAACGATAAGTTTACGATTTATGACGTATTAAAAAAAAACTACTTACTAGATCTCGTTCAAACCAATTTTCGGTGGAAGTTTACATAGTAATGTACATTATATATTTTTTTTAGTTTTATCATTCTCTTATTTTAGAAGTTACAGGGGGGGGGACACACATTTTACCACTTTGGAAGTGTCTCTCGCACAAACTATTCAGTTTAGAAAAAAATGATATTAGAAACCTCAATATCATTTTTAAAGACCTATCCATAAATACCCCACACGTATGGGATAGATGAAAAAAAAAATTTTGAGTTTCAGTTCTAAGTATGGGGAACTCCAAAATTATTTGTTTTTTTTCTATTTTTGTGTAAAAATCTTAATGCGGTTCACAGAATACATCTACTTACCAAATTTCAACAGCATAGCTCTTATAGTTTCGGAAAAAAGTGGCTGTGACATACGGACGGACAGACAGACAGACAGACAGACAGACAGACAGACAGACATGACGAATCTATAAGGGTTCCGTTTTTTAACGGAACCCTAAAAACAGCAGGTAATACATAACAGTACATCATTTTAATGCAGTTCGATACTGAAATGTTTATTGCACACAAAACATTTTTATAGCTATTATGATGACTTTTATTGTGTGTTTATTCAAATCTAAATTGTTTTGGATATGGCACTGTAGGTGTTGTTATGAATTTTCAACGTTTCCTTTTCACACGTTTATCTTAGTGTAGTGTAGGTATTACTAAGAGTGACCTTCGTTCTTAGATCAACATTTTTGTCAGGATGAGTGGTTAAATTACCACCTCCAGGTAACCAAAGTGACTCATCAGTGGTATGACCAAATAAGCGTCCGTTGCAACATCTAATAAAACCTTGCCAAGATTAAGGTAAACCTTCGGAAGTTAGTTAAAATGTGGTAAAAAGCCTTCGAGTCTCCCATGCAAAAGACCTTCTATTGGTTTTTATAGAATAATTGGATTCTTCCTGATTTGTCAGTAGCGTAGGTGTGGGTTACAGTCAACAAATCTGATTTGAACGAACACCAAGACCCGAAAAGTTTGTATGCAGGATTGTAGAATTTATAGGCTATACAAATGTCGAATATTCAGTGTAGTATTCTTCTACTTAATTATTTTACATTTTGTATGCCTTCTTCTTTCAGATTTGTATGTTTGTATTATATATGCGAATCATCGTGACCATACGACACGAGGAGATGTTAAGGATGCAAATAATATACAAGAGATGCGTACATTTCTGCTTAATGATATTTTATTCTAAAATATTGTCATGTCATGATGACGATATGAAAATGATGCAATATATCTAAAACTAAAAATAAACTAGTAGTTCTGCGAACAGTAGACCTCGCGAGCACAAACTTTTTTACAACAATTAACATTCCACTAAAGTTATTTAAAACGGGATATTTACCATATTTTTGTTTAAAATAGGATATTTTGTTAAAAAAAAAACATGATAAATATTCCGTTTTAAAGAAGTTTAGTAATGAAAATAACCATGTCAGTTTAAAATCCTTAATGCCTGTTCCCCTACTCATTAGCCTGCTCAGTATGTGTTGGCGATTTCAGACCGTGCATCCAAGTCCAGGTTAACTCACGTTTTTATTCAGCGTAAGCCATAGGTGTTTATGTTAATACTGAAGAGCCACATTAGAATTTATCTGGTTTTTACCTTTTAAAACGGGTGAAAAGCAGCACTTTATACCTCTGGTTCACGATACAAGTCCACCTTGTATCTCTGTAGATCCTAAGGCTACTCTGCAGCTACTTCAGTGTTGAGATAGGTTCAACAAAGAACTTCGATCTACGTAAAACACCACTTAACTCCTCTTGTACCAAATGAAAAATTGAGCCATCATTAACATTATAAACTGTCTTCTATACAACTTCCTATTACTAACAATATTTTTTACAAAATGTTGAAATTATACAATTTTTTATTTCATTTCATTACCCGATAACGGCGAAGTAAAAAGGACCGACCGGTATGTATGTATGTATGTTCATCTGTTCCCTCATAACTTCAAAACCACTCATCATAATTTGACAAATGAGGTATCGTTGGAATCTTCTTCATCGTCCATTGGTTATATAGGCTATGTGACGTCACATTAAATGGACGAAATGAATGTGGCACCCTCTAGAAGACAAAGTGATGAAAAAAAATATGATGTCTTGTTGGGTATCAATTAAAAGGGCTCAATTAGCACATTTAAAAAAATTAACCCCAAAATAAAAGTAACAAAACTAAAACTCAACTACGACAAAAAAGTCATCTAAAAAGATATTATATGGTGGTAATAAACGCCCCGAAAAAAAATTAAAATATGTGCATACTCAAAATATGAAATTCACTGCTATAAATACTCATTTTCCGACAACTTATGCGAATACAAATAAAGAAACGACCAAATAAAATACTAAAAATTCCGAAAAATTTGCTGACGTAATATTTTTCAAACATGCAAACAAGCATACACTATGCATGCAGCATGCAAGCGAGCATGCAATATGCAGCAGGCATAGTTTCTGTCACGGCTCCGGCGCTGCGAGGCTCCGGCGGTCACACGCGAGCTTATCGTCGCAAATGGTTTTAACACTCACCACCGCAGCTTCGGCTTGCTGGCCGGCTCGCCCCTCCGCGCCTACGCGGGCTTAAATTACAATCTAGGGGTAGGACAGACAAGACTACGTGGAGTCAGTTTTGCAGCGATTCGTTTCTGTCACTAACTTTTGTAGCACAACAAAACAAGGGAAACTTTGTATTTTTTTCGGAAGTTTAGTATTACAGTCAACCACAGATTTTCGGAAGTTTTTTTTTTTTTGGAAGCTTTATTTTTATGCAAAAATATATACTTAACCAAGACATCACAGACAGACAAAATAAAAATCCGGAGTCACACGTAATCTGTTTTATTTAACACGTGTGACTCCGGATTTTTTATTTGTTTGGCTGTGCTGTCTTGTTTATACCTTTTAAGAAATTAAAAAAGCGCACAATAGTCTACAATGTCGTATGCTGAACCTATTACTCCACATGAACCTCCTCAAGAACCATCCACCACAAAAATCTGATGGGCAGAAAATAAATAATTTTTTTTTCTTACATAATTATGTGACCAAAAATACCAGTACCAGTATTATGCTAAAATACTCGTTTATTTTTAACTTAAGTGTAAAACACTCGTATTTTTAACTTAAGTTAGTGACCGAAAACTTTCCAGGTTAGTCTATATAGGGTCCGTATGACGTCAAAAGCATTCCTTAGTTTAGTTATTTTTGGAAGTTCCATTTTTAGAATTCAACGGCCCAAGTCCAGTTAAATGATGTACACATAAAAACTGCAATAGGTATGCAAATTTTATAACCCAAGTGTTATAAAAGATATTAATATTCCTGGAAATATCAAGAAGATTGATGCTACTGCGCAGTTTGTAAATTGTGATTCATTTTAGACGATGTCAACTGTTTGATCTGCCGTAGGTGTTGCCGGCAATGGGGTTTCACCATA
This sequence comes from Agrochola lychnidis, assembly GCA_963680765.1. Taxonomy (NCBI): domain Eukaryota; kingdom Metazoa; phylum Arthropoda; class Insecta; order Lepidoptera; family Noctuidae; genus Agrochola; species Agrochola lychnidis. The sequence goes on along the minus strand of OY796849.1, from coordinate 9,059,893 downwards.
TCTTAGAATTACAGCCACTAAAGCTACGGTTTCCTAGAACAGCGGTAGCCACCATATAGCGGACGCTATTTTTCGGACAATAACGTCTCTAAAGCGTTATTTTTTAAAGTAAGTTAGTGTGTTTTCCTAGTGAGCATTTTTTGACACCGTAATGTCAAACCCCGCTGCCATCATTTTCATAACAGCTGTCACTGCGTTGTGGCGGCCACCGCATTCTAGGATACCGTAGCTTAACCCTAAGATTTATTTATTTCATGATTCTTTAAATGACATGATTGATATACTGAAAATGGAATTGAGACTAGGAAAGGCATAAGGATCTTTTGTACCTAATACATATTGTAATGCGAAACAACAAGAACAAAATATTCCACAAAAATAATGTCAAACAGTTTCAACTACAGTTTTATCAAACGAGGTTCACGCGGGCCATGGAGCTAGCACGCAAAACTGTAGCATAGAATAATGATCTACATTACATTTAAATGTCGTCAGATGTTCTAACAAAAAATTCGACCTCGATACAATTCGCGATTGTTAAAACGCCCGCAAACCTTAACGGTCTTTTTTTTTACTATGTAATGAATCTGCTAACACCATTACAGAGCGGCCATTTTGTTTCATTCAAATAATTCCCGTTGTTTTACTTTTATATCTGTGGCTTTATATTCCGACATTCTTGCATTGACAGCTGGAAGAGAATAAATAAGATTTTGCATCAATAATCTGTAACACGTATTTCCCCTTTCGTTTTTTTGTAGGAATTTATATTAGTAACTAGCTTCTACTCGCGACTTCGTTCACGTGGAATAGTAACTTTGGGCGTATTTATTTGGATAAGGATTAATATCATGTTTCTAAAAACACCTTCGCAAATAATGCATTATTTTAGAACAAATTTGGTTAGCATAAAAAAGCTTATAGTGAGCCAACCTTAAAAGAACTTTTAAAGGGGAACAATTCTGTCATAAATGATTTTTGCAAAACTTTAATCGTTTACGCAGCGCACGCAGCGGAAGCTCTCAGAAGGAAAAAAAAACCCCGCGATTTTGAAACATTCTTCATTGGTGCTCCGCTCCTATTGGTCTTAGCGTGATGATATATAGCCTGTAGCCTTTCTCAATAAATGGGCTATCTAACACTGAAAGAATTTGAAATCGGACCAGTAGTTCCTGAGATTAGCGCGTTCAAGCAAACAAACAAACTCTTTAGGTTTATACTATATATTAAGTATAGATAATTTCATACGCAAGTTGTTTCCTGTTCTACTAAATTCCAACTCACGAATGGGACAAAAAACTTCCAAAAAGTATTGACTTCCAGTCCTAGTGGAAAATTGCGTCAGTTTTACATGACAAAGGAAAAAATTCCAATCGTTTAAAAAGGAAGACTAAATACATCAAGTCATATTAGGATCGCTCTTTCACTCCACTGTCACGATTTGCTGCAGCTAATTCAATTGATGTCATGAGGACTTTGATCTGTCTGTAACCAAAACATAATGCGATAGAGGTACGAGGGAGATCCAGTGACAAATGTGTCACCCACATACGCGAATCAATTGAATAAGCTGCAGCAAATCGTGCCAGTGGAGCGAAAGAGCGATCCTTATATGACTTGATATATTTAAGTCTTCGTTTCTAAACGATTTGAAGTACCTCTTAGAGTAAGAGCTACTGATGATGAATAATCAATCTCTTGTATATCACGAATGGTTAGTCACTGTTTTATCTTGTTTTGATACTTTGATTAAATCTTCTTGAGGTAGGTTTTCGCAATTTTTATTGATTCACAAAGAGTTTAAAAAATCAGTTAGGTAGGTAAAGCGCTTTGTCCATTAGTAAATGTTCCTAAGTAAAGGACTATGTAAGTTATGGACGAATATGTTTACCCAGGACAAACTGTCCAGCTAGGTAGGTCCTCGGCTGGGCAGCGTTCGGGAAGCTACGCATTATGTTCTCGTCCCACATACCACAGTGTCTCAAGACGAAAGTCTTTGAACAGTGTGTGTTGCCAGTGATGACCTATGGTACTGAAACGTGGTCGCTCACAATGGGCCTTATCAGAAGGCTAAAAGTCACTCAAAGGGCAATGGAGAGGGCTATGCTTGGAGCTTCCCTATGTGATCGAATCAGAAATGAAGAGATCCGCAGGAGAACCAAGATAACCGACATAGCCTGAAGAATTGCCAAACTTAAGTGGCAATGGGCAGGGCACATTGCTCGCAGAACGGATGGCCGATGGGGTCGAAAGGTTATGGAGTGGTGACCACGTACCGGAAGACGTAGCGTTGGAAGGCCTCCCAAAGATGGACCGATGACCTTGTGAAGGTCGCAGGAATCCGCTGGATGCAGAAACCACAGAATCGATCGAAGTGGCGGTGCTTGGGGGAGGCCTATGTCCAGCAGTGGACGTTTTTCGGCTGAAATGATGATGATGAAATTTTCCTACACTTTACGATGAACGATTAATTTTATACATAGGCCTATAGTTTTTTTTTTTTGTACAAACAATTTTCCTATTTTGAAAGAAACTTTACAATATCGACGTAAAATGTACCTATTGGTGCTATAAAACTATAAACGAAAAGTTATATAAATTCACTACCATACTTAATTAGTCACTCACATAAATAAATATTGATTGAACAACATAGATCACTATGCAGGTTATGACCTTTTAATTATAATTATGGAATGGAATGTACAAACTTGGTATAAAGGATTTTGTTACCAACCATGCAATCATCAATAATGATTATATTGTACTGACATTGACAGGTGATATCGTTACAGCTGTAAACGTTATCGCCCTTGACAACACACTGTTACAGGATATGGATGATAATGATAACATTATTATTATTGATAATGTTTCTCTCCCCGATGCACAGCTCGGCGACCAAGAGACAGAACGTGACAATGAATACGATGCATGGGCCCGCATACACCGGCGCATTTTCAAAGTTCATTACCCATACATCCAGAGAGTCTTCTGTTATTACAAAACCGTTCAATATGCCTATCATAGACCTGGTCCTTTATTTGGACGTACGCTTCAATCACTATTTAATTCCTTGATGTTTTATTTTATGTTTCTTCAAGAATAGAATTGTTCATTTGACGAAGTCAGTCAAGGCAAGATTCACAAGGGAGCATCACGTATTCTGTTTTGCGGTTTCCTTTCAAAAATTCATCAGTTTCAATGGCTTTGTATATTAAATGCAAGTCTGTCTCTAACACAGTCTATAGACTTTTTCATTTGTTTCTTATTTTATTCCTAACCTATTTTCAATGATTCAATGTTTTATCTTCATCCAGCGTCATTGTCTCCAACGATAACATTGAGTTTTACCACAAAAACCAAAGCAAAGATAACATAAAAATGACTGGTACTATTATGCAACTGGTTTCCGTAATAAACAAATGTAATATAGGAAGTAAGTGCGCTGACGAGCTCAGTGTAGCATTACAGATCATGATTATGAGGACTAGTGAGTGTACCAATCATGATTCTGATGATAAATTCAGTATTACGAGTTTACGATGTGAGCACATGGTGGAAGGGCGATTTACGGCCCAACTTGCATTGTGTGGGATATTCCACCGGTTGGATGCTGTAACGTAAGAGCTGATTTGATGTTTACTAATAAATATAAAAAATACAACTGCCTTAGCAGCGAGATATCAAAGGACATCGACATTAAGGTATATTATTTAGAATTTTAGATACAACTTAATTAATCACAATGTGCCGCTTATAATCTTTAAAATCTAGATACATTATAATAGGTAGGTATATGCCCTTGACAGAAAAATAATTAAAAGACAGGTTAACTCAGAGATAAGCACAAAGTTATTAATTAATTACAAAACGAGACCAAGTCAGCCTGTTTACACGTGTATATTATTAAACTTCACTTCTAACAATGGAAAAAAACTATCTGGAATTCAATATCACGTCGACCTACTGCGCACAGAAAAAACCAGTTGCACTGTCAATGTGATTATTTTTTTATTAATTACGTTATTTGACGACATTGCACGCACCGATCACGCCTCCCCGTACCTAATTCCGGTCGATAAGTCGAATGAACTTTGTAACACGTTGGACGATAAAAAAAACATAAACAAACGTCTGTGCGCCCGTCTGGTTGGACGTGAACATTCACGCGAATGAAGATTTGATAATGCGTCGTAAGCGGCGGCAGTAGGTCATGCTAATGCAAGCGCTATCGTACCTTTGCGCAATAAAAATAAAGTTATTACCAGAATAGCAACTAATAACTCGTATACACAGTGGCTTATGATGGGCGAAATTATTAGTGACAGTCCACCGTCCTTGTCTTGCTGTCTGCATCTTAATTTATTTGGGATATTTTTTTACCCTTGGGAAAAAGGCATAAGTTTATGTTTATGTTTAAGTCTCTATCAGCCATCATCTCACTATTCACCGCATTTCTGTCTGGCTATAATATGGTTTCAGATGTGGTAACTACGTCCGATCTAAGTTCAAAAATATCGAATTTATCAATAGAACGTTTTAGTGAGTCCAACATTGCTATTGGATCCTAGTGGACATTGTTCGGATCTAATGGTTACAAAATGGCGGTCACGTCTTTATATCGTAATGTCAATGCTATGTCATCAATTGTTTCTTTCCTTGTATTGTTTCTAAAAAGGACTTTGTTCTAATTATAACCACAGTGAACTCTATACGGTCAAGTTCTTTGACTAAAGAGTATAAAGTAATTAATTCAAGTTTTTTTTTTGCTTCGGTTTAATCAATCGGAGATTTTTCTACTAACACAACGAAAGTCATTTTCTCAAGCACTTTTGATGTCATAATTGGAAGATTTCTAAAGCCAGCACGTATTGACCCATAGGTAGGTACCTTAGCTGTCAATGCGAATCTTCAATCAAATATATAGAAAACATGCCTCAATAAAATTGACGATAGTGAAAGTTATGGTACTCACAGCGCTGTGACAATAAAGCACATCATAAAAGCGGACATATTGAGTGTCCAGTACCTGCTTATCTATATTTTACACGTGGCCGTGACTATCTCGTCTTGAACAAGTCGCTATCGACCACTTTATCACAGCATTGACAAATTTATGGCATTAGTATTTCTATCGAGAATGCATAACGTAACATAGAGATCCATATGTTCTTATTTGGAGAGCTGAATTTGACATTAACTGTCTTTACCATGACCTGCAATGCAGGCAGTAACGAAATCAAATCTTCAACATTATTGATATTTATTGATCAAGAAAAATAATTAAAATGGATGGATGGATGCATTGGGTAATGAATACTTTTCGACACCTCGTTCTATTCTAGTGTTATTAATGCTCTTCAATCTCAGTACGCTGGAGTGGCAGGTATCGCAAACGACAACGAGTTTCGAAAATATACCATTCACTAATGGTATATTATATGAACTCAAAGTAGGTAAGTAATGACAGACACCATTGGCTCAGCTGTAAAGGCAAAATATCGTAAGAAAACCTGTCTGTTGCAGTTTACGACCGTCAAGATCAATAGATACATATTCTTGGTCTATCCTCTGTATCGGAAGAGGCATTGTCCAAGTTGAAAATCGAAAAAATCCGTCATCGCTTTTTATTTCTTAGCTATATTTTTGTGACTTACTATGTTTTATGAACGGAACAGTTACATAATTAAAATTGACCACGGTGTAGATGCCTTGAGCAATAGAGACGGTTGGGCAAGCGGCCTCGGACACACGCGTCGATCGTCGAACCGACCACGATGTGAATCCGTACTTTAGTACTGCGCCACATTTACAAGGCTGCACATCTCTTTTAGCCGTTTTATATCATATTTTACAATATTTATTGCGAAGAATTTTTCGTTAACAGAAATGTTTAGGTTACATAAAAGTTTACCTTATATTTTCAACAAATCAAGGTTGCTAGGATTGCGTGCAGTCTTGTTTGTCTGTGTTTTTGTAGGCGTGTCTCTTGACGATTTGAAATGTTTGTTTTAGTGCCAATAATTTTGTTAGTCTAGTCAAGATACATCACTTTGTAGCCAGAGCTGAATCCCCAGTCTATCGTACTTTAAAGATGCTAAATGCCCTTCTGACTGCCAACCCTGAATGTGATGTGTTTGCAGATGAATGGAATAAAATGCGTATATGTCTGGTGTTCTGTGAGAGAAAGTATGCTAGGGAGTCCACTGTTCCATGTTAGTTTTAAGGTAAATTATTGTCAACGTTATAATTATTTCTATGTTAATTAATGTAATTGGTGTTGTAACGTTTTAATTAACTATAAATAAATAAAAGCACTTACATAAGAATTAAGATAATAATTATTAAATAATCTTAATTTTAATGTAAGGAGCTGTAGGTTTGAGAATGATAATGCGGAATGTATATTCATTATTTTTCAAGTTATATATTTTTAAATTGTGAAACAGGTTAATTTCGTTGAGAAATAAGATTGTATGACGTAAATGAAATAATTAAAATTAACATAAGCAACACCATTATAACTTGGTTTCCGTAGAATTTACCGATATGTATTTATAAGTTTAAAACGTTATAAACAACTTTTTTTTTACTGTGATATGGGCCATCTCTTGACCTCGATTTAAGATTATTATATGAAGATTATTAGGCTACGGAAACCAAGTTAATGTAGAATCCATTTGATATAGTGGGAAAAAAATCGTGGTGAAGACCTGTCTAATTTCGTAACTTATTTTCGTAAACGATTATAATTTTGTTTCATTTTGACAGTTCAACAACATTCATTGCGTTATTTATGTTGTTGAGCAGACTTTTTTTTCCAACTTATGAAGCAATGGATTAGCAATCTGTTTCAAATCGAAACAAATTGTGATTGATCGTGCATTACGCAATTATGATACTGAATGAGACTCGCTCAGACCAGGGAAGCATGACACAAAAGGGAGGAGACCTATGACTCAGCAGTGGGTGAACAAGGCTGCCAACGATGATGGTAATTAAAAACTAACGAATGTTATTAATGCGAAAGTAAGTTTGTTTGTTTATTTGTTTGTTACGCTTTCACGGTAAAACGGCTGAACGGATTAAGAAAAAAATTGGCACATAGGTAGGCCATGACCTGGGTTAGGACATAGAATAGTTTTTATTCCGATATTTCTACGGGATCGAGAGTTATGCGGGTGAAACCGCGGAGCGCAGCTAGTGATACGATATTGTTATTTATTCTACATCAGGCTTTTTTTTGGGTGGGAAATTATCAAATAACTTCTCCCACTTTGGGCGGAGCGGGTGGGCGTGTCAGACTCTTACTGACTAAAACCCACCCGTGTTCTTTCAGTTGCCATGTTGCCGGGGCCACGCCATGATCTCCCTTTCGGATTTCTTCGCAACTCCGGCAAGCATCGGCCCTAGCGGACCCCGTCAATTCTGACATTAACAATCTTATAAAAAAGCAAAACACACAAAGAAAAATGACACGATTCCTACGATTCCATAATATTATAATTTGCCGATATTTATGCCCATCTAGATTTTCCTGTTTCCTTCAAGTCAGTAGTAATTATTTATAAGCAGAGCCATACAAAATTCCCATAGTGTGAGTCAGCTCATTCATCGTTACGTCTAACAACAAAACAGACTGTTATACCATACTCAGTGCATTTATCTAGCATGGACATAATTATTACTACTTAACTGGTAAAGTGTACGCTGATAAAACTTTCCGTACTACCATTGTTCTTTCTGTGGCTATTAAAAATAACGCGATTTTACAGTTCCACGAATTTAATTGTTGGCAGCTTTAGTTTAAACCAAGTTTCTCATCTCGTTAACACGCTGTATTCATTTCTACAATAATTGGACTTCTAATCGTATTCAGTATTTTGGCCGATAGACGTACACACGGCTACACATCAAGCTATACATTTCCAGATTCTGCTGATCTCGTATTGTATAGGATTTCCATACAATGAGAGGTTAGCTTATACTGGAAATGTATAGCTTGATGTGTAGCCGTGTGCACCGACGACCTTATAAAGTTGGCTGGGACAGATGCCGAGGCGGAGGACAGGCTGTTATGGCGCAGCCTGGGAGAGCCCTATGTCCAGCAGTGGACTGCGACAGGCTAAGTTGAACTTGGCCAAACCTGAAATCTGGAAAAAAAATCAGCTGTTCCCTACATTTTAACGAGTTATGCGAACATAAATGTAGGGAACAGCAGATTTTTTTTTCGCGTAGTGAAAGTTGTTCATAATTATGAGTAAAGTCACGTGTTTAAGTTTGCGCACTGGTTCATTTTTTTTTCCTGTTTAGGCAGTGTGATGTAAACTACCTCATTCAAGAACTGTTTCATGTATGGAAGATGTCATTAAATCAATAAAATGCTCCGGAACCTTACGTGAACTTTCGTCTCTCTTGGTCCTTGCTCTTATTTTCCCTCGTGCATTACATTTCGACTGATTTCGACGGTGATGGGCAACTTTGGCGTTCTTATTCTGAGAAACTGAAAGACTTCGACAACTATGACTTATTGAGAGGTGGAGAACAGTTATTAGTATAGTTTATAGCAGCCTCGCTATTCGCAACTTTTTCTTCACTTTTTATATAAAGCCAAAACTCCGAAGCAAGTTTTTCATAAAATGCGCGACGGCACTTTTTTCGATTTCGTGGATTGAACTACTGTATATAAGCAAATGAAATGAAAAACATACTATTATAATAACATCTCTTAAAAAATGGTATAGATCATAGCGGTCTCAGAATTTTGAAATAAGTATGGAATATCTAAAAAAACAGCCCATTCACAATTATAAAAAACACTCAGAATTAACTGTAAATTTCTCCTTACTTACATTAAATTAATACGTAAAAATTTTATTAGAATAAACGTTAGTTCATAAGAAATTAAAATTGCATACTTACTTAAAACAATCATAATTAATAAAATTTATCTCAAAATAAACTGTCAAAACGCAATTTTGTGATAGGCCTTTTAATGTTGGTAATTATAATTACAGATACTTGTGTACGTCAACGGTACACACGTATCATCGTCACGGTACATGTCTTTCGCCATAGTGACGCATGGTAATGTCATAGGTATGCGACACTTACCTATAGCAAAAATATATCTTTTAGTTTCCTTATTCCTATAAGGACAATATTAGTGTATCCGAATCAAAAATATAGTTGCAAAACAGGAAACGAAATCTAAATATTTTGTATAACAAGGGATTTAACAGTAGCTACAAAAGTTCTAATACAACTTGCTTGTTTTATGCCGAACAAAATAATGTTTTGAATACAAAAACATAACATCACGCTCATTATCCCAGACTAGGAAGGCTGAGGACCGGAGGCATATAGTGCACCTGCATTTAGCCAGGTAAATAGTACCTACTTAGTTATTTTAATTAATATTCCTCCAGACCCAATTTCGGCCATAACGACCAATCTCAGCGGAGATTTATAGTGCACAAGTGTGTGCGCAGACACAGGTGCACTCTCTTCCCTCACTCTCATAGTCCATCACCGGGAGAGAGCTTTCCGAAGCGCGGGGGTATCACACCGCCAACTTCCAAACTCCTTGCTGTTACTAAGAAATTCCTAATGGAAAAACCCAATAACACTTTGCCCGACCCGACCCAAGAAAGAGACCAACGGGACAGTCCAAAGTATTTTAATTAACTAAGCGTACGTACCTACGCTACCTACCTCTTTGAAAAATACAAAATCTTTTTTTTCTTAAACTCGTATCAGTGGCACTGGAAACTTTCGCGAATGTTTATAAAATAAACCGCCATTTAAAATAATGTTATTTATCTGTGGCATGTAATGTAATTAAATTGAAGAAACAAATGACTTGCATCGCTTAAACACTATTCAGACGGTGTAACTTTTATTGTTACTTCAACTTACGCACCGTGTAAATCAGGCTTAACACTGCGTCAAACGCTTTTAGGCTGACTGTCCACGGGAGCGGAGCGGAATGGAATTGCATAAAATCTCCCCTCCGCCTCAGTGGACAGAAATTTGCGAAACTAGTTTAAAAATTCATACAAAACCGGGATGCGGAGTACCTAAGGAAGCGGAGTGAGGAAGCGGGAAAAACCGGCCGCGGGATATTGCAGCCCGCTCAAATTACTCGTCGCGTGAACTCGGGCTAACTTCGCACAGTCCGCAACGCTCCGCACTACCTCACTCCGCATCCATGGACAGCAGACACAGTCCGCAACTCCGCTCCGCATTACTCCCTCGCTCCGCTCCGCTGCCTCACTCCGCAACAATGGACAGGCAGCCTTATAATGTACTAATGACTGCTGACGTCAGACAGGTAGTGTTGTGATTGATAGATAATAACTGTAACTGGCTGACCGTAACATTGACCTTTGTGGCAGGAAAAATAAGTGGCACTCCGGGAGTGAAAACTTGAACAGTTAAAAAAAAAATACTTCCAAAACCTTTAAAGTCAAAATACTTGCATAGAACATTGATCCGTAACGTAATATAAATAAAGAGCACAATCGCGTTTACAAAAAATGAGGTATTGGTGACGGTGTCGCGAGTTCAATTGTTTTTTCCCATCTCAAAAATGCCCAACGCGCCTGAGGAAGTTTTCACTTTAAAAAAATCTCGTTTCAGCTACATTGTAAGGCTTCTAAGAACTACAATTAGCTACTGCAAATACAGTGCAATACTGTGCTGTGAATAAACAAATGAGGTAATTCGCTGCGTGAATAACCTATTGATGAATTACTTAAATGACGCAAAAAGACACATTGTACCTGATACCCATTAAAATAAACTTAGGGCTACATTTAAGTCTTGTGAAGGCCGCAGGAATCCGCTGGACGCGAGAAGCACGAATTGGTCGAAGCAGCGGTGCTTAGGGAAGGCTTATGTGCAGCAGTGAACGTCTTTCGGCTGAAATGATGATGATGAGGTACATAAGCGTGTTTTAGTTAAAGCTACTGAACGTGGAAATGATACTTCAGAAGACTGTGCCACACTACGGTAAGTATGAAAGTTCACATAGGTTCTAGATCGTCAAACCAACAACAACAACCAAATGCTTGCCCATTGCCCCTGGGCAAGCAACACCAACCATCACCTGCCTAGGCTGACCCCAACTATATTGGGGTCAGCTTCCAGTCTAACCGAATGGAGCTGAATACCCGTATTTTACATGGAGCAAGTGCCTATCTTACCTCCACCACCAGGTTACTAGGTAATACGATACCCCTTGGTAAAACTAGGAGCAGTGGTGGCCCAGTGGTAACGGCCGCGACTTACAAGTTGTACGTCGTAAGTTCGAACCCAGACAGGCGCTTTACTTTGTGTAAATTATTTCATCACCACTGCTCTCAAAACGGTGAAGGAAAACATCGTGAGGAAACCGGCATGTCCTAGAACCGAAAATTCGAAGACATGTGACATCTACCAACCCGCACTGGGCCCGCGTGGTGGATTACGGCCCACTCCCTCTCACAGAGAGGAGGCCTGTGTCCCAGCAGTGGAAACATTTATAGGCTGATGATGATGGTAAAACTTGTTCCATATCAGACTTTTTGGCTTCTGCCGACCCGTAGCAACTGTCAAAGATCCACGAATGACAGCCAGGACTAATGGCATAACGTGCTTTCCGAGGCGCGAAGGAGTCTCGGTGTGTAAGATACCCAACCACGGACTGACCGCGGTAAGGGTAGCTTAACCTGATCGATTAACCCGCGCGAATGTTGTAACTTAGCCACGAGCTCACCAATGCAGTAGAATTATTTGACGTTAATGCCTGCCGAAGAATATTGCAGCCTCTTAAAATACAACCTAATCAGTATCACACTGAATTATTTCCATCATTAAAAACAGTGGCACTCCGGGAGTGCCGACAGAAGTGAAAACTTACGACAAAAGTGGCACCGCGGTAATGAACGCGTTGATGTCTTTTTAATGGTCAAAAGCTGGTGTCGTAACAGTGTCGTGAAATTAATTGTTTGGTCCCATCTCAAAAATGCCCAACGCGCCTAAAGAAGTTTTCACTCGAATAAGTAGTGGACATTGAAGATTCTATATGCCGACTTCGATTTGCGGAAAATCCTGGCACAAATCATGTTGTTGATAGTTTTTACATACATACATACATAAACTCACGCCTTCTTCCCATGGGGGCAGGCAGAAACTACAGAACGCCACCTGCTACGTTTTTATCGTTATTAAAGTGAAACTTTTATCACATCGTCTCAAACTTTTTCGTCTGTGTGTTGCATGTCGCGTGACGGTCGGCCGCGGAGTAGGGATAAAGTGAAAGGCGCTCGTCAGAGCAGCCAAGGCCAATATGGCGGCGCCTATAGAAGTCTCACTTTTACCGTGCTTTCATAAAACCACACAATCCTTTTAGCTAAACATTTACACGAATATGAGGTGATTGACATAATAAGCATGACAAATGCCACCTGTTTTATCGACGTAAACACCAATTTGCATACAATTTTATAATTATCTGTATTACAAAGCGGTTTACGATCATGATTCTTTCCATGATTGCATATTTACAATGGATTTACTGTGCATGGCATGTGACTTAACATAGATCTTAGCATGCGACCATTGTTAAGGCTGAGTCATACGGTGCGACGTTTCAGTCGTCGTCGGCAGTCGCACGCGATGGTAGAACACTCGGTATTCTGTCACTGTCATCGCTCTGTTTCTGTCCTAATACAGAGAACATAGAGTTAAAATTTCACTCGTGGGTTTACATTTTGTATGTAATACATTTATTGGTAGACAATTAAGTTACAACTATTATCATAGGTAGTTGGATTGTTCGTACTTTCAACTGCCCCGTTGGTCTTGTGGTCGCTGAGCATGGGGTTCGACTCCCAGGTTGGGCAAAGTACATACATACATAAACATACTCCTTTTGCTTCGTTTACGTTCATACATCTGGTCATACACGCAGCCCCGGATCTACAATTTTTTTGCAAAAACTGCCGTCTGCCGCCCCCCGCCAATGTTTTATGGGGATGCACTAAGTTAGCCCCCGCGAAATTAAAAACAAGAAAAAAAAAATAAAGATTATAAATGTGCTGCGCGTCTCATTTATTGCAAAGTTGCGGTGTGCTAGATGCACTTGTCTGCTACGCTTGAATTTGTCGCCCCATGAAATTGGCGCCCGGGGCACGGGTCCCGGCTTATTTATTGCCCTAGATCGGGGGCTGCATAAACGCACGCCAGTTGCAAGTACTACGCACCTGACCTTTCTGAAGAACATCACCAATAAGGTCACTATAATGTCCTCCCCGCGTTTCCAGTCACATCTACCTTGTAAATACCTTTTGTTAGTCGCCTTTCGTTCATCCTCTCAACGTGAGTTGGGCAAAGTGTTAGTTTTTGTATTAAGAATTTGTCAGTAGCAGCCCGGAGTTTGGAAGTTGGTGATGTGTACCCCCGTGCCTGGATAGCACGTTAAGTCATTGGTTCCCTGTGCCTGATCTCTCTCCGGTCGTGTCGAATTGCCACCGCATCGGGTTAGAGTGCACCTGTGTTTGCGCACACTCTTGTACACTATAATATACATATATCCTGCGTACTTACCTTATCTCCATCGAAATTCAATAGGTAGGATTTATGTTACTTCTAAACTGAATAATGATGTAGTGAGTAGGTAACTATATAAATTGAGATGTAGTAAAACATTCCTATAGGATTCATTGCTTGATTCTACAACTATCATCGATTTATTGCCAGCTTAATTTTTATTAATGTTTTTTTATCTCCAACTGACGTAAAATCACTAGAAAAACCTCGTTATTTTAATGTGTACCTACGTACAAATAAACTTTAAATGGCGAATTTATTATAATCATAAATATTATTTCAAAGGCTTATTAAAATGTTAATTGGCTTTAAGGCGTATTGTTTAAAATACTGTAAAAATTACTGTACAAATTTTGTATTGAAATATTTCTCAAAAAGAAAAACTGCGTCTCAATTTAAAATGTAAAATCAAAAGAATGTAAGATCATTATAATTAGGCTAGATAACAATAATAAAAACACGTTAGAGTACGTCCGTTACGCTCTGGGGAGTCTGTTAGTGTGAACACGTCCTTAAATTGAATGCACATGAGGTTAGTGACTTCCTTGCATTTAAACGCGACCAGTTTGACAGGAAAACTCTAGAAAAAAACTGAATCTCCAACAGGTATTTAAATGACGGCAATCTCCGCACTTGCCTGGTCCGATTTTTTTCCGTGCACACACGCCTTAAATCGACCCTCTCTGAAATTCAACCAGGGAATGTGAACTGTTGAGTATTTTATTTAAAAATAGAAACACACACAGACCTACTACCGTACGTACCTAGGTCCCTACTTACTATACCAGGGGGCCTACCACCAGCTCATAAACAGTATTATTTTAATATTACTTCAGTGGGAGAAAGAGATGGAGCTATACGACCTGTAGAGCTTCTTATAAGTAATTAAATGTTTATTTATTTTACCTCGGTGGTCCTAGTTTATCATTAATAACTTCCAATTACAGCTTTATATAGCTTTATGTAAGCGGGCACGCCCTTCATGCCTGGAGGGTTTTATTTAGATATTTAGTTCTGTTTACATTTAGTTTTTTTATTTCTGCTTGAGTATTGTTCTCGATGATTTTGGTTGGTACTTATATTGGCATGTGCTAGCTGACATATGGCCAATAAAGTGTCAATTAAATTATGTTTTATGTTGCATAATGTAAATTCCCAGCAGTGGGATCATTATAGGCTGATGATGATGATGATGATAGAATCTTTTTTTTTTCTAACTTGAGCAGACAACTGTGCAGCTGGGGAGTTTGTTGCGCCACTTCTTCTTCCCAGCTAAAGGCACTAGGAAGTGGTGAAGGGTGGGCGTTTTGGGGGACTGTCTTATGTAAATTTGACGTTCGAAAAATGCTGATTCTCAGCCTAGTTTGAATAAATGACTTTTGAATTTTTTATTTTGATGCATGTAAAAATAAAAAATATCTACTTCAAGGACTGTTACTATCACAACCTCATTTCAATTTATTAATAGGAACTGTAATTGCTACATTGAAGCATTAATTATTAAGTTACAATATGTAGTCAACATTTTACTGTAAAAAATTGATGAATTAAGTTTTAGTTTAAGCCCAGGTTCTCACGGGCGAATTTCAACGCTCTGCATAGCGCCAAGAGTTGAAAATCCAACAGTGTGTTTTTTCGACGCGCTGGGTTGTAGGTATTCTGTCGGATTCTCTGAAACTCCAGTGCGCGATAATATCCCGCCACGATATTTTGACGTCCGTGTCAACATGGCTCCACGCAATCATATCTGACTCCTAAGATACAGGCACATACACCTAGTTTAGGAGTCAGGGTATTTAAATTATTGTGACCTAGTTATAAGCCTTATAATATGCTCTTAGTTCTATGGTTCTTGTACTGTGATGGCTTTTGGTGAAATAAAGAATTTATTTATTATTATTTATGGGCTAATACGTAGGCACAGTAAGTAGGTAATATAATAATAACCATTCCATAATTACAATTCATACTGCCAAAAGTACGAAAAATAAGTGAAAAAGTGTGTATGTCTGTTTGTAATGTTTTAAAGTCTAAACCACTGGAACGAATTTGATGAAATTTTGTTTAGAGATAAATTTAAAAAAACTGTCCCTATAAGAGTCAATTTAATGGAGAGTTATATACAGGGTGGCAGGGACATCCACGCGAAAACTGTTACCATGGACTCAGTACATGATTCTGAAACACCAGGCAGCGTTGAAATTTTTCGTCGGTTATATTGCACTTTTCTATGAAACAGCATTTTTTTTTAAATATCCGATGTATAATTTCAACACATGGGGGTTGAAAACCATGTACTGAAACCATGGTAACCGTTTTCGCGTCGATGTCCCTGCCATCCTGTATTGTATGGGAATTATCCGAAATCCACACGGGTGCAGTCGCGGTCAAAGCACTAACTTTGTAGGTAGATCAAAAAGCACTTAAAAAGCTTATTACGAACTTTCATACTTAAATTGAAGCTTTCTTAAATTCAGTGAACTTTATTGAGGTCGAATTTAAAATGCCTTTGTAAAGAGCAAATCACAACAAAAACTTGTTTGGTTGTGAATTTGTGATGTAACCTCGCACAAACGAACCGAAAATTCATTAATTCGGCGCTAATTAGGAATGTAATTAGCGGGTAAATTCTAGCAGGCTCTCTAAGTGCTTCCTATTCGTTTCTAGAAACAAACAAAGAGTTTTGATGCAATCTAATTGCAGAATAAAGGCTCTTTCAAACAGGCGCGACACGCGACGCGACACAAAGGCACCGCTCGTCGCGCAACGAGCGGTATCTTTGTGTCGCGTCGCGTGTCGCGCCTGTTTGTAAGAGCCTTAATTAATGGGAATCTCACATGTAGGTGCTTTTGCACTCCAAATTAATGATATCTACAAATACATTATTTTCTATACAAAAACATACCAAATAAATAAAATTGAAGTGTCTGTTTGTAATGTCAAAATACCAGCGTTTTACTAATGCATATGAAAGTATATACGGTAATTACAACAAAAAAAAAACCGTCTGTCTGTTCGTTTGTTCCGACTAATCTCCGAAACGGCTGAACCGATTTTGACGGGACTTTCACCGGCAGATAGCTAATGTTAGAAATAGTAACTTGGGCTACGATTATTTTAGAAAAAAAAATGGGTCCAGTCTGGCGAAGCCGCGAGCAGCAACTACTTAGATATTGTGTAAATGTAAATTATCCTACAACTGCATTAAAATTGTGTGTTGTGTTTACAATCCATAATAAATTAAATATTGTATAGTATTGAAATAAGCTAAAACAATATTATTTAATTGAATCGTTGGACTACAGTAAAAGTTACTTAGTAAAATATTTCTTGTTGATGCCTTGCTTCTATGAACCCTCAAACCAAATAAAAAATCAAAACATAGCGCTGCGAACAATACAGTGAAGCATGCCAAAACTAAGAAAGAAAGGAAGAAAATACATTTATTTAGCACGGACAAAAAGGCACACAACATCTTAACTACGCCTCACACGCACACATTTACAATAAAACTACGCCTCACCACAGATAATATAATACGCCTCACTAAGTGCACACATGTTTACGAAACCGGCTTCAGGTCAGCGCTATGTCTTGGTTTTTTATTTGGTCTGAGTATGAACCCGAATGTTGTTTATAATTCTTGATGTTTCTAGTAGAGGAAACCATTTACCTATACTCCTAAAGTGGATGTCCATGACCGCCTTACCACCTAACTTTTGTTTAACGTTCCGAGTCTAAAGACCATTGCATCTTTTCCGCATGCCAAGACTTGACCAGCGTTCGTTGATCAATGCGGACTTTGATAGTGTAATAGTATAATATTATCTATGAATTGATAAAGATTGATGATAACAGCAGTTTCATCTAAGTTCTAGTCTTATTTTTGTGTCCATAAAGTTAAAAGTTGCTTGAACTACAACGAATTACGATTACCCATGTTCACACATATTTTAATTATTTTAATTTTATTGATAGAATCCCACAAAAAATGAAGGAACTCATGCACGACAGCCGGAGTAATGCCTACATTATCTAATTTAATTTTGTGTACCCACTTTTAGTAATAAAGTCAAAGGAAAAATTAACAACCTGACGTTTATTAGTAGGTACTTACCAAAATTTTGTTTTCATGTCCATGAACTCACTTAGTGCAACAGTACCTGGGCGACCGAGCTCTACGAGTGAAAATGCTCATTTAATACTATAGAATAGTTCATACTAATTCCATATATAGTACATACTAATTCCATGCTGTCATGATAGTACATACTAATTCCACGACCGTGCTCTGCTTGGGTGAAAATAGAGAAAACGGATTTTCCCAGATATGAGACCTACTAGATCGATTTTTCACCCCCGTAAACCCCTATATTGCAACTTTCATCGAAATCGTTAGAGCCGTTTTGGAGAACTTGATTACAAATATTAATATAAATACAAATGCCTATTGCTCATTTAATAGAATAGGACAGGATGCACGAAAAGTACCAACTAATGATATCATTTACGCAACGAAAACATCATTATCTTTGAAACGTCAACAAATAATTAAGAAACCACAAAGCGCCAAATATTTCCGTAGAGACCTGTTTCCAGATTTCACGAATTAATTATTGTCTGACGTAGGTAAGTATAGCTGTAAAACAGAAATACTCAAGCCTATCTGACAAAAACATACAGTCACGGAGGCACGCATAAATGGAGCATGATACCAAACCATTTCCTATAGGAATCCGAGCCTGGCGCATAACAGTGACCCTACTTCAGAGACGGAAAGTTATTCGACGTACAACAGTCACCGTTGCACTATGCATGTAGTCCGTATGATGCCTTTAGGTTGTAGTACAGAGTACGAGTCGATCGATCGAAGGCATTGTGGCATAACAATTAGTAATTCATGGGCTGGGAGCGGTGAACTATGCACTTCGTCCTCTTTTATCGAGTCGAAGGCATTGTAAAACGTTCTAAATATTTCAGCCCATAGAGTTAAGCCTCATTTACATGATGTGGCTGTGGCTTGCAATAAAATTGAAGCAAAAAATGAGTTTAATAGTTTAAACACGATACAAGTTTGATTGTTGCTTCAACTTAAGGTATGTCAAAGATTAAATAGCACCTTGTACATCAAGCTAGCCACATTGACTGTTTTTATAGCAGCGTTAATTTGTTTAAAATCACTTTCTACTGACTATACCGAAGTCGCGCGATATTTCTGCATATAGCGCTCCATTTCTTCCTTTTCCTATACATCCAGCCTAATCGCTGTCTGAGCCATAAATATAAAGGAATGCCAGCATTGCTTTATGACGTATCATAGTGTACTGTATTTTGTCGGTCCGAATAAGGAAGTGAAAACTTATTGCAAGACACGATAGTACGACACACATCGCTTGGAACCAAACAGAGAACATTATAATGTGTGACTTTAAAATGACTTTACGTGTCATTTTTGACGAAAAATCTGATAATGGATTGATTTAATAACACTGCAAACGTTTTCGTTGTTCTTATATCTAAAAATTTTGCATTTTGAGAATCCCCTAAAAGAATTTGACAATCAAATTGCATGTCTTCGAACATTTCCATAATTATCTGTGTTTAAATTATGACAAATCATCCATACTAAAATGCGAAAATAACTCTGTCTGCCTGTCTGTCTGTATGTCTGTCTGTTACCTTAATTCAAGTTTTAACGACTGAGGTTTTGATGAAATTTGGCGCACATGTAGACCACGACCTGGGTTAGAACATAGGATGCTTTTTTTACCGGTAGTACGTTCCCGTGGGATAATTTTCGACCTCGACGCGTCACGCCCACGATTTAGCACGGTTTTCCCCACGATTTTGCCCACGTCACGACGCGGGTGAAACGTGGGCTATGACGTATAACAGGATCTAGCCAAATCACTGCTCGGTTCAGTTACAAAACCATTAAATACTATTTTACTATCCACCAATAGATTTCTCAAACACTTAACTGCCGATTAACATATTAAATTATACTGGCCTGGATTAATGGCCAATTATCTTAATGACTACGTAACACTCACTGAATTGGCCCAGTAAAACGGGCCCGCCGCGTGCTTCGTACCAGGGATGTCACGGAAGTCATTTAACCGGACTCAGATTCGGCGGTTTTAAATTTGATTGATCGGAATCGGAACCGGAACCGGAGTCGAAGGTGGGAGTAGAAGAAAGATGTGTTATGAGAAAGCTAAATGAAACAATTGAAATATAATTCAGTCTTTTTAATCAGTAAAATATTAGCGAAAACATTCACAAATAAAACAATAAACTGAGACTTTGAGCACGAGCGTGTATAAAATAAACTAAAATTACACTGGCGACGACGGATTAAAACATGTTTTTATGCGCTCTAGTCACGTCTATCGCTGCGTTTTGAACTTCGGTATAACTCCGATTAAAAATTATTGGAACCGAAATCGGAATCCGAGGTGTAAAATGAATCCGAAGATCCGAACTTTCTGAACCGGAACCGGAACCGAAACTCCGTAACTTCCCTGCTTCATACCTAAACTGCGGAGTGTCCCATCTTTATTAATCTGTGCTTATTAGTTCAGGCCTCTGCAGGGTTAAGGCCAAAGAATTCCAAAGTATGAATATACGAGTATGGGCTCTAAACAAAGAAGACTCGACGATCATTTGCAACCTGTCAGTCAACATGATGATTGTCTGGAGATAAATCCCGTTTATGTTTCTTTGTCCTTGAGCTTGGGGTCGGTAATACCATCACTTACGAGTATTTTTTAATTACAGCTATTTTAAAATTGAGTGTCAGTATTACTTTAATTTCCATTTAATATTTTTTCAGAACACTATGCTTTCTATCGAATGTAACTCAAGCACGGATCATACCCTTTTTTTTTGGGTGGGAAATTATCAAATAACTTCTCCCGCTCTGGGTGGAGCGGGAGGGCGTGTCAGACTCTTACTGACTAAAACCCACCCGTGTTCCTTCAGTTGCCGTGTTGCCGGGGGGCCACGATGTTCCTTTCGGCCTTGAGTCGTAATTGTGCTCTTGGTACGACTGGGACGAACAAAGCAACGAATTCAAGAAGTTTTTGAAGTGTAATATCTTTTTTTTCGCTTTCGCTTCCAGCAATCTGTGGGAGTGATTTCGTGAAAAGGGACGGAAGTGTGTAACAGGAAGCCGGGGAAGCGCGCGCTATTTGATTTGACCAATGAGCGCGCGCGGTACTTGAGTTGGTCGTCATAAGGTACCAACCCGTTTTCTGAGAGGCTGGTAAGCCAAGATGTCAAATGTTACACATCATATACGACTAATGTAAGCTTCGCCCGTTTTTTAGAGTTCCGTAGTAAACAAGGAACCCTTATAATTTCGTCATGTCCGTCTGTCTGTCGTGTCTGTCTGTCCGTCTGCGGTCTAGCTCCGAGACTCTTAGTACTATAAAGCTGTAATTTGGTATAGGTATACATATTAATTACGCCGACAAAGTGGTAAAATAAAACTATGAAAAAAAATTTTTTTGGTTACCTCCCCTACACGTAAAGTGGTGATGTTTTTTTTTTCTCTATCCCGTAGTGTGGGGTATCATTGGACAGGTCCTTCAAAAACATTGTGGTATGTGAAATCCATTTTTGAATTCAGGGATCCGTTTGCGAAATATAAAGCTTTAAAGTGCTAATTTTTGTTACAGTCTAGTGCCCCCCCCTTGCCAGCTAAACGCTTGGTTTTGGATGTGTGAAAAAAATCACAACAGCAGTTTATATAATGAAATTAAAAGGAAAACTATCACAGCTAAGTAGGCTCTACAAGTTAACGAGCAATAATCGACCAACTTATATTTGCACTTGCAAAAACATGTTTTCCCATACATTCTGTATGGGAGAAAATTTTTTTCAACTACAAAGTTAAGTTTTTGGGATAAATTCATCCCAACTACGGAACCCTTCATTGTGCGTAATCCGATACGCACTTGGCCGGTTTTTATTATTAAATCACAACCTATTAAGATTCATAATAGTCAGTGAATTGTTATTCGTAGTTGTTTCACGAAAACTCGAGACGCTGACGTCAGAAAAAAGTTGCGACGCAATAATTAATAATTCTACGGGAGTTTACTTGTTGATTGACGTAATAAGACAAAAAAAATAACATAAAAACCAACATAACAGAGGTCTGCGCCCTCAGTTAAACCGCAGATTTTCCATACACCATCTGAATATAAACAAAAAGTATTAATAACAAAGCTTTGATGGAAAACTTTCGGAGTTGATCTATCATCAAGCAAAAAACATTGCCTTGTATTGGAATGTCCAATTTGCTCTAACTAATGACTGATGAATTGATGATTCACTGAACTATTGGTCAATAAGGTAAAGAACAGCTTATGTTGGACTTAAATGCAATCATTTCACATGGATGGGTCCACAGCACCATCGAGCTGAAAATTTACAGATACCTTAATCACTTCTGTGCTTAAGGTAGTGTACTTTAACTACTACGTATTGCTGAAGTTGTCGATTCGTCCACAAACAACTTGAATTCGTGCGAATCGCCTCAAGAAAAACTAATATTAACTCAAATGGTCGATTCGCCCAGATAGAAAGAAAGAAAAACATTTATTTGGAAACACAAAACATAAATAACAAAGTGAAAATAAAAAATAATGTTTTAAAAACATTATTTTAGTGTGTGCCTCACGGCTGCGCCAAAAAGGTTCATTTCAGCATTAAAGCCAGACAGATGCTGTCTGACGCAGGTTTTCTTGACGGGGAGTACAGTCGAAAAATCTGAATCATGACCCACTTTGACGATAAATCGTTTGAAACCGTCAAAATAACAAAGATTTCCCTCCTTTACAGTGCATGCCGCACTTAGGACGTTTCAAATATTAAGCAAGCTATGTCAATACGGGTCGGAGATCTATGCAATTTTAACCTTTGTCATTATTGCAATAGATAATATTTTAGATAAAGCATTAATAATCATATTTTGAATCCAAACTCTTTGGAATTAAATATAACTCAGAACAAATGCTTTTTTTTTCAAAACCATGTTCCGAACTCTTTCGATTATAAAATGACAGAGTCAAAAAATCACTCAGAAATTGGTGTCAAATAATAATTTCTAAAGAATAAAAAATAATTCGTTTATATTTACTTACAATGGCAGAACAAAGAGCTCGGATTATAGTTCTCAGTGAGCAAGGCTACGGTACCTTACGAGAAATATCTCGAGAGTTAAATTTATCTCGAAACACAGTGAGGACCTGGATCAGGCGATATGAAGAAGAGGGTACCCTGGAAGATAGACGACGATATAATCATGGTGTTCATCAAATCACGAATCAACAGAAAACCTACATGCGTCATCATTACGAAGAACATCCGTTTACTCCCACTCGGTATTTTGCGGCACGGTACGACGTTTGTCTACAAACGATAAGAAATCATTTGCACTCCACTGGACTGCGCACTATAGACATCACGCTAAGAAAGTCGACTTAACAGATGCACACAAACTTGCAAGATTAAATTTTGCACGTGAATATTTAAACTTTGACTGGACTAACGTTATCTTTTCAGACGAGAAATCTTTTAGATCTTCTCAGCACGGTCGCATAACCTTGTGGCGTTACAATAATACACGATACGCTGAGGATCACGTAGTGCCGAATCAATTATCTGGCCGAATCTCAGCTAACATGTGGGGCTGGATGGGAACCGGAAGTGTAGGCGAGCTGGTTCAGATTTCTTCTCATGCGAATGCAATAAATTATGTGGATTTATTAGAAGAATCTATGTTACCGACAGTGCGAATGGTTTACCCGCGAGAAGAAGTTCCAAGATTTTATTATGTTCACGATAACTGTAGAGTGCATACGGCCAGAGTCGTGTCTAGCTGGTTTAGCCAGCATCCAGAAGTTACGCTAATTCCCCGGCCATCTAAATCCCCGGACTTAAATCCAATTGAAAATTTATGGGGTTTGATGGTCCAAAAGTGGGATAATAGAAACGAGAGGACAAAGCAAGCAATTGAGCAACATTGCAACGAAATTTGGGATTATATGAGAGGAAGTGATATAATTGCAGTCGCCTTATTGGATCAATGCGTTCAAGACTATTGGCTGTTATTGCAAGCAATGGTGGTTACACTCGATATTAACTATTGTTAAATAAGAACGAGTTCAACATTATAATTTTTATATTTTTTAAGCGTTTTACTTTCCCGTTTCTTATTGTTGCCTTAACAAACTTTGCAAACAAAATTCAGTGAAGATGTATGCAAAAATGGCGGAATCTTGTTTGTAGCACATTTAAGGCTCTTACAGGCCGTTTTCATGTAAATTGTTCTACCGGTTTCGCGTTACGCGACAAGTCGCGCCAGTATGTAGAAGCCTTTAAGCTGAACGCATATTAAAATAAATAATAAATCAGGTAGATTAAAAACACATTGATTTTAGAACGACAATGCGTACGCGTCGTATTTATTTTGGGTGTGCATTCAGCTTAATACCGCACTCGTGTGTAAAAGCTCTTAACAAAGATGGAGACTGCAACAGATAATTCTCTGTGTAATTAAATGGCAGATAACAAGGTCGTTACCATGGAAATGTATGTTAACGCGAATTTCGACCTAATTGTATTTGAATATCTGTAAGAAAATAAGCTTATGGTGGATCATGATTCAAATTTGTCGACTGTACATACAGTTCGGGCGAGTAAATTCGTGCCAGTCACCAATAAGCCGATAAAACGACACTAAGAGATTGCAGGTGCAGGGTGGATATTGGTGGTCGTAAATAATAACACACTTTGTTCTGAGTACACACAATATAATAACACAATAATAAAACACTGATTTAGATACAACTTACACAAAAATAACTTACGCATTAATCAATCTAATCGATATACTAGGAATATAAACACTATCACTATTTAAC
This sequence comes from Agrochola lychnidis, assembly GCA_963680765.1. NCBI lineage: Eukaryota > Metazoa > Arthropoda > Insecta > Lepidoptera > Noctuidae > Agrochola > Agrochola lychnidis. Next base: position 9,035,363 of record OY796849.1, on the reverse strand, counting down.
TACCTATTCCTAACTCTAGACTAATTATATTACGTAAGGTGGAGCACGTCATAGGCAACGATCAACGACGTTAGCATCAGAAACACGCATCGATGCTGCCCAAAAAGAGACTGAACTTGTACTGAATATATTTCTCGTTCTAAAAAACCTTATTTTCTGCCTAGTTTGGCATCTATTTCACCATTTATATGGTATATACGGGAAATCTCTACCTTTATCTACAATCGATAGACATCTTTATCTACGATAGTTTGACTATCCTGTAGCTATTTTAAGTACTTTTCAATATAGTCAGGTTGGTTACTTTATAAAAGGGTAATAAAACCAGGCAACAACAGATAGATATCTTTATTTTTGAAACCTAACAAATTATGTAAAACACTTAAGGCGCCTCCCTGACCAAAACGCCGCGCTAGCCGTTTTTTGTGCAGTTTTTAGGAGCTATCTACCTGTTATTCAAAAAGTAATATCAACTTAATAAAAATACATTAAATTTCTACATATTCTTGATTCCAAAACTGTACAATTTTTTTTTTTTAATTGCGTGTATATTTCATAAAATCTCCTTCCAACGAAACCATAAAAATGAGAAATAACGATTGATAACATGCGTCTCCTCGTAAAGTAAACATTATTTAATTTTGCTACTAACACTAATGGATAGACAATTTAATAACGAACATTTTGTAACAATTTTTTTTTTGAAAAGGCCAAATTCTGATTTTATTCAGATTTTATCCTAAAATATGGGCATATTTACCAGTGTAACTCATACATCCCGAACCGAGATTCAGTATGCCGCAAGGTCTCGAGGGGGAAACACGTATCGTTCGTTACCGCGTCGGTCACGTGATCGAACAAGTGCACACAGTCACATTATCAGATGTGAAACATCTATAGCGGCGGGTCAGACCAAATGTTGGCTGTTGGCGCCCCATATTTATTGCCTGTCGTAAACTATCCTTTTTTTTGTTAGTTTATTTACTGCGAAAGGAAATGTTTGTATTTAGAACTACAGAGTTTTGCGAAAAGATGCTACTGTTTTGTAAACACACAAATGCAAGAAAATTGAATAAATTTGGTCAAAATCAAAATCCAAGATGGCGGCTGCATTTTTTTTTATATTTGACATTTTTTTTTTCATGTCATAGTCAAATGGTCGTCTACGCGAACTAGTGCGCTTTCGACTCTAGACATGGGTCGTACTTGCAAAATCGAACACCAGGGCTTCCAAGTACTGGGCACGCCACAATCGCGGCGATAAGACCCGTCTTTGAGGAGTGGCTGGAGAGACGCCACGGCGTTCTCACCTTCCGCCTGACGCAGGTCCTCACCGGACACGGCTGCTTCGGGAGGTTCCTGTTCAGGATAAGGCGGGAGGAAACACCCGGGTGTCACCATTGTGTGGATCGGCCTGAGGACACGGTGGAGCATACGGTGGAGGTCTGCCCGGCTTGGGCGGGGCAACGCCGTGTTCTCGTAGAGGCGATCGGCGGCGGTGATCTCTCGCGTCCGGCCCTGGTTCAGGCCATGGTACGGAGCGAGAGGAAATGGCAGGCCGTCACCTCCTTCTGCGAAGCGGTAATGCTCGCGAAGGAGGAGGCGGAACGCGTGAGGGAGAGGCAAATTTCGCGCCCTCACGCCCCTAACCGCCGCAGGAGGAGACGCCCGGGGCGGGAATCGCGAGCCGATTTCCGGCCACCGTAGGCGCGGGCTTGCGGACGGTGAGCAATGGGTAGCTCGCTGTCCGATAAGGACCAAGCCCGGGTCGACGGCGCGTTGTGTTCCACGCGCGCCTCAAAGAGATGTCAGCAGAATTGAAGGGGTCCACTAGGGTCAATGCCTGCCGGGGGTTCGAAGAAAACCGATCGGGAAATCGTGGCCCCCGGCAACAGGGCAACCGAAGGAACACGGGTGGGTTTTAGTCAGTAAGAGTCTGACACGCCCTCCCGCTCCGCCCAGAGCGGGAGAAGTAATAATTTCCCACCCAAAAAAAAAAAAAAAAAAAAAGGGCTTCCAAGTACGTCCACCTTTAAACACCAGCGCCAAAACCCAGAGCTCGAAATACTTTTAAGTATTTTCTTTCTGAATCGAAAATAGATTCGTAAATTCATACAAATAAGGAGTAAAATCGCGTATGCAAAAAAGGATACTTCCAACTTCCAAGCCTTGGTAGAAGAAAAATACTTGCATAGAATATTGGTCTCTAATCTTTATATATATAATTCTTCTGTGAGTGTGTATGTCACTGAACTTCTCTCAAACGACTGGACCGATTTTGATGAAATTTTTTGTGTGTGTTCAAGGGGATCTGGGAATGGTTTAGATTCACAATCGGACCCGATAGGTGGCGGTATTCGGTCAGGACAACGTCTGTCAGGTCCGCTAGTGTTATATAAATAAAGAGCACAATCGCGTTTACAAAAAAAACTTCCAAAACCTATAAAGTAAAAATACTTGCATAGAACATTGATCCGTAACGTAATATAAATAAGGAGCACAATCGCGTTTACAAAAAAATACGCATGTTCCCTTTCAAAATATATCCGATCGTGACAACATTTGTGAATGCCGTGTTGTGCAGTGGTTTCTTATCTCATTATCTGTTACGATGCCTCATTGAAGTGGATAACAATTAAAATTCTATTGTGTCTCGTTAATGACAGTTGAAAGGTAATAAAAATCGAAGCCAAACTAGAAATTTTATAAACAGAACCGCTTATCATGTATCAGCACAAGTAGTTACTATATTTGTGTTGAAAACCAAAAACAAAAAATCGTATAATATTTCTTGCCTTTACTACGTTATTTTTGTTTTCTATATCACAGCGACTATACTATTTTTGCAGAAAATAGGTACATTGCTTCTTAACCACTACCTATACTCCATTTGAAATAAGATTAGACATTTAACTAAACCTTTTTTACAGTTCGTTCAACCAATTTTGACTTCTATTGCGTTGGTAGCATGACAAATGGCAGCTGCAGTAAACATTGGTATTGTAACCACTTTTTTGCTTTTAATGCCATCCTTATGCCTACGGTATAGAAGTCAAAATCGGTTGAACGGACTGTAAAAAAGGTTTGTTTAAATGTCTAATCATCATCGCGTAGTACGGCCGCTGTATCTTGTGACGAGATAGTGATGTGGTTGTGCAGATCCACTAACGTAGGCTATCGACAAGAATGTCGATTGTCGTATGAATATAAATTGCTGTTAAAGTTTATTGTTCAATTTGTCAACCGTAGCCCGGTTGGAAGACTAATGTGAAATCTTGTTTTAGTAATTTTGATTTCCTCATTTTGTTTAAATTTTTAACTTACTTATTATTATTTTTTTTTGTTACGTATATTGTTTATTTATATCACGTTATTATAATGTTTATCGTTTTTATATATTGTATTTTCAGGAACTCCCAAAATTTTTAATACTATAATTATTGGGAGAATCGATAACTTTCCGATTTAGTCAATCACTAGCGTAGTAAAATAAATCGTTTCTGCAAAGCTAAACAATAGTGAATGATGTTTTAGTGTGAGTAAGTTGTGCGGTGCATAGTAAATGTACGCTGTGTATCATGAAATAAGGTTTATAATTGACTAAACTGAGTGAAGTGATTCGTAAGTTGTTCGCCAGATGGCGCTAGTAATATTTTACGAAGTATTGTAGAGGTGAGGTGCGGCAAAGAGGGACCGATTGCTCAAGGTCTCTTGGTCAGGGCCCAGCCTTAAGAGGCCGGCGACACGGCTCGCAACTACAAATCCAGATATGTTTGCAAAATTCAATTCCAAGCACGTTGCGCTAGTGTGAGTGCCTGTCGGAGCGATATACACCTACAGTGAGCAATACTACCACGCACACATTGACAATTATTGCTTGACGCTATAGCACTACTAGCTTTCGAACATTTATGATAAATTTGGATGTGTGTAATACAAAAAATTATGAATGAAAACTTAATGTATTTCCATTTTTTTTCGATAATTTCTAACTTAAAAACATAAACTATGCTTCTGCGGAAACAATATTACAAATATTGTTGTTTATAATACAGAAAAAACAATATGAAAACATGTCATTTACGCTGTAAAAATGTACGAAATGCATTTCGCTTCAAAACTCAAATCAAACTCAAATCATTTATTTCAATTGAACCATTTACAGGCACTTTTGAATTGTCAAGGAATCGGTTAGTCAGAAATAGGTATGAAGCTAGTTGCCCATTCCAAAGCGTAGTAGGTACCTATGGAGAAGAACGGGCAAGAAACTCCACGGACACTCTTTTAAATAAAAAATTGTTACAAAAAATTGGTTACATCATTCATGTTGAAATTATACATGTGAGAACAATGTAGAAAGACGTGCACATGAGAAGCGTCCGTAATAAAAAGATAAAAAAGAACAATTCAAAAAAATTAAAATTAAAAATAAGCCCTGGCAGCTAAGAGATGACCAGTCCCAACTGACAGCGCCCGTTCACGAACATGACGCATGGATTAGCACCATTCAGCTCAACCATTTTGAAGGGAGCTAAATGATCCAACACACGCGCCACCATCAGCGAAACATTTGAGTGAGCATGACATACTCACAGCCGCCAGGGCACATTCAAGTCAATACAAGACATATTACCCGGTAAATGGTAACTCTTTAGTACATAGTGCTCACATAGTGTGCTATGCAATTGTATAATACGAAAGAGATTGAGTTTATACAATGCAAAGATGGTCTTAAAATCTTCAGCAGCTCCAACAGTATTTGCAAATGTTAATCAATTAGTTGTGGTTGTGGAGCAGGACCAGCATTGAGCCAAGCATTTTTATCAGTGATGTAATCCCCCAACGTATAATATGCCTGCCTGCATAGTGTGCGTTTTATACAAGATTTGAATTTCGTCTCATTCAGTTGAAGTATGTGGGGAGGAATTTTATTGTAACATTTTAAACAGTATCCCATGAAAGATGAATCTACTTTAGCCAGTCTGAAACCTGGTTGAGCTAATAGGTCCCTATTTCTAGTACTATAATTATGTCTATCACCTCTTTTGCTAAAAAGATGTAAATTCTTTCTTACGTACATGATGTTTTCATATATATATTGACAAGGTACCGTCATGATGTTAATATCCTTGAACAGTTTCCTTAGAGAATCGCGCCTGCGGAGACAATATATGGCTCTGATCGCTCTTTTCTGGAGAATAAAAATAGACTCGATGTCTGCAGCCCGTCCCCACAGTAAAATACCGTAGGACATGATACTATGAAAGTAGCTGAAATATACTAGCCTCGCGGTATCTACATCAGTAAACTGACGGATTTTTCTGACAGCATATGCTGCTGAACTTAGCCGTCCTGCAAGAGATGTTAAATGAGGACCCCATTGCAGCCTTGAGTCGAGCGTGATCCCTAGGAAAATAGTTTTATCAACGAATTCTAGTTTCTCTTGATTCAATACTATCTCACAATCACTACTTTTGACATTTGGTAAAGAAAATTTTATGCACTTAGTTTTTTTTCCATTTAATACTAAATTATTAGCAGTGAACCAATTTTGGACCTGCTGTAGGGCGTTATTTACGTCGTTAAAATTTGTAGCACGTCTATCTACCTTAAAAATTAAAGAAGTGTCGTCAGCAAATAACACCATTTGTGGTTGATTTTTTAATAAATGGAGTAGATCACTGTCACAGTGGCTTACACTTCATTTAAAGGTAAGTAGAAATAAAAAGACGTAGGAGTCTAGATAAATACTGTCTCAATCCGAATATCAACATAATATGGTGGAAATATGCTCAAATTGCAAATGATTTATGTATTACGTTTGTATGGACAATTCATGCGTCGCCGCATTCTTAACTATATGGATACAACATTGATTTATATCGTAGTGCTTCTCAACAGACACAATATGGAATTCCATCCTCGGAGATTGATAATATCCTAGCCCTTTCCATCTCGAAGTTTCTGACCTCACTACCGCAATCGGGAAGATAGGAGGAAGGCCATACATGGAAATGAAATGAAATTGTTTAATCTGTAAATAGGATATCGGAATCACTTTTACAAGTAATATTTAAAAAATAAGCTAGATGAGTTCAGCGTTTCCTATCTGACTACTCTGAGAAGAAAGACAAACTCAGAGGTCGCAGTCTCTTTTGTCGCAGGTCGCATGTGGTCCTGGTTGTTTGAATTATTAAAGTGGGTTTTACAGCAGCTACAGTATAACTATTTTCTTAATGTCCTTCGGCAAACTTCGTGTTTCGTCAGTCGTCGGATTTCTATTAGTTGCTCTTTGTACTTAGAGCAGACTGGACGCTCTCAATCGACTTGGAAGTATATAGAGTTGTTAATACTCTTTTAACTTAATGTAATTTATATAAAAATGGGAGGTATGCTGCTAAAGTCGCAGACACGAAAATAGTTTTACAGCTATATATAGTTCACACGAAAATCAAAACAAAACAACAATAAAGTAGTAGTTCTGAATTCAAATTATTATACTCGATAAATCTAATAATTGATGGACATGGAAATTAGCATTCGTTTGTATTCGGAAATGCGATGATTCCCGAGGGACATTAAGCAAATAGTCAGACAGTACATGTTGGTAAGTATAACAAGTTAAACTTAACGGTACTCTAACTACATGCTTTGCCCTTGTATGGTACCCACGAAAATAATAACAGACTGTGTGTAGCATACATGACTGCAAATGATCACTTCATTTGAGGGCCAAAACGCAGATCGCTCGTGACACTGACCAGTGTTCAAATATTCACTAAACGTTGTGCTAGATTACTGTTTTGTTGTTAAATTAGTAAGTAGGTATACCTATGTACCTTGGATTTCTTCGTCAGTTTAGTTCTGCTACAAATTTTGTTCTAATTAACCTACGAAAAGTTATCCCACGAATAAATCTATAGTTAATTTATAGATCCATTACATATGAAGTTGGTGGAAAGTAAACCATGACTTATACTACTAGTTTTATCCTGAAATTACATAACATAACATCACAACTTGTTTCCCCGAAGGGTTGGGCAGAGGTGTACCTATAGATAGTATACCCACATTTCACATGTAAGCCTTTTGTCATCAACCGGGCCCAAATTCAGACTCCGCGCTACTACTGAGAAATTCCATATAGAAAAACCCAATATCAGTTTGCCCGAGCAATTGCAAAACCAGCCTATTACGGGGGGGTAAAAAAAAACTGTGTAGCGACCGCGTACCGGAAGACGTAGCGTTGGAAGGCCTCCCACAAGATGGACCGATGACCTTGTGAAGGCCGCAGGAATCCGCTGGATGTGAAAAGCACAGAATCGGTTGAAGCGGCGGTGCTTGGGGGAGGCCTATGTCCAGCAGTGGACGTCTTTCGGCTGAAATGATGATGATGATGTTTGGGGCAGTAGTAGGTTGCAGGGCAAAGGCTGCTTCTCACACAGAGAAGGCACGAGCTGAAGAGGAATTAGCGATTTCAGACTTATATTAATTACTAGCTTCTGCCGGCGACTTCGTTCGCGTGGAAGTTCGAAAAAATACAGCCCATGTTACTCGCTGATGTTTCTTTCAATCAGTGAAATATTTTTTTAAATCGGTTAAGTATTTTTTAAGTTTATCCATTTCAAAAAAACGTACAAAAAATCAAATATTTTATCTTTATGATATTAGTTTAGACAAGTACAACTTTCCTCACGATCTTTTCCTTCATCGATATCAGCGATATCCAAGAAAAACTTAGAAAGTACAGACGCCAGCACATCAGCCTACTACAATCTGTCAAATTTATTTAATAGATTTTCAACTTTATGTCTAAAGATTAAGGTTCAAAGTTGATTGGGAAAATTTGACAGTTTCGGGTAGCTTGATGTGCTGGCGTCTGTACATATGATTTTAAAAAGTCACATTTGGCCTTTTTTTTTTTTTTTTTGGGTTGGAAATCATCAAATAACTTCTCCCGCTCTGGGCGGAGCGGGAGGGCATGTCAGACTCTTACTGACTAAAACCCACCCGTGTTCCTTCAGTTGCCGTGTTGCCAGGGGGCCACGATTTCCCTATCGGTTTTCTTCGAACCCCCGGCAGGCATTGGCCCTAGCGGACCCCGTCAATTCTGCTGACATCTCTTTGAGGCGCGCGTGGAACACAACGCGCCGTCGACCCGGGCTTGGTCCTTATCGGACGGCGAGCTACCCATTGCTCACCGTCCGCAAGCCCGCGCCTACGGTGGCCGGAAATCCTCTCGTGACTCCCGACGCCCAGGGCGTCTCCTGCTGTCACATTTGGCCTGGATTTGAATCCACAACCTCATGCATGAGAAGCGAGCTGTAACCACTGGGCCATCACGACATCACGAAATTATGGTATAAATGTAGATAATATCTTTGACTCCTCATCAAGTGCATTTGTCAGGATCACCGTGACAGTACCCATTATTTTTTTTCATGTTATTGTAAGTTCTCTTATCACGCACTAGAAAGAACCACGAGTTAGCTCAATCGAAAATCATCAAGAAATCCTAAAATATTCACGTGCCATTTAAAACAATAAGGAACTAATCACGAATGCTTTATATTAAAAAACAAATTCTTTGGCCAATACTTGGATTGGATGTTCTGGAGACCTTCAGAATAACTTGAGCCGTTTACCTACTTTAGCCCCATCTCACAGAGCTTAACGATTCTGTGGCAGGGTTGGCATAAACCAAACAAGTTGTGTTAAAACACATATTTTAAACAGTGTTTAAAATCACAGTATAAAACAAGTTTAAAATAATGTTTTAAACATTAAGAAAAAAACATGGTTTACGCGGTCAAAATGTATGGAACAGCAGATTTTTTTTAAAATAACCGACGAAAATTTTCAACACAGGGGGTTCAGAATCATGTACTGAATCCATGGTAACAGTTTTCGCGTCGATGTTCCTGCCATCCTGTATAGTTGGTCCCATAGTAAAAGTTAATCAGTTCGATGGACTAAATAAAGCACCTGTTAAAGTTTCTAAAGTAAATTTTTTATAACCTTATATCGACGGTTGAAAGGGTAATTGATCTAAGCGACATTTTGTAAAACTTGCAGGAGGATGGATTGGTTGTTTTTTTAAAATCATAATAAGATCTTATTATGATTGATTGATTTAAGTAAATAAAAGTCTATCAAATAGTTGTTTTTTTATGATTTTTTTTTTTCAAAAAAAATAACTATGATCCGTCCAGGAGGACGAATCATAAAATTGCAGGAGCAAGTTTTACAAGATGTCGCTTAAATCAATTAGCCTTTCAACCGTCGATATGTATAAAAATAAAGACAACACAACAATGGGGACCTTGAAAGGAAGCCACACATAAGTTGAATTACTTATGCAAAAAAAGACTAACTGGTACAACTTTTAAATATATTTTTATAGCTTTAGTTAATGTCAAGGACACCACAATAAAAGGAATGGGAGCAGTTTGTGAATATTACTTGATCCAGGAAATGTGGTAGTCGTATATTAATCTTTTTTTTTTTCTTTTTTTTATCACTAGCGGCCCCCCGCGGTTTCACCCGCATAAGTCTCGATCCCGTGGGGATATTGGGATAAAAAGCATCCTATGTCCTAACCCAAATCATGATCTACCCATGTGCTAAATTTCATCTAAATCCGTTGAGCCGTTTTAGCGTGAAAGCGTAACAAACAAACAAACATACAAACAAACTCACTTTCACATTTCCTATACTATAAAACGAGCAACATTTGTATATACATATATTTGTACTCACGTTCTCGAAATCCGCTCTAACGATTTCGATGAAAGCTGCAATATAGGGGTGTACGGGGGCAAAAAATCGATCTAGCTAGGTCTAATAATTATCTGGGAAAATTTATTTTCTCCGTATTTTCACCCGAGCAGAGCTCGGTCGCCCAAAGTTCAGAACAAGATAATGAATAATGACATGGCAGCATGGAATTAGTAAGTACCTACTATCATGGCAGTGGCAGCATGGAATAAGTAGGTACGTATACATGGATTAGTATGCAATTTAATTTTTTTTTTCTTTTAAATGAGCATTCTCTATTTTCACCAGAGCAGAGTTCGGTCGCCCAGGTACTATAATATTATTAGTTAGGATGTTTAGATATCAATACCCATCACATCAGTAGAGTTTAACTAACTAATTTAATATGACCCAGTATATCTCTAAGTGTATTAGTGTATCATACTTGGCTTTTTTGATGTACGACCCTTGGAATCTACTGCTGTCTATCCGATAGATTACAGGAGTCTATAATATGATTATGATATTTTTTATCGCCTTTGTGGTCTATTGGTTAGACCACCTGTCTCAAACCCAGAGGTCCCGGGTTCGATTCCCAGTGGGGCAACATTTTCTGCTCGGTTTGGTTTGTGGTAGGGCTTGTTTTGTTCTAAGTCCGCCTGGCTAGCTACCACCATGTTATCTAAGTCTGTTGCCATAGCAACAATGTTAACAGCGTTGTTGTGTTTCGGCAGTTAGAGGTAAGATAGGCAGTTCCTCTGTGGTTGGGGATTCGGAGTGAAGCTCGCTTCCACCTTCGGCCTGATTATCACTTACCATCAGGTGAGATGCAGGCCAAAAGCTTATCTATGGTCGATATTATTTTTTTATTTTTTTGAGAGATCCAGAGAGATATCCACGTATTGGAATGGGCAACTAGCTTCAACTTTCTTACTAACTGACCGACTCCTTGACAGTTTAAAAGTGGTAATAAGGTGTCCCTTGTTACAGTAAATAAAATTTATTCACACAGGTACATTATTATCTTTAGTCGTGAGGAAACCGACATATAATAATAATAACTGTATATTTATTAAAAAAAATAATCTTTAAACAATATAAATAACAATATAACCTTTCAACTATCATTAACGAGACACAATAGAATTTTAATTGTTATCCAGTTCAATGAGGCATCGTGACAGATAATGAGATAACAATACAATACTATAACAATAAGTACAATAACAATATAATAACAATATAAATTCTATCGTATTCAAATAAGAAGGTATTATATTTAGATTATATGGTTTTGCATTGTCTAATCAGATGAAAAACAACAAATCACTTGACTTTATGTAAAACTTTGGTTTAAGTATGTTATTAGGTATTCGGTCCACGAGTCACGGTTACAATAAACCATAATGTTGACGTCCATATAATATATTATTACATTGTTTACATTGAACTTAGATAATTGTTATGTACATTATGTAATTCTTGTGCGTAAATACATAATGTCAATGTAACAACATAAAAGCGAAGTTAGTGACGACGTAGGTCGCTGAAAATAATTGTATTTACGATATGTGCATATATTTGGCGTGCCTGACTTAAATGTTTAAAGTTACAGAACAAAGTACAGTAGTAGATACAAAATCACACCGTAAGTGAAAAATAGGATTGAAAATCATTTCAACTTAAGTAACATAACTTTAACTTACGTATAAGATAAGTAGGGAATACATTAACAAAAAGAAAAAGTTCCAAATAATAGGAAAAAAATATAAGATAATTATTTACGTAAAAGATCAAATCAGTACCTACCTAAGTTTGATCAGATTTCGTGTATTTTTTAAAAGACTTTTTTCAACAACTTTCGTTACCTATTGCAAAAATTGTAATTTTAAACATGGAAGCATAGAATTAAATCTAGCAGAAACAAATTTATCTAACTTCAACACTGCAATCACCTAAATAACTTTTTAAAATTGATATAAATCACAGTAATGGCAGAGCTTATTATCATTACAGTGATACGTTTCCTATTTCACTTCCACAAACTACTTAGATAAGCAAGTAATTTTCCATAGAAATTGCAAAATTTCTTCATTCTAATATATACCTATTTACTGCAATCTCAGACCAAATAAAAAACCAAGACAGCGCTGTCAGCAGTGACGTGAGGCCGGTTTCGTAAACATGTGTGCACTTAGTGAGGTGTAGTGGTTGTAAATGTGTGCGTGCCAGCGTGTATGCACAGAGCGGAGATGTAGTTTGGGCATGCTTTTATTGTACCTATTCTTCGCAGCGCTCTTTTGGTTTTTGAAGTGAAAACTTCTTTAGGCGCGTTGGGCATTTTTGAGATGATAGAACTCGCGACACCGTTACCGACACTTCATTTTTGTAAACGCGATTGTGCTCTTTATTCATATTACGTTACGGATCAATGTTCTATGCAAGTATTTTTACTTTAAAGGTTTTGAAAGTATTTTTAAATTATTCAAGTTTTCACTTCTGTCGGCACTCCTGGAGTGGCACTGTTTTTTTAAATTTGGTCTGAGACTGTAATAGACAATTTTTCTTTGGGTTGAATACTGCGCGAGTACTTGCAAGCAGTGTAATGTCACACTGGTCAAAATACTGCAAATCTGCTGTACTGTAGCTCATCATTCGTCAGTATCATCAATGGCTAACTAACATTTATTTCAGTAAGAATCCTGCTATATGCAAACATACAATTATTATTAATTTTAAATACAACATCAACATTTGCCTCCTAATAACCGAACTATTGAGATTTCGAGGCGAAAGTTGTCATAATATTTTAGATAAGGGTGTGCTGTTCATCCTCTTGACGAAATTCAAAATTCAAAAGTCATTTATCCAAACTAGGCTGAGAATCAGCACTTTTCGAACGTCAAAATTACATAAGACAGTCCCCCAAAAACGCCCACCCTTCACCACTTCCTAGTGCCTTTAGCTGGGAAGAAGAAGTGGCGCAACAAGCTCCCCAGCTGCACAGCTGTCTGTTCAAGTTAGAAAAATGATTATATACAATAGTATGCAAAAAAACTTAGATACATTATGCAACACAAAACATAATTCAAATGATAAATTATAGGCCATATGCCAGCTAGCACACGCCAATATACCAACCAGAAACATCGAGAACTATACTAAAGCAACATTTAAAAAAAAACTAAACGTAAGAAGAACTAAATATCTAAATAAAAGGCTCCAGACATAAAGGGCGTGCCCGCTTACATAAAGCTGTAATTGGCAGTTATAAATGATAAACTAGGACCATCGGGGTAAAATAAATACGATAATTAGCAGCCTGAATCATGGCCCTTCCAAACCTAACACCAGGCACAATCAGTTGTTAGAGCGCCACTGGGCAATTGCGCATCTCCCTGTCTGTTAGCACTTCCTATAACATTAACATAACAAACGCTAAATCAGTTCTTTTAAGGCGAAAGCATCAGGGTAGCGCGCGAAATTCAAATTTTCTTACGTTTTTTGCAATTTGCAGGTCAGGTTGTATGTTGATCTAAATATTACTAGCGGGCGTATCAAATATTTCTTTATAGAATTATAAGCATACGTAACTAATACGTATAATTAAATCATCAATACGAGAGAGTTCTCTCTCTAAGTTCATATTACCCTATTGAAAGACTATTTCATGAAATCATGACATTTGAGGCCAATTCTAACTTAAGGAGTTGCTGTATTGCTGATTCTAATTCTGTAATTAATCAGATTTTAATCAAGATACAACCTGACACTGACCTGCAATTTGCAAAAAACGTAAGAAAATATTAATTTCGCGAATGATCAACATTAACGCTGCAACCACGTATACATTAACATCAAGCCTCCAAATTACCAGAAATACACATTTCCTTATTGATTCGAGTCTACCTGTTAGATTTCCGTCTCAATATTAGTCTAAATCAGTCAATGCAAATATTTTATTTCGCAATCTTCACAGTTAAAAGTAACTGGCGTTCAAAGTCCACTTTGGTTTGTTTTGACCGATAAGCAAGTGTTTTACCTTGATCGATCAAAGTCCAAAGCCGTATCAACCTTTGAACGCGAAACTCTTGTGAAATGATCTCGAATTCTCGAGTGTAGGTATTATAATGTGATTCATGCGTTAGGTCAACTTCAGAGGTTTTGTGATAAGTATTCTGATTCATATTATGTACAATGATGACAATGTGTTATTTCTACAGGTTCATAGGCCATCAGGTTCAAGAATCAAAGGTTTCTTTTTAACTACATTGCACTGTCTCTGGCTTGTCCTCAACTATATTGAAGATCGCTTTCAGTTGAGAATCGTGACAACTCGGGTCTGGACACAAACCATCCATCTATGGACTATGTTACGCACACGTTCTTTCGCAGAGAAGTCGAACCGCATCGTTGTTATGAAGCCACACCCTCCCTTACCTATTATGTAACTTCTGATAAATATTTATTATCACCATGTTTTGGTAACAGGTTATCAAGGCCATGTATTTCTTACCACATGATATTATCGCACAAGTGAAAATATAAACAAGACCTCCGCGCGTGCAGTAGTTGTGTAACTAATGAGTAATGAGGCACCGGGGAGGCAGTGGTGCACTATGTGGCATTGTGCCAAAACTACGTCCACATTATATACCTCACCTCACGTAAGTACTAAAAATTATACTAGTCTACGTACTTAGCCAATGACATAATCAAACCAATGCCAGACATAGGCCTCCCTAAATATGACCACATCTCATCCAGGGAATTAACCAACCTTCAATAGGCCGTCATCGTCTGTCTTGCTTGTGCATACCCCACTTAGTAATGTAGCATTTTTGAAATAATAATGATAACGTTATTTTTAATTGCATAAGCCGTGTCGACGTCAAGTCCTACATAGATACAATAAGCCAACTTGTACCAGTACCCATCTTCGCGGTTCATAGCGTCGCGTATCTATGCAAATGCAAAAAGTAACAATGTTATGTCATGTTCAGTAGATCGTCGCTTGACGAGATATGGCGCACTGCGCAATGTACAGTGAGCCAAATAGAAAGGTAAACTCGCAGCTTTTTTTTTTGTTTAGCTATGGCTTCTCGCAGTGATTGACCACTAAGGTCTTGGCTGCTTAACCGGATTTTTCCTGTGGGAGCCATAAGCTTCTACACTTAGAGCCTCCAGCCAGGAGCTTTACAAACTATTCTAAATTAAAATTAGGTGAATGCTCGCTAAGGGCACCCCCTGTGGGGTACGGACCTCGGCTTAGGGCATCGCTGACGGGAGGACAGCAAGAGGGGACAGGCTGGATCAAATTTATATTTATATCGTGATTATTATTCGGGGTATTTAAAGCTACGTGCTCAGCTGCAACAACTGCTGGCACCTCGTTTTCGAGCAAGAGTCGGGGGGGGGATTCGTTTACTCGGGGAGTAGATCGCGTACGTAAAGGACCTCGGCGGCGAGGTCGGAATGACGGGAGGCGTCTGTTTTTGTGCACTGTACTGGTGGCCCTATTCTGCTCCTGGAGGAGTGTAATGGGGTCATCTGGGTCGGAGAGTACATGCCTCGGACGGCGGATCTGACTGATAAACTCGCAGCTAACTTTAACTGCCCTTTTAAAGCCATGTTCTGCATGTGCTAGTCCAGTCATTGAAATTTGACAAGTTTTTACTGCCTTCGCTACTTTGTCATCCATCATTATTTCAGCCGAAAGATGACCAACTGCTTGATTGATGGTAATAGTAATAATTTATATTTCTCTCTTCACAAAGTTTCACATAGTTATAAACATAGAGACAAGAATTATACCAGCCCGTCCCATCCTTGATGTCCTCCCTCCGGTTGACGCCCTAAGCCGAAGTTCGTACCCCACAGGGGGTGCCCTAAGCGAGCGTTCACCTAATTTTAATAACCCCTGGCTGGAGGTTTTATGGTGGGTCTTAAGGCACGACATTACATTACAATGGTAAATTTTCAAACTCTAAACAAATTATTTATTGAAGAAGGAAAAAACAAAAAGATGACTTGTTTAAATTAATTAATAAAAATAAAATAAATTTGTACAGTAAATGCGTATGTAATGTGCAGGTGAAGTGTGAGAATAGGAAGAATGATGGATTAAGACCCCAAAGATTTTTACGTCGGGTCCTGCGCTGCTAACCAAACTCTTTTGTTAACAGTACATTTGCAAAGCTGTTGCACGTCATATGGCCAAAACACTTCCGCCTGCAGCCATGATGTTCGCTAACGGCACTCCTCACAACACACACAGCTGTGTAGAGGTACCTACCACACAGCTCGTACTTTCTCTCTTAGACGGTTTCGCAACAACCGAGGTTGCGACAATCAAATATTTTTTGACCTTCGATGACAACTGCGCAGGTTCATCTCAAATTCTCAAGTATTTCCTCTATGATTGTTACTTCATTTGAACTTTAAAGGTTACTCATGGAAGTCATGGTCCACTCGTTTGCTACTGGTCATTTTTAGCCATATCTTCTTCCCCTGCTTTAGTTGTAACTAAAGACTTACTTCTAATAACTTCATAACGAAGCGAATTTAGACATTTTGTAAGACTTAAAAGTTCGGAGCCGATGGAATAATTTTAAGGAAAAACCGTTATAAATTATAATAAAAATATCTCTGTGCTTGTTTCATATTATTTAAGTAGATATTTATAGTTATCTAGAGAATCTTCATGGCCTAGTGAACTGCGCCAAATCTTGACAGCAGGAAGCCATGTATGGATAACTTGTTTCACACCAAATGTTATGTTTAAAACATTTATATAAATACTATAAGAGACAACGTGTGTCTTGTTTAACCGACCTTCAAAGTAACCATATGCAAATTGATGAATCCCCGCAATGCTGTTAAAGAATTTCTGCACACTGCGCATATAACTATTTTAGCAAACAATTTATGAATACCAGAGTCGCTACTTAATGTCCATTGATATTCACAAAGAGTACAGCTTTACAAACTATCTGCGCAGCACACAAAGAATATAATGTAGACACTGTAAAATGATACGCATATTAAAATTAGTACCTGGGCGACCGAGCTCTGCTCAGGTGAAAATAGAGAAAGATAGTTCATACTAAGTCCATGCTGCCATGGTAGTAAGTACTTACTAATTCCATAATGCCATGTCATGATTCTAAGGTAACCGCATCTTGTTCTAAACTTTAGGTGACGGAGCTCTGCTCGGGTGAAAATACGGAGAAAACTAATTTTCCCAGATATGAGACCTAGCTAGATCGATTTATCGCCCCCGTAAACGCCTTTACTGCAACTTTCATCGAAACTGTTAGAAACATCTTCGAGAACGTGATTACAAATATATTATGAATACAAATATTGCTCATTTAATAGTGTTCTATAAATAATTTAAAATACATCTGATGAAAAATGCTATTGTTACAAGCGAACACATTTAATATTACACTATCGGCCGAAATAAATATTACATCATATTTTACAATAAGCCAACTGTAACACCAAATTACATAAGCACATTGTTTATCTATCTCTTTCAAAGCGGATTCTTTGTTTTCATTTTAATTATTACACGTTCTAGGAAATTATACGCAGATGGTACATTATTTAATATAGTTTACACGACATAGGTACTATTTGTCATGTGTCAGAAACCATTCACGTGATGCGTGAGAACTATTTACTCGAACTGTTTAACTAGTTTGGAGAGTAACGGATAGTTAGAACTTTGACAGTCAATATTGTGGCGAAGTCTGGAAAATTCTTAACGACCTCATTAATTAATTTTATTACCACAGAATAACTGAAATTTAAAATTCTATCCACTTAATCTATCTACTGACATTCTTATGCTATTTATAATATTCATTTCAACTGCGTAATTCCTTGCTTCCTTTTAGAATAATCGAGATGTTTAAAATTACCAAATAACACTATTTTATTTTACAAAATCAGTGTTACAGGTTTTCCCGATTAATTCTTTTTTTTTTACTTTTAACAAATGAGTGCTTGACTGCCAGCATACTTCATGGCTGGACCCTTCACGACGATGAAAAACAAATAAAAAACAAAACAAACAAGTTAATATTATATTTATTGCCGCAGCTTACTTTTCCTTTAGAACGGAATGTCATTTTAAACTAAGTTCTGCCCGTGACTTTGACCGCGTGAAATTTCTTGTTTTAACATAAAATATAATAATATAGAATATATATTATAGACTATGACACTCAGCAATACTGTAGCTTCCCATTGTAAATGAATAGATGAATGAAATGCACCGATCCCAGCGTGGTTTAACCAGACTCGATAAATCGAATGAACTCCAATGTTTGCACTAGGCCCTGGAGCCTCATGTTTCATGGTGCTACATAGGTCATTGCATATCAGGGAGTAGACCGGGAGACGAGGTAATGGTAGGGAAGACGTGCCCTCAGGATAAGGAAGGATTTGCGAGCCGTACCGGATATGCATCCTCGGCAATACTGTAGCTTCCCATTACTGAAAGAATTTTCAGAATCGGATCAGTAGTTCGGAAGATAACCCCTTACATACAAACTGACACCTCTTTAAAATATTAAGTATAAATTCAGTATAGGTTATTGGTATACCTACTGCGTTCGTTCACCAAACTGGTAAAGCAAGTTGCTTGACGTCAGACGGATCCTAAAATTACACTTTTTTTTACCCATGATATAAAAAACAGTTTAGAAGTAAGTATAAATATAGATTGTTTTGAATTGAATTTAACCGATAAAAACAACACAATTTTATTGATAGACACTGACAAAACCACATATAGTTAATCTAAAAGTAAACAATGAGGTTTTGAGAGAATATTAATTGAATAACTTATATCTAAGTTCATCCATGCTTTTATCGATTACAGAGAAAATTCCTCACAGCCAGTACTTATGCAAAATCCGTGTCGAAATGTACAAAGTATTTTCCTCTGTACCTACTGTGATTGTAGAAAAAGAGGAAAATATGTACGTTGTGACCTTAGTTGAACCATGCCAAATCAAATAAAAAACGTTTCTATTGATACCAATTTCCGAGAAATTTCTGAGCAAACATACTTTCGCATACGTCATTATCTTCAATGACCAGCAAGGAAGTACGAGTAAATCGACCACATCAATAACACCGGTTTTGATCGTAGATAATGTTGATAATTATGCTCTTGTCCAACACGTCACTATTTTTTCGTAACATAACATAACATAACATCACGACTTGTTTCCCCGCTGCATGAGGAGCCTTATTTTATAATATATTTTCACAGGCAGTTAGGTATTTTAAATAAGGTATCACTCAGTCTTGTGATGGATAATAATTAATGAGGTGTATAAAATAACTGCTTGTGCTTAATTTAAAAATCGATTTACAGTAATATAACGGAACTTTTGATTGATCTGCAGTAGTTTTTCTTGTCCTACAGTGGGTCATAATGAAAGTCAAACATTTGGCATCGAATCCGTAATGATCGAATATGATTTGTGGTTAAAGTTTCACCTAAAGTGTTATTTTATTCCAAATCCCCGAATAGCTTACGAAGGTGGCTTGTGTCAAGTTTGCCAAATATTTTATTCATACATAATTATAATGTAGGTATGTTTATTTGAACCGAAGTGTACGAACGAACCGAACATGACATGTGATTCACAAAAAAAAACAAAAGTAGGTTACATTAATTATTTGCGCTAGACCTTGACCGCCAAATCAGTTTGATACGTCAATCAAGGCCAAGGACTGTACTCCTGCCCTCGCGTATGTCATGATTTCCAAATATTAATAATATTTACTGATTTAATACTAAAAATAAAATTAAAAGTATGTAATTTGCCTCAAATGATTTTTGTATCAGTGTTAATAAAAGTTGACATTTGACAGTTCCGTAAAAGTACTGGTTTTCTTAACGGAACAGAATTGGAAACATGACGTTTGGAGCGTCGCTTAGCTTCCAAGTCAGTTCGTTTTGAGCCTCGAAACCAGAAGGTGTCTTCAAGAAGTCTAAAGTCTATAACGTTATTATATTAACTACCTAATTAAACAGATTGTTAAATAATGCTAAAAATGTACCAAGTTTGTATGTGTGCAAGATAATAGATACAGAAATATTAGTACTGAAATGGTGTATCATTAATTCATTACACGTAACATAAATAAAATGACAATCGATCGTAATGTTTTTTTTTATTTTGACAGTTCAGCCAAGTTCACTGCGCTATTTATATTGTAGAGCAGACGAATTTTTCAAACCTATGAAGCAATGGATGTCAAATTGAATGCAATTACCCCGCTGACCAAGAAAACATGACCAGTCCATGAACTGTACCCTACTTCCCGCATATAAGTAGAAGTTACAGCTTTAATAGCTATATGTAAACGGGCACGCCCTTTATGCCTGGAGGCTTTCATTCGGGTATTAAGTTCTGTTTACTTTTTTTCTCTTGAGCATAGATTTCGATGTTTTCTTTTTGTTGGTAATATATTGGCGTGTGCTAGTTGACATATAGCAAATAATTTAATTTAATGTTTTGTGTTGCGAAATGTAAATTATTTTGCATAAGTACCTACTATTGTATAGAATCAAGTTTTTCTAACTGAACAGACAGCTGTGCTGCTGGGGAGTTTGTTGCGCCACTTCTTCTTCCCAGCTAAAGGCACTAGGAAGTGGTGAAGGGTGGGCGTTTTTGGGGGACTGTCTTATGTAATTTTGACGTTCGAAAAGTGCTGATTCTCAGCCTTTTGAATTTGAATTCTATATTCCCCTGCCTGGTTTTAAAACTAGAAAGCCCTTGACTACCACCTGAGCTACAGGCTGGCTCCTTAATCACTCCTATCAAAATAAATCTTACATCAAGCAAATTGAAACCCCGATCACACAGAGTGAATCGTCCCCACAACTCAAACACTGGGTGCGCCCGAGGGCCGCTGTGGTCGGTGGCGCAACTTCGGATGCGCGTGCGCAGAGGTCGCGCCCCTCCACGTAGACACCGGCACAATGCAGGACTTGTACCGAGGATTGTTTGTAAATAAACGATCCTGGCATTGATCGTTCGAACTTGCGACCCGAGACAATTACCATTGTAAGTAATTTGTTTTGTAAAATATCTACGTACAATTTTTATAAAAAAACGAAATTCCATATGAAACACTACATGGTTATTGTCATCATCCTAGCAAGCCTCATAACAAATTGAAATTACATTGCTATTCAATTTTTAACCCCGACGTAAAAAGAGGGGTGTGTATAAGTTTGACCGTTATGAGTATGTGTCTGTCTGTGCACCGGAGTTTCTTGAACGGGTGAACCGATTTGAATGCAGTTTTTTATTATTTGAGAGCAGGTTTTCTAGCCATGATTTCTTAGCGTTGGTATGTTTTATTTAAATCAGTTCAGCTGTTTGAAGATTATCAGCTCTTTTCTAGTTGATGAATGGATGTGAGTATCTTCCACAGATCTGATCGATTTGAAATTTGGTATGCTGTTACTTAAATGATATTGATGGATGGATGTTAGTTGCTCTTTCTCGCAAAAACTACTGAACGTATTTAGATGAAATTTGGCAAACAGGTAGTTTATAACCTGGATTAACACATAGGATACTTTTTATTCCGATATTCCCACGGGATCGAGACTTATGTGGGTGAAACCGCGGGGCGCTGCTAGTCGAACGTAAAGCATGATTAATCCTATCCAGCCTGTCCCTTGCCGCCCTCCCCCAGCGATGGTCTAAGCCGAGGTCCGTATCCCACCCACAGAGGGAAGCGTTTAGTTGCTTAATTTTATGCCCTGGCTGGAGGCCTTAATTTATTGAGGCACCCACAGGCGAGCCTGGTTAAGCAGCAGACAACCTCCTAGAATAACCTCCGAGACGCCTTTTCTATTTAAAAAAATAAATATCTGAAATCTTGGTTGACAGTACCAACCTCTTGGAAAATGGGTTGGTACCAATTGACAGCCAACTCCAGCACCGCGTGCGCTCATCGGTCAAATCAAATAGCGCGCACTTCCCCGGCTTCCTGTTACATACTTCCGTCCGTTTTCACGAAATCACTCCCACAGATTGCTGGAAAGCGAGAGGAAAGATGTTATACGTATTTTTTTTACATATATACCATAACACATACATAACAATCATTAGCATATTTCACACAATATAGTTTAGTGTCATCCTGTCTAGTCAAACATTGTACAGTAAGTATCTACATTCTACATCTACAATAACACATGTAACGTCAAGAACCGTAGTTTTATTTGTCAAACAAAAACATGGTCAAATTAGGTGAGGCGAAACAGGTGGCAATTTATTGAAATACTCAAAATACATTATGGAAAAAAAAACATACTGTCAAATTGCGACCTCCTCCTCAAAATTATATCTCAACAAAACGTTGTAACATCAACTATTGAAAAAGATATTACCTACATATCGAACAAAAATCTGAACAATGCCCATTTAGTACCTACCTATACTCCGTTTGAAATAAGATTAGACATTTAACTAAACCTTTTTTACAGTCCGTTCAACCGATTTTGACTTCTATTGCGATGGCGGCATGACAAATGACAGCTGCAGTAAACAGTTGGTTTGTAACCACTTTTTTTGCTTTTAATGCCATCCTTATGCCTACGGTATAGAAGTCAAAATCGGTTGAACGGACTGTAAAAAAGGTTTGTTTAAATGTCTAATCTTATTTCAAACGGAGTATAGTGTAAATAGTTATGTTACAAACTGTAAAGTTATGTCAACAATTATTTGATTAAATAAACAAACTCCCGATTTAGATAATCTCATTAATAATTATATGCTATCAACAGAGCAATCAGATGTCTACATTGTTGAAGACTTCTGGAGATGTCAAAATAGAGCTATATTAGATCTTGCCAATAAACAATGCTCATTTTACTAAAGTTTGTTTGAAAAATGACAACATTTATTTTGTTGTTACGGTTCTATGTCTGCTTTACCGATATTGAGCGAGTTATTACTCTAAAACATTAAATATCTATTTCAATAAGATACCAGTTTTATTTACCTTATGAAAATACTAGCGGACCCGACAGACGTTGTCCTGTCAAAACATTGTCCAGCGGACAAAATTGTGAATCTAAACCATTCCCAGATCCCCTTGAACACACACAAAAAAATTCATCAAAATCGGTCCAGTCGTTTGAGAGAAGTTCAGTGACATACACACTCACAGAAGAATTATATATATAAAGATATATAAATATACCTTTCCATTTCTAGAAATTAGCATCGCTGTAAATGCCTAGCGATTATTATAATATTTAATATTTTTGCATGAATTATGGCGTGTCAACGAGTAATTTTAATAAATACCTGTCATTTACATCGTAGATAACGTTGAAGACATTTGATATTAATAGTGCTATTACTACTTAAGTACTTATTTCATAATAATCCTGTTTTAATGAGGGCTTGTTGAATTATGAATTAATGACACTACAAAGATCGCGGAAGTTGCAAATTGTGAATGGGTGATCCCGTGGTGTCTGGCTTTTGTTATGAAATCATAAGTGCTCCTGCGAGGACACTCAAAGTTCCTTGTAAATTTACTAACTACGATAAAAAGAAATCGAACCGTCAAGTAATGATAAAGATAAAACTTGGGCTGAAGACAAGCAGATTTGGTGCAGGATCGAGACATCTACAAATAAGCCGCAAATTTCAATCTGCTTTTAGCTTTAAAATACATCCACACCGTGAATTAATAACATCCAAATCTTCACCAAGCCATCTAATTGAATCTCCGCCCATTCCTTTAGAAAAACTGTAGCTTCATTCGAGAACGCTCGTGATTCAATTCATTATTGACAGTAAACTGTCGCCCGCATCATACGATGCACACAAAAGAAGCATCCACATCCCTATTAGCAGCGCCAGTAATCTCCACTTCCCACGGGCACAATGCCACGCTCATTTCATGGCCTAGTTTCTGTTGGGCCAACGTTGGTCGAATTGAAAGGCCTCCAGAACTTTCGATCCGGTAGTATCGTATCATATCGCTTGGTTGCGATCATGTGATGAGCGCTAGATTGGAAAATTGGAGGAAGCACGAACGTGCCATTTTCAGGCTACATAAAGATGATAAAGTTTAAAATTGGAAAACAAATCATTGAGCAATTGTTGCCTACCAATTTCCATTGTGTATAGCAAAAATTTAGAATCATCTAGAAAAGGAGATGTCCGCTTTTTGTAGGGACGTTGGTTTTTTATTCCAAGAAAAATCTAACCAGCATCAAACTAAATCTAAATAAAAACGACAAAATATGGAACTAGGAACCACTGAAATTATATTTTCCATTTATGAGAAAAATTATAAACTATTTAAAGTACAAATATTTTATTTTTTGATGGCAACTATGACAAATAATCAATGTCAATTTTGACAAGTTTACTATTTTATGGGGTGCATTCACTATATTATCCTAGATAATTAGAAAGGTTTGTTCGTTTTAGGAGTAAATTCTTAATAAAATAAAAAAGATTTTTCTCAAAATTGGAGGTCTTTAAAAATGTATGATATAGTTAGAACCACTAGTTTTTGGGATGTCTATTCAGATATATTTAACTTATCCTGGTTAGAATGATTGAATAATAAAAAACCATTTTAAGGACGTCCTTTAAGCTCTTCGCATCCCGCAAACCCGATTCAATAAAAGAATGAGTATCTAAAGCAAATGACAAAAAAGAAAATGTAGGAAAAGTAAGAAAGGAAGTGGCTATTATATTTTTTTCTTCCCTTAGCGGAAATAAAACACCGGCCAAGTACGAGTCGGAGTCGCACATGAAGGGTTCCGTACCGTATCGAACAAGATTGAACACTACTTATTTACTTGAAGAACGACAATTAATTAAAAAAATTGCAATGATAAATTGTATCTCACAATGATACTGTGAATTACAAAATATTTTTTTGCAGTTGCAGAAATTCGTTAAATGTATTTATTATTCAAAAGGTATTTTATTTAAATATGGTCAATTTTCTGCCCATATTTAAATAAAGTACCTTATGAATCGGCGTTTTTAATATTCGTCGTTTAAATATATATGGTACCTGATATACAGAAGTTTCAAATTCTTAACTTGTTTTGTTGTTGCGATAGAGCTCGTACAAAAATGGTCTAAAACTGATAATTTATACGATAAATATTTCTTCATTTTTGAAGAAAAATATATATACATATAAATATATATATATTTTACTCAATGAGTTCTACACCATGACACCCTACATGCCAGAGTAAGACAATTTTTTTTCAAAACCAAAGTTTACTGTATTTGTTTTTTTTTAAATTATATTTGTTGTTACAGCAGCAATAGAAATACACCATCTGTGAAAATTTCAACTGTCTACCTATCACGGTTCATGAGATACAGCCCGCAGACAGACGGACGGGTGGACGGACGGGACAGCGGAGGCTTAGTAATTGGGTTCCGTTTGGCTCCCTTCGGGTACGGAACCCTAAAAAGACTACAGACTAGAAATAGTAAATATGCAATGGCTTGATGACCTTGATATCATTATAATAACCATAGAATCTGTTTCAATGAGGTGGGGTTATTAAAGTCATCCATTAATTACTAGGTAATACCTGAGTACTTAGCTATCGCGTAGGAATATAATAATTAACTATTCCATCATTGGCTATTATTACACTATGCATTTCATTCATTCTTTTGAATGAAATTTTTTCTCGGCGCTGTTTTTCCTTCCTTATCGTCATTTCACACTGAAGCCTTCTGAAATTTATTCATCCATTTCATGTAACTTCTACCTTCACTACTTTATTTACAATTCTTTTGCTTGCTTTTCGATCGTTACATGAAGACACTTTGTGGTGTTTTCCAAATTTTGTTAGGAGTCTGCTTTCGATGATTTTATAGATAACTATAGCTGACCAGGTAAACCTTGTTTTGCCATATAAATGTTTGGGGTGGACCACCCATACACTTAGGGGTATGAAAAATAGATTACGTTCGATTCTCAGACCTACCAAATACACATATAAAATTTCATAAAAATCGATCAAGCCGTTTCAGAAGAGTATGGTAACAAGAATTTTATATACAGTGTTATTCTTCATAATGTGCACATTTCGAAATGAGGGAATCTATGCTTAATTTTAACGACAGAAAAAATATTTAAAAATATCTTAATATTTTTTTTATACTTTTTATGGAATTCAAAAAAAAATTGTAACAAAACTGTGTAACTTTTAAACTGAATCAGCTATCGCGATAAAACAAACTCCATAATGATTGGAAGTAAGTAGGCGTCCACATAAAATTAAAATTGATAAAAAAAACTATCCTCAATTGAAAATAAACATGTTTTTTAGCAAACATCTGTATTTTTTCATCAATTTTTACAATAATTGTAAAATTTATAAATAAGATCATCATCTGCCTAGCCTTTTCCCAACTATGTTGGGGTCGGCTTCCAGTCTAACCGGATGCAGCTGAATACCAGTATTTTACATGGAGCGACTGCCTATCTGACCTCCACAACCTAGTGACTAGGTAACACGATACCCCTTGGTAAGACTGGTTGTCAGACTTTTTGGGCTTCTAACTACCCGTAACGACTGGCAAAGATCTACAAATGACAGCCGTGATCAACGGCTTAACGTGCTTTCCGAGGCACGGAGGGGACTTGGTATGTAAAGATGGTCACCCATCCACGGACCAACCGCGGCAAGCGTAGCTTAACCTGATCGATCGACCCGTGCAGCTGTTATTACTTAGCCACAAGCCCCTTCAAAATTTATAAATAAGATGCCCAAGAGAAAAAAAAAAATTTGATACAAAGAAATTCAATTTTTTTTTTACAATTTTTTCCGTCGATAAAATTAAGCATAGATTCCCTCATTTCGATATGTGCACATTATGAAAACTCACACTGTATATAGATAGATTAAGTTCGTTCGGTGAACCTGATCATTTATTACATTTGTTGGAATAACGCCTGCAACACTTCTGGATACTATAAAAAGTTGCATGTCCTAATGATAGTTGATGATTTTGTCAATACTTCTTCAGTTCCTACTTCTACGAAGTCAAAAAGTATTTTGTTCTCACAAAGAGTGTCTAAAAATAAAGCCGACACTAGAAAGAAGTAAATGCATTGTTGTTGCAGATTAGATCCAATAAAGATCTTCACACATAAGTGAACTGGACCGGTCACCCCAGACTCGGACAATATAGACAGTATAGACCCCACTGAACAAGAAACTACCGACTGCCAACTACACCTCATTTTAGGTAAACACAGAATAGTGATGATTTCGGACAAAAGACAATACAGAGTGAGTCTTCTTTAAAATGTTGTCGGAAAATAAGATATAAGCCACAAAGCTAAAGTTTTAAGTGTACCTAAGGTTGTTAATTGATTCAAGCGAGACCTTGCGGAAATCCATTAGAAAACACAATAGACGTTGAGATATTTAACCTGTTCCACTTCGCTATTTCTAAAGAGTCATAAAAAACTCCTGAAAGAAATCGACACGTGTTTGACCTCGCAACGAGGCATCCTCAGGATGACGATTGACTTGTCGCGAACCCGAACACGGCGTATTACCACACCGAGCGCTGAACGCAGAGACTGACCGACCGACTGACCTAAGGTAGCTAGATTACTTTATCACTTATTTCTCAAAGACCAGACGGTGAGGATAAGTGATCAGGTTAGTAATTCAAACAACTCAACCTATCGCAGTCCACTGATAAACACAGGCCTTTCCCAGGCTACGCCACAACCCCCTTCCCTCCGCCTTCCGTATCCAGTCTGTTCCAGTCACCTTTTTAAGGGGGAACCGTCAGGGTAGCATTACAACTCCATAAGTTCAATAGTGTCATGTTCAGTAATG
The DNA here is from genome assembly GCA_963680765.1 of Agrochola lychnidis. Taxonomy (NCBI): domain Eukaryota; kingdom Metazoa; phylum Arthropoda; class Insecta; order Lepidoptera; family Noctuidae; genus Agrochola; species Agrochola lychnidis. Next base: position 9,007,699 of record OY796849.1, on the reverse strand, counting down.
TCATGATTTCATGAAATCATAACATTTGACACCTTTATCTTCTTAATCACTATTGCTGATTGTAATGATTATAATTGAGAAAAGCCATATTTGTTACGACCGCGAATCATATTTTAATGAATATAAAACCTGACACTGACCTGCAAAATGCATAATACGGAAGAAAATTTGAATTTCGCGGGCTACCCTGACGTTTCCGCCTTAAGACGCAGATATATGACAGTGACCTTGAATGGTTAGCTTGGGCGTTCTGTACTGAGCTTACGCAACGCGTCGTACGTCCAGCCAGTAATAGGACTCGCCCATCAAGGAGCGCTGTTCCAAATTAGACGCATTATTAATTTATTACACGTAAAACAAAAAGTATTTTAATAAAACATGTATATTAAAAGATCAGTAATTTAATTATCTTTAATATGGTGAAGTTTTCAGAAAAATACGCTTGATGGATTTTGCGTCATTCTCAGTTTTTTATCGGCGTTAGACATAACTTTACAAATTAATTTCACTATGTAATGTAAACATAATCAAAAATATGCCTATATTAAAATATTAAGAAAATGCTCTAATTTAACATATATTTTTTCCAAATCACTAACACTACTCGTTCAGACGTCATCTTCAGTATAAAATCATTAAAAGTCAGCTAGCGTCCCCTTAAGGTCGTCGGTCCATCTAGCTGGGGTGCGTCCCACACTACGCTTGCTGATACGCGGTCTCCAGGGCTCGTCTTCAGTCCACCGGCCATCGCAGAAATTGTGGCAGGGTTAATCAAATTCAGACTTCGCTGATATTTATGCTGTCTCGATCTAGCTTTCGATAAGAACAATGTGCAATTCTCAAAGTTGCTCTTCTGTTTTATTTGTTTAGTGTCTTCGTCCTGGCTGGAGAATCGTACGATGTCGCGTGATGTTACATCACAGTTCTTTCCTGTTACAAAATACTATTGTACATGCAATGAGCGTCGCCCGCGCCACTTAATTCACTGTCAACTGTGACTTTGAACTTGCTGAATTTTTACTTTCTGAGACTGAGTATCAATAGTAAGGTTATTCAATACAAAGATTTATAACTTTATTACTTGATGAAGAATGACGAAGATTAGAAAAAAAACCGGCCAAGTGCGTGTCGGACCACGCACAATAAAGGGTTCCGTAATTGGGATGAATTTATCCCAAAAACAAACTTAACTTTATAGTTGAAAAACATGTTCTCCCACACGGAATGTATGGGAAAACCTGTTTTTGCAACTGCAAATATAAGTTAGTCGATTATTACTCGTTAACTTGTAGAGCCTACTTAGCTGTGGTAGTTTTCCTTTTAATTTCGTTGTGTAAACTGCTGTGATTTTTTTCACACATCCAAAACAAACCATTTAGCTGGCCGGAGGTCACTTGACTCTAACAAAAATTAGCACTTTAACGCTTAATATTTCGCAAACAGATTCCTGAATCCAAAAATGGTTTGGACTTTTCCAATGATACCCCACACCACCACAATATCACCACTTTACGTTTAGGGGAGGTACCCAAAAACATTTTTTTTTCCATAATTTTGTTGTATCACTTTGTTGGCGTAATTAATGTGTATATACATTAATTACGCCAACAAAGTGATACAACAAAATGCCAAATTACAGCTTTCTAGTACTAAGGGTTTCGGAGCTAGACCGCGGACGGACAGATGGACATGACGAAACTATAAGGGTTCCTTGTTTACTACGGAACCCTAAAAAGGAAACTACTTAGTTATGAATACTATTGAATATTCAATGATATAATCGTTCAGTAAATAATGTACTTAACCATTGTGTAATTCAAAATAGAAATTAAAGAGTAGAAATTATACAAACTGAATTCAAATGTCATTAATACTTATTTGCCTGAAAGTCTGAAAAATGTGCATTTTAACAGATAACACGTCAATGAAATAATCCATCCAATAATAAAGATGACAAAATCTTTTTAACAGATTTTGTCGAGATAACATGTACCGGATGTTATGACTTAAGAGTAGATACCTAAAGATGCTTTAATAATTGCACGCCTCGAAAATAGAAGACATCATCACTACATAGTATAAAACAAAGTCGCTTTCTCTGTCCCTATATCCCTATGTATGCTTAAATCTTTAAAACTACGCAACGGATTTTGATGCGGTTTTTTTTAATAGATAGAGTGATTAACGAGGAAGGTTTATATGTATAATAACCCGGTTTAAACCCGTGCGAAGCCGGGGCGGGTCGCTAGTAGACAATAAAATAAAAAACTCAAAATAACTAATTAACGGATAGTACCTAATTCATGAGGATGACCTTTATTATTTAATTATTAATGTAATTGGCCTTTGGCCAAGTAAAACAAATAAATAAATTTCAAAGTATATAATTTTTTTCGTGATCTTAATCGATTTGGGATTTGGATTTGGGGATTTTTGGATTTTCGGGGAAACAAGGCGTGATGTTATGTTATGTTATATTTATACGTTTGTAATCACGTTCTGGAAAACAGCTCTAACGATTTCGATGAAAGTTGTAATTGGTTTATGGAGGCGAAAAATCGATCTAGCTAGGTCTCATATCAGGGAAAATTCGTTTTCTCCGTATTTTCTCCCGAGTAGAGCTCGATCGCCCAAGTTTAGAACAAGATGGCTGCCTTAGAATAATGACATGGCAGCATGGAATTAGTAAGTACACACTATCATGGCAGCATGGAATTAGTATGAACTTTCATATGCTATCAAAAATGAGCATTGTCTATTTTCACCAGAGCAGAGCTCGGTCGCCCAGTTACAGTTTAAGTAAAACAAATAAATAAATTTTAAACTATATAATTTTTTTTTCGGATGAGGCATCTTAACTTCCCGAGAATTTAAATCGTTATAATTATTATGTCCGGAAAATCAGAGCCAATCTTAAATTTTTCTTTCTTAAAAGAAAAGTTGTACGTATTTTCTTCTTTTTTCTTTCTTTTATTAAGTACCATCGCGGACACTGGCCGTGGACCACTTTTCAATCTTATTACTAAGGGCATAAGAGTGAAAACTGGTCAACCGAAAATGTCCGCGGTGTATGTACGTAGGTACCTGACTATGATCACACAACTAGGATTTGTTACTCCAGTGTTAATGAGCTCAAAAAAATTTTTGTTTGTCCTATTTTTTGCTCGTACACTGAACTACGCATTGATTTCATTCACGGAAAGTTTTTATCATCGATGATGACGTGTTTATCGCGATAAATAGTCATAATAGATCGATAATTTGTTATGCCGACCAGGGTTTCCCATCAGCTTAAGTAACTCCATTAGAACAAATTTACATACAAATTACTATAATACAGTGTCATTTGTTTGTAGTTCCTTAAAACTTTCATAAAAATGACGTAGGATTTGTTGAGGAAAGTTTTGAAAAACGTCAATTTATGTAGATGAACTTTCGAAGTGTAAGGTTACCTGTCCACTGGCGGAGAAGTGAGGAGAGGACCGGAGCTGTGCCAAAACCAATAGAATCTAAACTCCGCTCCAGACTTCACAGGGTTCACAGGGTGGACAGGCACCCTTAAAGAGGCTGTTCATTTTCCGGCAGTCAAGTTTATTTTTTTTATCTACACCTATGCTATAAAACCTCTATAAAAGTTTCTGAAACAGTTATCTTATTGCTAACATTAAAACAGCTAGTGTCACAGTAACCATAATATCATCCAAATGAATGTTATAATGTTGTACTAAATTTCATTATGCAACTCGAATTTCAAAAAAAGAACATTGTCATGAACGCGCGTTTCATTGCCACAGCGCCGTAATAAAAACAAATAGAAAGAAAGAAAGAAAAAATATTTATTGAGACTCGCACAGGAAATCACAAATTAAACTAAACACCTTCATTAAAAACATTAATAAAAAAACATAGCAAAATTAAAAATAAAAGCAGAGAGTCCTGTACGAGGCCAAAAGGCTCCTATCTCAGCATATGCTGCGATAGGAAATACCTGTAGGTTATTCGAATTCACGTCATATCCTGCCATTTTTGTTCGATATTAGTATTGCAAAATTTTATTACTTTGTTGTTTACAAAAATGAGTGATACAAGCTTTGATAATACACGACCAGATATTTCTAATGCAGCAAAGGACATTTCTAACCAATTATTAACAGAAAAGTCGAGAAAACAATATTGCAACACCCTAAGTATGGTTTCAGAACCTTTTATAGAGAATTCATATCATGGGTGTAGATAAAGTCTTGTATGCAACTGTTTATAATTAAGTATTAAAACACTCATCATGTGATGGGTTTATCACATTCGTGTTTTAATACCCAGTTGCATAAATAACTATTATAGATAAGGCTTTTTGTATCAACGTGTGTAACATTTCATGTTACGTTTCACGAATCTGTACCATAACCATGAGGCCTCATTAGTGCAGTGCGTTGCGTCGTCGCAACGGATCAATGCATTGTATGCCACACCTGCGTTGAGACGACGCACGACGTCGCCTGTTTCTAGTTTGCCCTTGTAGCAATGGAACACTGTCCGTCGTCGCACCGGAGCTTTGAAAGCGCAGCGCATCACCCTCCTCGCGGTTCGTCTCTTGTTCGTCGATCAACACAACACATAATGTGGCATGTCACTAAAAAATATATGTAAAACGACGCAACGCAATGCACTAATGAGGCCTCACTCTAAGTCATCTCGCCACCTCTTTCTCAGCCGGCGCGTCGACGGCGCCTTCTATCTTCAGGAACCCATAGCGTGGAGACCTCTTGCTCAGCAGTCACTGTGCATGCGGCTGATGTGACCATTCTCCCTGCCAGCCTATTTTTACCTACGTCTGTTAAATCCATTAAGGTAATTAAGGTTAAAATGAGAAAATGATTTCTTATTTATCTGTCTTGGTTACAGTTACGTTCCAGTGGACAACACAAATAACTCCATCTCCGCACATCATAGATACACAATTTTGCTCGGTGAGGTTCCCAGCTAAGATCAGGCTCAATTTCTCAAACATGCTTGGAAATTCGAGCATAATTTTGACAACCGTACTGGTCGAATACATGCGAGCAGGTGCAGGAGCAATATTAGTATGAAAATCCAGTTTACTTCGACACATGGCAACCAAGGAAGTATCAAAATTTTTTTAAATTTAAATTTCGATTTGGTTTGCAAATAGAGCTGTTTAAAGCAAAAAGAAACAAATGAATGTGTGCCTCGATTTCGCCTCGGCCCACATTTTCACGTTCGTCCATCGATGCCCCTTTTGCAGACCGCGGCAGTAATGTACTATATCCCAAACATTTATTTAAATAAAGCTGTCGTTAGCAGTCTTATAATTATTTAAAAGTGGAACATTGATTATCGCAAAGGAATAGCGTAAGTATAATGATGAAAAATATGATGATCGGAGCAACACATTTGTTGCAGATAAACCAAAATTAAATCTTAAACAATGTCTAAAATTATAAACTTTTTATTTTGCGTTAAATATAGACAGTAGGTATAAATAGTGATAATGCTTCCATCAGTAAAAAACTTTTTACAAAAAAAACAACCGACTTCTAAAAAACACTACAAAGTGAAAAATAACTTTAATTTCGGAAGTCGGTGTCTTTGGTTTTGAATTTTCGTTTTTTGTCACCGACTTCCGAAATTAAAGTTATTTTTCACTTTGTAGTGTTTTTTAGAAGTCAGTTGTTTTTTTTTGTAAAAAGTTTTTATTTTTCACTTTTTAGTTGTGGTACCTACCTCACACAAATTCAAAAACCACTACCTGCTATGTAAATAACAGTGACAGGAACTTATCATATCATCCACATACTAAGTGGGAAAAAGTACGTATTATTGAAGCTAACTCAAAAACTATCAAAGCAAAGTTAATAAAATTTATATGGGACCACCTCGAGAGCATACCCTTTCAAACAAAAAATAATTTTTAAAATCGGTCCACAATTGACGGAGAAATCGGTGGACATACATAAAAAAAAAAAGAAACAAGCATACGCGTCGAACATATAACCTCCTCCTTTTTGGAAGTCGGTTAAAAATGACATTACATTCAAGTAATGTCATTACTACTAACAGTGTGGTGATTGGAATGATGATGTGATCATAATATTTTCATAGGTTGACGTCAATATTGGAAGAAATGACAGTAATATTAATGTCATTATTACTGGTAGTGTCTGGACCTCTATATACTTTATTATTACATCTAACAAAAATTAAATTAATAACAAATGTCAACAGAAATACTATAATTAGAAGCTTCTGAAATTGCGAAAATTACATAACTACGTAATTAGGAATGTTATGTTATTGCTAACAATGGAGAAGAAAACAAAATGGATTTTGTTCATGTGACGACATATTCTTATGGGCAATACGCCTGTGGCAAATATTTGCTTTATAGGCAAAGCAGCTGGTCAAATAAGTAAGTATAAATAAATCAAAATAAGCTTACGCTGTTAGACATTTTAATTAGGTAAACAGGCAGCGTTTTAAGGAAAATCATAAATACTTACTTAGTTATTTTACAATGGGACGTGAAATCAAGATTTCAGGGTTGGTCCCTTAGTAAAACTTGTTCATAATACTGAGTAAGGGCAATGGAGAGGGCTATGCTTGGAGTTTTCCTACGTGATCGAATCAGAAATGAAGAGATCCGAAGGTAACAGACATATCCCGAAGAATTGCCAAACTTAAGTGGCAGTGGGCAGTGCACATTGCTCGCAGAACAGATGGCCGATGGGGCCCGAAAGGTTCTTGAGAGGCGACCGCGCACAAGAAAACGTAGCGTTGGAAGGCCTCCCACAAGGTGGACCGATGACCTTGTGAAGACCGCAGGAATCCACTGGATACGCGAAGCATAGAACCAGTCGAAGTGGCGGTGCTTGGGGGAGGCCTATGTCCGGCAGTGGACGTCTTTCGACTAAAATGATGATCATGATGATGCTGAGTAAATACAATTACCACTTTTTGGGATTAGGATAAACAAAAACAAATCCTATAACTATTAAACGAGCAATATTTGTACCTACTCACGTTCTCGAAATCAGCTCTAACGATTTCGATGAAAATTGCAATATAGAGGTTTACGGGGGGGCTTGACGGGGTCCGATTGGGCCGATGCCTGCCGGGGTTGCGAAGAAAACCGAAAGGGAGATCGTGGCCTCTGACAACAGGGCAACCGATGGAACACAGGTGGATTTTAGTCAGTAAGAATCTGAAACGGCCTAGCTCCGCCCAGAGTGGGAGAAATTATTTGATAATTTCCCACATAATAAAAAAGGGGTTTACGGGGGCGAAAAATCGATCTAGCTAGGTCTCATATCTGGGAAAATTCGTTTTCTCCGTATTTTCACCCGAGCAGAGCTCGGTCGCCCAAAGTTTAGAACAAGATAATGAATAATGACATGACATTATTGACATTAGAATAATGATCATGGCAGCATGGAATTAGTAAGTACAGCTTAGTAGCTGTACTTACTAATTCCATGCTGCCATGATCATTATTCCATTTAGTCCATGGCAGTATGGAATTAGTAGGTACTATTCTATACTATTAAATGAGCATTCTCTATTTTCACCAGAGCAGAGCTCGGTCGCCCAGGTACTATTTGATTATAAGTAGTTTACTGCACAGGGGCACGAATAAAACCAACAGTTACAAAACTTTAGTGATTGAGTAAAAAATGAGTTTCGTGTTATACAACAGCTATAATCTCTCCAAGTGTACCATAAAGAATAGAAACCCGTCAAGTACCTACTGCGAGTACATGCATACCGGTCTCGATTAGCCTACAACCCTACATACACGATTGCAAGTTGTTTCTCGCCCACATTCATTGTTCTTGCTAACTATTAGACTAAAATACACACGCTGGAGCCTTCTTGGAAGGTTCCCTCAAGTCGCATATGGGATTCCGGGAGCCTTTGCGTAGGGCTAATTTTAAATGTAATCGACACACGCAGAGCGCTGCGTCCAGCGCTTGGTGTGGCAACACGCCGTGTTCGGGTTCGCGACAAGTCAATCGTCATCCTGAGGATGCCATGTTGAGAGGTGAAACACGTGTCGATTTCTTTCAGGGTTTTTTATGGCTCTTTAGGAATAGCTAATCGGAACAGGTTACTAAATATATCCACGTCTATTGTATATATATTGTAACAAGATTTCAAACCTAATGCCGACGACACTCCTCGAGGGTTAACTTTAGCGCAAACGTAATCCGGTGCTCTCCTGAAGTCAACTTGCAATATGTATGGCAGCATGCTGTATGAGCTCTATGAAAAATGAGTGGAGTCGAAAGTGTTAAAAAGCATGCAAGTTTGCTAGTAACTAGCATGCTCATTTACATCATGCTCTCCGCGAGAGAAAAATAATCATAGTTTTCGTATACTCATGCTAATTGCGTGCTATGCAGCATCTGCTCGAATTTGGCATGCTTTTGTATTACTACATAGCATGTATATTGTATTGATACCGTAGGTATTAGATTATGTTACTTCTTTGTGGATTTTGCGATGCTACATCGGTTTCTAAATAAATTTCAGAGACTATCAGAACTTCAATGAAAGTATTTAAATTATCATACTATACTAATAAACGAGCAATATTTGTATATTTATTTATTTGTTTGTATATAGATTTCTACTCACGTTCTCGAAATCGGCTCTAACGATTTCAATTAAAGTTTCAATATAGGGGTTTACGGGGGCGAAAAATCGATCTAGCTAGGTCTCATATCTGGGAAAATTATTTTTCTCTATTTTTACAGCCTCGGGAATGTGATACAACGTTGGAATACCTGGACGATATGTTTATCTATTTTCAACCGAGCAGAGCTCGGTCGACCAGGTACTATTAACTGAAACGAGAAAGGAAATTGTATTTTATTGGTCATCAATGACATTAAAAAGTTACTTTTTCGCTGGTCTTTTCTGCCATTCAACTTTTTTGATTGCTTACAGCACTTAAAAGTCACCGTTTGCACATCTACTTACGCCACCAATAAATAAATGAGAAACATAACATATCGAATAACAAACAGTCATAAAACACTACCTCCGTCATACTCATAATAAGTAGGCACCACGGAATAGTTAATAAACCAGAGTGTTATATCTATATTGACGGCCGCCTCACGAAACAGGTTCTCCGACTAACAAAACAGCAGCTGCGTACAGTTACAGCAGCTGTAACTGGCCATGGGTCATTAAAAAACACCTCTTTGTCATAGGAGTCACAGACAGTCCGCTGTGCAGAGCCTGCATGAAGGACGACGAGACAGCAGTTCATGTGCTGTTAAACTGTCCGGTGGTCGCCACATACAGGACAAAGTACTTCGGTAACCCAGGTACCCTAAGTGAGATTGTCAGTGACACCAAGGCGTTGCTGGCCTTCTTTGAGGAGCTGGGGAGGATCGAATGACCGATTTTCCCACCCGTACGAAAAATACGCTCTTTGAGGTGGAGTTGCAGATACCAGCCCGTATTACCTATCTATCTATATTTCTTTCCACTTTCTAAAATGGCGACTGCTGATAAATCTAACTGTCGCGGGGTAAATAAGCGTCTTCACATGGCTGGGACGACCCCCGACTTCTTTGCACTCGTGTATTTCTGCAAAAAAATTACCTTGATATTATGAGACAGACGTCATTCAATCTTTAGCCATCTGGAATCTTAGCGTTCACATTATCACTCCTTTTGCTTACTTACCAGCGCCAGACCAACATAATTTAAAAAATACTAATAAGGTAATTCATAACTAAGTGTTTACTTAAGCTAATATTTTGCTTAGCACACGAGTAGGTATGTAGACGTAAGTAGATAATATACAAGTACAAATTTACCTACTTACGAACGAAGTCCAAAAGGCAGATTAGTTTCAAAACAACAGAATTTACTTATTTTACATACACAACAAAGACGGGTCGAAGGAGGTTAAAATTACCTTTGAATAGCTAAACTCGGTTATATTTTAATGACATGACCGGTCGTTTCCGGTCTCTATAAAATTCAAGTACTTTGAATAAAGGAGACACATTGTTAGATATTTCGCAACCAGTTAGTTGTTTTATGCTGAAGAGTTTAATTTATTTATAACCTGAATTGTATTTGGTAATCTGTGGCACGACCGCGAATCATATTTTATTCAACATAAAACCTGACACTGACCTGCAAAATGCAAAAAACGCAAGAAAATTTGAATTTCGCGGGCTACCCTGACGCTTCCCCCTTAACAATTAGGTACCATCTTAATAAGTACCTAGGTAGGTAGGTAAAAACCTCATGCTGTTGAATGAAAAACTCCCACTATCCCAGGTGCCATGATAATACACGATTATAAAATAACAGTAAACTGTGCAATGAACTTTAACACCATAGTTAATGACTAGGCGGTCTAGATGACTACCTTGTCTTACCTTTCTGACACAAACCGGAACAGCTGGAACTATAATTATTTCCGCACTTCCTTGCAAATTAACATATTTTTCGTAATTTATGGTATTTCTATTTATAGTATTTTCACCCGTGAGGCATTCTGTTTATAAATCAGTATTAACTTCTTCCTGATTGACAGATTATTGAGTGTTGACCAAGTTTTTTTTTAGTCGGTATATAGACCTTGAGGCATATACCAACATACGTAGCCATAATATCTGAGCTGTCATTAAAGTAAATTATAAAATTTGCGAGGCCTCGCGAAGGTTCTATAATTATGTACACCTACGAATACGATGCACCTACTCTTACACGCTTTCTAGAAAGAATCGATCAGTTTTTAATTGTGAAATATATAAAAAAAAATATAAATTACAAACAAAAAAATATTTAGTTATCTAAATTACAAAAACGTAAGAGCAAATGTTTTAAATAAGTACTTCAAGAGATTACATTACAAGCTTAGTGCTTGTTAGGACATTAGGTAGGAACCCATCTTCTAGAGATACTTGTATATAGGTCAGTAAGTAAACCAGGGCGATGGACCAATAACCTGCTAACATGCGCATCGTTAGCCCCTTTACACACTCCGCTACACAAATCTCCATGCTTGATGACAAGTTGATTGGCAACTATCGGTCTACGCACTCTCGCACACCGCACGTAATACAGTTGTCAAAAACGCCTGTCTGAAGATAAAGGATTATCTGTTAAAATTTATAGCTCTAGCATAAATGTAGGTAATGCCTAAATTTATTGTGCGGATGAATTTTCAATTCTCGGCGCTGAGCCGAGCGTTGAAAATCGTACAGTGCAATCCAACATCCATAAGCGTAAGTAACGAGGAAGCTGTAATATATCAACCATTTATGTAGGTACTAAGGAATTGTATTAATGTGGATAGCTATAAGAGTTGGAGATTAAGATGATTTGTACGGCCAGAAAAGGAGTGTGAATACAGAAAGACTTACGGCTTACAGAATTACGGCTGATAAGTAGTCCTTATCAGCCGTAATTTCTGTATAGGTAAGGTAAGGACAATACAATGGTGCTGATTCCCTTGTTCACAAACTAAACTAAATTTAAGTTCAGTGCATCTTTTTCTTTCTATTTCATTAAGAAAAGGACAGAAGATAAATTTTAGTTTAGTCCTGTCAAATTAATCAGCGCCTGTCACTCTCCATACAAGTTTAGACGTGATTAAAAACTTGCCGACTAAAATTACGTCAATTTACGTCAAGCGCTGATTAATTTGACAGGACTAAACAAAAATTTATCTTCTGTCCTTTTCTTAATGAAATAGAAAGAAAAAGATGCACTGAACTTAAATTTAGTTTAATTTGTGAACAAGGGAATCGACACCAGTAACATATTGTGCTGAGCCTAAATAAACTGGGATGAGGGAAGGACGATAATGGATGATAAATCTACAGATAAGTACTAGTAAAATCTAAGTGATGGTGTGGTTTTTAATTTGACTGTTACTCGAGTCGGGACAGGAAGACGTTACGTAACAGAATGCTCACTGTGCCCAGTATTCTCTTGTTAACATATAGGTACCTAATACAAGTAGCCTTCAAAAATATTTTTCCCAATTTGTCGAATATCCGGCCCACAATGTGCTACCAGCGTAAAATTAATAATTTAATTAGTACATACTAAAGGAACGGAAGGTTTTGACTCCTTCATATTTGGTTATATACGTCATTTACACCTTTACGGAGTTTCTCGAGAAACATAGATTTGTGATAATAACTTGTACACTACTACTTACGTGAATTTTTAACAAACCTAATATAATATCGTACTTAAACAGGTGAACGAAGCGACATTGGGGACACTCGTCGCTTAGCATAAAACTTACCGGATAGTCCATTTCCTAGTTATTCCGGCAAAAAATTTGGGAGTTATTTAACTAGAAAAAAGTAGTTCGGATTGATTCCTCTATGTGTTGTAGACGGCATATGGCAATTTCAACCTCATTAAGCATCGGGGATGTAACTCAGTGGTAGAGTGTCTGCTTCGCATGCTGAAAGTCCTGGGTTCAAATCCCAGCATCTCCAAAATTCTATTTTTGAAAACGCTTTTTTTACGATATTATTGATATTGATTCATCAAATTGTAATTTTTGTCACATGCTATTGATATGCAACACAAAACTACTTGTAACATGTTTGAAAATTAAATAATAAAAAGAAAAAATCTCGAAAACAAAATGTTTCTGTAGGATAGTTTTTTTAAATACTGTTTTTTTTTCCTAACACATTGCTTACACCTGGTACTAAAAATATTATGTCATAATACAATAAGCAATATTATTTTCAGTTCAACGACCTTATTTACCGAACTACTTACGAACAACATTTATTTCTGTTTGTGCAATTAATAACATTCCTAACGCTAATTGCGGGTAATTTATTATTGCCTCAGCAATGGTCAGTGTTTTATTTAGAAAATTGCATCATTTTCAATAGCAACCTTCATCGATTTGGCTCGTGCTACAAACTGGCAACGCCATCTATCGCTACGTGTGTGAACACTATGACGAACTTTGATTACAGCGCCATCTATAATTACACGGAGTAACTATAGTGACATCAAGCTTGTACTTGGAATAGAGTAGACAGAGGTATTCTCTTATTGAATTTGCTAATGAAATCATTAAGTCAACAGGAGAACACTTATTCGCTGAATCTTGCACACTGTTGTAATTTACGTTACAAATAAAGACTTGATTGATGGACACTTTTATGTTGCTAAAAGTAGAAGAATTGGGTAAAAGATAAAATAAAACCATATTCTTGGAATAATATTTTAATGAAAATTCAACTAAACGTATAAATCTTATTTATACTTAGGTACAATGAACAAGTAAAGTGGATAAATATTTACATTTAGCTGGGGGGATGTATGCAAGTATAGCCGATCCCCCCAAAATTGCACTAACAAAAATATGGAAGCCCATATAGACTTCCTTCTCGTTCGGTAGCTGGCTCAGACTTATTATAATATGTTTGAAGGAAAGTGTTAAAATTCAAGGCAATCTCATGGTCTTACTATGATATATAAAAACGATTATCTAGCAAGTGTTTCCTCTCGACAAAATTATAGAAAATTATATTTAAGTAAATGCAAAAGTTCAAATGCATATATTCTGAACTAACACGTTTAGGTAACTGTATCGATGGTATATTTTCCTAAAAATCTTTAATATCATTCTCTCTTGAATTTGTTAAGGAGTCACATTGGAGTCATTCTGCAGATAAAACATAAATAATAATAGTTAAGCGAAATGTTAGTATCTTATTCGCGATCTCCTGACTTTGATTATAATGTAAGTTAAAACTTGTTCCCACAAAAACAATAATCTCCTAAAACAAGGTTTCCTCTCTCCTACCCTTTTTGCTATGCCCTACAGGGTCCATAATGATCTAAATTATATAATTACCACCTAAGTACACATTATGGTAAAGCAATAAAGACATTGAGTATTGAGTCATCCAAATACAAAACTGGCACTAATCTCCACGTAAAAGTTGTGGTAAAAATGAGGATAGGATATTTTATTATTTATAATAGTTGTTAATAAATTAGTAAACTATCAAATGGAAGACATTACATTAAAGGAAATTCATTACCTACTTATAGATGTGAACGAAAATCTTAACACTATGGCTTAGATTCAACTGCTTTATCCAAATATGGAAAAAGCTTTTGGTAACTCTGGTTTAAAGTACTCAACCAAACGCGAGAAAACTGCAATAAGAAATTAATTAAGTAGGTACGCTCCTGCAAGCTGACTAGCATTTCTTCAACTGCTAGATACTTTTGCTACAGCACTAGGGAGTGTATCTCAAGAAAATCTTGAAGCACATCCCTTGATACCACGGAGTAAACAAATGCCCAGAGGGTTTGCTATCATCGAAAACGACGACATGAACAAGTGGACACCTCGGCCAGCCACCGAACGAACACAGTATAACGAGTAAACATTGTATATAAGTTAATTATTATAAGATATAATAACGCAGTCTTAGTACGCCGTGGCCACTGGTCGCCCTTACCCTAGTGAGACCGCTCTAGTCTATACTACGGCGCTACTCGATACATACGCTACCCACAGAGTAGATAATAAATGGAGTGCTAACGTACAGCCCATAACGCGCTCAAAGAAATTCTGCTAAGTGTACTGCAAAAGGATTAACTTTTGAGACAACACTGTCACGTCTAGTAATGGTAAGGGAGAAGCTTACAAAATTGTATGGCACTCCTTTTATTTTCTACTTTCCGTCACTACCCCAGAACATCTAACCTGTATGTGCGACCATCGTTGTAGCACTACTGAGAGATATGGCACGAATTCATATTATTATTGTTAATATTGCTTATTCATTATGAACATTTGCAAAACATTGACCCCTATTCTGAAATACACTACAAAACTTACAAAATCTACTTTCGGGGCAAAGATGAGATATCCGAAAATACTACCATGGTCTCGTTTTTCAGGTTCACACATTTTCCAATTGTTCAGTGATTCAGTAGAGCTACAAACCGACGTCAATTACGATCTAATCTAAGTACTACTAATAAAATGACGCTACAAGTAATATGGAAGATAATGAAAGTGGCCTCGCCTACACGGAGATAACAACGCTACACTAACTACCCGACAGGCTAACTGACTAGAACTTATGGAGGGACTAGAGAAAAGGAGTATTTGGAACAACTACTTGCCGTTCACGCGCTTAACAACTAATAACGCCAGTACACATTGACTACAAACAGCAAAATATAGCAGAAAGGTTAAACTCAAAAGGACCATGGGTATAAAACGTTTCTTTTTTCATCTACTTACTCAAAATTATATTGTGTCCTTGATTTTTTGCACAAATTTTTAGCCCACCACAAAATTCTGCTAAAGTTTCTTCATTGCAGTATTTCTATGTATAACTATGATCAAAAAAATTACAGGGTAACTTACTAATTTCGTAAAAAAATTAATGATATTTAGTGTCAATGCTCTGTTAAGACGCTTGTGACGACAAAACGACCCTACCAGTAGTGCTATTCTGTAAAAATCTCACCGTGATAACTTAGGTGAAGTGAGCTGCCAATAGTGTCAATCCTTAGCAACTGACAGCTCACTCCACGCTCATTTCACCTAAGATAACACGGTGAGATCGTTACAGAATAACACTACAGGTGTACACACGGCTACACATCAAGCTATACTTTTCCAGTATAAGCTAACCTCGCATTGTACGGAAATCCTATACAATGTGAGATCAGCATTAGCTGGAAATGTATAGCTTGATGTGTAGCCGTCTGTACCCCATGTGTACTATAGCCTTAAATGACGAAATAATCGACGAATTTAAACAAACAATAATAACTTATATCTGACTAAGTTGGTACGGTAAAAATACAAAAATTGAAGACAAATAGGTGACAAACAAAGGGGAAAAAACTAACGACTATGATATTGATCTGCTTTGACCTGCAATAGCTGTTTCGCAGAATTTCAATAAACAACAGTTTAAGAAACATTAAGTTAAATATTGAAAAAAACGAACGCTTTTCAACAAGCATTATAAAAAATGTATCAACAAACAACAGATATTACAATTTATACTACACTAGTGTGGATCACTCTGCTCTCGATTTCCGATTAAAATTGGGAAGGGTGAACGAATAATGGTGCCGATTCCCTTGTTCACAAACTAAACTAAATTTAAGTTCAGTGCATCTTTTTCTTTCTATTTCATTAAGAAAAGGACAGAGGATAAATTTTAGTTTAGTCCTGTCAAATTAATCAGCGCCTGTCACTCTCCATACAAGTTTAGACGTGATTAAAAACTTGCCGACTAAAATTACGTCAATTTACGTCAAGCGCTGATTAATTTGACAGGACTAAACTAAAATTTATCTTCTGTCCTTTTCTTAATGAAATAGAAAGAAAAAGATGCACTGAACTTAAATTTAGTTTAGTTTGTGAACAAGGGAATCGGCACCATTGTCAGGGTAGAACGGATAAATAAAAGTTTCATCCATGAACCGGTCCAAGCATCAATGAAATAACTATTAGTATTTGGCAGAACCCGTTGACGGTCCAAACTTTTAATATATCTACATCAACTGAGGAGAAGTTAAAGAAATAAGGAGAAAGCAGTATCCTTGTACTCTACATCCCTATTATTGTCTTTCCTTACCTTTCATAGAAGTAAGAAATCAACGAGAGCAGTGCGTTAACCACTAAAAATAATCTAACTATAATAAATCTTTAGAAAATGTTGGCAACTGTTGCGTGAATCGGCATTGACTACTTGATATCTAAAGAGGTCTAATACCTAGGAGTGCGGGACGGGAAGGAGACAGTTTGGCGGCTATAGGGAGTCCAGGCGTGTCCGCTGCACCGCCAGCAGAGCTGATTGCTGCTGCAGACTCTTGCGGAGACCTTCCAAGGTCTGCAGGACCTGGTAATAGAAATGACATTAAAGACATAAATTATTTGACGTAGGTATTTTCGAGATTCGTTCGGCAACAAGGTCTCCACGAGACAAGCTGGATCTAATGTGGAGTTCATGAGCAATGCTTCCTTGACGTTTAGTTTTTAAAAGTTGTGTAGATTGCAGACTATAAGGAAATGTAAAGCACTATTTTTGGCCATTAAACATTACTTATTAACTACATTTTCGCGTGTCACCATGTTCTGCTAGCCACATAAACCTGTCTCTAGATACTATTAAATTTATTTGCCGCTAGATGCTGCTCGCGGCTTCGCAGCTTCGCCCGTGTGGACCCCAATATTATTTTTTTCTAAAATATATGTAGCCTAAGTTACTCCTTATAACATCAGCTCCCCGTCAAAATCGGTCAAGTTATTTTGGAGATAAGCCCGAACAAACAGACAGACAAACAGACAAAATATTAGTATCTTATACAGGATGGCAGGGACATCGACGCGAAAACTGTTACCATGGATTCAGTACATGATTCTGACGAATAATTTCAACGCCCCCTGCGTTGAAATTATTCGTCGGTTATTTTTTTTAAATCTGCTGTTTCATAGAAAAATGCAATACCTAGGCGGTCAAAATGTATGAAACAGCTGTTTTTTCTTTAAATAACCGACTAAATAATTCAACGCAGGGGAGTTCAGAATCATCTACTGAATCCATTGGTAACAGTTTTCGTGTCGATGTCCCTACCACCCTGTATACTTTTGCATTTTGCATTTAGTAAAAAGCTGTGTTTTTAACATTACAAACAGACATTTCCTTTATTTGTATACTAGCGACCCACCCCGGCTTCGCACGGGTATAAACCGGGTTATTATACAAATAAACCTTCCTCTTTAATCACTCTATCTATTAAAAAAAACCGCATCAAAATCCGTTGCGTAGTTTTAAAGATATAAGCATACATAGGGATATAGGGACAGAGAAAGCGACTTTGTTTTATACTATGTAGTGATATAGTATAATAATAGCCTCGTTGGTCTAGTGGTCGCAAGCGCTACTGCTGAGTAAGAGATCCTGGGTTCGATTCCCGGGTCAGGCAAAATGTTATTGGGTTTTCCATCTGGAATTTCTCAGTAGCAGCCCGGAGTCTGGATTTGTGCCCGGTTGATGGCAATAGGCTCGCCCCCTATTACATGGGACTTAAACATAACTGGCGAAATGTGGGTGTACTATATTTAGGTACACCTCTGCCTTACCCCTCGGGGATTACAGGTGTGAATGCGTGATGTTATGTTATGTATAATAATAGATAGGTAGAAATGCTTCTCTTGCTAGTTATGCTGCAGCGTCATCAATAGCGTTCTTACTATAAGTTACAATATGAAATAGGTTGCTATTTCTGAAGATAATGATTGAATGAATGATTTTCTGTAGTTATCTCTGTACCCTGATTTGGTGCTAGACAGATAAGGTGGTGAATGTAAGGCAAAATTTAAAAAAAACATGCGAATTTCTTACAAGTCAAGCAATTATAGTTTCTGCTCTAATAGAGAGAGAAAACGGATATCATCGAAGTCCATACATGCATGGAAGACTAACCTCATCCCGAGCATAAGCCTTCCTCTTGGGGGGCTCGGAGTGGGGTCTATCAGTGGGCGAAGGGGGAGTGAGGCGCCTTGTCACGGGGGGCGGGGGCGGAGCGGCCAGCGGGGAGCGCCGCGCCACCGGGGACAGGCGCCGCACGGGCTCGGGGGAGTTCGCGCGCATGAAGTTCGTGATATGAGTGCGCTCCGGACTTCTACGGGGGGCTTCCACCTGACAACACAAGGTTTTGGGCTGTTTAATGCTAGGGTTACGGTGCTTTATATCAAGAAATAGTAAGTTACAGAGTTTCAGTGTTCAGGCTATCATGCAGAGAAAAAGATAATCGAGAAAGGCAAAACTTTGACCAACAAGAAATTCGGAGTGGATCTCATAGAATGAGAGCGGTTACGCACTACGTCCAATCCGAATCCGAGAAATGTCGGTCCGAAATAGCCATAGTACTATTTGTATGAGGGGTTGCGCACAAGATCCGAACTCTGTCCGTCCGAATTTAGAACATTCCCAATTCGAATTGAACTCGGATCTTGAATTCGGATTCGGATCGGACGTAGTGCGCAACCGCTCTCATGTTCTAAAACGCTATAATTTTCATCTCTTGAATACCTTTTTATGAGTAAATACGATTTGGGTAATTTTATCATACTCCTAGGATCTGGTTTCCAAATTTACCATGATTTGGTAGACGAAGAATATTCTGTGTGTGACAAACAGTGTCCTGCCTTACCTCAGTTGCCCTGAGCTCTCTAACTCTCTGGTTGTGTGGCGGTTCAAGCGGTGCTCGTGACACGGTGACGAGCAACTTCTCGGCCTCTCTAATAAGCTCCCTGTACTTCCTCTCGGCTTCCCTGTCAGCTTCCAGTAGAGGATCCCTCTCACGAACCGGAGGAGCTGACGGTGCGTGATTGCGGCGACGCATTCGAGGTGGAGTCGCTCCTGAAAATAAAGCTGATAATTCAAAACTCGTATGTTTTTGTACATTGTTTAAAAATAACAATGACGTGGAATATATAAGTTAAATCAGAATAAAAATTAAAAAAATGTATTGCATTAATTTCTCTATTTTGTGGAAGTTCATCTCCCCGTACAGTATATTTTCTTAATGTCACTCGGGTATCATCGGATTTCCGAATAGAAACGAATGCTAATTTCCATGTCCATCAATTATTAGATTTATCGTGTATAATAATTTGAATTCAGAATTAAGTACCTACTTTATTGTTGTTTTGTCTTGATTTCCGTGTGAACTATAAAGACCTGTAAAACTATTTTTCTATTTGTCGTGCCTGCGACTTTAGCGGCTTTCCTTATTTTTTTAAAATAAATTACATTAAGTTAAAAGAGTATTAACAACTCTATATAATTCCAAGTCGATTGAGAGCGTCCGGTCTGCACCAAGTGCAAAGGGCAACTGATAGAAATTGAAATCCGACGACTGAGGAAACACGAGGTTTGCCGAGGGACATTATGAACACACTTGTACTGTATGTCCATACTACTCCTTACGAGGGCTGCCTGAACCATATTTTCACCTCCATGTCAGAAGGACATGACAGATGTATTAAAGAGAGTTCGTGTGACAACGTATTAGTGCGTACGGCCTCATCACTCTTCAATCTTGAGCACTCAGTCTCGCTAGGAACTATGCTTACTGGCTAACATTTTCACAATGACATTTAAGGAGGAAGTATTAAGGTAGCCCGCGAAATTCAAATTTTCTTACGTTTTTTGCATTTTGCAGGTCAGTGTCAGGTTTTATGTTGATTAAAATATGATTCGCGGTCGTAACAAATATGGCTTTACTCAATTAAAATCATTACAATCAGCAATAGTGATTAAGAAGAAGTTAAAGGTGTCAAATGTCATGATTTCATGAAATTATAACATTTGACACCTTTGCTAAATTATGGAGTTGTATTGCTGATTGTAATGATTATAATTGAATAAAGCCATAAATTTGTTACGACCGCGAATCATATTTTAATCAACATAAAACCTGACACTGACCTGCAAAATGCAAAAAACGTAAGAAAATTTGAATTTCGCGGGCTACCCTGACGCTTCCCCCTTAATACTCCTCAGTAGTCATCTCACCTGCAGACCGCGGCGGTCGTCGCGGCGGCCTCCGTCTCCTAGCCCTCCTCCTCCCCGGCGACGCAGTCTCATCATCATCTTCGTCTCCTCCATCCAGTCCCGTATCTCCATCCGAGTCGAAGTCAGCATCAGACAATATGGCCGTCTCCCTGCCTCTCGTTCGCATTCCTCGGCATTCTTCGTCGCTAGAGGCCCCGCCCCGATAGTAAGGTGATCTGTGAGGTTCCGGTGATAAATGAGGCGAGAGATGTGGTGACCTGGAATTTGGAAAGGTATTGTAATAATTTTGAGGATTACGAATATTTTTAAGACTGGATGACTTAGCAAAAGTGTTGGATAAAAGTTGTTGCCTGCTGCAAAGTAGATGACTCGAAAAGGGTTGGCAGATAGGCCTCAATACGTTTTATTAGAATTTAAAATGTAAGTCAAGTTATCTACTCGAAATCTCGTAACAGTGGTTTGGCATAGTTGAAATACTTTACTAGGCTTTAACCCCTTCAACTTCGGCTTTCTAAAGCCAGATAACAAGCATACATTATTCCATGTTTTATTGCTCCCGGGCATGGGCCAGTCAGCGTCAAACCACAAACTTTATAAATAGCGAACACTTGATTACAAGTTACAACCTCATGAATACCAAAAACCAAAAATTAGCGTTGGCTATGGTACCTTTGCTATTATAAATGCAGATATACACTTAAAGGTAGGCAGCGATGTAGGTAATTGAATTAACATCTAACTTCGTTGAACAATCATAGTACCACTAACCACTAACCTACTTATGCCGGTGCTCCTCAGTGCTACTTAACTTAATTCTACCTGCTACATCGTAGTGTTAAATTAATATTTACTATGTTAATAATCCTATTATTATTCATTTAAATTCAATAATCGTAGTTGTCGAATTTTATAACGGCTACTATTCAGCTGCAAAAATCAACAACGCTAGTTGATTTTGCGTCTGTTACCGACTATTTTTTTATATTTTATTCCTCTCATTATTATTTCAATTATCTTCTCTTCTAGCATAAAAGCGATTTGATACAACTATATTTTATTTTTAATACAGTCGACCGAGCTCTGCTCGGGTGAAAATACGAATAAAACGAATTTTCCCAGATATGAGACCAAGCTAGATCGATTTTTCGCCCCCGTAAACCCCTATATTGCAACTTTCATCGAAATCGTTAGAGCCGTTTTCTAGAACGTGATTAAAAATACAAATATATAATATAATTGCTAGCGGAAAAATATATCACACTATTAACTGAAGACACCTCACCTGGAACCATACTTGACATGAGAATCAAGTGAGTACGGAGCGTGATGCAGCTGCGGCTGCGTCGGTGGGCACTGCAGCGAGTGCTGGTGCACTATGTTTGAAGGCCTCCTTCTGTTGGGCGAGGTCGCGCCCATCCACGGGTTGGTCCTGATGCGGCACCGCGGTCGGGGAGATGGTGTCGCGCATACCACCACAGCAATGGGGGTTGGCTCCGGAATACAGCGACGGACCACCACATTGGAGGAGCGACGCTGAAATTAGAGAAATTCTTTATTGTTTAATCGAAGATGATGGAATTATAATATGGGTCAGGTTTTCTTACATTATGTAAGAAGTTTTAGTAGGATTCTGACATAGCGAAACAGATACCTCATCAAGCAAGAGGATGACAAGAGGAGGGCCTCCAGGGTTCTATAATTTTTCTTTCATGTTACGTGACTCCAGAAGTTCTGATACAAGTAACAACTTTGTTTATTAATTTTTATCCGAGTTTCTACGCCCTCTGTAAGTAAGAGGGCTTTACAAAAATTGCGCTCGAACTCCCTTACGGCAGCCGGGCGCGGGTATACAAGATTAACTTGTGGGTGTCAGCATAAGTGCTCTCACTTTACGATCACTGCGCACTATGCTCCCCGAGACAAGGAAAGTTGAATGTTATCACGACTGCCGAGCCCGGCCAAACGGCTGTAAGCAAACGATAGCGCGATTCAATTCGACGCCAACGCCATCTAGTTATGAATTTGGAAGTTCGCGCCAGAGTTCAATGTTTTGTTACAGAAAAGTTTTTACGTTCGTTGTTTCGATTTACTTTATTTATTACGGTAAAATTAATTACGTTTTTGGAATTTACGTGTTGTTCGTTAATTCATTAGAAGTAAGTACCGAAATTCTTCGTATACTTAATCCGTTAGTTAGTGGTCTATATCTACGTTACCTAATAGTAGATTGTTATACGAGGGGCTAAAATAACCCATTGTAACGAGGTAGTTTTACTCCCGAGCTTTAGCGAGGGAGTAAAATTTGTACAATTGTGGATACATTTAACGAGATGTTTTTTTCCGGCAACTTAATTTCAGTCCTCTGTGAAGATATTCTCTCTAGATGACACTTTCACTGTTGTAAATTATATTACGGTCACCAATTCAATTCGTAATTAGAGAAAAATTCTAAAGATTTCGCGCCAATGCCCTTTTTATTTCTTCTGTAGCCGCAACGCAATGCACGCATTCTACCGAAGAGATAGCAACATTTAGTTCCATTTTCAAAAATAAATGTTCTTTTTTTTTGTGAACCAGTAATAAGTCGAGTCCATAATCATGATTATTCTACATAAGAATAAAGACTTTTTCGTTTTTCAAGGCTCGTTGGACAGACAAAAATTAAAAAGAAATTACTTTTTCCCCTAGAGCAAGAAATGCAATTTTTTCCCCGCTCTAGTACTCTACAATGATGGCCTTTTTGAGCAAGAGAAGTGAAAACCTTTTTTTTTGCCTATATTGTGTCCCACTGCTGGGCAAAGGCCTCCCCTTTTTCCTTCCAAATCTCTCTGCTTTGTGCGATTTCAGGCCATGTTGGCCCCGCAAACGTAACTAGATCGTCACACCACCTTCGCCGCGGTCTACCTCGACGGCGTTGTCCTCCTTCAGGCGTCCAGTGAGTGACGATCTTTGCCCATCTCTCCGGGTGCATTCGTGAGACGTGGCCGGCCCACTCCCACTTCAGCCTGGCTGTTTTTTCTCCAATATCCGCTACTTGAGTTATGGAACGCAGGATGGTGTTTCTAACGTGGTTTCCTCTAACCTAAACCTAATTAGTTTAATATTAAAATAAGTTAATTTCTGAAAACTGAGCCCCATTTATTCACATAGGTACTAAGTATTAAGTTTTTTAGGAGATAGACTCCAGTAAGCCCCTATTATGTACCTATTGTTTATATTAAATATGAGGTACACCTGGGGCCTAACGTGCTTATCTAAGCAAACACGTGACATTTAGGCCTACATATCAAGTAAACAAGTAACGCTATACCTAATTGAAACCGATGGCAGGCCAACCGACTTTAAATAGCCCTGGAGGTCCACCCTTCAATTAGTACGGTCTACTTAATTAATAAAGCCGGGAGCGCATATAAGCACGTATGCCACTGAACGTACATTATTCAGTCCGTATGTGTAGATACGGTCTTAATTATTAAGTTCATAATGACGGCTATTGGCTTTGCGTCAGACAGGTGAAAATGGATTAACTGTGTGGCTAATTGAAAACTGTGCGTGAATAAATTATTAAATGTGTCATTCATTTGTTTTATCTGATCAGTAAATTCAGTGATCACTTCGGATTTGTGACGTAGGTAAGCTCGAAATTGTATTCCGGGTAATATAATTATAATTAGGGTAATTGTATTTAAGAGTCCGTGCACGAAAAAAACCCTTTTTAAAAGCTTTTATTTTTCGTCAATAGCTTATCTAATTGTAAGAAAGAAAGCTTGAAATAATTGAAAGTCTGTGTAAGGATAAAAGTACAGTTTTCGTGGTGCTAAAACATTCGTGTCACAGCACCTGTTAATAGTTGCATCACTTTTGCGCTCTCGAACGTCGCACGTCGTCACAGCACCTGTTAATAGTTGCATCACTTTTGCGCTCTCGAAAATATGGTTTATTTCGCCTTTGATTTACTTAATGAAGATATAGTTTAATCATAAAATAAAATGTTGATTTTATTTCAAGGATAGCTGAAGAATAATGTGTGATTTTTAAATTTCTTAATATGGTTTGCTAAATAATATGAAAAAATTGATTACTGCCAGGGTTTAAAAAAAGGATACTTCAAAAAAAAAAAAATCTGCTATATTTTGTACTTATGGAAATTGAAGAAAGTGGTTCCTCTATGTACCTACAAGTAGACCATATAATGATGTTGATGATATTTTTTAATTTACAAAACCAAAAGTAGTTTCTTCTAACGAAAAGATCAAACTTCAGTCTCGCGTCAATTTTTCGAAAACTTGTTGTAAATTTAGTGATTTTCCACGAATGCTTAATTTATTTGAAAAATCCCTTTCCGCGATGTACAAAACAAGGAATTTGACTTTTCAAATCACAAATAATTTTGTTTATATTCTGTTTCCCTTTCTCACAAGTTCACAACTGATGAACAAAATTTATCAAAATCTGTCGATTTCGTACACGGACACTTAATACCAATACAGACGGGAATATACCCCAATATTGACGTTATGGTGTCAGATACCACCACCATGTTATTGATTTTCCATTTGAGATTGAAAACAAAACCTAGTACTCAGATAGATCGACATTAAGTACCTAGCACAAAAACAATATCAGTAAATATAATAGACATGTTTGTGTTCTGCTCACAAAACTTTACGACTGCCTTTTATGTTAAGGACGATTTCCCGTTCTGTTTTTATTGCCTCCGGGTTATGTTGACTGGTCACGTGAAAACAGTTGATCCAATAAACCTTAATAAATCAAATCAGGTATTTTTTTATTGCCCAGTGGAATATTCTATTTCCAAGACTTTTTTCCGTGTCCAATTTGTGCTTCTGCGCTGCATGACTACTTTTACTATAGTGCCACTTAGAGAGAACTTAAGTGTTTACAGTATGTTAACTAACGAAGAGCGTTCCCGCTAACCCGCAATAGAATA
Organism: Agrochola lychnidis; assembly: GCA_963680765.1. Classification (NCBI taxonomy): domain Eukaryota; kingdom Metazoa; phylum Arthropoda; class Insecta; order Lepidoptera; family Noctuidae; genus Agrochola; species Agrochola lychnidis. Next base: position 8,982,148 of record OY796849.1, on the reverse strand, counting down.
GCGTGCTTACAGGCAAAAAAAAAAAATACAAATAAAAAAAATCACATAACATAACATCACGCCTTGTTTCCCCGAAGAGTTGGGCAGAGGTGTCCCTGCAGCAGGTACACCCACATTTCGCCAGTTATGTTTAGGTCCCATGTAATAGGGGGCGAGCCTATTGCCATCAACCGAGCACAAATCCAGACTCCGAGCTGCTACTGAGAAATTTCAGATAGAAAAACCCAATAACACTTTGCCCGACCCGGGAATCGAACCCAGGACCTCATGCTCAGCAGTAGCGCTTGCGACCACTAGACCAACGAGGCAAAAACGTACCAAATTAATATTTTTGTAAATATTTTGTATAATGGTTCTTAATTTTTTTTTAAACATGTATGGACGCCAAACTATTGCGGGTTAACGGGAACGCCCTTCGTTAGTTAAGAGTCCTATTACATTTTTTACGCTAATTCATGTGTTTTGGCGTTGTAATTTACAGCAGCAGTAAGATATTTTAATTATTTGTTTATGAATAACGATAGTGCCATTCTCTTTCTTGTAAGTTGGAGTTACACTTTAATTTTTCTTTTCGTGTTATTTATTATAAATATTTTACGAACTCAGTTTACAAGAAAAGCCGTCGGTGATTGAACTTTGACGCTCAAATTCACATACCTAATTCAAAACATAAGTTGAATGTTTACTTGTTTATTGGAGTTCTATAATTTCTCAAAATTCCTTGAGTTTTCACGGAAAAAATGGTAAAGAAAAGCAATAAATGTCTTGATTCAGCGTCTATTATATTCCAAATAAAACACAATTTTATCAAATAATAAAATTTCTATCTACAATGAATACGATTCATTAGTTTTCGTTTCTCAATATAATAATACAAAATTACAATAAATAAAATTAAAGTAGTAGTATATATTCCGCGTCAATTCAGCAAATTACACGAAAAATATGTGTAACTCCAACTTACAAGAAAGAGAATGGGACTATCGTTATTATAATCAAATAATTAAAATATATTACTGCTTCCGAAAATTACAGCGTCAAAAATCATAAATTTCCATAAAAAAATGTAGTAGGACTCTTAACATAACTACTGTGTAACTGAGTGATATGTATATTCTCTGGCTCCTTACTATCCATCACTTACTAACTAAATCAAGTACCTACCTAATAAGAGGCACTACCTAATTAAATAAATTTCTAAAGTAAGTAGGTACTCGTAAACCCTATATGAATTTTGAATAAGCTTTACCTGCTACTACCACTAATCCATTTTCAAAAGGCCCTTAGTCCTTACTTCAGTATGAAAGGAGCCTATAACGCAGATTAGGTACACCGGTACCTCCCACACTGTTTACCATACTGTTCAAACTCTCGTTTTAGGGATATGCGCGGCTTTGGGACGCTATCAGAAAGTACTTTATGGCTAAACGTAAACATACCTTGGCTGGTTCATGGTAGAGATGTGTGGTCGGAGGCGCGGGCGGCGGCGGGGGGGCCACGAGCGGAGCGGCCAGCGGGGCGGGAGCGGTCCCTGGCGAGGTACCATCCGTGGAGTACCCCGTACTGTAGGCGCTTTCAGGTGAAGATAGGTGGGGAGCTGGCAGAGGCCCCGTGGTCGCCGTCGCCGTTGGCTGCCGCGACTGCTTCTGCTTACGTTTCTTGGCCCGCCCCAGCTGCGCCTCCATCCATGACTTGAGCCGCGCGCCCAGCATGCCGACGACGGCACCTACAACAAAGTCTATGTCAATCTAATTCTTGCACGCTCACAATTTACAACGCAAATACATTATTTCGTTCGATTTTATGCTAAAAGCTAAAGCTAAAGCTAAACCAATATTTCCAACACATTGTTGTCATCGAATTCCATAACCAAAGATTAAAGTAAAAATCAAACATCATTTCGCTGAAAGGAAAGCTCACCGTGACGTGAACATTGTACGCACAGCGCGTCGTTCACGCCTCGATACACGAGGAAAACATTTTCGTTCGCGACACTTGAACAAAGGTTTTAGGAAAATACATCAAACGCTCGTCGACGAGCGAGACAATTGTAACCCCAACAGCGGCTGCTCTACATTTTCCTGTCATCAAAACTCACGCTTTGAAGTAAACAAAAGTAGTGACATAAAATGTTTTATCGTGTCGTCATTTCATTGCGAAGAAAAGGCCGTTAACGGGGAACCACGATACTGTGTCTGGTGGGAGTGCAGCCCTCGCCGTGTCATATTTCAAGAAAGTCTAGCGACAGTAGCGGCGCTCGTAAAAAAGGGCGCAGTCAGCACCCTCTTCATTTCCATCAATGGCACATCTTATAAAAAAGAAAGTTTTATTCCATTATCTGTTGCCACGATATATTTAATCAACTGGAGTAGAGATTTCTGATAAGCAAAGTAAATAGAGATACCTAATAGAAAAACAATAAGTATTATTAGAAAAAGTAAAAGAAGTAGGTAAGTAAATGGTATTAAGAAAACTGAGTCTGAAAAGCTACACCCGTAGGTAGGTAATTTTTCTTCCATACGGCGAACTATTAAGCCTCGCCAGCAAAATCCAACTAAAAAATGCCTGACCCTCCAACGCAATCTACTTCGATCGCAATCAATCATCAATATCCTTCATTCAAAAACCTATTACTCACTATGTGCTACCCGTATACACGCTGCTAGTACTTAACTAACGTTTCGACGCCCTGCCACGGCTGCCACCCTCCCAGGGCTGTGGGAAACGAATCGCCGGATAAAAGACGGATGGAACCGACTTATCCAGTTCAGAGGGGGGTGTAAACTTACGAGATTTAGCTAATATTAGCAATCCATTACGGGGCGGCCGCAGTTGGAAAGTTTATTTAACTATCCATCCGCTCTCGGAACTATACGCTCGATAGCTCACCGCTGATGAAATATTGATTGTACCTCTTAACGATACACGATTAATAGTAGATTATGTAGATGTCAGAATGATGCAGTGTGTGAGATTCATATTGATCGAAAGTCTATCGCTTATCAAAAACGAATTACCGCAAGTGTTGAGGCAGGATTCAGCATTGTTGAGAAATTATTGCAGTTAGGTACTTAGAAACTAATGCAAATGCAACTATACAAAGTCTTTATGTATTTTTGTGTGTACTATGTGCCAAATAAACATATTTTCCTTCTTTCTTTCTTAATTAGGTACATACACACAAAAACACGTCAATAAAAAATCTACATAAACTATTTGTGAGCACACTTGTAGCACGATTGTACAATAAAAGGGACAATAAACCTGCACAATCTTCCAATAAGACGTTCTACGAAGCCCGGCTCAAGCTGAGTAATGAATCGAAAGCAAACTAATAAATTGTGGCTTCGGGACAGAGTACCCAACTTCGCAGTTCGCCGCAGATCCCTTTTTCTATCGAAACAACTTAAACAAATGTGAAGTTGGCGGGGAAAGGAGTCGCGTTATCGATAAAACTGTCACCATGTACATGTAAATAGTACCCAGAAGGAAAACCTTTTAGTTTTCGTCCAGCGGTAAGTCTGAACTGAATTGTCCTTTTTGTTATCTTATCGGGGTTTTTATAGTCAAACTATTTACGATAGGTACTGAATTAGTGATCTTGCTCAATAGATTCGAATAAGTTTTCGTATGGTCCTACTGTGTCCGGTAAAATAACATAATATAGAACTTTTCCAAGCTTACTAAAGTCTACGAGTATGTTTTTTGGCACAGGACAATCGCGTAAAAACATTTCCAAAAGATTTCCATTTCAGAAACAGATTCTATTATTCTAAATGCTACCTATTTCCAATACAAATAAGAAAATAAGAACAAATTTCCACTCGATTGCCATTCCATCACCGAAATGACGTCATGATACTTTACTCTTTTCATAGAATCTCCAATAATACGTCCACCATTATGGCTACACAAACGAATTGCAAGCGAACAATTCACCCAACCAAAACTAAATTGGAATACCGTCAATGTCGAAGGCAACGTTGAATGAATGAACGTTACATTAAGGTAACCCATAGTTATTGGAAATTGAACCGAGGTTCGACGTCTATTGTCCCGAAATACAATCGCAATGGAACTGAAATATGAGTAAAATGTATGAGGACGACTAAGAGGGGAATTAGGTACCGTTGTATCAATATTTGCAGGCAAAAATAGGCTGTCTGGTCAAATATTTACCTTCAGATTTGACTTCAGTATTCAAAAATGTGAAAATTGGGGTGAGTTTTCCTACAGCTTTAGTTAAGCTTTGTTTAAACCCGAAATAGGCAGAGTCGCTGAAACTGAATTATTTATGAAGACTAAATTTAATTTTACTAAAGTTTTGTACCAGTTTTGTACTGATTATTTATTCAAAACTTAAAGTGAACATCAACAACGCAAGTTCTTGAGAGAACTTGAAACTTGAACGCCCAATTTCAAGACGCGACTCAATAGGTACAGTTAGAAGTAGGTACCTAAAGATAATTAAAACATTCGTCTATGTTTTTTAACTTTAAATAATTAACCAAAATATTATGATATTTTAACAAGCTTATTTAACTATTTCGTGGCTTTATATAACTCTGAATATCACAGCACAAAACAGTTTTTAATGGCTTCTAATTTGACGAAATGTTTTGAATAGAGTTGAGTTTCATCTCAACTCTATTCAAAACATTTCGTCAAATTAGATAACAAAGCCTTTCCTACCTTTTTAGTCACGTTACAAAAAATAAAGGTGCACTGCCGCCTGCCTCTGACGTAGCTTAATTAGCAAATCAAATATTCATTTATTCAGGGCGTCCCTGATAATGCAGGGGAGGATCGCAACAATAGCAGATCCAAGCTATTCTTGTGTCTCCTTCATTTAAAAATGTTGGCTACCAACCGCTGTTGTTTTGCGATTAACATTGTGCTGAAGTGATTGATTTTTCTGTGTTTGTTGGAACGTTTACTATTGTTTCCTCATATCCTGGTTTTTTTAGAGTTTATTAAGAGAGAGTAGGTATACGGCGGTATCCACATCATCATGAGAACAATCTGAAAGTAAGTATGTTCATACATACAATATAAATACGGAAATAAGTATTTGCAATTTATTCACATAATAATCATGTCCTATGTCTAATTTATAAATGCAACTTAAACAGGATGGAACGGATATGAAATTTCTAAAACTATCCTACAGTTCAAGTATCAAGATGAGACTTCGATGCAAACGAGAAAATTTCCAATATCCGAAAATCGTCACAGTTTCACGAGGCGTGAAATTCCGACGTATCGAGAAAATATCGAGTCCCAATCATTCGACATGACATTCAATTAAATATACTTCCAACTTTTCCTACATGATTTGAGAAGACATTTCTTGATGTTTTTTGTACCTACTTGTGTATCTATGTGAAATACGAGACCAGTAGGTGTGCCTAAGTGGGTAGATAATAGAGATTAATAATGAATGACTAGGTACACTAGTTTCTATGAGCTTGTGGTAAATTGGCTATAGCTGCATTATCGCTCCCTTAATATTAATAACATTTTCCTGCTATCGCTCTACCGCATGAATCCGCCTCATAAATGATGATAGCTCCACGGCATTGTTGAAGCCCAATAGTTACTTATTATATTATAGAACTGGGATCACGAGCCAGTACCCACGTCCTAAGACAACATCGATGAGATTATATTAAAGCCTTATACATCTCGAGTCTTGAGACAGCATCAATATCGCCGGTCGTCTATGTCAGATTAATTGACGCTTCCTACAATCTCGAAGGTCTTAGTTATTTTGTTAACCAAATTTTCCTGTACGAAATATTTTCTCTAACAAATTATTCAGTTTTGTTCAAGATGAAAATCTCTGTTCCCCTTCAGCCCTGTAATTGCGTTAATCTCAGCATCAATCTTCTAATTATGAAGGCAGACGTGGAACACAACTCTGCTTGTCTTTTCATTTAAATGTAAAACAACTAAGTGTGTACTTAAGCGCATGGCATGTGTATTACATTGCTATTGTTCACACTGAGCACGGAAATTGTGCTGCAGACATTTGTAATTAACAAAGTATTTGAAATTAATTTAAGTTTACGTGATATAACGGTTGTTTTACTGAGAAGGTTGAGGGTTGATTGATGTCGATTGTCGATGTTATGTACCCGTGTTTGGTCTTGATTTTGAATATGAAACACGCTTTGAATCTTCTGACTGATAAACGAACGTACTTTAGAGATTTTTAATTTAAATTCACAGTGATTGATGCATTTTCAACACGAATGAATAAAAAAATGAAGAAGACAACATAGAACCGTCCAAACATGCAGATTACTTCCGTCGTGTCTAGAACGAATCCGTATATATAAAACGAAGCAATAGCTTGCCAGACTCGGGCTAATTGCAGACCGCTTTCAAGCTGTCTCGGCGAGGCCTCACGGAATTGTAGACAAACTAAAAAGACTGAAAGGCTTGAGCCGGCTGCCGGGCGCGCCAGACGAGCGGCAATTGTTTGTCGAATCCGACGACGAGCCAGCTCGTTTTAAATGAGCAGTCTGCTACACCGCGAGCCGACACTACTCTCATGTATGCACTTCCTTATTACAAGCATGCTTTTTTACTTGGTGTGCTGAGAAAGGAGTGATTTGAGAATTCTGTCGCTTTATCAAGCGGTTTAAAGCGAAGCAAAGCCATCATGTTTAAATGTGGTGTTAGGATAAATAATTTTATATAGGTTTTTCCTTTTTTCTTGAGTACCTGGGATACTTTGATAATGCTGTTAAGTTAACATTAAGCCGAGTTCAAATACAAAAAGTTGTTGCCTCTCTAAAAATAAACCTTATTCAAATTTCCGGTCTATTTACCTACAACATTACCATAATCCACGTGCGAATCCGCACAACTACAAACACAATAAAATATTCATAAACTAACCCCAAATGCTCAACAAAACGTGACAGTTGCATCTTGATCTACATTCAAAACAAAACGTTTTAATCAGAATACAGAACAACCCTTGAAGGAAGGGCTCACTTGGAAGCCTCTCACAGGGGCAGTGGGCTATCGAACGTACCGCTCATTTGTAACTGTGCGTCGGGAAGCACTGCCGGCTAAATATGGATCCACGTGCGGAAATCACCATTTCCGCATGACAGTTTTTGAATGAAAAAATGCTTAAAACTTAAAAATATAGTTCCTACTTGCTATTTATATTATAAAAGTGTACTTACAGGGGCGCGCGGTGGTGTGTATATGTTTGAAGGGGTCCGCGGGCAGCACGAGAGCGCATGCCGGGCGTGGAGCGGCTACGCGCGGCTCCTGCCGACTGACGCACGCACGCGCGGCGCTCGGCCTACGACACCCGCTACGCCGCTGCTACGAAGGGCGCGTTTGCACCGTTCGTAGAGCTTTCCTAACTCAGGGGTTGATGTAAACTTGTAAACTGTAAATTCATTAAGTTCGCTGTTAATATTTTGATGATAAATGTGTAACTAAATCCTTTAATACAGTAGATTTTCGTATTGTTGCTGGTCTACACTATTATTATTTATTGTTTTAGTTCTGAAAGAGCTTACGCGTAAAATTTAAATTGCGTATATATTTCGGTGTAAGTAACGGCAGGGCCGGCCGTAGCTCAAATTCTCTCGGCGGCTATTAAGTTAATGTCCGGGGGTAGATTTGAACAATAAAAATAAACATTTGCCCACCGCCCATCGGGACGACAAAACTCCTAAACGACATAACTTTGTTATTCATGTAACGATATTAAAACAACAGATTCCGACTGACCTTTTTTACTTAGTTTAAGTCATAAATTACTTGGGAACTTTAGTACTGGAAAGTTTGCCTTAAAACTTTGATGGAAAGAAATGTTTTAATCAATCTGCCTATAGCCTTTTCCCAACTATATTAGGGTCGGCTTCCAGTCTAACCGGATGCAGCGGAATACCAGTATTTTACATGGAGCGACCGCCTATCTGACCTTCACAACCCAGTAACTGGGTAATACGATACCCCTTGGTAAGACTGGTTGTCAGACTTTCAGGCTTCTGACGACCCGTAACGACAGTCAAAAATCCACGAATGACAGCTGGAACCAACGGCTTAACGTGCTTTCCGAGTCACGGAGGAGTCTCGGTATGTAAACATGGTCACCCATCCACAGACCAACTCCGGCAAACGTAGCAATCGACCCGTGCGGCTGTTATTACTTAACCACGAGCTCCTCGTGGAAAAACGTGTTAATAAATAAAATAAATAAGTAAGGAGAGTAGAAGTTTACTGAGTGGAGCAGGCGTATTAATTTCTTGCACGCACACTAGAGACAGGTCACGAGCTGGAAGAAAAGCTTCCTCCTTGAGAGGTTCAGGTTTATTTACTCCCCACACGTACACACGGCTACATATCAAGCTACACATTTCCAGTATAAGCTAACCCGCATTGTACGGAAATCCTATACAATGCGAGATCAGCATAAACTGGAAGTGTTTAGCTTGATGTGTAGCCGTGTGTACATAGTGTAAACAAAGGGGTAACCGCTATACGCCTATGTACCTACTATGTATAAAAGTAGGTAGGTAGATATGTTACAGGAATGTGTTGTGAATAACTAACTGCCGGAAACAGGGAGCCTGCTTTGATGTGCTTTCATTTTAAGCATAGTTAGGATTTTGAAAGTTGCGGTAGAGCTGTTTAGGTACGGCTACACATCGAGCTATACATTACCAGTATAAGCTGACCTCGCATTATACGGAAATCTTATACGATGCGAGATCAGCATAAACTGGAAATTTATAGCTCGATTTGTAGCCGCGTGTACCTACTTATAAAATTTTTGGACATTTCAAATGGTTTTGTAGGTATATATTATTTTACTGGCTTTTTATATTATGGCTACGGGGCTACTGTGGTCATATAGGTACACACGGCTACACATCAAGCTATACATTTCCAGTTTATGCTGATCTCGCATTGTATAGGATTTCCGTACAATGCGAGGTCAGCTGTGGTGGGGGCATACATACTTTAATAAACTACTTAACGATCACATACTATAGACATAAAATACCGCCCACCAAAAGGACGTAGTTCTTTTATTAATCTGACATTTTACTATAACATAATTATTAATCTAACTTTAACATTTTACTCTAACATATTAACTTAACTCCATTTTACTCAGTAGCAATGGGTAAAGGGCATAACTTTGAACAACACCTCTGTAGACTCTGGTAATCCCATCTTCTCCAGGATATTTCTCTACAACGCGACCCAGAGAAAATTTGCCAGGCGGCAATCCATCGGTTTTTATTAAAACAACATCGCCAACCTTGAATTCTTCAGTTTACTTTAACCAAATAGGACGTTGTCGCAATCGTGTTAGGTATTCTTGTTGCCAACGTCGCCAGAAATCGGCAAACAATTTTTGAGTGTACCTACTGCCACCGGGATAAGGAATGAATCGTTGTATCTCTGAAATCAGGAGACAGTACAACGATAGGAGCTTCACCGATTAGAAAGTGTCCAGGTACTTCTATGCAGTCTGCGTCCTTGCCATCGATAGGACACAATGGCCTAGAATTAAGACAAGCCTCAATTTGGCGGCACAGTACCGTAGTCATTTCTTCATAGGTGAGATTAGTGGTGAGTACGCGTTTCAAGTGGTGTTTTACAGATTTTACAACCGCCGCCCACAAGCCTCCAAAGTTCGGTGAGCATGCTGGTATGTAATGCCATTATGTTCCTTCTAGTGCCAGGGTGTTTGAGATATCACCTTCAAAAATGAGATTTGCTTCTTTCCATGCGGCCATTAGTTCTTTGTTGGCACCAAGAAAATTTCGGCCCTGGTCACTCCATATATCGCTACATTTTCCTCTTCTGGAAACAAACCGCTTGAATGCAGCGATAAAGGCTTCGGACGTTAAATAGCTAACAAGCTCAAGGTGCATAGCCTTGGTTGATATGAATACACAGAACTGATGTACGCTTCTTGAGTTCTAATGCCTCTTCCTTTGGACATGGTTATTAGAAATGAGCCTGCAAAATCAACTCCGGTATGTATGAAAACTCGAGCAGGAGTTACTCTCGTTTTAGGCAGGTCACCCATCATTTGTGTCTAGCACACCTCGCCTTGCCTTGATGCCTTACCTCGTGTAACCCAATACTTTGAGCTTATGTAACTTAACATAAGTTGAACGCCGCCATGCAATGTGTCATGTGCATCAGCGATAATCAAAGACACCAAATCGTTTTTGTTTCCCAGTATAATAGGATGTTTAACCTGCTCATCCAAATTCGCGTTACGAAGTCAACCGCCCACCCTGAGGATACCATCTCCGTCACGTCAAGGTAAGGATTCATTTACAGCTTTACATAATTTTAGTCTTTCTATCTCATCTTTAAATTCTTCTTGTTATACTAAGTCTATGCATTTCATTAAGGACTTTTCTAATCCCTTTGTAGTAAAACCTTTTTCTACGGTTCTTTTAAAATTTAAAAATCTTCGACAGTATGTTATTACTTTCGCTATGTCGAAGAGTACTGCACCGGTCAACAAACCACGTTGGAAACCATCGCTTATGTGTTCGGTGATCCGGTGGTCCTGATGCACGCTAGAGTGCTGGGAACGAAACCCAAACTGTTCGTTGAGAATGAGGCCCTTGGTCTCGGCGTAGTCTCTGAGACGCTTATAATAAGCCTCTCATAGACTTTGCCCAGGACTTAGAGCAGACTAATGGGACGGTAACTCCTAGGCTCGGACTTGGGCTTGCCGGGCTTAGGGATACCGATGACTGTGGCTTCTTTCCATGCTTGTAATGACCGGGAGTTTATTACATTTTAATCTTTTAGTGGTTGACCTTGAAACTCCACTCATTGCCAAAGCATACTCAGTAGGGGTGGAAAAAGAAATTACAGTTAAAATAGATCTGAATTTTTAATCATCATCATCATCAGCTTATAATTTTCCCACTGCTGGGACACAGGCCTCCTCTCTGTGAGAGGGAGTGGACCGTAATCCACCACGCGGGCCCAGTGCGGGTTGGTAGATGTCACATGTCTTCGAATTTTCGGTTCTAGGACATGCCGGTTTCCTCACGATGTTTTCCTTCACCGTTTTGAGAGCAGTGGTGATGAAATAATTTACACAATATAAAGTGCCTGTCTGGGTTCGAACCTACGACCTACAACTTGTAAGTCGCAGCCGTTACCACTGGGCCACCACTGCTCCCAATTTTTATAGAAAAGTTTATATTTAATGACTTTAAATTTAAGCATTAAAAACAATTAAAAATACTTACATGGTCTGTCGATAGTTGCGACGAGCAACAGAGCTATCAGCATTTCGTTGGACATGACTATCCTACGTCTCGACGAATTATGCGGTCCAATATATTTTTTAAATAGCCTCTCGCAGTTTTGACCACTAAGGTCTGCTTAACCGGACTTTGATGTGGTCCAATGATTTATTTCTCTCTTATATATACACTGACGCATTGACGTCATCTTTAAGACGCAGATATATGACAGTGACCTTGAATGGTTAGCTTGCGTGTTCTGTACTGAGCTCACGCAACGCGTCGTACGTCCAGCCAGTAATAGGACTCGCCCATCAAGGAGCGCTGTCCCAAATTAGACGCATTATTAATTTATTACACGTAAAACAAAAGGTATTTTAATAAAACACGTATACTAAAATATCAGTAATTTAATTATTTTTAAAATGGTGAAGTTTTCAGAAAAATACGCTTGATGAATTTTGTGTCATTCTCAATTTTTTATCTGCATTAGACATAACTTTACAAATTAATTTCACTATGTAATATAAACATTATCAAAAACATGCCTATATTAAACATAACATAACACATAACATCACGCCTTGTTTCCCCGAAGGGTTGGGCAGAGGTGTCCCTGCAGCAGGTACACCCACATTTCGCCAGTTATGTTTAAGTCCCATGTAATAGGGGGCGAGCCTATTGCCATCAACCGGGCACAAATCCAGACTCCGAGCTGCTACTGAGAAATTTCAGATAGAAAAACCCAATAACACTTTGCCCGACCCGGGAATCGAACCCAGGACCTCATGCTCAGCAGTAGCGCTTGCGACCACTAGACCAACGAGGCAGTCAGCCTATATTAAAATATTAAGAAAATGCTTTAATTGTACATATATTTTTTCCAAATCGCTAACACTACTCGTTTAGACGTCATCTTCAGTATAAAATCGTTAAAAGTCAGCTATCGTCCCCACGTCTCCCGTACCAAAGTCATTGCGCAAGCGCCGAGAGCGAAATTTAAAAAATAAGGTTATATTTCAAGTAAACTACAATATCAACTATTATTTATTTGAATACTAATTTTTTTTTTTAAATAGCAATACCTATTATTTAAATCTGACATGAAGATAACTTTGAATCACTTTTTTCCAAAAAGAATAATTCAAAATAATAATTTTAAAATAGTAGATTGTTATACAAGGGTCGAAAGGAATTAATTCCCATACGAGGTATTTAGACGCCCGAGCGCAGCGAGGGTGGCTATATAGTCCGAGTAGGAATTTATTTATTTATTTAAACTTTTCACACACAAAAAGGTACAAAGGCGGACTTAATAACTTAGGAATTGATGACTTTCACCCGTGTTAAACACTCTACTTTTCATTTCGAATATAAGGAAAGTAAAAAGTTGTAGTTTTTCTAAAAGATTAATTGATAATAACATGAGTGTTCTAGTAGATACTATTAGTCTTTTTTAATTTTAAATATGGAACACACACACCGCGTCACCGCCACGGGTCGTCCCACTTAGGTATTTTTTTAATTCACACTGGTGCCGATTCCCTTGTTCACAAACTAAACTAAATTTAAGTTCAGTGCATCTTTTTCTTTCTATTTCATTAAGAAAAGGACAGAAGATAAATTTTAGTTTAGTCCTGTCAAATTAATCATCGTCTGTCACTCTCCATACAAGTTTAGACGTGATTAAAAACTTGCCGAATAAAATTTCGTCAATTTACGTCAAACGCTGATTAATTTGACAGGACTAAACTAAAATTTATCTTCTGTCCTTTTCTTAATGAAATAGAAAGAAAAAGATGCACTGAACTTAAATTTAGTTTAGTTTGTGAACAAGAGAATCGGCACCACTGGCTGTTTATACAATGACAAGACTGCAGCATTTTTTTTAATCAGTATTTTTCTATAAGGGGAGTACTACACCATCATATCTACGATCACAGATTCATGATCAAAGACACTAAATTGTAAAATAGACAACATGAGTAATTTGTGAGCTTCTTAGATAGGCACATATATGATATAATATGAATATCCCCCAAGGGCGATATACCCATAATAAATGTCTATTTTACAATTCCATTATATCTTCGATCACAGATCCATGACCACAGACTCACCAGTGTAGTACCCCCTCAGTAAAAATTTTCGTAGCTGACTACTAACCAAATTTCGTTCTATTTTTTAAATTCATTCCCGCCCTTGAGAGGGAAGCAATTAGTATGAGTCTTTCCCGCCCAAGGGTGGGGATCAGCGTCTTCCACCCACTACTTGGATCAAACAAACACTACTTTCCAAGTATGAGAAATGAAAAAGAATGTTCTTGTGAATCAATTTTTAAGAAAGTTATAGCTAATTAAAATAGCTAGTTCATAAAAATAGCATAGCTGAGGTGTATAAGCTGTGTTTGTTTGATAGGTTACCGCTCCATGCATGTTGACAGTTTTTCCATCATCACGTGTTTGAAATGATTTAGGTTCTGAATCGTCTGAGCCAAGAGATAGTTGATCCAAGCGATCAAATTGTTCTTGTTCCGTTGGAGATAAATACGAACCCGAAATGTGAGTGTTCGATCCAAAAATGTTCGAGGAATTTGGAACCACGTTGTAAGTATTGCCCTTCTGGACAGTTATAGATCTATAATTGATCTTCGGCCTAGAACCTGCTGGGTGTTGACTATCAATGTCATCATACACCCTTTTTGAGTCTGGTGTTGTCTCAAACTGTTCTGAATCGTCTGAGCCAAGAGATAGTTGATCCAAGCGATCAAATTGTTCTTGTTCCGTTGGAGATAAATACGAACCCGAAATGTTAGTGATCGATCCAAAAATGTTCGTGGAATTTGGAACCACGTTGTAAGTATTGCCCTCCTGGACAGTTATAGATCCATAATTGATATTCGGCCCAGAACCCGCTGAAAGAAAGAAAGAAAATAAATTTATTTGACACAGGTTAAGGCAAACAGTTTTCAAAAACAAAAAACAGAAAAAAACAAAGGAAGCTTAAAACAGTATTGTGTGCCTCATGGCTGCGACAACTAGTGCCTGACGCTGGTTTTCAACTGAACCTTGTGTTACGAGTACGTCTTATGGATGTAAATCAGTTTTATAGTGTGTGTAAATATTTAAAAGAAAATAAATAGATATGTGTAGCAAATAATAAGAAAATCGATATGATACAATTAAGTTAAAAGATAATTAAAGATTTATACAGTGGTATTTTACAAAATAATTAAAATAGCATGATTGCACAATGAACAAAGGACTAAAGGGACTGTCCGTCAATAGATAACTTTATGATGATGATGATGAGTGTTAACTATCAATGTCATCATACACCCTTTTTAAGTCTGGTGTTGTCTCAAACTGTTCTGAATCGTCTGAGCCAAGAGATAGTTGATCCAAGCGAACAAATTGTTCTTGTTCCATTGGAGATAAATACGAACCCGAAATGTGAGTGATCGATCCATAAATATTCGTGGAATTTGGATCCACGTTGTAAGTATTGCCCTTCTGGACAGTTATAGATCCATAATAGTTCTTCGGCCCAGAACCCGCTGGGTGTTGACGATCAATGTAATCATACACCCTTTTTATGTCTGGTGTTGTCTCAAACGGTTTAATCTCAGGAAATGGTTTGGCAAAAAGTAAATTAAACGGTGATTCGGTAGATATCGGTTTTTGAGGATATCTTTGTCTTTTATTCCGCCGTGCAGCCGCTGAATTCTGATAACCAGAATTTTGTCCATACTGTGATGCAGTATTAATCGAAAGTTGATGATCAGGATTTTGACCATCACTAGTTGGATTCTTATTACTTCTTCTGTCTTGCAACGGATCGGCAACTAAAAAAAAAAATAACATCATAAATATAATTTCACGACAAGATCAAGGAGGTAAAGTGAAACAAGTAACAGTATTTTGTCCTACGGAATGTCTTGTAAAAATCCTTACATACTTCAAATGCAAACTAAGTTATGGCACAGATAATATAATATTACGTACAGATACCAAATCCCAAACAAAGAAATGACACCGCCCTAAGTCTGGCTGTTGAACTGGCTATTTTTTTCCTCCATTTTATTAATGGCAGATCAGCGACTCACAAATTACCAGGCACTGTAGTTTTACAACGCCATCTAGGAGTCGACTTAGATACTTAAGATTCTCTATATCGCACATCAATCGCACGGTGCATTCAAGGACAAGTGTAATATAATAAATAACAATACAACAAAAAAAATATCTTGAGTTGGCGGAATGGTTTCATTTCTATGAGTGAGCTAGCAATTTTCACGCTGCAGAGAATGCCTCTTCATGTATTTTTTTGTAGGTATTTCATGCTTAAATCTAGATTTTCTTCTCCTCGTTACCAAATCTACCATGCTAAAACCCTAAAACTGAAATCACGCCTTCTTCGTCCGAGCTCATTTTGACAGTAAGTTGACGTACACACGGACGTAATAAAAAAGCGGCGACATTTTATCGCTTACTGGAATTTCAACGCTCTGCTTAGCGCCGAGACTTGAAAATCCAACAGTGTGTTTTTTCAACGCGCTGGGACAAGAGTGCGTCTCAACGCGTTGGATTTTCAACGCTCGGATTAACACCGAGAGTTGAAAATCTAGTGCACAATAAAATCCCGCCCTGTTTTTATTACGTCCGTGCGAACGTCGGTTAAATGTTTTTAGAAACAACAAATAAAAACCGGCCAAGTGCGTGTCGAACCACGCACAATGAAGGGTTCCGTAGTTGGGATGAATTTATCCCAAGAACAAACTTAACTTTGTAGTTGAAAAAAACATTCCGTACCTATGGGAGAACATGTTTTTGCAACCGCAAATTTAAGTTGGTTGATTATTACTCGTTAACTTAGAGCCTACTTAGCTGTGATAGGTTTCCTTTTAATTTCGTTATAAATAGTACTGCTAGGATTCTTTTTCACATAAACCAACCATTTAGCTGGCAGGGGGGGAGGGACACTTGACTCTAATGAATAAAAGCGGCCAAGTGCGAGTCGGACTCGCCCATGAAGGGTTCCGTAGCAGCAAGTAACATTGAATGAAAGGTAAATTGCGGTTTACGATTTATGACGTATTAAAAAAAAACTACTTGCTAGATCTCGTTCAAACCAATTTTCGGTAGAAGTTTATATGGTAATGTACATCATATATTTTTTTAGTTTTATCATTCTCTTATTTTAGAAGTTACGGGGGGGACACACATTTTACCACTTCGGAAGTGTCTCTCACGCAAACAATTCAGTTTAGAAAAAAATTATATTAGAAACCTCAATAATAATATCATTTTTGAAGACCTATCCATAGATACCCCACACGTATGGGTTTAATAAAAAAAAATTTTTGAGTTTCAGTTCTAAGTATGGGGAACCCTAATATTTTTAGTATTTTTTTTGTGTGAAAATTTTAATGCGGTTCACAGAATACATCTACTTAGCAAGTTTCAACAGCATAGCTCTTATAGTTTCGGAAAAAAGTGACTGTGACATACGGACGGACAGACAGACATGACGAATCCATAAAGGTTCCGTTTTTTGCCATTTGGCAACGGAACCCTAAAAACAGAATAAAATAAATATTTAAGGGGGCTCCCATACAGCAAACGTAATTTTTAGTCGTTTTTATAGATAATGGTACGGAACCCTTCGTGCGCGAGTCCGACTCCCACTTGGCCGGTTTTTTATAGAAAGTTTTAGAAAGATATCAGTTAAATGAAAAAAATATAATGAATTAGATACTTGCCAAAAACATGTTAATATATTTCTTTGGGTTATTATATTTCTATGTAAAGTAGGTAACAAATTATAAAAAAAACAGTGGCACTCCGGGAGTGCCGACAGAAGTGAAAACTTGAAAAAGATCTTGGTGGAAGAAAAATACTTGTATAGAACATTGGCTCGTAATCTTATCTAAATAAAGATCACAATCGCGATTACAAAAAAAAAAACATGTGTGCTATTCACACGTGGTAGAAGTGACCTTCAAAAATTTTGGCTTCCAGAAAATGAAAAAGAAAATCATGTGACAGAATTGTTTCTCTTTAAAAGTTTTTAAAAAAGTCCGCAACGTGATGTGCGTGATGTGTGTGTGTGTGTAGGCTAGGGAAGTTATGAGGGGGAATACTTTTACCTAACGTTTTAAAGTTCCACTTTTTCTGATAAAAGCGTGATGTAGGTACCTAAAATGGCTCTTTAACGTACGTATTATTTATAAAAAAAAGGCAGAAGCTAGTAATCTTATATCACGCCCTTCATCACCTCCTGCATGCACATCATAAATGCGCGCGCAGTACCTACTATGTTTATGCGTCTGAAATAAAAGATTTAATTTTAATTTAATTTTATCATAATTTTGCTGCGATGTTATTTTAAAACTGCGATATCTCCTAAGATATTCATTGAAATCGAATGATGTAAAGGGCAATTTTGTTTTGAATTAAATACTTGTGATGAATAATGTATTTATTTGGATAAGAATTAATATCATGTTTAAAAAAACACCTTCGCAAATAATGCATTATTTTAGAACAATTTTGGTTAGCATAAAAAAGGTTATAGTGAGCCAACCTTAAAAGATAGACATAATATATGCTGGCGCGGACTTTTTTTTAGAACTTTTAAAGGAGAATTCTGTCTGTACATGATTTTTGCGAAACTTTAACCGTTTACGCAGCGGAAGCTCTCAAAAGGAAAAATAAAACCCCCCGATTTTGAAACATTCTTCATTGGTGCTCCGCTGCTATTAGTCTTAGCGTAATGATATATACTACTTACTCAATAAATGGGCTATCTAACACTGAATGATTTTTTTTAAATCGGACCAGAAGTTCCTGAGATTAGCGCGTTCAAGCAAACAAACAAACTCTTCAGCTTCAGAGAACCACGAACATTATGAAACACTGTATAATGCTTCCTATCTCATTTTCTCCCACATTAAATCTTATGAATTTATGTCGGTCTCTTTTTACTGTCGCTTTTTCGTTTCATCGACTTTCAAATCACAACGATGCTATAGAAGTTTTAATTTAAAAAAATTCTTCCAAAACCTTTAAAGTAAAAATTACATACTTGCATAGAACTTTGATACGTAACATCGTATAAATAAAGAGCAAAATCGCGTTTACAAAATTGAGATGTCGGTAACGGTGTCGCGAGTTCAATTGTTTTTCCCATCTCAAATATGCCCAACGCGCTTATAGAAGTTTTCACTTCAAAAAATTGTTTGATTTTCCTACTAAACGTAAAATAATAACGACAGATAATCGCGTTGTCATGACACAAATTGAGTAAAACGCCATCTATTGCAAAGAGCTCTGAACAAAATGATTAACTTTATCATTTTATGTGTTCGAATTGAAGTAAAAGGTTTCATTTACCTTTTTTGTTGAACATACATGATTCATGAGTAGATAGATAAATCAGCATAAACAAGGAAGTTTTGATTTACTAATCTTACTTAAGTATGCCAAAATCTGCCGTTTATCGCTTTTTAGTGATTGTTAATTTCATAATTGTTACCTATGCTGCTATCTATGTTTTTTTTTTCAAAACTAATTATAATTTGTTCGAGTTGAGTGAGACCCCATGCTACGGTTACGGTAAATAATACTGCCGTCATAAGGAAAAAGGGCACAACTTACATTTTTTCCGAAATTTAGTTATATACATATTCGAAATCAGAAAAAAATGGCCATCTGCCAATATTTTTTGTAAAATTTTAGAAAGAAGATAAACAAAAATACCGTAAGCTCAAATGGCACAACTGAGCCACGTTTTAAAAACCAATAAAAAATTTAAACTCGATTTTCTCCATTATTTATAAAATGTTAGATGTGCCCTTTTTCATTATGACGACAGAATACTATTGAGAGCACAAGAAGCGACAGTATAAATTACTAATGTTATATGGGAATAAATAATAGATATAAGTAGGTACTTACATGAAACACCAATGATGGCGACCAGCAGTAACGTGGTTGCTTTGGTAGACAACATGATTGCTTCGCTGTCAGAACAATAATGATGTTCGTTGAACTTCGTTGCTGTGCTTTGCTGATTATACACAGCGTCTGACGTATATTCACGGAGAAAAAAACGGTTCACCGGTCAAATGATTGATAAGCAGCTGATAACCAAATTTCGGTTTTTCCCATTTTGTCAGACTAGCGTAGGAACGAAAACAGGAAAACTATTTATAAAAAAAAAACTGGGAATTTTTGTTACGACAGATGTAACTCCCAATCACGTGTTATTGGAGTGTTGGATGATGCTTAATATCCATTTTCTATGATATAGGTATGAGGAGCAACCTAGGAGAAGCCCTAGGCGCGTAGTACGCTACCAGAGAAATATTAAAGCAGGATGTTTAAAGAAGTGTTATTGTTTAAAACATGGAATAGATAAATTATCTATTCCGTGGTTTAAAACAACTGCTAAGGCCCGGACTCCACCATAGCGGAGATGTGCGGAGACAAGGGCGGATCCAGCCTTTGAGTCAGGGGGGGGTCACATAGTCGAGGTCAGTCAGAACAGGTTCCAATCAGCAAGTATAACGTGTCTAATTATAATCTAACTACACCATGGACCTCGCAACAGGCAGGAGATTTTTTTTCAAGGAGATGCATTTTCGTCTCCTCATCAATAGGATACGAAAAGCAAAAATGTAGGAGAGCGCGAGCAAGGCGAGCTCGAATTTTTTTGCACCTCGTCTCGGAATTCTCGGTTAGGTTTCTATTAAACATCCTTACGGAAATAGCAGTTGCTTTGTCGACTTATGCAGAAAAGTTTGAGAGCTAGAAAATTATAGAATTCAAGAGCGAGCGAAGCGAGCTCGAAAATTTTAGCACACCGCCTTCTGTAGGAGATAAGGTTTTTTTTTTCGAGTTCCTTTGTTGACTTATGCAGAAAGTTTGAGAATGTAGATTGTAGCGAGCGGAGCGAGCTCGAAAAATTTCATACTCAGCCTCCAACTCTAAACTGCTTCTTACTGAATATTTATGTTGACCGTGTTTGGGATGTCGTTAAAAAGTACTTCTTAAGATTTAGGGGGCCGCCAGGGCCGGGGCGGTTTGTCTTGACACTATTCTGAGGTATTTAATTTCTACGTCTAGTTGCTAGCTTTAGATAAACCTACATGGACATATGAAACGTCAGAAGCTAAGAATCGTTCACTTGATCGTTTTCTATGGAAAAGAGCCGGCAGAAAAATCCACGGTCTATCATCATAATTATAATACTTAACAGCACATAGTCTTATTTTGCATTCGTTCGCATGTGTGGCAATGGCAAACATCCTACGTGGCAACATCATACAAAGTATTTATTTGATTTTTCAATGAGATTAGAAAAAATACCAGTGGTCGACCTAAACGCAGCCCAGGGGGGGTCATGACCCCCATAACCCCCCCCCCCTGGAACCGCCCTTGTGCGGAGATATCCGAAGCGGAGACGAGAAGAGACGTTTTTCAGCTAGGGTGTATCCACCGAAGCTGTGCGGAGATGCGTACTTGCTAGACTGGAGCGTAGATTTGTGCTGGCTAGAGCGAAGATGTGTGCTGGCTAGAGCAAAGATGTGTGCTGGCTAGAGAGGAACTATTACGGCGCCGCTCACTGCACGCCGCTCACATCTCTTCTCGTCTCCGCTGCGCGCCGCTGCCAGCTTGCGAGGCACAGCGCACATCTCCGCTTTGTACCCCCGCCCAGCTCTCGTCGAGGTACAGCTCACATCTCCGCTTCGATCGCGCTATACAAATATGATACATCTCCGCTCAGTGGTCTCCACTGAAGCTGAGTAGAGACGAGATGTGTGAATAACGAAATTCTATTGATTGTTTAAAAGACATCTCCCCTCCTCTCGTCTTGTCTCCGCTTTGGTGGCCCGGGTCCGGGCCTGGATACTTATAGTGTGTTGCTATTAACAAAGGCCTTTTCTGCCTTCAAACTATTTCTCATAGACTGATCCCGCAATCCGTTGAGATGGATTTTTGAAATACTTTGAATGCAGTTGTCTTAATTCTAAAATC
Source organism: Agrochola lychnidis (assembly GCA_963680765.1). Lineage (NCBI taxonomy): Eukaryota > Metazoa > Arthropoda > Insecta > Lepidoptera > Noctuidae > Agrochola > Agrochola lychnidis. Next base: position 8,960,841 of record OY796849.1, on the reverse strand, counting down.
ACAAGAACACAAAGACAAAAAAAATCTACATTTAATACAAGGTGGTAGGGACATCGACGCAATAACTGTTACCATGGATTCAGTAGGTAGGACTGAACCCCCATGCGTTGATATTTTTCGTCAGTTAATTAAAAAAAAAAACAGCTGTGTCATAGAAAAGTGCAATGCCTACGCGGTCAAAATGTATGAACAGCAGATTTTTTTTTTAAATAACCGACGAAAAATTTCAACGCAGGGGGATTCAGAATCATGTACTGAATCCATGGTAGCAGTTTTCGCGTCGATGTCCCTGCCACCCTGTATATTCCGTTTATCCATAATTAAATCCCATCTCAACAGATCACAGTGTAGATACCTAAGTACCTAACCTTCCTATTATTATTTTTTACTTTTTGTAATTATTTAATTAACTTTCTTTGGGAAGTCTGGAACAATGTCTTTGTGTATATAATTTTAAGAGTTGGGCGTTGATGGCTGCGCCACAGTATTTTACTTTTGTGGCTATCTTCGTTTTCTGTAAATTGTAAACTTAAGTTGTTCCAAATAAAGCTTTTATTCTTTTTATTCTTATTCTTCCTTACCTACCTGCCTTTCTAACACAATTGCAGTGGGGGCTGAATTAATCATACCCGTAGGTGGTAACTAAAAAGCATCTTTCGAAAACAACCACATAACAACATTATTTAAAGTGTTTTACCAAAGTGGATTCGGAAGGATCGAGTTTTGGGAACAGCGAGAGGGCAATGGACGAAGTAGAATGATTGATAATGTTACTCCTTTCCTGTTTTCGCCACAAAATAAAACAAAATTCTGATCGAGATCGTAGCACAGCCCAGCACAGGCCAGGATAGATTCCAAGATGCAGTTTAGAAAAACTGACTACAAATTGAGTACGTAGGTATTAGGTCCCTACTTAACTTTATTTAAATGAGAAAATTTGAGCGGCAGTTAGTAGTCGAACGGCTAACACTTCGCAAGGGGGGAAGAGCTGCCTGCCAATCCCAATCCGCTAAACCAGTCTTTTTCAAAGTAGAAAATAACGAGACACAGCCCCGGATATTGGAAGGGGGGGGGGGGGGGGGGCAAGCCGGGGCCTGCGCCCCGGGAGCCAGCTTCAGGGGCGACAAATTCGAGCGTGTTGGACAAGTGCACCACCCAGCACACAGCAACTTTGCAATAAATGAGACGCGCAGAACTTTTATAATCTTTCTATTTTTCTTTTTACAACAGTTTTGTCGAATTTGTAAAGTTAAATTTTCATTGTAAGAAAATTTTAATTTCGCGGTGGCTAACTTAGCGCATCCCCATAAAAGACTGGCGAAGGACGGCAGACGGCAGTTTTTGCCCCGCCTCAAAAAGATCCGGGGTTGACGAGACTTAAAAAATTCCAACCCTCCCCTCAAAGAAGGGTAGCAGCTCCTACTTATATCATAATACCCAAGGAGAGGCAAGACTATAATAGTAAGTACCTACATATAGCACAGATACGCGTCTATGAAGCTATACCTCCGTGGACAGTAGGCCTAATATTAGGTGTCGGTACCTAATGTTCTAAAATAATATCTTTCATTACTGCAGCGGACGGCAAAAGAGCCAATGATGGACGAACGTGAAAATGTGGGCCAAGACGAAGCCGAGGAAAACAATCATGAGTGATCACCATCATTGCCTGCTACCTAATTGCGCAACGTATTTTGATTACCATTCAAGTAGAATTTATTTCAATTTGAATCGAATTGCTTTTATTTTACGACTTTGGAATTGCAAAACTCCAATATTTTTTAAACAAACTGCGGTCTGTTTGATACTCCATTGAGTGAACGAAATGCGTCTAAAAAGGCTATTAATCGAATTGCGTAACCATTTTGACAGTTGTAACTTTGTTTCAAACTATAGAGTAATTTGTTTTGTCTGTCATATGAAATAGAAGGCACTGTAGTGGTCGCAATAGATTTTACTTAGCAATCTTTTTGGGATTAACTCGTGAAATCTCCATAATTATTAAGAAAAAAATTAAGTAATAGTCTTCCTGATAAATTGTGAATGTGTTTTTATGTAAAACCTCAATGATAAATCAATTTTATTGGTATGTTAAATATCAAAGCAGCGAGGTCGATCATTAATAATAATTGTGAAAGTTTTCTTGTGAGTTTAGTGCCTACAACCTAAACTAAAAACAAATATTATTATATTCCAGAAACGAGGTATTTTGGTGGCATTTTAACGAAAGACAAATTCGTACCTCATACCGTACCAAACTTGAGCCACAAGCTTAGCAACCCAGTCGAGCTTGTAATACATTGGAAAAGCAAAAACTTATAATTGAGGAAGAACAAAAAAAAGCAGTTTGAATCATTTTATATTAATGGATTATGTAAGGACATTGATGAACATACCACTATTGCCACATCATTGTCTGTTTAAGGTATGTACTTACTTATTATTTTCTTTCTAAGTGTTGAACATTGAATGTGTGTTAAGTACAGCAACAATGTTACACACATAGGGATGTATTTATAAACATTGCTTATAGTTAAGTGACGTTAAAACCTCAAAAATGTATGATTAAACAGTTGCTAATCATTACATAACTTTATGCAACGTTTATAAATAAACCCCATATTGTTTATTGGTGAATACGAAATGCACCATCAAACGTAAACTTACCATACATTTAAATACCATACATATATTTTCAGTTGCCTAACCTACTACTTATATGAATATTTACTTAGCAATTATAACAACAAAGTAAAGAAAGTAGGTAGGCAACTGAAAATATACCTAAGTACCTATCTTAAATGTTTTTCACTTATTGTTAATATTATTAAAAAAATCGATCTGCCCAGCCTTTACCCAACTATGTTGGGGTCGGCTTTCAGTCTAACCGGATGCAGCTGAATACAAGTATTTTACATGGAGTGACTGCCTATCTAACCTCCACAACCCAATAACTAGGGAATACGATACCCCTTGGTAAGACTAATTGTCACTTTCGGGCTTCTGATGACCCATAACGACTGTCAAAGATCCACAAATGACATCTGGGACCAACGGTTTAACATGCTTTCCGAGGCATGAAGGAGTTTCGGTATGTAGAAATGGTCACCCATCCACGGACCAACCCCGGCAAGCGTAGCTTAACCTGATGGATTGCCCCGTGCGGCTGTTAGTACTTAGCCTATTAATATTATTAGTAGGTAAGAATATTTAAGTCAATTGTTGCTTATAATTGACCCAATTGTTGTTTATAGCAGAATATTGCTATTCTATAAAGTGACTGTGGATGGATGTAATGGATGGTGGAATATATTGAAGATTTACTATTCTTTTTTTTTCAGGTGTCAGGCTCAACTACATTATTCAAGATTTTTTTAACTGTCTCTCATTCACTTACAACAAGCAGTACATACATAATCCATGATGATTTCCACAGGAAGACATTAGATTCCAAATTCCACTAATCCTTACAGTATGTTTGTTCCAATTCCTTTTTGCTCTATGTCCAAATATTTCATATTAATGTGAATAGATGGTAATGGTGCCGATTCTCTTGTCCAGTGTTGAGTTAAGGTTGTAACAATTTAATAAAACAGTTTTATTTGTTTACCATAATTTATTTCTCTCTATTTCCTTTAAATCGAATGAATGACAGTTAATTTAGGTAAACACCTTTAAATAGTATCATTATAATTATAAAAATGTCTGTGTTTGTATAAAACAAATAGTATGCCATTCTTAATTATTTCATTTAAAGTTATTTTTATTTGTCCCTCTATAGTTCATAATTAAAACACTTTATTAAAGTTTACACTGTTATCAATTAACACAATAGTTTATATCACTGTCGTACAAGACTATAATCAAGTTTTCTAAAAAAAATATTTCATGAAGGATCTTCAGTTTCTACTTTTGTACTTAAGAAGCTTGAAATCTGAAGTAGCAGAGCAGCAGTGCAGCACAGCAGGGGCAGTATCATTCATGCTGCCTTCATGTCTTCGTAGGTGAAATTCCCCAGGAACTCTACATTTTAAAACAAAGTCATATTATTTTCTGCTCAAATAAAGTACTCATGTGGCAAAGTAGGCATATCAACTAGGCCCATGGCTAGATGAAAGCCTGTCATCATCATCGTCATGCTGGTTGTATAATTTCTTCTTTATTTAGGGCTGACTTTTCAGTCTCCAGATATTTTATAATACTAAATTATAATGGTAATTGGATAAACATAAAATATATATTATGATGTGTCTGTCAAAAGTACAGCCAAGGAAATATATTCATAATTGAGTTGCTATGCTTAATTCTTAATGATGTGTCAAAAAGCTTACCTTCAACGATTAATACATAAGATTCTAAATCCAATCCATGTTTGCCACCTTGCCACCAACTTCTTTGTTAGGAAGTCAACAATATTGATATTTGGTAGTGTTCCATTCTTGTGTTTTCAGCACGTCTGTGAAAATATTATGAATATGTTTTGTAGTTATCTGTTATTTGGTTAGGTAGTGGATATTATAGTTTATTTCAGCATCTACTTATGTACAAAAATATCAATGAACAATTTTAGTTAGAATGTGAGACATAGTACGTAACTATTATTTTAACCACAATAAATAGTTAACCTCGCGTAAGATGCCTGTGTCTACGCAACAAAAGAATGATTGTCCGTATACGTAGACTCACCAATAATGTACCTACAGCTACAATAATCTAATGAGATACGAAGGTACTCTCACACACGTTATTCCTATTTATATTGGTTTACTTACTTGTAGTGATAATATCGACTTAGATACTTTTCGCTATGGAGCAAAACAGCCTAAGTCTTAGTCCATGTACTTAATTGTAGTCTGTGATCTTGGTGAAGCTAGTACAAAACGAAGTCGGTGTCTCGAACGAGAGAATTTTCCAAAGTTCTTCCGACTTCCACAAGCCACAAGAATAATGTTCCAAAACTGCTTATTACAGGCCCATGTTTCTGTACGTGAATAGTAAATATAATTTTGTATGTTGAAAAATATAAAACAACTATTAATTTAAAACAAAAACTTTACCGAAATCAACAAAAATAAAATGTAAACAGATACGTCGCCATGATTGATATCGTATTCTCCACAGACTTCAAAGAATATTCATTCCAGCCCAAATTATTGTCAAAGGTTTAACATGTGATGTCATATGCCTTTCCTTTTCTTTTCCCCACACTCTGATAAAGTTAGAGCAGCAAAGGTATACTTTAGACAGGCAGTAGTTTGCATTAAATCGTCAACGCATAACGCAATGAGGGCAGATCATTCAACTTTTACTCTCAGTGTTGCAATTTTTTTCCCCTAAGTCCACTATAGACTTGCGTCTAGATACATCGAAACGAATCAAAAATCCGATTTCAATCAGAAATGGAATCGTATCGATAATCCGAACTAGACAAACCGATTTCACAAAACCACGGAAGTGTGGTTTTGCCTAAGCAAGTTTTTGTTTATATTTGAATAGTTTTGATCGATGCACTTACAACCGAATAATATTACTAGAGACGATCGAAACTGCGAGCCGGAGCCTCTCCTGAAATCGGTTTTCTGTTACCGACATTCGGTCGCTGTTTTGGGAGTCCATTTGAAGATTTGAGTATGAAAATAAAACATAACTTATGTAATCATAGTATTTTTAGGGTTCCGTACCTCAAAAGGAAAAACGGAACCCTTACAGGATCACTTCGTTATCAGTCTGTCAAGACCCTTTTTCTCAGGAACGTACGGAGGTATCAAGTTAAAATTAATATCAAATACGTCTGTGGTCCCTTAGAGCTCTAAAAAATCAAGCTTCTAAGTCAACACAATAAAAAATTACGGCTATTTAAGCGACATATTTTGGTACTCGCAAATAAATCAAAAACTACAGGGTACTTCCCGTTGACCTAGACTCATAAAATTTGGCACAAAGCCCGTCTCATTGCACAAGTAAAGGAAAATGACAGAAAATTGTAAATTTTCAGTTTTATCACATACAAAAAGAAAAAAACCATTACAAACTTACATTTGCAGTTGGAGAATTGACCGTGACATATATCAATATAGGGGAGATGTTTTTCAACTACAAAGTTGTTTGTTTTTGGGATAAAAACTCCCAGGTTTAGTGGAAATCCCTCTAAGTTGACAACACTGCTTTTCTACGATTTTGTCATAGGCCACAGATAGCAAAGACGTGAAAAGAAAAACGTTTTATTACGTAGTTCAATTGTGGTAGAAAGTATTTTAAAAATTGGTTTTTCATTTTTCGGCAATCATTGTACATTTTTATTTATAAGCACTAGTAGATCATCAGTTGTAATTAAAACAAAATTACATTATAGCACAATAATTTGAATATTAACCATTCATAGATGCTGTAACTAAACATATCAATTTAACAATTATAGACAATTGTATTGAACATCCCTATACAATTTCAGTCGTATGGTAAAAAATGTACATCGCAATTCCAATTATGGCATGCGATTAAGATTGGACTTGCTTTCGATTCAGAATTGCAATCAAAAATAAAATATGTTACGCAATTAGGCTGGGTTGTGGCCAAGGTTTGTACTTATAGACTTTTCTCAAATAATGCGCGGAAATTCAAACAAAATAATTTTCTCAGACATAATTGGAAATTCGAACACTATTTTGACGACCATCTTCGAGATAAATAGAAAATGCTGTACCTACTGGCCAAATAGATGCGAGTATACCAGTAGGCTGTTCTCGCAGAGAGTAGTGGTAGCCCAGTGGTAACGGCTGCGACTTACGAGTTGTGGGTCATAGGTTCGAACCCAGACAGGCGCTTTACTTTGTGTAAATTATTTCATCACCACTGCTCTCAAAACGGTGAAGGAAAACATCGTGAGGAAACCGGCATGTCTTAGAACCGAAAATTCGGAGACATGTGACATCTACCAACTCGCACTGGGCCCGCGTGGTGGATTACGGCCCACTCCCTCTCACAGAGAGGAGGCCTTGTGTCCCAGCAGTGGGAACATTTATAGGCTGATGATGATGATACCAGTAAGTATAGCGATATGAATAAGAACATAGAACTAGTACCCGTTTTCACCTTCACTAAGTGACACTAATTACCTAAATGAATCCCTAAATAAAAGTGCAGTGTTGTATTTTCAACGCTAGGCTCAGCGCTGAGAGTTGAAAATCCAACAATGCACTTTTATTTAGGGATTCATTTAAGTATCACTTAGTTGTCGGTGAAAGCGGGTATAAATTAAACGATTGAACGATTTAAAATTCGGCAGTTTTCAAACAATTTCTATGTCAGTCAGGTTTCAATGTTATAAAATTAATATTTCGTTTCGAGCAAGGTAAAGTTACGGTAAAGTAAACCTACAGAGACTGCCTCGTTGATCTAGTGGTCGCAAGCGCTACTGCTGAGCATAAATGATCGAGGGTCTGAATTCGGTCGGGCAAAATGTTATTGGGTTTTTCCATCAGAAATTTTTCGGTAGCAGCCCGGAGTCTGGATTTGTGCGATGCTATAATATGATGTGTTTTCATATTAAAAAAGTTTTTTGCGGACGAAGTCGCGAGCACAAGCTAATATTTAGTAGCTTATGTTTATAGTTCGGTTTTTCAAAGGTAAAGAACATGTAAAACAAAAAACCGTAAATTAACCGGTACAATTCAAAACCGGTTAACTTAAGTGGTTGTAACAGCTCTATGATATGTCTCGCTGCAAACTTTAGGTATTTTCACACACCCAATTCCGATCTCTGGATATAACTGACCGAAAACTTTATTAAATAAAAATGACCACATTTTTAACTGGTTTAGACTTTGTATGGGAAAAGAGCGGCCATTCTATCCATAATAAAAAGATTGAGATGATAATACTAACAGGGATTTGTGGTTTTAAGCGAATGGATAGAATAATAGAGTAAATAAGAGGAAGTCTAAAGCGAGCCGTCCACCGCCAACTAATCTAAGTTAGTTAGTTAGTTTAGTTTACCTCGCCAGTTTTTCATACATGTGCGTCTGCCCACAGTATGAAAAACTGGCGAGCTAAACTAAACTAACTTAGTTTAGCTGGCGGTGGACGACCCGCTTACAAGTGGCACCGGTCCGGTGCAGGGGCGTAGCTACTGCCGTATCTGCCGTATCAATTATACGGGGCCCCCGGGCCACGGGGGCCCCCGACGTGCGTAAGCAAAAATTATAAAAACTTCCCAAATTCATCATCAGCTATAAATGATTTAATAAATCAGTTTGCCGAAAAAAGGCAAGGAGAGTGTATATTTAATTTGAATTGTTTGTATAGTTTTTGGAAAAAGTGACGGATAGATAATTATGATGAATAAATATTTCTTATTTTATGCAAACATTTTTTTTTTTTGTGCGAAATCTTTACCCTTCATAAGGGCCCCCAAACAAATTTTTATACAGGGCCCCGCCAAAGCACGCTACGCCACTGATCCGGTGACTAAAGTTGTGAGGAAATCGGTAGTCATCGTATTGGCACGTGATAGGGATGGGATATGGAGGAATGAGGAAAATATCGTAAGGAAAGTTTTGAGTATGAATTTGATATGGTTATAAAAGTAGAGGAAGGCCAAAGAAACAATAGATGGAATGACTGAAAGATGATTAATGGAGAAGTGGGGAAGAAAAAGATAAAGTGCACCGACCCCAAATAAATTGAGATAAGTGCAAAAGAATGATGAACCTTTAAGTCAAATAATGGAATCACACCTAACGATTTTTTTTAAATCAACCCCAGTGAAAAGGATAATATAGGTAGGTACTTACCTACTTAGTTTGTATTAGGGATGTTAAGGAGCTCCGTAACTAAATAATGTTCTTACCTGATCGAGTTTTGCATTCAAAACAGTGCGCCTCTCTGTGGCGCCTATAAAAAATGTAATGATATAATCTGTGCTATACCGTTCTATTCAGATCATTCAATGTTCTTTCCATTCACTCATTGGCCAATGCAAAATCTCATCTGTTTCGTTCTTCGTTCTCTTATGTCAAAAAAGTTGTAACTGCTTGGTGATAAAACGTAATGTTTTTTAGTTTATTATCGAACTGTGTTCCCACGCTCTTACTTATTTATTGAAAGCATTAACAATCAAGCATTTAATTACAGTAACTATTAAAGAAATCACATAGTGAGTTAACGACAAAACTTTTGAGATAGATAACTGGTGACTTACATCGACACTGGTGAATTAATCAGCTGAATCATAATGAAAGCGCCTTTTAAATAGCTGAAAGTAGGTGAAGTGTGAAGAATAACATTGAATCGTACGTCGCGGTGCGTTACTGTCGCGTGTGAGATGACGGATAGCACTTTCGTCGCGAAGCCGGCGAGGGGCTGGTTGCACCCCGACTCGGTCCTCGCCAGCGATGGAATCACGTATGCAGTCAGGGTAAGCATCTGCTACAGGCACATTACTGGCATTCAAATAAAGAATGATATCTGTAAAAATGTATATACCAATGCAAGGGATCAATAACAGGAAATTATAAATATTTAATACATTCAAATGAATGCAGTTGGTTTGTTCTACACAGCTTACATAGATCACGCTCATGCAAATAAAATAGTTTTATCGTTTTCAATTTAATATCATGATGTTAGGTACATCATGTTTGAATACCTAGAATATTTTAAAAATGTTGACAAGCATGGAGCAAGACATAATTTACACACAATTGTAACTTTGTTTCAGTATGTACTAATGTTATGAAAACTGTCACAATCAGTAGTAACATGTTGATACACTACATTTTGTAACTACTGTATTACTGCATAGGCAATTATTGTAACATATTATGGTAGTTACCTACATTACATTTCTTTCTTTAGTATAATTATAGTCTAAAGTTATCACTGTCCTAAGCCTGCCTCATTTGTGTAGTGGTCAGAAGCACCATTGCCAAATGTGGTCCTTAGGATTGGAGTTTCTTGCCTGTTCTTCTCCATAGGAATCTACTATGCTTGGGAATGGGCAACTAGCTTCATCTTTCTGACTGACCGACCCCTTGACAATCCCAAACTACCTGTAATTGGTTTAATTGAAATAAATGCTTTGAGTTTGAGTGAGTTTGATGCTATTTAGTCTGGAATGCAGCCCTCTATTTTATGGGACCTTTATGGCTGGCAATTATAAATAATAGTGTATTAGGCACCTCTTCATATCCCCATGTGAAATACTGAGTGATGCTATTTTTAAACATGTCAACTAAATTAGAACACTATTACAGTTCAAATTTTTTAAATTATATTTCTTTTTCAGTATATTGGCTGTATGGAGGTTTTAACATCTATGAAGAAGCTCGACTTTGAAACAAGATCTCAAGTAGCAAAGTAAGTTTCAGCTTTGCTAATATTTAAGGTTCCAAGAAGACATTTAAGAAATAATTATGAATAATCATTGTTTCTTGATTGCGGTTAGGTACATAAAGTAATATGACCCATGATATTGTAGATGGCTTTTAGTTAGAGTAGGAGAGGGAGAATAAAGGATGGACTGTGTGAAAGATAATATGGCTAGAAAGGTGGCTATAGATCATCATCTGCCTAGCCTTTTCCCAACTGTGTTGGGGTCGGCTTCCAGCCTAACTGGATGCAGCTGAATACCGTATTTTACATGGAGCGATTGCCTATCTGACCTCCACAACCCATTAACTGGGTAATACAATACCCCTTGGTAAGACGGATTGTCAGACTTTCGGGCTTCTGACAACCCGTAACGACTGTCAAAGATCCACGAATGTCAGCCGGGACCAACGGCTTAACGTGCTTTCCGAGGCACGGAGGAGTCTCAGAATGTTAAGATGGTCACCCATCCACAGACCAACCTCGGCAAGCGTAGCTTAACCTGATGGATCGAACCGTGCGGCTGTTATTACTTAGCCACGAGCTCCTCGAGAAAGGTGGCTATAGATATGACAATTAATAGAGAAGTATGGAACAAAAAGACATGTTGCGCCAACACCAAATAAATTGGAATAACAGCAGGAGAATGATGATGATGATGAGCCTTGATATTTCTTTTTTGGATAGACTTATCAAAAAAAGGGTAGGGGTAGGGTAACGGTAAAGGGTAGGGGTACCCTATGGTAGGGTAAGGTAGAGTGGGGTTGGGTTGGATATTGTAAATCACACTATCACATCACACTAATATTATAAAGCCGAAAATTTGTGAGTGTGTGTGTATGTTTGTCTCTTCTTCACGCTCAAACGGCTGAACCAATTGGGATGAAATTTGGCACACAGATAGTTTATAACCTGGATTAACACATAGGATACTTTTCATCTCGATATTCCCACGGGATCGAGACTTATGCAGGTGAAACCGTGGGGCGCAGATAGTGTGAGTATATCTCAAGAATCTCACATTAATTTACAATACCCATTAATTATTATTTTTTTTATGTTCCTTATTTACTACAATCTGTCTCCTTCATGGGACATTCAGAAGTATGTTGGTTGGTGCTATCGCTGGCTCGCTCAGTATGTAACCTGTGTCACATCCTCATTGTTTAAACAGTAGTTATATTTACTGTGATTGGATTAGGTCTTGAGGTATTTTGCGCTTTAATCGTCGCGCTTTGTTGTGATTCTCCATTACTGACCGAGCTAGAGTATTTGGATGTTGTTGGATTCGTTCTTTATAAGACTTGGTATGGCGTACAATTTCCTGCTTCACAGTGGGCATTCGTAGGTCATGGTGTAGTAGTTCGTTGGGTACAAACCAGGGTGCGTTAGTTATCATATGCAAAGCTTTATTTTGAAACCTCTGTATGATTTCTATGTTTGAGTGAGATGCGGTGCCCCATAATTGGATCCCGTACGTCCAGATGGGCTTCAGTATTACCTTGTACAAGAGTATTTTGTTTTCGAGAGATAGCTGAGACTTTTGCCCTATGAGCCAGTAAAGTTTTCGTGTTTGGATACCAAGTTGCTTTCTCTTAGTGGAAATATGTTTTTGCCAGATAAGTCTTTTGTCTAAATGCAATCCAAGATATCTCACATGATCTGCTTGTGGGACTTCAATGTTGTTCAGTGTGACTGGAGGACAGGATCCTCTTCTTAAAGTAAACGTAACATTGACTGATTTGGTTTCGTTGGCTTTCATCCGCCACTTTTTAAGCCAGTCTGATATGTCATTTAGTCCTTCTTGGAGTATTTGTGAGGCAATTTTTGGGTCACTATGTGCAGCTAGTATGGCGGTATCGTCAGCAAAGGTCCCAGTAGTTAGTGATTCGGATGTCGGCAAGTCTGCAGTGTACAGTAAGTAGAGTACGGGACCCAGTACGCTACCCTGTGGCACTCCTGCATGTATGGGACAAAGATCAGACAGTGCTTCCCCACTTTGTACTATGAAGTGGCGCTGTTGTAGAAATGATTTTAGTATTCCGTACAGGTGATCTGGTAGGGCGTTTTTTAATTTAAAAAGCAGACCTGCATGCCAAACGCGGTCAAACGCTTGAGATATGTCCAAAAATGCACTGGTACAGTAGGACTTTGCCTCCAGTGATTCCATGATCTTATTTGCTAGTCTGTACACTCGGTCGACAGTGGCATGTTTATTGCGGAACCCAAACTGATGGTCAGGAATTAGTCCTTTTTCTTTGAGTATAGGTAGAATTCGTTGCAGCAGTAGAGATTCAAATATTTAGATGGGATGGGTAGCAGGCTTATGGGTCTATATGATTTTGCCTCTTCTGGTTGTTTGTCTGGTTTCAGTAGCATTATAATTTGCGCAACCTTCCACTCCAGGGGAAAGAACTGTAGTCTTGTCATGGCGTTAAATAATGACGTCAGAAAAGTTATGCCAGATTCTGGTAGTTCTTGTAATATGCGGTTTGTAATAAGGTCGTATCCTGGTGACTTTTTTGGGTCCGACTTTTTTATAATTCGGGCAACTTCTGTCTTTGTAAATTTTAAGGGCATTTCTTCCGTATTTTTAGGAGTATTCAAATAGTCAGTAATTTCTGCGGCATTTACTGGAGAGCCTTCATATGAATGAGGAATAAAGACTTTTGAGAGATGTTCTGAGAAGGTTTCGGCTTTCTCTTGGTCCGTCCGTGCCCAGGAACCATCAGATTTTCTTATAGGAGGAGAAACACTAACAGGCCGTTTCAGTCTTCTGGTGGCTTTCCATAATGAATAATCTGAGGAAGCAGTAGCATCCAGGCCAGTGAGATAATTATGAAATCCGTCATTACGATCCTTATCTAAAATGTGTTTCAGCTGTCTGTTGATGTGATTGAGTTGTTCTTTCACACCAGGGTCTCTGCTTTGCTGCCAATGTTTCCTCATTCTCCTTTTTTGGATTATTTTATCTAATATATGTTTCGCTACATAGTTGTCCGAGCTTCTATGTGGTAGTGGTAGGGTTGAAGACCAGGCTGCATCCTGCACACTGTTGTTAAAGTAAAGAACAGCTTCTGTTATTTCGTCTTCAGTTTTTAGACTAACTGGTTCCTGGAATGCTTTGTCGATGAGCTGTCGAAATAGGGGCCAGTTAGTTTTTTTGCTATGCAGAACGCATTTTTTGGCGCATTCTTGGGCGGTAGTGTGTAGTTCTACTATGATTGGAGAGTGGTCTGAGGACAGATCCCAGCAACTCCGACACGATATATTGTTATTTACGATTCCTTTGCTGACACAAAAATCGATAACATCCGGGATTTTTCTTTTGTCTGTTATAGAGTATATCTCAAGAATCTCACATTAATTTACAATACCCATTAAAATGACACATAGTTTATATAAGTAACTTTGTTAGTACAGTGCAAGTAAGTTATATTCAAGGGGGCACTGTACTAAAGTCAACCCTGCAAATGTAAATATAATGATAGACAGAAATTCTAAAAACACTTTTATTGTTATTACAGAGAATGCATCGCCAGAGTATGTGCAGCGGCTGGCTTAAGATCAGCTGACAAAAAGCGCAGAGTTTGCCAAGCTGCAGTCAGAGCCCTTGCTGCTCGACCACGGATGGCACACTCTGGAGCCAATGTAGCTCTGACTATATCATCTAAAGCAATAACTTTAGCAGCTCTCGAAGGCGGGGACACAATAGCCCGCCATGACATGCCGCGAGTCTCATTTGCATCTGGAGGAGATACGGACTCCCTAGACTTTGTAGCCTATGTAGCGAAGTCTGTGCCTCCAGCTGAATGGAGAGCATGTTATGTACTAGAATGCGGTGGCAGATTAGCACAAGACGTTATAGCAACTATAGGACAAGCTTTTGAACTCCGTTTTAAAGAATTTTTGACGAAACCTTCATCGTAAGTATTCAAGTATCCCTATTATTCAAGAAATGTAGTTGTTTGTAAAACCCGAACCACCTTTCCCTCTTGGTGTTTACAAAATAACCTACTAACAAATACTTCAAGAAAAAATATTGAATTGAAAGTAAGTTATCCTCATATTTATGAATCATTCAATTCCTCACTTATATGGGTACAATTATAAACTTACAAAACAGTAATAATAAGTCATTCTAGTACAATAGTTTTAATAACAGGAAAAAGTTCAACATGCAAAGTTCTGCTTATTTAAATTCCTGCATAAACCAGAAATCAATTATTTCCATTCCTATTAATTCTTTCTTTTCTCACAAATAAGTTACTCTCTTGAACTCTTATCAAACACTACCTCAATAATAAATAAAGCCCATTTTTCCTAAATTTTAAAATTAAATTTACATAAATTTTAAATTATATTAGTTATACCCCTTATTGTTTTAGTTATCTTAACAAGTAAGAGACTTTATAACTTGGGTGATACCAATCTACCTATTATAACAAAACAAAATGCTTATAAAAAAATACTTTTAGGCATACAAACATGTAGACTTTCGCTACAAGCAATGTTTATCTACAACATCCTTTTAATATTACGGTAACACATTATCTCCACAGGTTCACTATTATGACTATCATAAAGTTATTTATCATGTTTGAAACAACAGTTACTCAACCTACTCTTGCTAGACATAATATAACACATGTGCGAAAACAAAATATTTAATTGAAGAAGATAAATCAAACAAACCTTGAATGAATCATTGCTCTGTTTAGTTTACTTTGGTATAATTAACTCTGCATTCATTGACATTAATTAATATTGCTGTTTACTTGAATTGAAATAGGACTTTTATGTATAAAAAAATTGTGAAGCCAACTACACTAACTGTAAGCAGACAAAATTCTTGGATTATTTTGATGACTACGGACTTAGCAGTAGAAGAGGTGTATAATATATCCATGGGGTATAATAGTATCTATGTGGCATTAAGGGCTCAAATCCAGAGTCGAGGCTGCTACAGATAATTTCCTTGTAGGCAAACCCAATAAATAACACTTCTTGGTTGAACCTACTTAACAGTTGCACTTGCGACCACTGGACCAATGAGGCAGTCATTAATAAACGAAATATTTTTAAATTCCAGGTTAAATCTAAACGGAGGAGCACGGTCGCTGTGTAGCACAGCCAGCAGTATCCCGCCGGACGAACGCGAGTACTATAACGACATGCCGGACAAGACTCCGCCGGATACTATGCCTTCATACAGACACCCACCGCCACCGCCACTGGCTTCACTCGCCAATCTCGCTCCTATATCTTCGTAAGTATTCTTTGCAATATCTTGGTAAGCAGATTCTTCGACATCATCGTCAGCTCATAGTAGTTCAATGCCTCTTCAATCGTATGCTATTTAACTCAATACTAATTCTTCGTGAAACAATATCACTATCTTCCGGCTAGTCAAACATTACTTAACTAAATGGACGTTTTTGTTTTTCTGCTAATGCAATACACCTTTGACCATAGTCAACAATGAAGGCTCAGCAAACTAAAGAAACTTCTTTTATTCTCATATGGTCGAAATCACCATTAATTTGCGTGCTATCATATAGCACGCAAATTAATGGTGATTTCGACCATAATAAAAGAAGACCATAATAAGAGAATAAAAGAAGTTTCTTTAGTTTGCTGAGCCTTCATTGTTCAGTACGGAAAAATCGAACTCCGGCGTACATAATCGAGGACCGGATAGATAAATTGGCGAATATCCGTCTGTAAATTGAACGGATATTCAGCAGTTTAACTATGAGCAATCTGGTTTAATACGCCTTAGCTATAGACAGTTGATAAAAAAAGGATGTAGACATAAATATTTTGCACTTTCTAAGAAGATGAATCACTGCGTTATATCTGCAAAAAAAATCCAATCACTTAATGAAATAAATATTGATTCACTGCCTTGGAAACTAATACATAGTGAGTCAGTACTGTTTACCTGGTAACGCCATATCGGACGAAGGTTATCGCCCCACGTAGATCTACAATCAATAAGGAAACGAGTCACCGATCTGGCCGACAGTGCCGATAAACTATCAATAGTATAGTATACTTTCTCGCAAATCTGGGCGTAAAAACATAAGGTAATCAATGACTTACTTATCACCTAGTGAAGTTCTTTTTTTTTTAGTTTGGGCATCTCGTAGTTGACCTCTGAGATCATAACTACTTAACCGGGCTTTCCGGTGGGTGCCTTAAGCTACTATACTTAAAACCTCCAGCCAGGGTTATTCAACTATGCTAATTAAAACTAGGTGAACGCTCGCTAAGGGCACCCCCTGTGGGGTACGAACCTCGGCTTAGGTCGTCAACCGGAGGGAGGACATCAAGGATGGGACGGGCTAGGTAGTGAAGTTCTCTAAAGTGTAATAAAGAACTACTTGCTCATTTATTCTTCTTCTCTTTTAAGCATTATCGATGGCAATCTAAATTTGAACAGCCCAGAAGTAACGATTTTAGCTTTATCAGTAGCGTTCAGTTCCTATAACATGCAGGTATATGGGCTCGCAGTATATGATATGTGTCATCGTTTATGGAACTGCACCACATTTTCACTCCAGGCTGGAATTGTCTATGAATATCCGACTGTATGTATTGTTGTTTTTTTTTTCAGATGCGAGGAAAGCGTACGACACTACGTGAATCAGACGCCGCCGCCGCGTACGCCCCCTACTGCGCTGTTGCCCAACCATCACACTGATATCTTTGACATGCGTGAGTCTCATCTCATCTATTAATAATAGTAACAGTAGTAGTAACTGCTTGTTTAGTCCAGCGGTCTCAAGCGCTACTGCTGAGCATGAGGCCCTGGGTTCGATTCCCGGGTTGGGCAAAGTGTTATTGATTTTTGCATCTGGTATTTTTCAGTATCAGCCAGGTGTCTGGATTTGTGCCCGGTTGATGGCAATAGGCTCGCCCCCTATTACATGGGACTTAAACATAACTGGCGAAATGTGGGTGTGAATCTTTCGGGAAATACCGATGTGTTATTTATTATGTTACGTAGTAAATAGTACAAAATAAAATCGATTTTCGTGCCTGTCTGTGTGCTTAGATCTTCTAAACAACATAATGAATGTTGATGCGGGTTCCATCATCATTTAGAGAACGGGGTTGGCAACTTTTCAAAGTGGCGCTAGCATAGCTTTAACCAAAAATAGAAGATTTTTTTAAGGAACATATGATTTGACATTTGATTTGATTTAACAAGGTCTGCTTTCCTTCCTCATAAAGATGCACCTCGTATCTACAATTTATCTTTTAACTCACTTATCTGCCATGTCATGCCATGCCATCCATGTTTTTTCACAACTGTTCTTTCAATGTTTTAAAAAAAAACGCAATCAACAAGAAAGCCAAAACACAACACAAACTTGACAGGTAAAAGCTATGCTAGCGCCATCTATCTAAAGTTTTCACCGGCCAACCCATTTGCAAGAAGATTTATGTATAATACATTAATATTCAACGTAGATATAGTAGAAATCTCGGATGTCCTGACATGTCGCCACATTTAAGTTGCACCCGGACGAAGCAGGAGCGGGTCGCTGGTGACATAATATTTAACTCGTTGCCGGAACACAATGAGACAGATATAAGACAGACGTGTAACAATATCAGTTTTATTGTTATGACGGCTATGACCCGATCTGTGTTCGCGAAGATGTTAAATAAAATTACCAGTTTACATTTGCGATGCCAATTACAACCGTATGTAAAAGAACATAAAGTTTTATGGCGGGTAGCACACCTCCACCGCGAAACCATAGCAGCGAAACCGTAGCAGTTCAATTCAACTGACTTGTGTCATGTTCCGCTACTCAAATCAGATTCGAGTAGCGGAGGATGTGTGCTAAGGTCCTATTTATTAATGACTTCGCCGCGGTTGCCGCTACTCTTAGTTTTTCTTCGGACTTTGTTTTTCGGACAATTCATTATTAATATGATATTTCATATTTCCATACAGTAATATTGCCAAATTAATCAAAACAGGTAAATATTTCACAGCTATTTGCGACGTTACCAATTTTTATAATAAACGCTTTTAATAGTATAGGGTAGCTCATACTAATTTAATGTATGGTACTACTAATTCCATGCTGCCATGATAGTACTTACAAATTTTATACTGCCATGTCATTACTCAGACTAGTTAATAGTTATCTGTGGCGCACATTACCGCACTAGTGCATTAATATAAAGTAAAAAGCACGCGTGTTTAATACACTACATTATGAATCTAAAAGCGGTTCAATATGAGCCACTTTACGAGTAAGCGTGTTGAAAATAAATAAGAAGTATAACTAACTAGCTGTTGCCCGCGACTTCGTCTGCGTACATTTTGTATTTCATCATTTTTTATAAATATATCCAGGACGAAAAGTAGCAAATGTCCTTCTCCAGGTCCCAGGCTTCCTATCTGTCGAATTTCAAAACAATCAGTTCAGTGGTCTAAGCGTAGAAAAGTCACAAGCACACAGAGTTACTCTCGCATCTAAAATATTTTAGTCTGGATCTGACGAAAAAAAAAGGAAGAAATTTCATTTATTTGCGCTAGATATCACGCAAATAAATGGCGCGGCGGAACCTGCCACCTAAAGTGGGTGATTACAGATTTCGAGTGTCACCAGTATTATACCCGAGTGCGTAATGATTGGAATAATTCCACCAAAACGTTCCTCATTACAGAACCATTCACCGCGGCGCCGATGACGTCATCATCGGCTGCGTCATCATCATCAGCCTCAGCATCATCTCCCGGCGATGTACCTGCCGAGCCGCTGTCGGCACAAGCACAGGCTGCCTTACTGGCGCGTGAGCCCTGGTTCCATGGACCTATCTCTAGGATTACTGCTGAGAAGGTAACTTATGTCATATTTTGATACAGATTAACTGAAATAATGTTATGCGACAACAAGGCCTCGCTTTCTTTTTAACCGACTTCTAAAAGGAGGAGATTATCACTACCACTCAATTTGATCTTCAGTGAATATGAACGAACCCTGTATCTAACTAAAGCATTTTAATTTAATAACTAGCCCAGAAATATTTGACGTATACTGAGCAATGAGCAATGTGTGGCAGTACGAGCTGATTGCCTTTCTATACCAATTTTTTTTTTCTTCAATGTCTTCTTCTTTCTTCTTCTTTTTGTGAAAACTTTCAACTAGCGATCATCTAACATTCATCAAATATAATGTTTTGCTCAACTACTTCTATTTTATTTTTACCGTACAGCGACAAACCTTCATCAGTATTTATTTTGTCAACTGTAATAATTTTATTTGTTGTTCAGTTGGTGGTGGAAGATGGAGAATTTCTGGTGCGCGAATCAGCGGCGTGTCCGGGCCAGTTCGTGCTGACGGGAGCTAGGAAAGGCAGCCACAAGCATCTACTCCTCGTCGACCCCAACGGAGTGGTATGTTCCTTTATATTTACTCACAGTTTCTGCAATCAAACAAGCTGTTGTCTCTGTATTTCAGAAGTCTTTGTTAAGGAGCTCGTCCCGGTAAAATGTACCTCTTTTTTCATCCGCGAAACAGATTTGCTGTTTTCCGATTTGAAGAGTCCAGTCTAATAAGAATGATGACAAAAAAAAAAATTGTCCTTCGGGTCGATTATTGAAAAATATTGGACTCTTATTTTTTTTTTCTTTTTTTACGTAATCAAAATACTACGACGATACATTGAGTTAAAATGTGCCACGACGTCACGAGTATGTAGATGACGTAATTGTGACGTAGTGACTCCTACTCCCCAACTTTAATGCGTTTTATCTAAGTAATTTTTTATATGATAAAGCAAAAAATACATGTCTAATATTTTTTTATTATCTTACTGATAGACTAAATAGAATTTCTTTTTTATACCCAGGCTTTATCCCTATTGTAGGCCACATGAGACACACATTTAGGCCTACTTTCACCACTGATCACTAAAGAAATTTAGCGCTAAGCAGATTTTATAACATCATTCTGTCTTTGTCAACTTCAAACAATTTTCTGAAATAGAACGATATTTGAAATTCGTTTAACACTATTTAGTGTTTTGTGCGCTGTTTTTTATCTAGAATACGTCTTCCCAAACACATAGTAATGATGGTTTCCTATGACACAGTAAAATAATGTTTAATTCTCGCTAGGTGCGAACTAAGGACCGGGTGTTTGAAAGCGTGCCGCATCTCATAAAGTACCACTGCAGCAATGAGCTGCCAATCGTATCGGCTGACTCTGCGCTACTTCTGCGCAAACCTGTGCTGCGTGACGGTGCGTCATGAGGAGCATTACGCACGACTACACAGCACATACAATACTCCAAGCTTTTATTTACGACTGATAATGCAACATTGCCATTGCATTGCAATAAGATCTGTAGGAATTGATAACACGAATTGAAAATTCGCTTCCGTATGGTCCCCCAGGGACAACACCGTCTCCTCCTGGTACGGTCACCTCTAGGCCACACTTACCGGGTTTCAGCTAATTTTATGTCCTCTTGCTGTCGAAAAGTATATATTCTATTTGTAAAATGTCGACTACATTTAATTTTGTCCATTACTAATTCGCCGAACCCCGGTAACCTGGCCTTTCCGTACGTAACATAGCATAAGTTCTTCGACAAGTACCCACTGAGTGTACGCATTTATAACGATTCCATTTTATATTGATATATCTGCAATAAAAGTGATAGAATAATTGTTATTAAGTACCAAAGTCATGTTTTGGTTGGAATGCTATTGCAAAAATTGTGATTTTTTTCCAATAAACTTATTTTATAAAATTATATATAATACTAGTCTTCACCAAATCTTTATTTAGGAGTGAAGGCCGCTATCTTGTTTTAGTGAGTTAAATCATGAGATTAGTTAATATTTTATTAATAATAAGAATAATGTTGCTGTGCAATTGACCATGCCAAACTGTAGTCACACACCACTGGAGACACAGGAGTCTTATTTTTATATTAAAATGTATTTTGCTAAAATTTCATATACATTTAATGCCAGAGCATGCATTCAGACATCGCACAAAAATACATTGAGCTCTCTGCGTTATAGTTTAATGTTTTATTATACGTTTACAATAAAGTAATAACGGATAGGTGCTATGATGGCTTACTTAAATAATTTTAACGTAGTCGTGTAATTTTATAAAATTGAAACTGTACATACAACATCACACGCACGTCACCTGTGAATCGTAGACTATTTTAAGACTGTTATGTTAGACTCGAATCTTTTACTGAGTTAAGTGATAAATGTTTGATGCTTTAAAATATTCCTCTCGGTACTGAGAGTTTATTTGTAGTGACACAAAATGGCACAAAAGGTATGTGGTTGGTACCCCTATATGGGGAGAAAAGGGGTGTTATTACACCTTCACGATCTGCATCTTCCGTTGATTAGACTATTCACTAAGGCCCTGAGCAGACGGTGGACTATTTGGAATCGTATGGAAATCTTGGCATTTTGTCCTACGAGCGCGTTAGACTTCCACAATTCCAAATTGTCCATCGTGTGCTTAGCCGTTAATCGACGGACTCGATTGGTTAAAAAAAAAGGGAAGCACATCAACTCAATTGAGGTTCGACCTCACAACGACTATCGAGTTGATCATCTCTACGCTGGACTGAATTTTTAGAGGGACTAACTAGAAAGTAATATATCAACCGCTGCTGAACGATTTTATTAGATAATGAAGAACGTAGAATCTACGTTGTAGATCATGCGGGTATAGTAGCACCATGGCTGTTGAAATGATGAGGAACACATTAGGATTTTCCAGCACTAATTTAAATTATCTGCTTGTATATCACTGATTAGAATTAAATGTATTCATAATGCAATATTCCATTGACATAAAATGTTATATATCATCATAAAATATAGTTTATGCAAATAATGTTATCGAACTATCATTATTATTAAAAATGATGTATTTAAAATAATGTATTATGTGATTTAAATAAACTATTTTGGAAAATCAATCGCCATAATTTATCTACTAAAACAATAATTAGTTATAAGATAACTCCTGCCTGGGCAATATGATGTATGTGGTGTATGCCTAACGTAACCATTTATTTTTTCGTCAAAGCGGGGCACGCCTAAGTGACTTATATTCTTATATACCTATCCTTTAATATATCAGGTTTCATTTTCAAATATTAATGGAACTGCTGGCATGACTTTTTGATGTTACCCTTTGCCATTGTCCTCAAAAACACTACAACTCCTACTTGTGTTATTATCCATATTTACCCGACTACGGCGAAACAAAAAGGAGGGTTATGATTTTGACTGGTATGTATGTTCATCTGTTCCCTCGTAACTTCTAAACTACTTATCATAATTTGGCAAATAAGCTATCGTTGGAAGCGTCTTGATCGTCCACTGGTTATAAGCAATTTGACGTCGCACTAAATTGAATATGGCGCCCTCTAGAGGACATAGTCATAAACAAAACAAAAACGGAGTCTCACCTAATCTGTAAAAGTGATT
Organism: Agrochola lychnidis; assembly: GCA_963680765.1. Classification (NCBI taxonomy): domain Eukaryota; kingdom Metazoa; phylum Arthropoda; class Insecta; order Lepidoptera; family Noctuidae; genus Agrochola; species Agrochola lychnidis. The sequence goes on along the minus strand of OY796849.1, from coordinate 8,937,968 downwards.
CCGATATCCTATTTACAGAATAAACAATTTCATTTCATTTCTGTTTGTTTTAATGGTTTTATGCCCTAACACGTGTGACTCCAGACTTTAATTTGTCTGTCTGTGATGTCTTGTTTTTAGTAGTTAGGATTTGTTTTTTTATCTTTTTTAATTCATAAGTCAAACTCTTTCGACTACAGCGTAGCTACCAGGTAGACATAATAAATTCATTTAATTCAGACTGATATGTCCATAAATTGTTAGTTACAAAGGTCATAAAACTATGTTACTTCTCACTAGGTCACTTTACGAAGTTCTTCTGGTTTGTGTACCAGAATGAAAGATGTTAATGAGTTCAGTGGGAGCCCGTACCGCTCCAAGCTTGGCCCAGAGACTTACAACAGTCTCTCAGTCCACTAGGTCAAAGGCCTTCTATAGGTAAAATGTAGGTACTCAATTTATTTTACGAAATTTGGTATTGTTGCGATTACTTACCAACGATTCTCAGTAACAATATTCTCAATTCGGCCGGGCGACAACGCTTGCATGTTCTTCCTACAATGTTGTTGTGTTAAATTGGGACATTTTTTAGTATCTTGGGGACAGCGGCACACAGCTTAAAAGCGGGACCTATGGTCACGTTATGTATGGCTCACATGAACTCATGTCCAAACTAAACGAGCGGGGTTCTATTTAATACTCTGTTTTGTTGCGGCCAATAATGCGTTCAATTCCTTTTCGGAAGGCTAAGATCTGCTTAGTCACTTGAAAATGCTGTGAAAAGGCACACACACATTTTGGCGGGCCGCACTACAACGCAAGTCTTCCTTACTTTCCTACATTTTCTATGACCCATCGCACACTCTTCACACTACAGAAGGACCTCATCGCGCTTTTTGTATTGAAATGAAATGCGCTACGGCTCGATGCGGCTGTAATGTACGCTTGCATTTAGGCAGAAAATACAGCCGCGTTTCATCGGTGACCGATATATAAGCCGATCTACCTAGCCTTTTCCCAACTATGTTGGGGTCGGCTTCCAGTCTAACCGGATGCAGCTGAATACCAGTATTTTACATGGAGCGACTGCCTATCTGACCTCCACAACCTAGTTACTAGGTAACACGATACCCCTTGGTAAGACTGGTTGTCAGACTTTTTGGGCTTCTAACTACCCGTAACGACTGTCAAAGATCTACAAATGATAGCTGGGACCAACGGCTTAACGTGCTTTCCGAGGCACGGCGGGGTCAAGATGGTCACCCATCCACGGACCAACCGCGGCAAGCGTAGCTTAACCTGATCGATCGACCCGTGCGGCTGTTATTACTTAGCCACAAGCCGACGTACGCACCGACGTAATAATCGTGGCGGGATTTTATCGTTGAGAATCCAACGCGCTGGGACGCACTCTCGTCCCAGCGCGTTGAAATAACACACTGCTGCTGCTGTGTTTTTAAGGTTTTTTTTTTCCACGAAAAAAAAACGCCGCGATTTTATTACATCCGTGCGAGCGTCGGCTAACATACTTTTCACACTTGCTCGTAAAGTGGCTCTTATTGAACCGCTTTTAGGTGCTTTACAGATGGAGTAACTTTAGTTGAGGCATTATCAACTTTTAAAAAGTTTCCTTTAAAAGTTGCCAGTTGCTACAACCAAATAGCCCGGTTTACGGTTGTCGCAATTTTATGGCAATCTGTGAGCAACTTTTATAGCTGAGTTGCTCAATCTACGCTACGTACAGTGTGATGATGGATATCGAAGAAGCAGCACTTGTTCTCGTTGTAATACGTCGCCGCCGTCGACGGCGTCAACAACGAAACCAGCAACTTTACACAACCGATACAAATTCGACAATTGCTAGTTGTGGCAATTAGAAACTAACTTGGTCATTGATTGCAGCAACTGAAAATTGTGTTCTATCACCGGAACACGCAACTTGAGTTGCTACGTGTGCGCAGTTCCATTGAGATATATGTAAACGGCTAGTTGCCAGTTGCTGCAATAGTTGCTCCATCTGCAAAGCGCCTTAGTTTCATAATGCAGTGTTTTAAACACGAGTGCTTTTTACTTTATTTTACCGCACTAGTAATGTGCGCCACAGACAACTATTTAATCATCGGAGTAATGACATGGCAGTATGGAATTAGTAAGTACTATCAGGGCAGCATGGAATTTGTAGAAATTGACTTTGGTGAAGCTTCTTACCAAAGGCAAGCGCACAAAAGCAAATTTTTGTAAAAAAAATTACTATAGGCAAACCAGGGGCGTTTAGATACGGTAAAAAAAGCCCATGGGGCAGGTCACTGGGTACCCAGTCGATTGTCAATAATCAAAAAACAAGGGAAGATATAAAACTTTATAACAAGCGGCTGATTTGTGTCGTCTGTTACAAGGTGTTACAGACGACTGTGTTAGGTCATAACCTTGTTTAGAGTACGCGTAAAACTTTATGACAGCTCTGAAGTGCGTTACTCACTGCGCAGTACCGCATCCCTCACCCCCGCTGACACATGAAGTTGTTACTGCGCAGCGACTCGCCTCCATCGATTTACATCGAAGGATACGCCTTACCACGTGAAAAATGACCGATGGTTTAGAGGCGAAAGGTATCTGTGGTACGTTTCCTGAAGGCACAAGAAGGGATCTTTAAGAGGGCCCTTCCCGGTCCGTCTATCGTTAACGCGAGCATGGTCGAAAAGCTTGTTGTTTCATCCAGCGCAAGTGAGAATTGCTAACAAGCAAGTGAGAACGCGATAACATTGTGCGAAAAATAACTTGTTTCAGGAAATACGTGTTTTTGAATATGCCTTACAAGTTTGTGAAATAAATGTTTGTCATTTAGAATCTCCATTACATGTACAAGGTTTCTATGAAGATGTTTTCTTTAATTTTACAATTTATGAGTACATTATGAACGGTCAAAATTCAGGTAAAATTTGTGCAAAAAAGCAGATTTTTGGAGGCTTATATTGAATTTGTTTGCCAAATTTTTATTTTTTGCTTTCATAGAAACCTAGATATAGTGCACAAGATACTCATTAAATTAAAAGAATTAAAGAAAGATGTGTTACAACGCCATAATCACGTACGAGCGTTTGTATGAAAAGTATGACGGGTTGGCCGCCCTTAAGTCCGTCTTTGTAGAGTATTTAATACTTTTGCATAGTTTTAATAAATAAAAAGCGGCCAAGTGCGAGTCGGACTCGCCCATGAAGGGTTCCGTAGCAGCAAGTAACATTGAATGAAAGGTAAATTGCGGTTTAGGATTTATGACGTATTAAAAAAAACTACCTACTAGATCTCGTTCAAACCAATTTTCGGTGGAAGTTTACATGGTAATGTACATCATATATTTTTTTTTAGTTTTATCATTCTCTATTTTAGAAGTTACACACATTTTACCACTTTGGAAGTGTCTCTCGCGCAAACTATTCAGTTTAGATAAAAATGATATTAGAAATCTCAATAACATTTTTAAAGACCTATCCTATACCCCAAGTATGGGGAACCCCCAAAATGTATTGTTTTTTTTTCTATTTTTGTGTGAAAATCTTAATGCGGTTCATAGAATACATCTACTTACCAAGTTTCAACAGCATAGCTCTTATAGTTTCGGAAAAAGTGGCTGTGACATACGGACAGACAGACAGACAGGCATGACGAATCCATAAGGGTTCCGTTTTTTGTCATTTGGCTACGGAACCCTAAAAACAAATGAAACGCACCTGACCGCACAACGTATTGCGATATCAAAGATGAGTTTACAGGTATTTAAGTGTATTATCTACGGTTTACAGGTTAATCTATGAAAGAATTTGTGCTACTACTAACTGAAAGATATTTTTTTTTCATCAGGGATTAGGCGCACCAAATATTGTGGCGTATATTAATGAAATGCAAGTTTATTTGTTCCTTGTGATCTCTAGATTGCAGTGGTATTATTAATTATATTTTGTCTAACGGGAATACTGAGGAATAAGATCATAAACAAAAAATTAACTGAGAGCTATTATTTAGCTAGTAAGTTGGTCCCCACCAACGAAGTCTGCCTATAGTTATGCAACGGAATACCAAAACAACAAAATATCGTACTTAAATTTCTTTATTAAAAATGTAATTTACAGTATAAACAGTAAGGTCATACATGGCAGTGATGTTATTATTAGGTACTTATAAATATATCGGTATCACTATAATCCGACGAACACTTCCAAATACTCAACTCCTATACTCGCCTTTGACACTTAAAAATTAATATTCAACGTTGAAATGTTACAAACACATCGATAAAACTCCAAGAGAAACAACAAACAGACAAATGTCAGAGGCGAGCTGTCCTGCTTACTGCCAACCCGAGCTTACTTGCCTAATCCATCCTAATTTACATCAATCCAAGAAACAACATTTTAATTATATTTAATTTTAATACAGTCCAATTCCATAAAACAATAATAAGTCAACTTGCTAAAATAAAATTAATTTAAAACTTCAGATCCCAAATTTGTCAGAAATATTCAAGAAATGTCGATATTAATATCAATGAATTGATCATGCAATTTCCATTTGCCTAACATTCTTTGGGACATCGCAGCACTATTCTCCAGACCCTACTAAAACGTAGGGTCTCCTTACGTGCAATCATAATTAACACTACTATTTGCTAAGACTGTCTAAAAATCAAACTAAGGTCACAGTACGATAAAAATAAATAAATACGCCTCTATACAAAAATAACACATTTATATGATGGTGAACACGTGAGCACTTGAGAGCTCAGCGGGCCGGCCTCCTATCCTGCGAACATTCCTAGCTACTCGTCTACGTTATCATTCTACGTGCCGAGGCCGCCCGCGCCAACGATTACATTATACGTACAAGCTAGAACGCCGGCTAGTCGTCGCCGACAATTGACTTCTTATATCAAATATCTCGCACAATTACAAAAGTGATCGAGGAGCGTGTAAACTGTATAAGTTTCCGTATTACAAAATTATTTTTTATCACCAAAAATATTTCAAGTCATCATCATACAACAATTTTAAACTCAGGCGCATCTTAATAAAAATAGATCACGTGCATCTGTTACAATTTTACTTGGTCAACAATGACACTGTCGTCAATAATTACCTATATAATCATCGGAATTAGCTAGCATCTAATACTGGGTCTAAACTGTGAAGAGCCGATCGAGTATAATTTCGACTCGAATCCTCGCATACACGATCTCCATTCGCACGGAAACTAAACCTCGATTTATAAAAACTACCTCGTCATAAACCATAATTATCATACACTCTCACACATAATAAATACAGGTACGCCGTCGTCACTCAGGTCGCCCGCGACGCAGCTCGGAGAAGTGAACGAAGTGCCGAAGCCGACAACAGCCGAGCGGGCGGGCCGACTGCGAACGAAACTAACCGCCTGGCCGCGCCCCGCGCGCTCAGTCCGGGATGGGCACGAGCGACGGCGCGTGCACGGGCAGCGCGGGCGGCACGGGCGGCGTGGGCCGGTGCAGCGTGAAAGCGTCGTACACCTGCGCCAGCTCGTCCATGTGGTGCTCCTCCAGGCACAGGAAGCCGGCCAGCGTGGGCGAGGCGCGGCGCGCACATGCCAGGCAGTGCACCACGTGGCGTTTCTCGTGCTCGCGCACCAGCAGCGCGTGCCACACCTCGCGCTCGCACGCGCCGCAGTAGTGCGACGCCTCGCCGCGCGCGCGCCCGTGGAAGCGCACCGGCACGCCGCGCGCGCGCACCGCGTTCAGCGTGCCGCCCGCCGCGCGCAAGGTCTGCATGAGGCACGTGCGCATGGCGCGGTGCAGGCGCGGGTCCGACACGCGGATGTTGCGCGCCAGGTTCCAAGTCAAGTGCACCATGGGCACGATCGACTTGAAGTTCTGCACCTTGTTCCACTCGTAGCGGTCCAGCGCGAGCGAGTACTGGCGCGCGGTCAGCGGGCCCACGTTCCAGGCGATGTTGTTGCACCAGCCGGTCGCCTGCACCCAGTGCACGCAGCCCGCGTTCACCCACACAAGGTCGCCGGGCCGCTGCGTGAAGCGGTACACGGGCACGCCGTGCTGGCGCAGCTCCTCCGGGTCAGGCCACCACGAGCCGTGCAAGTACGACAATCCATGTCTCTCGCACAGATCGCGTACGCCACCCCAATAAGCATCGGGCACGCCGAACCACTCGCAGTCACCGGGTCCGATGTTAATATTGATTGAACAGAAGTTGTTGTTCTCTTGATGGCCGGGCGTACGGCTACCAGGCACTTTCATGTAAAGCTGGACCGTGTTCATGCCCAGGATCACGTGACCTACGTGTGATAGCATATTGGCGGCGGAGGCAACGCGTGCGAAAGCCGGTAGCTTTTGTAATTCCGTGAGCTGAGGACGCCACTTCCGCTCGTCAGACAGATCGACGTTGGTTCCGAAGCGCAGCATGCGCGCGGCGCGGCGGCGCTTGACGGGCCCCGAGCCCGACTCGCGCCCGTCCGAGTCCGACAGCGCGCCGCCGGCCGCGGTGCTGGCGCCGCCCCGCTCGCGCTCCTCGCGCAGCGACTCCTGGAAGGAGCCGGCCTGGTACTGCGCGTACTTGCGCACGGTGGTGTGCGAGCGGTGCGAGGCGCAGGCCCACACGCGCCGCCTGCCCGTGGGGTCCCAGTTCTCGTCGGCGGACTGCATGAGCTGCGTGCGCACCTCGACGGCGTGGTCGGGCCACGCTTCCACCAGCGTCTTGGTGGAGAACAGGCCGAGGTCGAGCTTGAGCGCGGCGGTGAGGCCGCGCACCACGGCGATGGGGTGCTTGAGGCAGAAGTCCTGCAGCTGCGGCGAGAAGGCGTCGCGCTTGGACTCCACGTACACGAAGGGCGCGGGCGGCGCCAGCTGCTCGGGCGACAGGCGCGGCGGCGGCACGGAGGGCGGCTCGGGCGGCCCGACGCCATCGCCCAGCACCGACCACGCTGTGGGCGGGCCCGCGTTGTCCCTGAAGCGACAAACGTTACGTTAGGGACTCGCGAAGTCGCAACGTTGAACCCTAATCAGAGTAAAGACGCGAGCGATACTTACTTGCAAGCATCCATAATCTGCTTGGAGCTCATGCCGATGTGATAGGTGACAGGCTTGAGTGGGTCCGTCTTGAGAGGCTCCAGCTTCACGACAGGCTGCCGCCCGCCCAGCACGGTCTCGCTACTAGTGGCTGCATTACTAGTGGTATCCACTGAAAACAAAATAAACATTGAATACATGTCTCGATTTAAAAAATATTGCTGTATGAAATCTATGAACAAGTCTAACCAAACGCCATGCGTATGCTAAATTTTAATGTAGTCTAGGTCACATAACGTAGAAATCGTAATTCAGATTAGTAATTTCATGTTGTATGCAGGTGAGCGATTAGAGTTGTAATAAAATGTTCAACTCAGGTATTTTGTTGTAAAGTCTGGCAAAAGTGATTTCGTAATCAAAGGAATTATTTTTTGGTCGTAACGTTTTAAATCGTTGGGCTGTAATGATGCTCAATCGGGTCCATAATCCCCCAAAAAAAATACAAAACGTATGTCCAAAACTGAGTATCTCCAAAAACGAATACGCCGAGAAATTATTACATTGGTCATTACTTGAACCGAGGCTTTTGCACTGACTTTTGTTTTTATTCTTCATATTTCTTAAAATTATTTTTCCAATAATTCCAAAGAAAACAAATCGACAGACTGAACAAATCTCTCAAGATTGTGACATTGACAGTGATGTTTTACTCGAAATAATTTATATCAGATAAAAGGCCTTACATACAACGAGTTTACATTACATACACGGATATTTTAACTGCTCTTATAATGGTAGGGTAGCCCAGAGGGTTTTTGAACAAGCATATGCAGGGCGAAAACTTAGTAGCTGAGTAGGTGCGGCATGACGAGAGAAAACCGTAAAAATATTTGAAAAGTTTCAGATAGGAGCCCCGTGGTCAGTACCCTAATTGCGTAATACACGATCCATCTCAATCTGTTTCGATTTGAAACATATTGCTAATCCATTGCTTCATAAGTTAGAAAAAAAATTTGCTCAACAACGTAAATAACGCAATGAATGTTGTTGAACTGTCAAAATGAAACAATTTAGTCATAATCGTTTACGAAAATAAGTTACGCAATTAGGGTACGGGAATCCACGTTCAGATTTCGAAATTGGGCCAAAAATAAAGTGATCTTCAGATTCTTTGATTTTGGTATGATCGTGTGCGGCCTAACCCATAATGACTTAAATAGGCAAGTCTGATGAAGAAATTGTGGGCTTTCCCTAAATTTGTCGAATCTGAAAACTCACGATTTGGGCAATTTTTAAAAGGTTATTCAGGGCGAATAAAAGTTACTCTGTGCAATAGTGTTTTCGACTATTATGCTTACGAGGAATTTGAGATAAACCTAAAAGCAACTTCAATATTTTTAACCTTTCTCGTCTAATATCTCCACAAAATTTATCCAGTAGACAAAATGAGATTTCGTTTATTTATCCTCATTGTACATTCAAATCCACTCTACAGTATTATTACAACAACAAGAACTCATTTATTTTCTATTTTCCGGAACAAAAACTGTAATGCATTCCCTTTTATAAAGCATAGATGTTTTGAAGGATAACAAATGTGCTCAATCATTCGTAAGACGACCCGAAGCTTTTGTGACCCGCGAGCTTTTGCACGGCTTTGTTCGCTGAGCGTTTAGCCACCGCATTATTCTTAATTCTGGCTTTAATGGCTTAAAGATATGGTATAATGGCAGCTTTAATAGAGGGCTTAGGCGAAAATGTGCTCTTAACAGATGCGCGGATCCGGACGTACGTTTTTTGCACAAATTAGGTAGCAGGTAGGACCTTCGTCCCAAAAATGAAGCAGGTTGTCTAAAGCTGTCGATTTCTCAATTCATACATGTATTTATTTAGCAGATATTTTACTGAAAGTTTATAGAACTGTTTGGTATTACTTAAGTTTTGTAGTTCAAGTTCTGTATGTAGGAATCAAGTACAATACTAAACGATTTGCCGTGGCTTAATACAAACCAAATGACGTCGAAACCACATTTCAAGATAGCGGTTACAAAAACGAACAATATACAATGTATGTTGTCCTAGCGCGGTCCTAGGTCATTTTTTGCTAAGCTATAAATGTAATTACATAAAGTTTTTGTCTTTTTACAGTAGACGAGTAAATTTAATCAAACGCTTAGACCAACGCGTTCGTGGCACAATTTTAAGAAGTAAAATTTTTATCGCTGTCTGTCTTCCTTGCATGTAAGAAGACGAAAAAGAGATGTATGTTATAGTTAAAGCTCACGGGAAAACTTCGCGAGGAAACCTAGACTTTTGTGTGAAATCGTCAACTCGCAATAAGTGTGGTAATTTTGACCCTCTGTTTACGAAGATGTAGTCAGTAATCCAGTATAAAATAATTACTTATGTAGACTAGGGTTGCCAACCGTCCTGTTTTCCCAAGACATGTCCTGCCTTTTGAGATATCCTGGGGTGTCCTGGATAGTTTTTAAGTAACGTCCTGGGTTTTTTAAAGCAACGGATTTTTATCCCTGTATTTTAAATTTCGCGCCTTCAACCTTACGTTTATTGGTCGGTAACGCGCGGCACAGGGTGTTTTGAAAATAAAGATGTAACGTGTACTCGATGCTTGTTGTCTCTTTCTCACTACTATTTTCGCGCACTAATCGTTAGATAGAGAGAGCTCTAGTGCGCGAAAATTGAGTTTCATTGATCCTGTTTTCATTGCGTGTTGCTAGTTTTAAATCCGAAATGTCTTGGTATTTTCTCCTTCTAAACCTGGTTTTCAAAATTTGAGGATGGCAACCCTAATGTAGTAGTCTTATAGGACATAAAAGTTACTTACTGCTAACAGGCTCCTTCTTAACTTCAGGCTGCGTATCTGAGAATCTCTTCAACAGATCTTCGGCGAGCGACTCAGCGTTGTCGCTGCCGGTGGCATTACCTTCGCTTTTCGTCACCTGTAAAACAAACATCACATCATTATAACCACGAACTAAACTTTTAGGAACCCTACCGATAATTCTAATTCCTGCCGCCCGCGTCAATACAAACAAGGGAAATTAAGGTTAGTACAAACCGTACGCGCTCGCGCCGCCTGCGCTTGACGATACTGCGTCAGTAGTTGCTGCATCAAAGCCTGAAAAAGAATATTACGATCGTTACTACAATTTCGTAGTACGATAGAATATTAACAAAAGCTATTAGACAATTCACGAAAGCATACTAAACTTAATCTAAGAGACCGATTTCTTTTGGTGGTCATTACATTTTTAAGGCACACTACAAAAGGATCAGTAAAGGGTGGAGGTTGAGACCGGTTATCTCGTCTTATCAGCATCATTGTTGCTCAGTCGTCTCAACGTGTTCGGGAATCAGCTTAAAATTTAATTCAAGAACATGAGGTTAGTACTTGTTGCTGTGGCGATAGATTGTTGGAGTTCTTCTGTAAGTATTGGAGAGTCTGTAGCTGATGTTGTGTGAGTTGTGGAGGCTCCTCCGGCCGCTTGCCCGGGTACGGCGGTGGCGCGGACTTGGGCGCCCGGGACGACATCTCCGCGGATATGGGCAGGTTCCAGGCTTCCTCGATCGATGGTAACTGGCGACGTCTACGGAGTTTATGAACATATATATTTTTGCAACCCAAATAGATGCGGCTGAATATCAATACTTTAAACTGATAATCAAATCCACAACAAGTTTAGCAAATATTAATATAAGCAAATAAAATAACAAGGTAGCCACTTACTTTCCAGTCACAGAGGGCATAGGCGCATGTGCCAGATGCGCTCTCAGGAAGGCGAGCCTCTGTCTCAACGCGGAGTGTGACGCGGTCGCAGCTGCCCCTCCGTTCGTGTAACAAGCGAATGCGTCTCTGGGCATCTGACAGCTTTCATACAAACTGCCGAGATTGGTCCACGCCGCGGAGTGACCCTTGTCTAACTGTACTGCGCATATGTACGCTTGTAACGCATCCATCGGCTGGTTTTGTTGCTGATATAATACACTAAAAAACAAATAACGATTACAAGTAAAATAGGATTCTTCTCAAATAATAGTAAACAATCAATTATTCATCTAATGTCTTCTTTCTCACCCTATAGAGCACCAAGTGTCGGCATTTCCTTCAGACTTTTCCACGGAGTTCCTATACGCAATGAAGGCATCGTGCACTTTCCCCTGTGCCGCAAAGCATCGCCCGAGCAGATACAGTCCTGCGCCCGAGTCCGGCTCCGCGGACACCGCGCGCTGCAGGCACCAGATAGCAGCCCGAGCGCGCGGCGCCGGCTCGCCCAGCGACACGCAGCGGTGGTACAGCCATCCTACACACCATCATACATTTTCAACAATGATCGATCAGGTAATATTTTCAATATTTAATCCCGACCGCTACGAAGCAATATCAGGCTCTCAACTTCTTAACTCACCTAATTGTCTGCAGACGTCTGCTTTCAAAGTGGAGGACAGCTTAGGTTCCTTTAATAATCTTTCGTAGGCGTCTCTGGCGGATTTCCTCAGTCCTCTGGCTTCGAGTAGATGTGCGGCGTGGAAGCTGAGCTCGAGGCGCGTGAACGTGGCGTCCTGGTGCGGCGCCAGGCGCGCGCGGCGGAAGTGCACGGCGGCGACGGACCAGTGCCGCCGCGCCTTGAACATCAGCGCCAGGCGCAGGTGCGCGTCCGACGCGCGGGTGAACCCCGGCGACACGTACAGGGCCATTTGCAACGCCTTTGTCGCCCTGCCATTCAAAACGTTTACCTAAACCTCCCCATCAGTATTATGAAGGGGAACAAGAGTTTTATTGCGGAGGGCGGACTATTGTTAAGCAGAATCCTGTGAAGTCAACTGGTAAACAAAAGATTGCAAGCAATAAACTGAATCGTTTACATTTGAAAAGTTTTACAAAGGACTTTGTTTTCTGCCGAGCGACTAGAAAACAATGTCAAAGTTACAGCCTGAACTTGACTGACGTACAAGGTCAGACGAATTGTAAATAATAGTATAAAGAATGAGTACGGTTATCATAACAATTCTGTGTAGGTACCTACACAGATGCCAAACATGAGAACAAAAGCAAAAACGTAATGCGAACTTTAAATTTCACTTTTTGTGAAATAAATCTTCAAAAGACCTTTAGAAAACTTTTGAAACGAACGGATGAAACGACAATGCTGCTGTTTTTTCCTACTTTTTTCTTAAAATCTGTCCGTACACATTCAAAACGTACTGCTTTTATTTTTTTGGATAATATCACGCATTTCGGATTCAATGAATAGAACTCGTCTTTGGAACAGAAATAAACCTACCTAACCTAGGTAGGTATCTACTTACAGAACTAAGAATAAGAATGTAAAAAACGAGCGTGTAATGCGTTTCGTAGAATACAAGAGGATGAAGAATGCGATGAGGACATCACGGTGCGTAAGATATAAAACACGGAATTGAACCATAATATCCGTAGGTTATTGAGGAGCGCATCACCGGAGCGTAACGTCACCGATGCGCCCGCGGGGTCGATGACCGTCTGAGGCTCGGTCGTGCAATCGATCGGACGATGCAACACAACGTCTAGACAGCGATCGTCGTCCGAATCCAATGCCTATAACGCCTGTATTTAGATGACCTCCGCTGACATTTGGGAGTCGAAACAAAGGAGTGAGACAGGTGCTGAGCCGAGTCCACCTCGGAACCCACGACTATAATTAAATGACGATTATACGCGCACACGCGTATCCGTCAGTGTGGCGGGCGGGCCATAGAAAGCTTTCACCGAGCGTGTCGCCGCCGGCGATGCTCGACATACATAATAATATTATATTTCACATAACTTCTTATTCACATTCATTGTTCTTTGGAATAAGCTATGATTGCCGGTTATCACGCGATGCTCAAAATTCACACCTTCACTGTACACTGAACGAACACAAGCAAGTTGGGACATATACAGAAAAAAATAAGAGAGGATCTGTTTCGAACCAGTTTCATGAAAAAGCTTGATTGAGTTCTCACCTAATTACGTATTTTCAGACTTCTTCCTACGTAATTTCCAATTAACAAATTACATCATACTGTGACCTTCGTTGGATAAGTTTTGTCGACAGATACCTATGATAAACAATGTTAATTAAGTACATTAACATTTCAACAATGTAAAATTACGTTAACTCTACAATTTCACTATGCATAGCGGCTCGAAGTAGTATTTATCGTCCCCGTAGAACGATAAGGCATTGTATAACAGGGCAGCGAGTGCCCAATGTGCCCCTATACATAGATAACACATTGGTCTTTGTGCGATATCGTCGACTAGGTTTATGGTTCACTACTTCACACCCACCCACGCGCTACGATAATAATATGACATGTATACGACTGTCGTGATAACAATATTGATCAAAATATATATTATGTTTTAGCGTTTGTAGAAGTACGTAAAGCCAATGTGCTGATAACTACGAACATATAAATTGTTTATATCATTTATGTAGCATAATTATGTAGTGTTCATATTTTAATGTATAATTATTCGCTATCCGATAATATTGACAAAAAAATCGACTACTAAAATAAATTCACGCTTTTTATAGCTTTCTCATCTGTACATCTGTTTACATTTTTACAATACATGAACCACATGATGGTATGGAAAAATAAATATCCTGAGTAAACGACTGGATCGATTATAATCCGGTTCGCTACCTGCCCGGGCCCAACCTTGCCCATTATCAGTTCACAGGTAAGGGGATTGTATAGATCCCTACTTACACAAACGAAATTCTTGCGCCTATTCAAATGAAATTTTTAATTTACTGACTATACAAACATCTAGTGAGTTGTTACATTCAATGTTAGGATTTTAGAGCCGAGCAGATAAATAAAGTACATTTCAGACAAAAACCAAACGCAGGAATGAGCTGAATAATTTCGGCCTATGACGTCCGTAGTTATTCCTGCACAACAGTAAAACTAAAAGAAATAACCAGGAAGCATGGAATCTGTTCGGTATTCGACGTGTTTGGCGACACACTCGAGGCGGTGAACACTGAACAGCCGAGTAATGCTCAGGCGGGTGTGCTGGTGGGCGCGGGGAGAGGACACTGGCATGAGGCACCTCGGCTTGACCTAGTTCTGCACAGTCGCGGCGGCTCAAGGACGGATCGACCGCTATTTATAGAGTTCATTCGTCGGTCGTCATAGCACTCACTTTACATAACTGAAGTAAGCAGTCGCTATATAGGTGCGTCGCGGTCGCGACACGTGATCCGGCTGCACATAATGAACTCGCAATACTTTCCCACGGAACAGACGACCTCGGGGAACATACGCACAATAATAAACCTATTTAACGAGGGATGCTCAAGATTGAATAGGGCACACGTGGTGCTGAGAAATAAGGTCAAAGTCATACACTTGCGCGATCCTGATTACAACCGGAAATTATCAATTACGTAATTAAAATGACTAAGACAAAACGAGGTTGGGCAGTGCACCATAAAGAGAAGTTAGTTAATGTGTTTGCCAGATGGATATGAAATTCCTGATTATGAAATTAAATAGACTAATCGGGTAGGTAAACATAATGTTTGACTTGTATACAAGGATCGGAGGCGAAATGCTATATTATGAATTTATGATAACAACAGATGCAAAAGCAATAAAAAGGACAACTAATCGAAAGTGCCATTTTATACAATAGTTCAGGTGACGCAATCATGTGATGCATTCAACATGAACGCACAATTCACCTGACTGTACTCATTGCATCACGGCCTTGGCTCCACGGCAACAGAATGCAATACAAACTGCAATTGTATGCACTATATAACTAGATATTCATAGTGAAGGTCCTATGACAACAGAACGTAGTATGTATTATGAACACATGCATGATTTTATTACTTCCTTCATAGCAGATGCCTCCTGATGAATTATACATAGCAACGATAACCAAGCCACACCCCGCTGATTGGAGCATTACTTTCGTTCAATAGAGTTCGCAAACAATGATATTTTGATTGCATGTAGCCAGCTGACGGGCTACACTCGATGTTATACTCATAAATGCTACAATAAGTTGGATTATGTTGACATTACTTGGTGGATCAGTGGAGGTACTATTATGCGGTTTAAACTTTCGAAAGGGATCTGGCGACGTGATGGCGCACGCCGTGCAGCCGTTGCATTGCGATATCAAGGTTCCTGTCGGCCAGGGCATAAGTTTAGCTAGTTTGAAAAAAGTATGTGCCGCCATGCACATAATTGATAATGAACGAGGGCTCGTTTATCGCCGACGTCATGCTAGTTGACCCACTTTCGTCCCATTCGATACATTATACACATTTAGTAGGTTACCTACTCACAAATGATCTCATGAACGCGATATTTCAGATATGTGCCGGCTATTTTCAGTAACGGCGCAATTCACTATACAGAATTGAAATTAAGTGCTCATAAAGTTGGAGCAATTCGTATCCAATTCTATTTTATTCTCAGGCCAAATGAAAATGTGGGTCGTCTGTCTGTATTTACAAGCGAGAAAATTCTATTCAGCGAAATTAGTTTGAAAGTGTATCAAGTCGTACTACCGAGAATTCCAGCCGCGTATGAAAATTTTATTGTGTACTTAGACATCAAATAGAAACTACATGTTCAAATACCGGATGACGAAATAAGGTTAGTTCTCGATAACAACTGTGATATTAAAAGCCGTATTATCGATTTCAATGCTAAACCTAAAGTACTAAAGAAATAAAGTATAGATAAGCCTGTTATTCTATACTGTACAAGGTAGTTGTAAAGGCGGCAGTTAGAGGCTACGCTTACGGTACCTGAGACCTAAGCCGGCGGCGGCGGTTAAAATATTATTGCATTATGTTCGCAATTTATATTCTTATGAGCACACTCTTGACTACCCATGAGTATTGTAAGTACGCAAACACGTTGCAAGACTCGTGCGATACGAATAAACTTCATTACGATATCAGGAATTATATTATTATTTAAATTAGCTGCTTTAATCCCCAACGACTAACTACATTATACGCAACAATTCTACGTTATACTAATACCGTTATAGACACTAATTATAATTAACAGGCACATTGTTAGTGCGACAGAGACCGCGACTGGTTACAGATAATGTTGCAACGATAGTAGATTTCCATCACGGTAGAATTGTGCATTAATTTTATTTTATAAAATGACGCGTAAACAGATACGAAGACACATGGACGCGGAAGTGAGGCGGTCACAGCTGCACATCGCGACTTACTCACACACACATGACTTGAATACTTGATATTCAGCACGTCCATAAAATCAGATGGTCGTGGCTCAGCAAAATTATGCGACTTCATTATTGAACAGGTTCTTCTCGACTCCTCAACTTTGTTTATTTGCACTGCACATCGTATAACATAATATACGAGTAGAATATACGTCAGCTGTTTCTACTTAACCTGTAGGTTATCGTAGGTACCAATCAGTAATTAAACACGCATAATAAAATTCTGTGCATTGTTTCCATAATAACGTGCATAAATCGAATATAAATTGTAATATTTTAAAACTCAAATCTGATGCGCACTCACAAACATGCAAAGCGAGCTTCCCCTAACATAAAAAGAACAGACCATTCTGCAGTATTATTACATTACATTACGGAGTGCCCTTGATAACTACCCCATACGATTCACACACAGCTCACAAGTGTTCCAACAAGTACAATACTTATTTACATGCAGCAGAATTAAAAATGTGCCCCATCCCTAACATTACAGTTTAGAAGGGTTGAACCCTTTGAGAACAAAAATTTTAAGCCTTCATCGACGTCATAGATTGTTGTTAGGACAAAGGCGAGGGCAGTAGCACATACGTGCATGGTAGAATCGGTGCGACACGAACGACGTACCACATTAGATGGCAAGCCGTCCCTAGCGTGGCTGTGAAGCGCAGGGGGAACTTTGGTGATCGTTCAATAGTGACGTAACACAATCTTGCAAGCTCCGAGCCCTTTCGAATGCTACCTTTTTGCGGTCACCGGTCGCTTTCTAATTCTAATGCCCATTGTGCGTACAAAGTGACGGCTAAATTGTAAGTACAGATCGACATCCGTGAGAATAGCTCCGTTTGCTCGATAATTATGCGTGCTCGTATGCGTGTGAGCATAACATTTTATTTCCAGAAGACATACAATATAGCTAATATACCTACGTATGTAAAGTCAATTGCTTCACTTGTTCAATAATAGCTTATGATCTTTTGCACACACAATGCAGACGTTAAAGTCTTCCAGGCTGTGGCTGTAGTTAAAGCTATAACGGCATGCGGCCTGGTCAAAATCATGAAGATGCCCGTAATAAGTAAAATACTGCCGATCAAAATTGCATAGAAATTTTGCAGAAATATCAGCGATGCGATGTACAGAATGCACACAGGTGCAAGAAGAAACATTTTCTGGAAATTGAGTACCTACGATACGCTAGTTTAGAAAGTTTATGAATGGTCATCATTGAGCGATATTTCTAGCATTATTCGAATTATTTTCTCTTGAGGCAATGCCGTGGATGAAGCCGTCACAATAAGAAGTTCTCAAACAAAATAAGCGCCGTAATCACATTTTGAAACGTGATAGATAAACCACTGGTTAATTAGTTAAATGACTTTTGGGTCAGTATCAAGAATAACACGTGTTTGCCTGAATTCAAAGAGTGCCGACGCCGATATTATGAACTAACAAAACACTAGTACAAGTCGTGATGACGTTGTTAATAAACCTAATTCACAGTTGTTATCTGTGCACAATATGCCAAGTGTGTTGTACGCAAGTAATTTACGTAACACACGTTAGTTCACGCGAATCATCATTTACAATACGTGATCGACATACTTAGTGACAACCGGCAGTCCAAATTACTCGGAAAAGGCTTAATATTGTGAATTACCAGGAATGTTTAGCGCAGGACGTACGAAATACGTTTTTTTGAGTAGTTCCTGATTAAAACTCTTCAAAAGTTCAAATATTCAACCGGTGTCTTCGGTTAAATAAGGTTTAGGATAAAAATAAGTAGCAATAAAAATATTACGAGTTAAAAAATAAGTATAACTTAAAAATAGACCAGTGAATTTCTTAAATGGAATGCAATAGGCATTTATATGTCATATTACGTCACACGACCATATTAGTCAGTAGTGGTGTAAACAAAAAGCTTACAGTGGTGCTTACTCAGCCGCGGCCTTGCTTGGCGTGACGTTACGCGGCCCGCCTGCTGTCGTGACGTGCTGTGTGATGTGACGTATGGCTTTTTTCGCGGAAATTCCATCGCGGACATCGCTCGCGGAGATCGTGTATAACAACGACGTTCGACTCCACAGTAAAAACAGTAACAGAGTTGTACTTTTTTATAATATTTTTCCGACCAGTGAAAATCCTAAAATTAATATAATAGAGGAAATTTAGAGTTCCGTAACGAGGAAAATAAATATTGAACAACAATTTTCTACAAATCAACATGCAGCTATTCTCTTTCCTGGTAATTAATAAAGTAATTGCCATCAGAGTTGTATTTTTTATTTATATTTTTCCGACTACTGATAATCCTAAAATTAATATAATAGAGGAAATTTTGAGTTTGGTAACGAGGAAAATAAATACTGAACAACAATTTTCTACGAATCAACATGTAGTTATACTTTATCCTGGTAATAAATGATAAAGTAATTCCCACACGAATCGTCGCTCCCTGTCAACAGGTAAATTAGTAGATTTTGTTGTAAATTAATTGTTTTTTCGTCAGATTCGCTAATTCGCAAAACTGAATTAGATTATCAGCATAATGTATGATTGAATGCATAATTCAATAATAGCAAAACACACACACAACACAAAATACACAATCAATTGACATAATTGTGTAAAATAGAAGTTTGAAAATACAAAACAAAAGAATCCAATTCGTAAATAATTGTTTGCGACGCTGAATTTTTTACAAAAATCATTATCTCCCTTAGATTTCAACAAACCAGTGGCAGGGGAAGAAAAAAATAGGGGTGTACCATTTGCATGTATAAACAGAAAAAAATTGTGAACGTAGAAACTAGGACAGGCTGCTTGACACAGTTCATACCCTGCGTGGGTGGTTGCCCCGCAGATGTGGGCGGGTCTACTTACGTAACTCAGACAAAGCCGAAGGGCACCCGCTTGCTACAGAGCCTTTCGCAACGCTCGCCCTACGAGTCCTACGACTATTGTAAGAGAATTATGAACGTTTGGACATCTAGCTAACATGATAAACGAGCTCGCTTCGACTGTTTAATGTAAGACTGAATGTTTAGTTAGGCCACTGTGATTTAGGAACCGAATGTTCGTGGAGACGGGGTCATTGACAGGACGGAGGCGGGTGGCGCGGATGCAGCGAGTGCAGCGAGCGAGTTCCGGTGCACTACGCATCAGGTATAAATAGCGATCCGTTAGTGTCGACGACCGCGCGACGACATCGCTACATTCACCCTGCTCTTAACTCTGAGCCGTGACCTAGATTACAAAAAATATAGACTCAATCGTTACGTCAAGGGAAAAGGGCGTATCGCGGTGTTACTTAAATCGAAAAGTCGTTCCCACAGCAGAGGTTAGGGGTATGAGAGGGCAGGGTGTCGAGATGCTACGTTCCTAAATCGGGCCGGGTGGCCGGACGGTAGGGCGCGCATAAGGATGGGTGAAGGGGGAGAGCTAATAATGCATACGGTTTTCGGCAACTCGATAGTCGGCTTGTCGTTGTCGGTGCGCGCGCGGCCCCTCGCGAGTGGTACCCTCCCTGTGCGTGAAGGGCCCGTGCGTACGTGACGCGCCGCATGATGCGGGACGAAGGGCGAGGAGCCTGTGCCCCGCCCGCACATCTCTAAAACAGCTTAGATGCACGCGTAGCGGCGTAGCCTAGGGTCGGAGACCGCGTTCTCTACTGCGCACCTAATACTTGTTAGTCCTGTTGCGAGCCAATTTACATAGATAAAACTATATGCATGTACCGCTATTTTCTTTGGCAGTAACTTCACATAATACCACTAGCTAGCATGAGAAACGCTGTCAAATTCCGGTTTCTCCGCTCTATGATGTTGCTAGGCGGCATTCAACAAACCACGCTGACTCCCACATGATATTATGCACGAATAATAAAATAACACAGTCGTTTTGACATAATAGTGTTCACGTGGTTTATAAATGTATTTTTTTTAAATAATTTAATAGTCACTAAGTAACAAATAATATCTTGAATTTTATAGGATCCGAAAACACAAGTAAAAATTTTGAATTTAAAAAACCTTCAGGTCACCTGCTATTATGTTTTATGTATACCAATACATTAATTTGACCAACTTGACTCTGAGGGACGAATATATACGATAAGATATCAAGCTATTTTAGACGAGAAATTTAATTTAGTAATACAAAATTAAATGATTGGAAGACAGCAATATTCATCATGCATTCAAACGGTACATGCTGAGCGCGCCTACCAACGGTTGTGTACAACTGGCCCTAATAAGACTTCCTCTTCGCTAAAACTATCTATACTTACATAGTTACATATGCTGGCTGTTTACCTAGCTGTGTTTCTAAGTATGCAGACGGCAACATTTTACGTGAAATCCTCTCAGGGACAGGATACGGACCGAACTACCGGGGAAGTTTGCCGGTAATGGTGAAATTAACTACCGAACGCAATTACTGTGCAAAGTAGCGAGTAGGCAAACATGTCGAGAAATTTTATCGCTTTCTACGCACAGTCTGTTTTTTTTTTATTACAAAATGCGTAGTAAAATCTAACAATATTATCAGCACACCAAGTTACGTTGATACTTGCAACGTGTATGTTGCTAATTCAGCGCTAAAACATTGGAATTCTTACAGCTGAGCGACCGAGCTCTGCTCTGGTGAAAATAGAGAATGCTCATTTAATAGTATAGGATAATTCATACTAATTCCATGTATAGTAAATACTAAGGCGATTCGCACACTGCCCCGCATCACGCAGCGTGGTGCGGGGCGGCCATAGCAAAATGAACGCGCGTGGATGCATTTTCTGTGTGTTGGACTGTGCGTGTTTTCTATACAAACGGATATACTTACAAGCAACGCAGTCACGCAACATGCAGCGTGGTGCGTGGCAGTGTGCCAATCGCCTTATGCACATGTAGTACTCATGCTGCCATGATAGTAGGTACTTACTAATTCCATGGTTGCCATGTCATTGTTTGGTAGCCATCTTGTTCTAAACTTTGGGCGACCGAGCTCTGCTCGGGTGAAAATACAGAGAAAACTAATTTTCCCAGATATGAGACCTAGCTAGATCGATTTTTCGCCCCTCGTAAACCCCTATATTACAACTTTCATCGAAACCAGTTAGAGCCGTTTTCGAAAACGTAATTACAAATAAATAAATATATATATACAAATATTACTCATTTTAATAATATAGGATTGTATTGACCAAGCACTATTATCTGCAAAAATATCTCATTGAACTCATAGAGGAACGTGCAGCACATGTAAGCTGATACACACTATGATGATATTGCAAACCCAAATGCGGTACCGTGACAGTTCAGTAATAATAAAGACATTGCTGATTTGTAATGGAAAAAGTAACTCAGAAATTCTTTGTGTAAAGACGGATACACATAGTCGTGAGTAGCTAAACAATATAATAACTAGTTCAAGGAGCAGCTGATGTCGTGACAGGTGTGGTAGCAGCCGGCAGGCACCTGCCCCGGCACGCGCCACCGCAAGCTGCTCTAACAATTACATAGCATTCATTACTACATCACAATCGATACTAAACGACCTGACATTACCTAGCTTCAAGTCTGACATTACCTAGCAGCTGGCTTACATTCGTTACATAATGTAATGAATTATTTAACAACCCAGCAGGGATGAATGTGAGTTGCCTGTCTACTTATAAATTTTAAGAACCTAGCCTTATTTCATTATGTGTAAAAATGTAGATTGTTCGATACGTATAAACGCGGCCACGCGTCGATTACTGAAGCATTCTAAAATATCCATAAGAATAAATGAATGATAATGCGCCCTCGGAAAAACAAAAACAGACTTAATTTTATTGTGATATAAACTCATGGTCTGCGAATTGAAATTGTATTTGTTGAAAACTTTGGACGTTTATAATATTACTCTACGTTGTCTCCTCTCAATTTACTTGACTTCTTTTACCACTGCTCTTCAAGTTGACAAATCTATACATACTTTGGTTTCGACGGGTTAAATCTGCTTGATAGAAATCTGCTTCGTGAGTCTTGCTAAATGCGTAGGTTTATTCAAAATCTGCTACAACTTTGGCTCTACTTACACAGAGACTGAGTGTGCAAAACCTGCTACAACGTAGCTTGATCAATTCTGCACTAAACCATCAGTGCAAAATCGGAAAAAACTATGCTCGACTGGCATTTTATACAGAATAAGAACACCTGGGCTAAAACGAAAACTGATATTCCCGAAAATAAAGACTTTCAAAATGCGAAAAGCTGTGTCATAACTATGTTAAATCAACTTATATTCAATGTAATGTATCTTCAAATGAAAGAGCTTCGACTTGTTTAAATCAGCCAACTCACTTCCGGGGGATCTACAAAAAAGGACTAGGCGAACATATCGACGAACAAGTTTACGAAACGGGCCTTGCAAGTCTAGCCGATGGAGGACTCCAGAGAGTGGAATACCGTTATTGGAAGCGGTTAGCGGCGTTGCGTAGATAATGCGCGGACCGGTCCGCGACTGATAGCCAATATGATTCGTGATAACTATTACGATACCGCTGATGAATGAGATAAAAACATAGTAACTAGATATCAAAGATATGAACATAAGTTTTGTACTCTTTGCGTTTTCCTAATGCTAACATTATAATTATTGTTATACGAATGTCGAATATTTTAAGCTTGTTAAAAAGTAAAAACCAAAAGCGGAAAAAGTCTATCGCTTTAAAGTCTACGTGCTGAGCTAATTCAAAAATCCCAAAAAATATTTTTAGTTAGGTTATTTTGGATTTCTTGGTATAAAAACAAATGTTTTCTTTTGGAAATTAATTCAATGGTTAAGTGACACTCATTTAACAGGAAGTTAGCATTATTGAGTTCCTCAAGCGGAACAACCAAGCGTTGAGTGGTTTTTCCTATGTATGGAAGTACCTACTCCAGGCCGGTGTCTTAGGTTGCCTCATTAATATCCGAGTAGTGTCGCCACTACCGGTCCAATGACCAATGACGCAAAACAAAAGTGCGCGAATTCTGCCTGATATAGCTATCGGACAACGGATTCTAGTCAGTAAACATGACTCACAGATTTCCCTCTACAAATCATTTTAGTTGTATAACACGGCAATGAAGGCTTACTCATCAGACAAATACGTAAATCCAATGGTGACGTTAAGGTAAGCCAGCAAGTAGGCCATACTTAACCATTCGTAGTCATCAATGAGAATTTTGATAAGATGGACCATCCTTTTCGCTTTGTATTAAATTCATCAGACAGCCAAAACCAAAAAGCCTGGCGGCCTGTCACGAATGCCTGTTCTTAGTTATTTAAAATTGAGAGTAGATATCATGTACGCAATGGCAAGTGATTGATGAGCTCTTGGCAATGTTTACAATGGGTTAGCAAAGGCCTAGTGTAGGGTGAGGTGAGGCGAGGCATCGCGTGCGGCACTGTTGCGACCACTCCACCGACCTACATTTTATGCGGCGCGGCGGCTCACTCATTATTTACTAGCCTAAGCAAACGCACGCACTGACCACCCCCGTCATTTCATTACCCTTCTTGTTCCTGTTCATATTGCGCTATGAAACTCCAGATGAATGAGGAGCAGTGCACCAAACAGCTATCTGCGAAATAACTACAAAAAACATGCAAAAACACTTCATACGAACAAAAACGCGACCTCTCGACGGGACCTGGTCCGGAGTCGTCGACGTTGGTGTCTGCATTTCGGAAACAAAACACAATAGAAAGAGTCGCGTGCGAACGCGACGCAGGGATACGGGCGGCAGGTAGAGAGAGAGAGCCGGCACAAGGGCCGACGTAAACAAACCGCGAGCTGGGAGCTTCGACCGCACTCACCATTTCGGGGATCTTCGGATCCGTTGTTGTTCGGTGCGGCCGCAGCGGTCCACGTAGTGAAGAGCGGAGACGTCGTCAGCGAAAACAGCACAAGCACACGATCACACAGGGTGGTTCAGCACGCACACGGTACATACGAACACGATTCGTCCCGTCCTACACTACGGTTCCGCGGCTCGCGCCGATGCAGTTTACGTCACCGCATCCCGCTCCCGACTGGCAGAAACGCCGCGAGCGAGCGAACGACGACCTCGCGCTGCAGCGTGCACCGTCCCGCACCGCGCGCCGCCACGCCGCCGCGCCCTGCGCCCCTCGCGCACGTAGCGCCGCGCCCCCCGCGCCGGCCCTAGCGCAGCTCCCCGCGCGCCGCGCCTCCATGCGCGCTCGTCCTACGTCCGGTGAATCACGACTCACGATGTCGACATGACGGGCCACAGCCAGCTTACAGTGCTTTTGCTCCGACCGAAATTATTATTGAAGTTAGATATTCCCGAAGAGCGACGTCCGTCCGGTATGAGATGAAACGAAACACGCAAGCTCGTTAACATTCCTATTTACATAACACTTTTTTTTTTTCTAGTATAAACGGGATTCGTTTCGTTGACGTACATTTGGAAAAGTTTATTTATAAATTGGAATAGTTTGTATGATTGTACAGCGAATATCAAACATGGTACTGAAAGCATTGTAGCGTTTTTAGAAAGCAGCGCAGCCCGCTCTTTTATAATATTTTGTTTTAGAATGTTCTTTATGTTGTAGTACCTACACTGTGTGTCTACCACTTGTTCAATTCTCATAAAAATAAAACCGAAGATATTTTTCAAATGAGAATTTAAAAATGGTGAAGGCCTCTTGTTAGATGAGTATTTATTGCTAGCAATTGATTGTAGTTGCCAAAACCATCGACCACGCGTTCTCTATTTTGCGTTCTCTATATTGAGTTGATTGAATAGTAATCAATCCTTACAATTTAATACACATAAAAATTAAGCAAGCAAAGAAAAGTTACCTTAAAAAAATAGCCTAAAAACAACAGCCGCAATATAAACTCTTGTTCTCCAAAAAGCTTCTTTTTTTTTAAATTTACTGTCCCATTGCTGGGCAACCATTGCAAGTCTCCCTCAAAAACCTTAACTTATTATTCTTAATAAATTTTCAATAGTTCTGTCAGTTGATACACTCACCACTCAAAAGCGTTATAGTGATAATAGCAGAGCCCCAATCCATAAAGGAACAAAGGATCCTTCCAGTTATCGGGCTCCAGGGCGTAGAACTTTTGATATGCTGACATTGCTGTAAAAGGGATTGATTATGATTAAAATTCTGTCCATAATGATGTGTCAATATAACACAAGTGTCAATATTTATAGCATTAATAACATTTTAAATAACATTGAACCCTTTGCCCTTGTTACTTATTTCTCTTTTATTGTTAATTATATTGAATACTAAAAAAATAACTTTACAAATAAATTCTATATTGCCACTTTGTATAATAATGTAAGACAAAAAGTATTATCACACGGAGACAATATTGTGCAAATCATACAACAAATAATTGTGAGCAAAACGTGCTGTTCTAAAATTAACGTAAATTATAATGTACGCTAATAGGAAACGAAAGAAGCGACTACATAGTATTTCCAATTCACGATTTACATAAGACTTATTAAAAATCAATGTCACGCGATACCGGTTTCACCCCTTATTGTTTGGTTCACGGATCAGAGTTACAGAGTGTATTTGACAATTTACAGTATTTTAATGCTGTCTCGGAGTTAGCCCATCTGCTCTTTCTTACGCCCTTATAAACAGAGCAGCTGACAGAATTTTCTATCGCCTAATGGGGAACCAATTATTTTTTAAAGATGTTTAATGTTATAAAACCTGAATAAAAAATATAGCAGTATAATATTTTTCCGGCCTGTCTTTTCTTGAATATACTACACTACTGACTGAATATTTCTCCCTACATGATCTAGTTACGACAGTGCTTCTACAAAAATGTCATTTAAAAAGTTTATTCGTAATACGACACTTCATAATAAGTATTATTTATAACCCAAAAGACTACCCCTGACAATACAATGAGTATCTTAAACTTGTTTTCCTCCTTTTTTGAAAGTTAATCTTTTTCAAAGCCTTGTGATCGTGAATTCGTGACACGATTTAACACAGTTCCAAAGTTTGGATCAACACTCACAGAATTCAATGTTCGGTTTTTTTAATCTTATTCATAAAGTACAACCTTATATCTCTATTTTTATGTAAGTAACTATTATTTTACACATACAGCCCAATTTAAAAAAAAAACATCCAGATTTTTTTTGTTATAATAACTCTGTATAATATTGTGTTCATTCTGTATAATATTGTTAAGTATAAATTAGTCTGTTTTCTACAATTTGTACTGCGATGAAATAGATAGCGCCATCTATTACGTAAGACGGGAAACACCGCCATAGCGGCCGATTTTGGAATAACCATGGATTTGCCTTGATAAGCTTATCCTGTAGTTACAGGAAGAGAATAAATACTAGGAAATTTTATTATTAAATTATTCAGCATTAATAGTCAATGACCGTAGAATAGCCGCATATAAAAATATGTATTAGGTCATCAGATGTGGTGGTATGTGTGACGCATGCGATTTAATTAATTAATTAATACGTGCAAAAGAGTGATAACATACATGGTAAGCAAATAAATGAAAATAAATATAAGTATTATAATTGATGTCGTGAGAAAACGTGAAAACCATAATTACAGAAAAACATGTTTTTCGCTGTCTGGGGATTTCACATTATATCGGTAAATACGTAGGAAAATCACGTCCTTTGAGATAGGTAGGTCGTGATATTTTTTCCCCGAAAGTGTCCACTACTCAGTGGCGGACTAAGCCCGTCAGAGGCCCGGGGCGGCAAAGCTGAATGAGGCACCCCAACTTTAAAAAAATGTAGTTTTACAAGCTTTTTATTCAGTTCACATTTGTATGTATAAATAAGTGTTTATGTTTATTTCGTTAAAATCAGGCAAGTGAAATTTAAATTCGAATTAAATTATTTAGGCTAAATAAACAAACATACCTACAATATGGAATGGATACGGGTGAGGAAAATAAAATACGAATCAAACGACAAAAAAAAATTAGATAAAATAAATCAGCAAAGTTAAAAGAATATTAGTACCGCGTAAAAGTCTATATGGCTGTAGTGTTTTGATCTTGACGAAATTAAATAGGCACTAAGCACATTTTTAGTTTTGTTTACGATTTAATCAGGGGAACGCGGATGCATTTGTGGGCCCCCCAAGACCGGAGGCCCGGGGCGAGCCGTCCCTTCCGCCCCCTGTTAGTCCGCCACTGCCACTACTGAACATAATCCCAAAAATAAGAGGTCATACTATGAGGGAATATTACCAGACAACTACGCTTGACAGGCGCATTGCTGATATAACAGCACCAGAGGATCATAATATATCCTCGCTAGCATAAATATTATCATTTAATTTAGATACTACTACTATACATTTAATTGATTTGTATTAATTAATTTAATTTTTGATTTAATTTACTCTTATTCATTATTACTCATAATAAATAATATAATTCTATAGCTAGGTACAGCAACAATTAACAATAATTATTCTATTCTATTGATTTGATTTGCATGTTTTGTAATGTAATGAAATGTAATTTATAAATTTTGTTTTGCAGTGCCCTTACAGGGTGCATGTTTGAAACTAATAATCTTATTCCAACCTCTGTACAACATGTTTGCAATAAACTGATTTGATTTACACACACAATTGCAAAACCAAACACGCACATTATACCACAAGATGACGAGACTACAAGAGGGTAGATCTCTCAATCTATACATATTATAAATTGAAGTCGCTTTTCGCGTTTGTCTGTATGTCCGCGTTGTTCTTCTAAACCACGCAACAGATTTTGATAAGGTTTTTACCATCGTTTAGAAAGTTATTCCGGAAGGTTTGTGTATAATACGTTCATATTAAAGTTACATAAAACTAAGAAATCTGTTAAGAATTTTGTCAAGTCGTCAAAACCGTGCGAAGCAGGAGCGAGTCGCTAGTAACTCACAAATAAAATAATACTATTGAATTAGGATGAATAAAGTCGGAAGTTCGGTACAGCTAGACCTATTCCGACGCTTATTACAGTTATTAAACTGTAATAAACAAAATTTTTTTTTTTAATTCTCAGTAGTATTTGAGCATAAAAAACAATTTTTTTGGGGAAAGAACTTGCACAAAAGTAATAAGGAAAAACACAAAAAATCTTTCCATAGGAAAAACTTTTCTCACAGTCATTAAGAACTTTTCCTTTTCTTCAAGCTTTGAACAATCCCTATTCAGTATTACGCAAGGGAGGGGGAGGGGAGGTAAACCTTACAAAATACTACGGTACGACAACTTTATTCTAGGAAAATACTACAGTTACCTGCGACATGAAACTGCAAAATTCTGAGAAAAATTGGAAGTAAATATTATAGCTTGTCTATTAAGAGTTCAATGGTCAAGGTTACAACCTCACCGACTTCTATTTTTATTTACACATTTGATTCCAAGAAGGGATTCTCGTCTCGTGATAGAATTGTGCCAATACGATACTACTACGCCATTTCTCAGTTTACTCGTTTATCAGACGTCATTTAACTTGATGCATTTTTATTTGTGGCGTTAGTATTATAAATAGATATTTTGGAAATTTTAATGTTTAGAGAATTTTGATTTTCAGCTTAGAGATAGGGACACGAAAAAAGTATCGATACTTTGTGGTATCGAGTACATTTCCATTCGATACCGATACTTTTGTACTCGACACTTTTACTCAATGAGTACTTTTTGGTGGGTCGAATCGAATAAGAAATTAAGTTTTAAATGGGTAATCTTAGAAATTACCCTACTCCTACTAGTATTACCGGCAGTGAACCTGACAGCGATTCTTCTATCGAAACAATATACGATTTCTGGAGTCACCATAAGTAGTTGGCTAATACGAAAAAACAAAACAAAAAACCAAGTTCTTCATCTTCATCAGTCTGAAAATAAGGATGAATTAAGCTATTACTTATCTGCACAGGTTTCACCACTTTCCTTAGGTCCCTTGAAACAATGGGAATATATGAAAGTTGTATTCCCAAAATTATACAAATTGGCACGAGAATATTTATCAATTCCTGCGACGTCAGTGCCTTCAAAACGATTATTTTCTAAAGCAGGAAGTACAATCACAAAAATCCGAAACCGCTTATCTCCAAAACGGCTCAATAAACTTCTATTTTTAAGTAATTGTACAGAGGAGGAATGGGAACTTTAATTTAAATGCCTAAAGTACTAAATAATTTAATTCTGTTTCTATTTTTTTTTTTGAAGTTTCAGTTGTACTTTTCTATTATTTTATTAAATTTGTGTACTAATACTATTTGTTTTTTCATATCCTGCCCTACTGAAGTTAAACTGACGTTATTTACTGACTCATATTGACCTATGCCCTATGCGCATTAGGCCTTAAGAAAAGTACTCGATACCTTGAAGTATCGATACTTTTATGAGTACGATACTTTTTCTTCGATACTACTCATGAGTACAGTATCGATACTTTCTATTCGATACCGTGTCCCTACTTAGAGATGGAATATTATCCGAGACTACCTTCTGCCCGTGACTTCGTCCGCGAGCCTATAACCTTCCTCAAGAATAGGCCTGTGTCTAATTTTTTTTTTGGTCCGTCTTGTAGAGTATTAAAAAATATTGAACACGTATTTTTTCTTTTTGACGTAATCAAAAGATTACGGCGATACATTGAGTTAAAATGTGGCATGACGTTACGCCTTGCTAGATTTAATACAACGTTGTGACGTAGCGAGCCCCCACTCCCCAACTTTAATGCGTGTTTTCTAAGTTATTTTTAGGGTTCCGTAGTAAACAAGGAACCCTTATAGTTTCGTCATGTCCGTCTGTCTGTCTGTCTATCTGTCTGTCTGTCTATCTGTCTGTCCGCGGTCTAGCTCCGAGACCCTTAGTACTAGAAAGTTGTAATTTGGCATAGGTATACATATTAATTATGCCGACTAAGTGGTAAAACAAAATTATGAAAAACATTTTTTTAGGGTACCTCCCATACACGTAAAGTGATGATGTTTTTTTTTTTTATTTTTTTATCCCACCATGTGTGGTATCATTGGAAAGTTCTTTCAAAAACATTGTGAGTATGTTAAAACCATTTTTGAATTCAGAGATCCGTTTGCGAAATATTAAGCTTTAAGGTGAAAATTTTTGTTAGAGTCAAGTGTCCCCCCCCCCCCCCCTACCAGCTAAATGGTTGGTTTCACATATTTGAAAAAATTCACAACAGTAGCTTATATAACGAATTTAAAAGGAAAACTATCACAGCTGAGTAGGCTTTACAAGTTAACGAGTAATAATCGACCAACTTAGATTTGCGGTTGTAAAAACATGTTCTCCCATACAGACTGTATCGGAGAACATGTTTCTCAACTACAAAGTTAAGTTTGTTCTTGGGATAAATTCATTCCAACTACGGAACCCTACATTGTGCGTGGTTCGACATGCACTTGGCCGGTTTTTAATTAATATGATAAAGCAATAAATACGTGTCTAATATTTTTTTATTATCTGAAAGACGGACTAAATAGAATTTCTTATTTACCATATTGGGCCATCTAATGCAAAAATAATTTTTCAAATCCGATTGGTAGTTCCGGAGATTACCCCCTACATACAAACTTACAATCAAAAAAATTTTACCTCTTTATAATATTAGTAAAGATTGAGATGGTAAAGAGTACATTCTGAACAGCAAACGCACTCATTCATTGCTTTGGAGAGTTCCAGAGCTCCAAAGTTTGTGTTTAGATCAAGACAAAACTACACACATGGACATGATGAAACAAAAGACGCTATATTACCTTTCTAAATAAAACCAACTGTTGTCTTTAAAGTTCTAAAAATATGCACTAATGAGCGTACAAGAGGAGGGTGGATACATTAGACTGCTTCCTAATATAAATAATTCTAGCCGTTAACTCGCCGTACATAAACGTCTCTCTCGCAGTAATAGTAATAAACTCTGTTTATTACTGTTACCGGCAACCTATAAAATCTTACCGCTATTCAAAAACGTCTAACGCTCGATGACTAGACTTTTCCTGTCTTGAGCTGGTCACGAACGCTAAATTAATGGCTAACAGACTTTAAAAAGAATAAGGTTCATTTTGTCTGTTTAGAAAATAGGAATAGTAGTTGTGCAACGCATATTCTGTAATTTCTCAGGTATGGTGTAAAAACAGTACCCGAATTGCATAACTTATTTTTGTAAACAATTTTGCCTAATTTGTTTCATTTTGACAGTTCAACAACATTCATTGCGTTATTTACGTTGTTGAGCAGATTTTTTCTAATTTATGAAGCAATGGATTAGCAATCTGTTTCAAATCGAAACAGATTGTGATTAATCGTGTATTTAAGCAATTAGGGTACTGGAATCAATCGGGGGCATGCACATTGCACAGAGCAAAAGTTAATACTTTTAAATTAGAATTTAGATGAAAGAATCATGGTCAAATTGGCCAGGTACATGTATAAAAACTTTTTACAAAAAAAAGTTTTTATTATTCACTTTTTAGTTGTAGTGCTTACCCCACACAAATTCAAATACCACTACCTGCTATGTAAATAACAGTGACAGGAACTTATTATTCACATACTAAAAATACGTATATTGAAGCTAACTCAAAACCTATTCAAGCAAAGTTAGTAAAAAAAATATGGGACCACCTCGAGAGTATACCCTTTCAAACAAAAAAGAATTTTCAAAATCGATCCACAATTGACGGAGAAATCGGTGGACATACATATACGCTACGAACATAGAACCTCCTCAATTTTGAAAGTCGGTTAAAAATCAAAGGAATAGCATACAACAAATACAGGGAAAACATTTAACCAGTGCGCAAACTTAAAAACTTGACTATACTCATCATTATGAATAACTTTTGCTATGGGACCAAACCTGAAATCGCGAAAAAAAAAATCAGCTGTTCCCTACATTTTGACGAGTTATACGAACATAAATGTAGGAACAGCTGATAATTTTTTTCCTGTAGTAACCCCTTTCAAGGAGTATAGATTGAGAGAATTTTCCCACTTGCAAACAGTGCTGTTGGTGTGACCAAAAGCAGTAGGTACCCCTAATTGCGTAATACACGATCAATCACAATTTGTTTCGATTTGAAACAGATTGCTAATCTATTGCTTCATACGTTGGAAAAAAAAAGTGCTCGGTAACGTAAATAACGCAATGAATGTTGTTGAACTGGCAAAATAAAACAAATTAGTCAAAATCGTTTACGAAAATAAGTTACGCAGTTAGCTCATCATCTGTTACGACGCCTCATTGAGGTGGATAACAATTAAAATTCTATTGTGTCTCGTTAATGACAGTTGAAAGGTAAAAAGTACAGGTCTTTATGTTGTTAAACATAAGATCATTCAGAAGAAAATCAAAATAGGTAGGTATCGCACTACAAGGTTATTTTGACGCGTGGACAAAATCGGAACTAACACCATTATTATTTGAATTATTTTGTTTGATTATTATTTTTTGTTTTTCCAAAATTATGAATTAGTTCACCCAAATAAATAATTATTTGCCTTACTTGGGAAGAGACTTGATCCCACGACACAGGGAATCCTAGTGTGGGCCCAGGGACTTTGTAAAAATCTAGCACCGAAGGCTCCTAAGTAATCTGTTACTCGTTTTTTTTTAAATATTTTACCGTGTTTTTGTGAACTGAATAATGCTGTTTTACTTTTTACTTACCCTCATCTTGTTTTTTGAATACATTTTAAGTGACATTTCAGAATACAATGGGGATAAAACTGCCACTTGTTCACTTCAGATGGCGCTGATATCCACCGTCTTATAATTAACAGCTAGCCATACATTTTTTGTAAACAAGCGACTTCTTTTACGCATAATTAATTATTGAGTCCAGTTGCGCAGCTGTTTACTGCAAAAATACGGAGACCCATGTATTTGCCAAAGATGTTATAAGAAGAAAACTGTGGGAAAAAGCTCTCCGAAAAAAATTGGAATCCTATATTTCGTCAAGATGATGTGCTATCCTTTAAGCCTTTTATGGAAGGAAGTGGTTTATAGGTGATGCTACCAAGAAAACTAAGTCTGTTTTCATTACATACAGGCACTTGTGATGTGGTATTGTGTAAATTATAGTAAAGTATGTGTTTGTGTATATTATCATATTAGGTCAGTGCTAGAAGTGCTATCTCTGAGGGTTTTCAGTCAGGAAGATCATGCCTGAGTTGGTTTTCAACTCTGATCAGGTTATTTCTATCGTACGCCTCCAGTCTTTAACAAAACTTAAAGTCAACAAACACAAAATAACCTACAGGTAAAATATAAAACGTTCATAATTTATTAACTTTTCCACTAAAGCTGCTTTTATACCAGTGGTAGACGCTGCCCCTGTCCTTAACTCGTCTTTTAATAGTGCTACACTCCAAGTCTCATACATATTTATCTAGTTTTCGTATAATTTGTGATCGACACAAAAGTAAACATAAACACAACAATGGCGGTTTAAAGACGTACAACTGTACTGCCATCTGTTCTGAGCTTTCAGTTTTTAACCTCATTGCACAAATGTTTACCAACAGCGCCCCTCTGTCAACGTCATTCGGGCGCCAATAGATCTTTGTATCAGTGAATCTAGGCATATTTCACTTTACTTAATAATAAGAAAGTCAGACACAAAAAAGGAAACCCCACAAACAACACCATAATTGCGTAATTCATTCAATTCAGTTTTGACAATACAACAAAACACATTGCTTTATTTGACGGAAAAGTTAGTCTATTACGCAACTAGAATTTTTACAATGAAAGCTTTTTTGATTACGATATTAGGTTTTGCCGGCGACTTCTCCCGCATGAAATTTCATGTTCACCCGACCCACCCCATCGCATCGCATCGCCTACGGTTACTTCGGTTTCGCTTAGCCTTCTTTCTTCCTTTTTTCGTTTTACTCGGCTCCTAAGACGCCTAGCGTGATGTTGAATGCCTATAGCCTTCCTCAAAAATTGGGCTATCAAATGCAAAAAGTGTTTTTCAAATCCGACTGGTAGTTCCAGAGATTAGCGCGTTCAAACAAACAAAGAAACTAAACTCTTCAGCTTTTTTATATTCGTACTAGCTGCGCCCCGCGGTTTCACCCGCATAAGTCTCGATCCCGTGGGAAAAAAAAGTATCCTATGTTCTTTTCCAGGGCATCATCTATGTATGTGCCAAATTTCATCCAAATCCGTTCAGCCGTTTTAGCGTGACGGCGTAACAAACAAACTTACTTTCGCATTTATAATATTAAGGACTATCCTTAATATTATAAATGCGAAAGTAAGTTTGTTTACCTATAGATTTGGGTGTAGAAGCAGATACGCATTTATCAAGCAGTATAGTCGAAAAAATAAGCAATTATTTGTATTTAATAATAAGCATGCAAATCTACAAGCATAATATATGTAAATGAAGCCAAACAAAGCAAAGCATTTGTTTTAATTCGCCTCTGACATCCAACATACTCGCGGATTTTGTGGTTATGACATGGTACTGTGAGAGCAATGTATGAAAACATTTTTTTATTAAGGGAAATACTAAAGTGATTCTCTAAAAATGTATTGACCTTCTAATGATAAATGGTTTTTAAAATGAATGAACCTTTGAAAAATTTTTGGGCTTTGAATGATTTTAGAGCAGCCAAGTTGCTTGTTATTTAAATTTTGCATGTCGAATCTTGGGTAGAATGTATGGCTCAACTTTAATTCTTCACGACCTTATTTTTATACCTGCATTTTAGCAAATAAATAATTCGATTTGATTTGATTTGCAGTCACATGACTATTTAGTATTTTGGGACTCCAAAAGAGAAATTATTTAAGATTAACAAAAAGAGGTGCATTGATTATATTAGTGTTCAATAATATTTTTAGACAATTAAATATGCGAATTATTTGAGGTTCGATTAAATACATGCCTTTTAATCCCTAAAATATTTTTTATTTACAGCTAGCTGCACCGAATTGCATGCGTTGAATTGCCACTTTTATTAAATATAGATTTTTGGGCCAAAAACCCTCGCGGGCGTCCTCAGAACACCCTGCCAAAGTTTCATCAAAATCGGTCCAGCCCTTTCGGAGTCCATAGAGGACAAACAAACAAAAACAGACATTGTTTTTTTATTTATATAGATTACAGCTTATATGAATGCGAGTTCTGCGCCAGATCTGCGCCAGCCCTAATACTGCTCAGTGCTAAAATGCTCATTGCTCATGTTAAATTATTAGCTTACTTCCAAAAAAATTGAAGCAGATATTTCTCAACTTGATATGTAAGTATTTACCTGATTATGGTATTTATTATAAACCAAACCAAAACACACCACTTTCCTTTAGCCGACGTTTGCAAGAACGTAATAAAATCGCGGCGATTTTTTTTGTGCACTAGATTTTCAACGCTCTGCTTAGCGCCAAGAGTTGGAAATCCAACAGTGTGTTTTTTCAACGCGCTGGGACGAGAGTGCGTCTCAGCGCGTTGGATTCTCAACGCTCGGCTGACACCAACAGTTGAAAATCCAGTGCGCGATAAAATCCCGCCGCGATTTTATTACGTCCGTGCGAACGTCGGCTTATGGGTTTACGAGCAAAGCACATCCTAACTAATATAATGTTATAAATGCGAAAGTAAGTTTGTTTGTTATGCTATCACGCTAAAACGGCTGAATAGATTTGGATGAAATTTGCCACATGGATAGATCATGACCTGGGTTAGGATATAGGATACTTTATGTTCCGATATTCCCACAGGATCGAGACTTATACGGCTGAAACCGTGGGGCGAAGCTAGTTTTCATATAAATGCCACTATACTACAATAGGTTTTTAGAAAATATCTAACCTTTAGCATAGTCCTCAAGTAGCAGATGAAAATGTCCCAGTTTGCAGAAAGTTTTAGGGTCTATGCATATTTCTCTCCTCGCTCCTGGTGAACAAGCCCTTTCTTCTTCCTGGTAATAAAAGAATTGATTAGTATGCGGTAAAAAAACTAGATACAGGAAAAATTGATATATTTCCAGTAGGTCAGAGGTAAAATAAATTAGGAAAATTTTGTCTGATTCATCTATCGAAACTTAAAAACCCAACACTCAACACCTTACAATCATGGGTAAGATTAATTAACTAAAGTGATGATTAACTACAGCTACTATACAGGTTGTCAGGGACATCGACGCGAAAACTGAAACCATGGATTCAATACATGATTCTGAAACACCCTGCATTGAAATATTTCGTCGGTTATTAAAAAAATATCTGCTGTTTCATAGAAAAGTGCAATACCTACGCAGTCAAAATGTAAGGAACAGCTTTTTATTTTTAATAACTGACGAAAAATTTCAACGCAGGGGCGTTCAGAATCATGTACTGAATCCATGGTATCAGTTTTCATGTCGATGTCCCTGCCACCCTGTATTATATCATCATTATTAGTACAGATATTATATTTAGTAGAAAATTAAGTAGACTGCTAATTTAAGTTCAAAGTCAAAGTCAAAAGTCAAATCATTTATTTCAAATAGGCCCATGTATGGCACTTTTGAACGTCAAAAATTACAAAATAATAAAATTGATTCTAGTCGCCCCTTCCAAAAGGTAGTTTTCGTATGGAGAAGAATGGGCAAGAAACTCCACCGTTACTCTTTTTAAAAAAGTTTTAAAGCTCTCTCCTACAACTCACGTTGCTGGGCCTGAAAGGGTCCATAATGATCTCATAATTTAATTTTATTTATTAGGGAAAACAACAAGTGACACATTACATTTTATAGGAATGAATAAAAAATACAGCCAAATGTGTAACCAACATTTTCCACAAATACTTTAACCGGTTCACAGTCCAATGAACCATATGTGGTCTGTCCAATAGTTTTAACTATTGTGTCTGCATATGGGACAGTGAACCTGTTAAGTTACCACATAAGTAGACATTGGTGCCAATTCCCTTGTTCACAAACTAAACTAAAGTTCAGTGCCTCTTTTTCTTTCTATTTCATTAAGAAAAGGACAGAAGATAAATTTTAGTTTAGTCCTGTCAAATTAATCAGCGCCTGTCACTACTCCATACAAGTTGACGTGATTAAAAATTTGCCTACTAAAATTACGTCAATTTACGTCAAGCGCTGATTAATTTGACAACTAAAATTTGTCTTCTGTCCTTTTCTTGATGAAATTTAAAGAAAAAGATGCACTAAACTTAAATTTAGTTTAGTTTGTAAACAAGGAAATCGGCACAATTTTGGAATACAATAAAAATAATAATATTCAGAATAATGCTGACACATATGAGAATCATTCATATGAAGTAGCATTCTCCCTGT